>OX336390.1:111307727-111907727 GCA_946902985.2 Meconema thalassinum
GATGATGAGCACCAACAGGAACTACATGAAGAAAACAGTTAAGACGAAATATGGGTAGGTAAAGGTCACGAAACAGTTTAAATACCTCGGAGAGATCATTAGCAACAATGGACTGGACAAAGAGTCGATGGAAAACAGAAGACTTAAACTAGAAAAACTCAATTTCTCCACTAAAAATATATACAACAAAAAGAACCTCTCCCTTAATGCCAAACTACAACACTACAATGCTGTGGTAAAACCGGTGATCTTATATGTTGTGGAGACGGCAAATTTGACGAACCTGGAAAAGCTTCTGAAGATTGAAAGGAGGATATTGCGGAGGATTTACGGTCCAAAAGTGGTACAGGAAACCTACAGATTAAGATCAAACAAGGAGATTATGAAAAAGTGGAAGACCTGGAAACAACAATTAGGAAAAGACGTTTACGTTTCTATGGGCATATGGTTAGAATGGATCCCACAAGATTAAATAAACAAATTTTTAATAAAATATATAATCTGAAGAGACAAGGGGGTTACACCAAGCAGATGAAGGAAGAACTCCGGAGGCTAGAAATTACAGATCACGACTGTCGAGCCAGAACACAGTTCAGAGAAATTCTTTCCAGCATAAAGGTTCTTGTGGGAGAAAAGAAGGAACGCAGGGGAGGAAGATGGACAGCAGAGAGAAAGGCGCAACACTCTGAAAGAATGAAGGAAGTGTGGAGGAAGAGAAAGGAAGAAAGAACTATGAGAAGGAAATGAAATGATATTTGCGTGGTCCTTAGTTTTGGCCGGTTCGCCTAATATAACGTAATGTAATATCGTACGGCCTCGGGTGCCGGGTGCAAGCTTTGTTATTTGACGCCCAGAGCGCTATGAAAGTCAAGGAGGTTAGATATCTAAGTTCATTGACACTATAGCTCTTTCTAGTAGAGAAATGAGGAACTTTGAGTTGGCGGAAAATCCCGAGATTAATTTTGCCATTATGCACACGGCCTACTGGTTCTTTAACATGCCAACATCGTATGACATGCGTGCCGTGATTTTTGTCACCTTTCAAAAATCACTTACCAAGGCCAGGAGCGAACCTGCAAGCTTGGGGTTGGTAGTCCGACACGAGAACCACTCTCGCCGGGCCGGGTTTGAACCCGCGATCTTGGGCACAACAGTTCAGCATGCTACCAACTACGCCACCGAAGCCGGTGTTCAGTATCGTTTGCGGGATATGCTTGCAGTGCACCCGTACCATACGGGATGCTAGCTGAGAAATGTCGATCGACCTTCCTGACAACACGCGTTACTTGGGCTGCATAAAAAAAAAAGTCAACCCCTGGCACTATCCAGCCCATGACGGGCTAAGGCCGACCAAGCGACCACTGCCCAGCCATTTGGCCTGCAGATATTGGGGTGACGCGTGATCAGCGCGTCGGGTCCCCTCGGCCGTTAATCTTGGTATTCGTGTTCGGGGCGCTGTCTTACTGTCAGACAGCTACTCAATTGTCCTCACGAGGCTGAGTGCACCCCGTTCCAACCCTCACGTCAGTTTCAAAATCCCTGACGGAGCCGGGATCGAACCCGGGGCCTCCGGGTGAGAGGCAGGCGCGCTACCCCAACACCACGGGGCCGGCTTGGGCTGCATAAAACAATATTATTAGGGGCCTTATGATGATTGTCAATAAGGCAACACTGAAGAATGGCTTCAAAGCTCTCTATAATAATGCCGTAGATGAAATGTAGTTCATAGGCGGATCCAGGCCTTGCGGGGCCCTGGGCGATATGATAAGATGGGGTCCACAACAATAGGAAATAATTTAAAAAATCAACCCAAATGGAAAATAGTTCTGTAATAATAATAAAATAAAGAATAGTTACCATATTTTGAATACACTACAGTACATTATTTTAACAAAATGAAAGAAACCTTTTAAGTCCCCTTGATGAAGATTATGTGTAAACTGAAGCAGCTCTATCCCCCCTCTTACCCTTTAAATAAACCAAAATAATAATAATATTTGCATATCAAAAAAAAAAAAATTAGAACACAACGAAACAGCCCTAATTTAAGGGACTCGGTAGGCCAGCTGAGTTCACAGCAAAAAACCTAGGAGTGAATGTTCCTATTTTCGTGATATTCAAGAACATCCTGATTTTAATTTAGGATAAGAGATCAGGCGGGACGAACCTAATGTCAAGACCAGCTTGTTGAGAGGAAGGCCTGATGCGTACCCAGAGAGGCCGACAATTTTAATCTTGCCACACATGGTGAAGGAAACAGGAATAATCTTCCTACTGACTGCCAGCATTAAATTTAAAAAAAACATCCAAATGTCAAAGTATAATAAAAATCTAGAAATGATACAATTAAATTACAATTAAAACCCTTAACCGCTTAGCCTAATATTTAAAAGGTAATACTGAATCAAGTTTCAGCCAATACTGTAAATAAAATAAGGTCGGTCATTGCCCAGTTGGCCAAGTTACATTTCCCCATCATACGATTAATTGAATTACTGAACAGAGAGTAGTATCATCCGCAAAGATAAAAGGAAATATAACAACATGAGATTCAGGCCCGGTGCCATTTCACAAACAAATTGCATAAAGCAACAAACGTGTTCCTTAGGGAACAAAAGCGTCCGACAAGCTTCAGAGTCCAGCACTGACTGTGCTTTGAAGCTTATCTGACTAAAGTTAAGTCCACGAGGTTCCCACCCAGCTAACAGGAAATAGGACAATGAATAACCCACCCTGCAGTAACTACATATAACAGTATGACCAAATTATACAAGCCCTTCCAAAATATTACATACTGATATACTAAATAAAATGCCAAAATCTGTATCTAGTTCAATTTATGGTCCACCGACACATGGCCTTAAAATCGCATTACCAAAAATGTTTTGCAGTCAAAGTTTGTATTCATTTCTTTCAGTTGCCCCTTAGTATTAAGTTATGATTGTACCACCTGGTGTCTTCCAGCCCTCCGAGGAAACTGCACTATGAGTTTCCCCGGAGGCAATTGCTTATGAGTCTCGTTGTCAGCAAGGTTCTTCACACACTGTCTTTCAGTCACAGGCCGCAACCATCTATCCCAATGCACCCCCACCACACTACTCCAGTAATACCAATGTGACTAGTGGTGCAAACGGGCCAAAACAAAGCCAGAGTCCAAGGTTTACAATTGGTACCTCGAATATCACCCCACACAGTTAGTGCGTAGAATCTTCCCAGGAGTTGAGATGTTACACAATGTTTTCTTAGAACAAGAGCTTGGCCAAATGTAGCTGACAGGGAGTGTTCACATACAGATACAAAGCTTGATATATCTCCCTCGCCAAGTTTCCATTAGCGATAATACTTTAAGTGGCCGGACACACAAAGGGTAGAAATCCTGGCAGAAAAGGGCTTGGCGAACCCATTTCACCAACAGTCAGGTGCCGGCGGGGCGAAAGGAATTCCCAGAAGAGGCTTGGTGTATGCTCCCATGATAATCCGGTCAGACCTGGAGTTCTTACTACGTCTCGAAGATAAAGATGAATATGTACTGATTTACAAAATCGGTACATAAAATATGAAATTTTAAAATATCACTTTGCGACTTCTTTTCCCTGCTGAAGTCTTGTATTATTTCACTGAAATCTAAACTTGCTAAACGGTCACGGGAGGACATAGCTGCACTGAAAAAATAATATGAATTATAACTTAGTTTGAAAAGTTTGAAACGTATAATTAATTAATTAATTAAATAAATTTAAAAATCCTTGGCGCGGGGTCCCCGGACAGCGGGGCCCTGGGCGGTCGCCCTCCTCGCCCCCCCCCCCTAGGTCCGCCCCTGAGGTAAAGTGGTGACTCGCCGCCATGAGACAGCCGTGTGTCATGCATAGCTCATTAAGAAAATATGATGCTCAAATTAACTGCTGTGTACAGTTAATTGCTCGCGTGTTAGGACATTGACGCGATAAGGGAGTTTTATTCCGCAGTTAAACTTTGATGTGGTCGTAAATAGAGAGTGGCGTCTATCTCTACGTCTGAATGATAGGCTATACGTTTAATATCTCTCGTATTTAAGCACTCATAATTAGCACTGCGACTGTGTGAGGTAATTTTGAGCAAAATGGCGTGAGTGCCGCACAGTCAGGACAGAGACGCAGCCAGAGGGAAGCTTGCACAACCCCATACACCACTCTCGCAATTATAATTTTGTAGAGTAAAAACAACAGAATAGGCTATTGTAAAATATACGAAATACATGTTTTGTTTCCTGATCAGAAACGTTCTGTTTTTGTGGTTTCTTTTGAGGGTCTTGGACATAGTGGTAATTTAGCCCCGTATATGATAACCTGTGTTAATGTGGTGTCTGTAGTAGTGTGTATATTTGTAATTCATGTGAGTATTGGGATGGAGGCGGCCGTGGCCTTAAGTTAGGAACCATCCCGGCATTTGTCTGAAGTAGAAGTGGGAAGCCATGGAAATCCACTTCCAAGTTGGCTCAGGTGGGAATCGAACCCACCTCCTCTCAGTTTTGCCTCACGAGACTGAGTGCATCCCGTTCCACCCCTCAGACCAGAATTAAATTTTCGAGCCAGGAATCAAACCCGGACTTCCAGGCGGCTAGTCAAGGATGCTAGTCTTTTCACCAGAAACGTTCTATGTGTGATTGAGGAGTTCTGCAAGATATTTGTTTCCAAATCAATATTAATGGCTCACTCAATCGGTGTTGAAGTGAATCTCAACCAGCCACGGTGACCAACATCGCTGGAGTGCTAACTCGTGCCTCACTGGCACTGGGTTCGAATACCACCTCGTCCTTCATGAAAATTGTTTTCATGGCTTCCCATTTTAACCACCAGGAAAATCCCGGGACGGATCCTTTCAACAGATGCATGGCTGATTTGCTTCCAAAATCCCTTCCCTAACCCGCAGTTCGCTACTCCTTTGGGGGTCCGGGCACCGACACCAAGAGCCCGCTGATGAGCCAGCTTGGTGTCCTAGGCGAAACCCCACACAAGACACGGCACAAACCTAGAAAGATTGCTGAGTTTTAAAATAGGCGCATTTGAATGTAAGTTGCAATAATTCTCTGGTATCCCATCAGCCTCGTTCGCTATGTATATGAGTAACTCCCTTTTTCCAAAATGAGCCTTTCCCAAATACCGTATTGGCCGCAAAATAAGCCGCACTTTTTATTAAAATTATTTGGTTGTCTTTGTTGCTTTTCAGTCGGTCAACACGATTGTTGATGATGATGATGATTGCTGTTTTAAGGGGCCTAACATCTAGGTTATCAGCCCCTAATGGTTTGGGTAATAGTGAAAGATGAGATGAGAATGAAAACTATAACTAATACTAACTACAAACTTACATACTAGAAGAAGAAATGGTAAACACATAGAGGATAATTCAAATAAAGGACAGGAAGAAAAGAAATGCCCTCAACACTCGAAGAATGGGGAGTGAGGGACTTGGAGGGAAATAGAGCCATGAAAGGCAGATACGAAAGGGAAAGACCAGAGGGCCCGCCCCAAGGTCAGAGAAAAAAGGGGCAAAACGGACCCAGCTCAGGAACCCCTCGGGGTCGCCAGCTCCCAAACTCACCAGACGTGAGCCCTTGAGGGTGTAGCACTATCCAGAGTACACCAGAAGTGGTGGGACTACATACAGTTCCCTCCTTGAGGGCCTTGTGCAGAAGGCAGGAGATATCACGAAAACAAAAAGAATGTTGACCCCTTGAAGAATGAGGGTATCAGGAAAGATGACTAGGGCCAATTAAGGCGGGAAAGTGAAAGACTCCCTAGGCCTCGGATACCCTAATACCGTCGGGGTCGGGGAAAAACAAGAGTTGACCAAGGGAGGTCGACAGGAAAGAAGACGGAGGGGAGACCGGCACAAGTAAGTGGAAGCAATGCCGGACTCGGCTGGGGTCCCGTGGTCGCCAACCCACGTCCCACTAGATGTAAGCCCTTGGGGGGAACACGATTGTGTCCAATGATTTGGGCGGGGTATAAAATTGTAAATATGTAAACACACTCCTAGAAAAAATTACATGTATTAGTTGTGGGGTTTGAAGCCATTTTTTCAGTGTTGCCTTTGTAAACAAGAGTTTAGTGCTTTTCAGTCGGTCAACACGAGTGTACCAAAAGAGCTGGGTCATGCCCTAATCCTGAAATAAATCACATTCGATTAATACAGTACATACACTAGGATGACCAGTTTCGATCGTCAAGCGATCATCATCAGATCCGTTGCACTTCGGCTATAAAATCTATGATTGAAAATACAGGTGAAAATATTTACGATATGTACAATTATTTAGTTGCATTATTGGTACTGCAACTGTCGGTGTATGCTAAATGCAGTAGCCTATATATGATGTTATGTGAAATGCTAAATGGTGATAGATATCCGGAGTTTGTAATTTGGAGTGATTATATGGTTGTAAAAATCAACTATGGTTAAAATGTAATATTACAGGCTACTACTTATTTGGTAGTCTTCCTTGCTGGAGCTGCGCGCAGTTTTCGTGCTCACTGTAACTCCAGATGTGTTCGACTGAGAGGGGCTGTTATCTCAACGACACGGGTTTTTCCCTTTTCTTCCCCCTGTTCATATGTGCTGTGCGGAGTCAGTGCGATGTGTTTATGTGGGGTGTTGCCAACCTAGATAAGATGTATGTTATTGAATGAGGTGGGTCTACAACTATCAAAGACCGTGGAAAATTCCCCGCCACGCGTGGACCATAAGCCATTCAAACTAAGCGCTGCCCGGTCTTATGAGGACGTCCCGGGACCTTGAATACTGCCGTGAATACGGGCCTTGATTTATTGCAGAAGAAAAGTACATCGTACACCTGATCCAGATAACATTTACCTATTAAATCCCCCTAATTCCCCCCCCCCCCCCCCTTTTAAAATCTAACTTGGCTGTAAGCACTAAACTCTTATTACATGTGTTAGTTAGTTATCACTATTAAATGGGGCAATTTAGGATTACACGTTTCAACCCTCAAGTGGCCATCATCAGATCCTGAACACTGTGTTAAGGTTAATTTTCACAATTGTAAATTCACTACTGTGGTTCAATAGCACGTCGTTAGATGAGTTATAATGTTCTATTCTGTGTTTGAATCCCGTTATCCGTTAGGTTTGTTTTTGTTACAAGGTTTTGTGAATTATGTGGGTAACGGTGTGTATGCGCGTGTATACAATTTAGAATATTACACTGTAATAATAGTACGGTAATTAAAATATTTTTTTAGCATGCACTAGAAATTACTAATTATAATGTACACTTAACTTGTTACTGTTCTCCTCACAGCGATGCTCACTCTCAGAATATTATAACACACTCGTCTCGTGACGTTTCACGGAGTTCACCTTGTAGTGTGAGCTCTTGCTGGCCTACAATTCATTGGGCACAATCGTGTTGACCGACTGAAAATCAGCAAAGACAATTTATATAGGCAACTCTGAAAAAAGAATGGCTTCAAATTTGCACAAAATTATTTTGGTAAAATATCTGTGTGCGGCTTATTTTCGCTACCTACACTTTTATATGTCATAGAAAGGAATGCTGAAAACCTCCGTGGCTTAGGCGGCAGCACGCCGGCCTCTCACCGCTGGGTCCGTGGTTCAAATCCCGGTCACTCCATGTGAGATCTGCGCTGGAAATATATACAGGATTCATTGTTTTTCATTTCATCACATAGGACTATATATATATATATATACACACTATATATTCAGGGGAGTCTCATTGAAAAAGGATGCAGCAATTTCAAAAAAATCATATCTCCCGTTGTAAGTGAGATAAATTAATAAGTCGACCTGAAAACTAATCAGGAACTCATCGAGTTTTAGTTTTAGATGTGTCTGTACTCCTCCCGAGACCTTCAGCCGATGCGCAGAATGAGTGCAGGACAGGATGCCTTGCCGGTCCTATTCAATGGTCTCCTAGAAGTCCCGACTTGACACCCCTAGACTTGTTTTTTATGGGGGTACGTAAAAATCATTGTATTTAGTGAACCGGTCACATATCTGCAACATTTAAGACAACGCATCACCGCTGTGGTTGCTACAATCACGCCTGAGATGATCCAGGGCACTTGGGCCAAAATCAACTATCGACTGGATTGTTATCAGAACAACCAAGGGAGCGCACAAATAAACATTATCAGGTATGAGAAAAAATACTTTTTGAGTTGGTGAATTTATCAAAAACATACTTATTTTAACATCTCAAATAGTTCCTGAGCTAAGATTTTAAAAAAATTTCGTTAGGACCATCTATGGACCACGGTGCTTGTGTTTTAGCTGTTTCTTGATGTCATCGTCAGGCTTGCCACGATTGGTGTTCTTAGTCGTGGGTTTGGCAGCTGCTTTCATGTTGGTACCTCGAGCTTTTCTGATGGCCCAGTAGTCCTTCATTTTCCGGCTAAATTGAATCTTACGTTCCTCAGACCATTTACTAGTTTTGTCTTTTGGTCTGTGGGTAACTTCTGTGAGGGATGTTACGGAGGATTTAATTTTAAGAGCTTTCATTTATATGGAGTTCCGAAATACCCTTCTCCACTTGCTTCTTCCACAAGAATCCAGTAGCTTTGCCCTTGTTAGCAGCCTTGAAGATCCTATGGGATAACCTGTTTGAGTCCATTCTGAATAGATGTCCGTAAAAAGCCAGTCGCCTTCTTCTGATGGCATCTATGAGATTTTCTTGGTGTTTATATAGCTCACGATTTGGTTGATACCATCGGCTTCCATCTGGTAGAATTCTTGGTCCTACTATCCGTCTCAGGAACTTTCTTTCTGGTACCTCGAGGGCTCTTAATGGGGTCTTCTTAGTTACACATAGGCACTCTGCTGCATAGATGACTGAAGGACTGACTACTGCATTGTAGTGTCGATTTTTTATTCATTTATTTATTTATTTATTTAATAATTATTAGATACAACCATGAAAGGTCATTTTACACTAATATCTTAACAATTTCAAATAATATTAACAAAAACAACAACAAAAACAATAAGAGGTAACAATTGGCAGTGATGGCAGCAAGAGATAAATCTCGGGAAAGTCGCAGGGAATGATTGGGGGTAGTGGGTGATTAGGAGGGTGAGGGGGTAGGAATTGAGGATGAAAGGGATCTTCTAATGTTATGTTTGAATGTTCTATAGCAGTGGTTCTTAACCGGTTGTCCGCGTGTGCCTCGGGAGTGGTCCGCGGGAGAAAAGGGTCCACCAACACGTATAAAAAAGTGGCCAATAAATGGGGATTTCGAAAAAGATATGCGTTGAACGAGAATCGTCCGAATGTATTCGCGGCGATGACTATCAGGTTTTGAATTGAAATACCGTATCTTAAAAATAAGTGTTATTGAGGAAGGGTTACAACTGATAAGGTGTATTTGGGGGGGGGGGGGGGAGGAGGAGGGGGGAGGAGGAGGTGTAGGTGGGGTGGTCCGTACATGATTCAATTTCACGCTGAGTGGTCCGCAGACTTCTACGGGTTCAGAACCACAGTTCTATAGGGAGAGAATATGTCAATATTTGGAAGGGAGTTGCTAAGGGTAGGTAGACGGTGGAAAATTGAGCGCTTCTGTACTTCAAGACGTGGGCGAGGTATGTGGTGTAAATGGTTCTGACGTGTTGAACGTGAGGGAACATGGAGTGGGAAGTAGCTTAAGAGCATGTTACATTTTGTGTAACCATTCATAATTCTATGTAAGAAACTCAGGTCAGTAAATTGTAGACGGCTTCTCAGGTCGAGTACATTGAGCTGCTACCTTTATCGATGACCCGTATTTTACTTTATTTCATTTCTCAACAGTTTTATTAAATTAATTTCCTAATTTGCTAAAGAAGCCTCCGTGGCTTAGGCGGCAGTACGCCGGTCTCTCACCGCTGGGTCCGTGGTTCAAATCCTGGTCACTCCATGTGAGATCTGTGCTGGACAAAACGGAGGCAGACAGGTTTTTCTCCGGGTACTCCGGTTTTCCCTGCCAGACATTTCATTCCAGCAACACACTCTCCACTATCATTTCATTTCATCTGTCATTTATTTAATCATTGCCTCAGAGGAGTGTGACAGGCTTCGGCAGCCGGCACAGTTCATATCCTCGCCGCTAGATGGGGGCTTCATTTATTCCATTCCCTGACGCGGTCGGTCGACTGGAAGCAGGCTGTGGTTTTTCATTTCAATTTGCTAAAGAAGGTCCCATTGTTGGACCGAAAAAATAATTTGAATATAATTTGTATTTATTGGTGGAGCGTTTTAATTAATTACTTTATCTATTAATAAATAATTATAATATCGTTTGGCTTCGGGTGCCGGGTGCAAGCGTTGTTTCTTGACGCCCACAGGGCAATTTGCATGTCGAAGTTTATCGCTCCTGAAAAAGGAAGCTTGTAGTTTAACGTGACCGTTAATCTCGCGATCATAAGCCACGGGACCTCCGTTTTACGTGGAATCCGAACCACAGGACATGGCATTTCACATCGAAAATCTCACATGCATTGACCGGGAACCGAACTTATCGCTCCTGAAGAGCTATGAAAGTCAAGAAGGTTAGATATCTAAACTCCTTGACACTAGAGCTCCTTCTAGTAGAGAAATGAGGAAGTTCGTGTTGGCGGAAAATCCCGGGTTTAATTTTGCCATTATGAACACGGTCTACTGAATTCAAATGGGTTCTTTAACATGCCAACATCGTATGACATGCGTATCGTGATTTTTGTCGCCTTTCAAAAAATCACTTACCACGGCCAGGAGCGAACCTGAAAGCTTGGGATTGGCAGTCCGACACTATAACCACTCATCCACCGTGGCAAGCTACTGTATCTATTAATCAATACGGCAATTTTCTTACATTTTCCTATAATGGTAAATGCTTTTATATAAGTTTTACTGCAGCCTAGGAAAAGGAGTTACAGTTGAACTAGAACAACAGAACATATGTGAATATTTCCACTAAGTACATCTGCACTGTCACTCTGAACAGAGTTATTACATATTATGCGCACAAATGTGCACACATAAATACTTTTATTCTATGTACCGGTACATTGTTTGATACATTTAGATCTAGTCTTTGCTGTAGTCGATGAATGACTTAATCCTCTTATGCCATTTAGTTAGGTGGTATTTTTTACTATGTTCGTTGCATAGTAGAGGAAGAGAACCAAATTTGGAATACCTTTTTATTTTAATAAAAATGACGACCTCCTTTTTGACATTGTTAAATTTTAAATAGCCTACATGTTACGTTGCTACAATCTGTCTACTTTATCAGGGGGCGTGGTGGCTCAGCGGTCTAGCTGTATGCCTCTCACCAAGGCGGTCCGGGTTCGATTCCCGGTCAATGCATGTGAGATTTTCGATGTGAAATGCCATGTCCTGTGGTTCGGATTCCACGTAAAAAGGAGGTCCCGTGGCTCATAATCACAAGATTCACGGTCACGTAAAACTACAATCTTCCTTCCTTCTTTTCTACTTTATCAGCTATTTATTTTTATTTTGATTAACACTTATTTTTTTGTAAATTACGAAATATAATAAAAACTGTATTTTTTTGTTCTGAAAAAAGTGTTCCTAATATGGAATACTATTATTTGTATCCTAAGCATTTTGTTTTAATAAACATTCATAGTCTTTATGCTTAAAACAAGAAACACATGAGGATAATTTAAAATAATACATCATTATTTGCAATGTGTACGTACAAATGTGCCACCTTCGGCACTTGAACACATGGTTTGAGGAAAGTATCTGAGACTCCAGCAGTTTATCTTTGTAAGGTGATGATATTAGACTCTCAGCCTTCCCTGGAGCCCTTCATCGTCGAGGACCCTTTCGCCTTGCTAATTTAGGAACAGGACAAAGGCATTCTGTTACGATTAGTTAGTTATTGTTGTTTTAAGGGGAGGAACTACGAGGTCATCTGCCCCTTGTTACGATCAGGTTCCATTATGTTTCCTAATTGCATTTGGAACTTTTTGGGGCAGAGCTAGAAACATCCACTTCTTCTTCCTTTACTGTTGTATTTTTCTTTGTTGTTAAAGGAAACAATTGTTCTTGGTACACCATATGCACTTGTTGCCAATTTGTAACCCATTTTCCCTAACAGACGTTTTGGAATTTAGATAAAGCCTTAATTTGTAAACGACTGCAATTCTTACCTTCTCAAAACTTCTTGGAGGTTCTAAAACACTCATTCGACTGTCACGGACAAAGAACGCAGCTGAAGTGCCTCCCCTGAACTCACCACCAGAGAGACCATCCTTGCGCATCTTCGTACCTGTTCCATGCAGCGCTGCCAAGTTTAATTTAACAAATATTGGGGTATTCCATATTAGGAACGTATTCCATATTTGGTACTTTTCCTCTATGCATACACATGCATTGTTTTGTTCGTGAAATTTGTCATTTCTACATATCTTGTGGTGATAGCCGTACACTGAAAGTCTGATTAGCACCGATCGCAGTTCTTGGTTCAATTTTGCTGTTTGGAAATACTGACGTCAAGAATAATAACAAGTCTGTGGCCACGTTAAAAGTAGACAGAAGCAAACCACGACCAGATAAGTTTGAATACTGTAGCGTTCGCAACCAATTGCAATCGATACTCGATATCTCCAACCTGTATTACTCGAATTTTCAATAATTCGTAATAATTATTATTTCCCGAACAATCTTCCTAGAATTTACATGCATATATTTCTTCTAAGTTGATTTTTTAAATCGCAATTTTCGATATCTCGAAGCTAAAATTACATCCTTGGCACTTAAACTTTTTCTTTATCTCGAAATTTTGGATTTTCACACAGCAACTTGTCTCATTTGAAGGTTTTAATTCGAGTTCGCCATCGAGTACTACAGTTGAGTCAATCGTATGCTACTTCTATACTGAGCTATGATCTCGATAGAATCTCATATCGCCCAAACCCCTGGAGGAGCTCAGTCTCCGCGTTAAACTGACCAGTTTTTGTAAATTTCCTAAATGCTGTAGGTCGAAATTTATTGCTCTTTTTATTAGGTTTTTTTTTTCAGTATTTTTAGCCTATTTCATTTATGAAATGCGTGCATGTGTGTATGTGTCTCCCCCTAATAAAATCTACTTCACTGGAACATCTTACAGTTACAATAACCACTAATGCGCAGACTAGTAACTGTTTGTAAATTACATCGAGGTTTATTTTTCTTTCCGTGTGGCCTCCTCAGAGGCCGAGTGCAGGTCTTTCTATTCGACGCCCGTGGGCGACCTGCGCTTCGGGATGAGAGATGGAATGGATGAAGATGAATGAAACTAGGCAAGGGTGTGGAAGGAAGCGGCCGTGGCCTATCAGAAGGTACCGTCCCAGCATTTGCCTGGTGTTGAATATGGGAAACCACGGAAAAAACCATTTCAAGGACAGCCGACGGTGGGGCTCGAACCCACGCGTCTACCGAGTCAGCAGAGAGCTTGGCCCCATGACCTAAAGCTGCGCTTTAGCCCGCGTAGCCACTGCTGTCGGTTACATCGAGGTGTAAGTGCGTAACACTTCGGCAACAATCACTAGCGCCTACTAAAGCTGAGGATACTCGGGATGTGTTACCATCCACACTATATCCTGTGGCGGTGTTGTGGAAAGCGTCAATAAAGAAGCAATTAATTTCCCTGAAACACTTCAAGGTCAGGTTTATTAGAGACCCGCTAACCTTCTTCCGAGCTCGTTCATCAGCCGTGAGAACTTTCACTGTCACCTGCTGTGTCTCCACGATGTCAACTACTCGACCAAGGGAAGCTCTGGTGGTCTAAGCGCCATATCATCCGAACACCAGCCCCGAAGAACCAGTTCCGCCTATCCTTCCCCGACCCACCCAGATATTTCATGATAATAATATATAATAATGTGAATAAATTCCACAAAGTTGCTCCAATCAGAACATAACGTGCACAACATGTTTTTAACAGGATTGTTGATTGTCAGATTTTTTAAAATGTATTTATTTATGTATTTATTTATTCATTCGCTTATTTAATTTTTGTTTATATAATTATGAGTCGTCTCCGTAGCTTAGCGGTCAGCATGGTTAGCTGCCGCCCCGGAGGTCCTGGGTTCGATTCCCTGCTCTGCCACGAAATTTGAAAAATGGTATGGGGACTGGAACGGGGTCTACTCAGCCTCGGGTGGTCCAAATGAGTAGAGGGGTTTCGATTCCCACCTTAGCCATCCTCGAAGTGGTTTTCCGTGGCTTCCCACTTCGTCTTCGGGGCAAATGCCGGGATGGTATCTCCTGTAAGGCCACGGCCACCTCCTTCCCTCTTCCTTGCCTATCCATCCCAATTTTTTCCTTCCCTTCCCATCCCTGATGAGGCCCCTGTTCGCTTTGAAGGTGAGGCAGCCTGGGCGAAGTGCTGATCACACATGCCCAGTTGTATCCACCCGGACCAGATGTTCCAAGCTCCAGGACACTGCCCGTAGAGGCGGTAGTGGTGAGTTCCCTCGCTCAGTCCGTGGGAACCACCAACCTAGAGGGTAAATCGACTAAAAACATAATTATGAATTAATTACTTAATTAATTAATTAATTAATTGATTAATTAATATATTTAATTATTTATTCCTCTTACAAATAATACCCCAATCAATACAATTCATGAAACCTCTATTGAATTAAAGTGCATGTTTCGACCCTTCAGTGGAGTTTTCTTCAGCTCTTTTCTAAGGCAAAATCTATTCTAATTAAGACTTAGAGTAAAAATAACTAAACTGTACGTAATTAAATAAATGGATAGCATTACAAAAATTGAATTTGAACAAGTAGTTCCGTGCAGAACAATTCAACATGGTGATTGATCCTTTTCATAGGCAGGAGAACTTTTAATAGAAAAGACCAATAGGCTAAATAGTTATTCACGCAAGTACTGTACTTGTTCATAAATGAAAATCGACTAACAATGAATTGAAACAATATAGTGTTGAACTCCGTTAAACATCAGAATAATATTATCCATTAAACATGTCAAAAGATAATGAATATTGTAAAACGATAAGTGCAGTCAGATATCAAAATAAACATTTCTTGAATTATTATCATTATAAGGTGTATCCAATTATCAATATGGAGAACGTTTTCAGAGTTAGACCGTATGACACACTGGGTTGTTGACTATAAACAAGAAAAGCGGCGGCTTCGGAGGCGTAGTTGGTAGCATGCTGAGCTTCTATGCCCATGGTCGCGGGTTCAAACCCGGCCGAAGTTGTCGGATTTTTTTAAGAGGGTTAAAATCCCTCAGTATGCCTTAATTCGGAGGGGAAGTAAATCCGGCGGTCCCATGTCATAGATGTATGGCATGATAAAGAACCTTCCACTAATAACACCTGTGTGAAGCTAAATTATAGGTTATCTTTGACTAACGCTCTTAGGTTCCAACGTTCGTCGCCAGGAGCCAACTGCGGTGGCATCTAGTAAGAATGTTCAGAACTAGTTGATCGTTGACGGTGGCGTTTGGTAGCAAAAGTTGGAAATACTTGAAAATCGAATGTATGCAGTCCTTACTTGAATTAAAAACAGATAACACATCCTAATGCAGTCACCACAATTAACACCGGCTATCAGACAGATTCTACACACACCCAAAGTACACGGGGCTACATGACTGCGTTGTCGCAGCCCCTAAACTGAGGAACCAACCAACCAAAATACTATGCACTCACTTCCCTCAATCCTGGAACTTTGTAACCGTAATTTCCAAACATTCTGTATTGAGTGGCTGTCGCTTGCTCTCTTCTCCTCCCGTGGTTGCGAGCTGGTAAGCGGGTGGCTTTCCTGTACAAACCAGTAAAAACCATTACTAGACCTTTTAATTTCAGAGAAGCCCATTAGGAATGCACTTTCATTCAATAACATCTCTGTTTTATCAGTGATATACTGTACACAGTGCGTGGTAAACATACTCGATATGTCTCCCGAAGAGACGGGTTCGAAGCGGAAGTGTCCACACGATGATAAATTGGCCCTGCTCGCGTTTCTCAGTGAAAGTGTAGAGAGGGCGTGGCTGGTTAGAGAATCATATAAGTGTCCTCCAATATCACTGCCGACTTTCACTGTCGCATCTGCAGGCCATCTTCCTCTTCCACGGTAATCAGTGCTTATAGAGTATCGCCTTGAGGAAATCTGAGCCAGTTACAATCTCGGATATTATTCTTCTTCTTCTTCCTAGAGTTTGTCCCGCCTGGTGGCAGGGTCTGCTGTGAGGATTCGTTATCTCCATTTCTTTCGGTCTTAAGCCATATCTGGGTGTAGATGTGTAGTCTTCAGGTCATTATGGATCGTATCAACCCACCTCTGCCTTGGTCGTCCCTTGGGCCTCTTTCCCGTGACTTCCAGGGTATATGCTGACTTAGCTATTGTGTCTTCTCCTGCACGCAGCACATGGCCAAACCAGCTTAAACGGCCTTCCCGCATTTTCTGATGGATCGGCGCCACTCCGAAACGTTTCCGTATATCAACATTGGTAGCATGATCCATTCTAGTGACGCCGCCTGTCCACCTAAGCATCTTTATCTCCATGACGCTTAGCCGACGTTCCACCTCTTTTGTAGTGGACCAACACACGGTACCATAGAGTGCGACTGGACGGATAACAGTACGGTAGATCTTGGATTTAAGGTGGTCTTTCATCCGGCGGTCACAGGTGACACCTGTCGTCGCACGCCATTTCAACCAAGACGCCTGCGTCCTTGCGTTGACCACGTAAATGATTATTCCATTGTCAGAGACAGTAGATCCATATTAATACAGTAAAATCTGCCTTCGACGGAATCGAATGGAACTCGCACATTTTTCCGTTAAAGAAAGGTTTCCGGTTAACGGAGGTCTTCTTCTTTCAGCAGATCTGTCCGCAGACAGGTTTCAACTGGACGTCCTCCATCTCTCTCTGTACTGAGCATCTTCTTTCCTTTGCTTGTAACTTCTTCCCTTTTATTCTCCAGTGAACATTGACTCAACGACTTGTTCGTTTTTGAATGATAATGTTTTGTTTTTCCGTAATTTTGGTTTATTTTTATAATTTTTATTTTTGTTTAATTTTTTGTTTTTGTTTTATTAATTTTTGGTCTTTTTGAATTTAGGTGACCACCTCAAAATTTTTAATTCAATTCCAAATTTGTAATCTTTAATCTGTGTTAAGAGGGGAAGATGACCTTGTAGTTCCGCCCCTTAAAACAACAATAACTAACTAACTAACTAACTTCTTCCCCTCTTCACATCTATTAACATTCCAAACCTTCTTCTTCCCTTAGGGGCCGATAACCTCGATGTTAGGCCCCTTAAAACAACAATTATCATCATCATCATCTTCTTCTTCCTCTTTCTCTTTTTCCCTCAACTTTTCCCTCCATGATTCTTTGCAGTAGACAATTCCTACGTAGTATGTGACCCATCCAAGATGTTTTCCTCTTCTGTATCATCCTCTTGAAACCCCTCTCTTCTCCTACCCTTCTTAGCACCTCCTCATTTCTCATTCTATCGGTCCATTTCACTTTCTCCATTCTTATCCATAACCACATTTCGAATCTTTCTAAATACACCCTCTGTCTGAAAAGTTCGGTGAATGGATCTATATTAAGAACGGATTGTTGGCTTACCTGAAACAGCCGTTACTGTCCTTCGAAGTAATTCCCGTGGATGGTTATGCACTTCTGAGAACGACTGAACAAGTCCTGGAAACTCCTGGCATAGTCGTCTTTAGGAATAGCCTTCACTTTGGGTCGTCAAAACTCTAAATTGAAAGCAAGAGAGAAGCGTGAATTTATGCTACCTGCCTTGCATCCCTGATAGACGGGCGGCAGTGAGAAGGGTGAATTTATGCAACCTAACGTGCACACCTGTTCGATGGGTGGTAGTGAGAAGGGTGAATGTTCCGTGGAATGGAATGGTCCTGAAAACTATCGTCACCTGGTGCCTGAGGTACGGCAAGCGTCAAAGTATGGAGTATCGCGGTCCAGGGTCACCCTGAAGGGCCAGATGTTTTCGGACATTTCGGACATCTAACGTAATGTGACGACTCAACAGAAGGCTATCCTGCAGGAAGACTATGCCATAACTTGTACAGCCGTTCTAAGAAGTGCATAACCATCCACGGGAATTACTTCGAAGGATAGTAACGGCTGTTTCAGGTAAGCCAACAATCCGTTCGTAATACAAACCCATTCACCGAACTTTTCAGACAAAGGGTGTATTTTTAGCCTATTTTCAATTTTGAAGAAATAGGCTTATGAGATCACCTTTTGTCCGTGTGTGTGTGAGGTGTGTGTGTGTGTCCCCCTAATAAAATCTAAACGGCTGGAGCGACTTCAATGAAACTCGGTAAGTTCATAGCACTATTCTCGGCGACCTCGACCGTGCCCTTCAAATTTAGTTACGTCTCACCAATCCAACATGGCGGCTGTGCGAAATATTTCACTAGCATTCAATATCTCCGAAACTATTACCGATATCATCCTGAAATTGTGTACGGTGATAAAAGGCACTACTAGAAGTTCACCTATGAGACTTTCAAAAACCTGGTGACTACAATACTAACATGATGGCCAAGCGAAGTTGAGACTTTTAAATAGACTTTTCTCGCGATTTAACTATCCAAACGTAATGAAACATGGTACAGCAAATGTTTATACACGTTGTAATGCAATGAAGTCTAATTTAGTTCAATTGTTTACGTAACCTCAAAATGGCGGCTGTGCGAAATATTTCACTGACATTCTATATCTCCGAAACTATTACAGATATCACCCTGCAATTTTGTACGTTGATAAAGGGTACTGATACAAGTTTACCTATGTATATTCGAAAAATCTGTAGAATACAAAACGAACATGGCGACCAAGCGAATTTGAAATATTTTCATAGACTTTTCTCGTGATTTAACTCTCTGAGCGCAGTGAAATGTGGTACAGTAAATGATTTTGCAGATTGTAATGCACTGCCATCTAATTTAATACAATTGTTTACATAACCTCAAGATGGCGGCTGTGCGAAATTGTAAAATTAAGTTTTTATTTCTTTTGTCGTAATTATGCGATCGAAGTGAAAGTTTGAATAATGAACCTAGGCAATAATTGTCCTTGAATGGTACATAACTCTATGGCCTATACATATAACAATCCTAAATGGCGAGCTTCCGAAATATTTAGACGGTTCTCAATATCTATGAATGTTTTACAGCAACCAAACTGAATTTTTTTTATGTTCATAGAGACTATGAACATATGTTTACCTATAGGACTTTCAGTAACCTGGTGAGCACAAATCCAACATGGCGGTGACGCGAATTATAAATATTTAAATGGACGTTTCTCGCGAATTAACTATCCGAGTACCATGAAACGTTGCACGTTAAATGCTTATACAAATGTTGATCCACTGGCATCTAATTTATTTCAATTGTTTGCATAATCACAAGATGGCTGCAGTGCGTAATTTTAAAATCTCGTTTTTACTTCTTGTGTTCTAATCATGCGATTGCAGTTTGAATACCACACGTACACAATAATCTTAATGTAATAGTACAAAAATAAAAATCCAACCTGGCGACCATCTGAAATATTTAGACGGTTCTCAATATCTACGAATCTGTTACAGCAATTAAACTGAAATTTTGTATGTTGATAGAGACAATTAACATGAGCAGGATATATGAAAATAGGCTGTATAGTTCTTCACGGAACTACTTGTTGTTCTTTCTGTCTGACTGTCCATGTTTCCGAACCATAAGACACCACACTCCACACAAAACATTTTCCAAACCTCTTCCTAAGTTTGATCGGTATGCTTCTGGCTGTTAATAAACCGTTCACTCTCCCGAAAGCTCTCTTCCCCATGGAGATTCTGCGTCTCACTTCTTCTGTACAACTTCAGCTGAAGGTTATCAAGCTTCCTAAATACTGGAATGCTTGTACCTGTTCTAATACCATTCCATCTATTGTAATATTACATGTGTCTTCTTCTTTTCCTACTCTCATTACTTTGGTCATGGTAATGTTGATGTGTAACATCTTTCCACTCGGTTGCTGTATATTTTTTTGTGTGTGTGTGGGGGGGGGATTTTGTAAAAAGGGACGGAAGTGGGACGGAAATGCAACGGAAACAATGAGCACGCGCGGTGGCGGAGATTGGTACAACGACATACTGTCGGCCATGTGGCTATGTGGAATATAAATCGCATACGGTTTACCTCAAGGTTTGGAGGTGCCATTACAGATATTCCTACAATAAATCATCTTCAAACTGTCGTTCTTTGGTGTGAAAATATTCATTATATCATATTTGCTGAAAACAATTATGATTTATTAAATCTTACTACTTTTGCTGTATTCTTATTTAATGTAAGCACTCGAGGTACAGTCGGCCAAATTCCAGCACTATATGTAATGTATATAGCATACGGTTTAATTCAAGGTTTGGAGGCCCCATTAAAGAAATTCTTACGATAAATCATCTTCAAGTTGTCGTTCTTTGGCGTGAAAATGTTCATTATATCATATTTGCTGAAAGGATTTGGCATAGGAGTTTTACAAGTAGCGCGCGGTGGCAGAGATTGGTACAACGACGTACTGTTGGCCATGTGGCTATGTGGAATGTAAATCGCATAGGTTTACTTCAAATTTGGAGGCACCATTACAGATATTCCTACAATAAATCATCTTCAAACTGTCGTTCTTTGGTGTGAAAATATTCATTAAGCTTATATCATATTTGCTGAAAACAATTATGAGTTTTTAAATCTTACTACATTTGCTGTATTCTTATTTAATGTAATCACTCGAAGTACTGTGGTTAAAATACAGCACTATTATATCATATTTGCTGAAATGAATTGTCACTGGAGTTTTACAAGTAGTTATTGCAGAAATAATAGTAATGAGAACTTACCGATGGTAATTCCACGAAGGAATCCTTCATGTTTGCGAGTAAGTTATATGGAATTATTCGAATAACATGTCAGATATTACACATCATATGCGACTACTGTAAGGCTCGTAATTCTTTTATTTTCATTCCAAACTCTACATGACCGCGTTGTCGCAGCCCCTAAACTTAAGAACCAACCAACCAACCAACCAAACTCTTTACCCACACTTAAAGTATTCTCCATCATTACCTGGAGCTATTCCTCAGTTTCTGCTAGAACAGCCATGTCATCAGCATACTTGATGGTTTTAAAACTTTCCCCTCCCACTACCAGTTCTTTTGATTTTTCCAAGGCCTTACTTAACGGAGGTATGTCTATGCTAATAATTAAACGACGGGCATACTGAGAAAGACTAAAATGGTGTACATACCTCATTCTGTGTTGTATTTACATATTTCTGTTACTGTATCACTTTTACTCTCGTGTTAAGATCAAGCACAACTCTTGCTTGTGAAGCCAAAATGACTGCTGCTGAATTATGTCAGTAATGGGAAGTGCTCAGTTAAAAACTGAATGACAAGGGTCGAGACAAAATTTGTTTTTTTGACAGCTCATTAAAGAGGGCATTGGGAAATGATTGGGGAACAGGAAACAGGCAATTAGCTGTACACTTGAACATGTAAGTTGGAGAACAAAAGAAGGAAGACCTATTTGCACATTGCTTGTTAGCTACATAATCAACATTTACAGAGCGGCTACGGTGGCGTACTTGGTAGCATGCTGAGCTTCTATGCCTAAGATCGTGGGTTCACACCCGGCCGAAGTCGTCGGAGCGTTAAAAAATCCCTCAGTATGCCTTCCTTCGGAGGGGAAAAAAGCCGGCGGTCCCATGTCATAGATTTATGGCATTTTAAAGAACCTTCCACTAATTACACCTGTGTGAAGCTAAATTATACAGGTTAAGAATGTAAACAACGCTCTTAGGTTCCTACGTTCGTTGCCAGGAGCCGACTGCGGTGGCGTCTAGTAGATACGTTCTGAACTAGTAGTCATTGACGGTGGCGTTTGGCGGCAAAAGTAGGAACTATTTGAAAAATTCAAAAAGTCTGCAGTCCTTACTTGAATTAAAAAACAGATAACACACAATAATAGAGTCATCACAATTAACACCGGTTATCAGACACATTCTACACACACCCCAAGTACACGGGGCTACATGACCGCGTTGTCGCAGCCCCTAAACTGAGGAACCAACCAACCAACATTTAAAGCAGACAAGATAGACATTCACAGGGTGACTGAAAAATCCTAAACACTGCCTCCCGGTCTAACGCTTAGTGTCCATGTATTGTTTGAACGAATCCATACGATTATCATCTGTCTTCGTCTTCTGTTGACAAGGTTTGCGTTTCATTGAAGTAATTTCATTTGTAGTTGGTTGATCGTTCAATGATTACAATGTGTTCATCTTGTTGCCGACTCGTTCCAGGTTCGTCGTTGAATCTTACTACTTTCTGATATTTAATTTTATTATTCTACTTTTGAATATTTTGTGTAAACAAACGCCTATTACGTGTTAGTGGCATGGTGACACACACTAAACTTACAAGTCATGGACACCAAGTGTTAGACCACATCCATTGTCGTATGTTGATCACTGAATCTATCATTACGCGTGCTAGTGATGACTCAAACATGATCAAATCAAAATCGATATATCTACTTCCGTTTTCACTGACAAGTCATGCACACCAACAGTTAGACCACATCATTTGTGGCCTAAATCTATCACTACGAGCACTAGTGTCGATCCCAATAATGGTCAAATCAAAATCGATATATCCTTTTTCGTATTGAGAAATTCAAAAACCTGATTCCCACGAATTGAAGATAATCAAAAACAATCAAACTTTAATTTCATTTAAATCTGTAGAACAAGCGTTCTTTAGCAAGTTTTTTTAAATTAATTTAAACTGGAAGTCATTTTCAAAATTTTATTTTGAAATATGATAGAGACTTAAAAAAAAATGACAAGTTTCGGAGTCTTACAGCTTTTTAACGTTTGTCACAATTGTCAAAATTGCTTAACTTTACGTTGCTAAACTGGACCTCTATAGTCTCGTTTAGAAAATATTTCAACATTAAAATTATATCTCGAAGAATTAAGGATGAAGGCCATAAAAGGTATAAAAGAAAGAAAAAAAAAGGGGTTCTACCCCAATAATGTGAGGGGGCGTGGTGGCTCAGTGGTCTAGCTGTATGCCTCTCACCAAGGCGGTCCGGGTTCGATTCCCGGTCAGTGCATGTGAGATTTTCGAACTGAAATGCCATGTCCTGTGGTTCGGATTCCACGTAAAAAGGAGGTCCCGTGGCTCATGATCTCAAGATTAACGGTCACGTTAAACTACAAGCTTCCTTTTCCAATAATGTGAGGCATAATAATTCAGCTCAGGGATCCCATAAGGTCACGAATTCAGAGCTGACCAGCCCTGAACTTCTGAGAGTTTAGATCAGTGTTGTTCAGGATGTTAGCAGCCTCTTAAAACTGACACAAAATGCCTCCACGTGAAGAGGTCTGACCACTCAAAAAATAAGGGCAAGAAAATGAAAACAAGACAAGGGCTAAGGAGACGACCAGGGTGGGGAAATGAAAGAGAACGAGAGTTGTCCAAGAAAGGTTGATAGGCCAGATAAAAACAAATTAAATAAAGAGGAAAGGTCAAAGAAGCCATAGAAAACAGACGACTTAAACTAGAAAAATTAAACTTCGCTACCAAAGATATACTGTATATTAAACAAAACAAGTAGTTCCGTGACGAAGTAAAGAGCCTACTTTTCTTAGAATTTAAGTTTCATGCCAGTGAATAATCTATATATCAGAAATGAAATGTTACATTGGATTTATCAGCGCGCGCAAAATCATGTTGGCAACAGTGTCATGTATGTGTTGCTTAGAATTAATCTGAAATATTATGATCTATTATTGTCCTAATTTTGGATAAAATCCATTTGTTAATATAGTAGTTGCAAGTATTTAAAAATTGGACCTATCAGCAGGCTTAGAATCATGTTGGTAGCACTGACATGTATCAGTTATTCCAAATTAATCTAGAATGTCGGGTACTATAGTCCAGGACACCTTAAATAAGTTACTAGAAAACCAACATGGCCGCCACATTTGGTGTTGCCAACTTACATCATTGAACACCAAAAAGTCAGCACACACATCCATGTAACACGTAATCGCAAATGATCCAAACTAAGTAAAGGCTCTTTTACGAAAATACGTTTCACATGAAGCAGTCCTTGCTCAAGTTAGGGACATCTTGGTCATCAGTCCTCGACAGTAACTCTTAAGCAGTATTATGGTAGTGAAGTTAACTTAAATTATCTCTTCTAGATTGATTTTTGAAGCATCACATAAAATGCATAAGAACAGAAACATTAATACTTACTCAATTATTTTCTCCAGGGAGCTAAAGATGAGCATGTTCATTTCTTCTTATAGGCTATATTTTTATAATTAGTCCAAAAATGCAGACCATTCTGTTTTAAAATGAGTGTTCAGAGAAGGATTTAGGAGTAGGAGAGAAATATAATAGTAGGGTACATATTAGCTTACTATTTCTTTATTTTTGATAAGTACCGTACTCATTTCTTGCATGTATTGGCAACTCAAACTAACACTTGGGGCGCTGCGGTCGGTCCGGATAAGTAGGGTAAAAATACTCAATAACATGCTTTTGATATGGAACACTTTTTATTTTTCGGTTATAATCAGTAAATGTGGTCCCTAAAATAATGACAGTGTTATTTTCAATTGTATATATGTATAACTGTGCGATACACGTGTTCTAATTTGTGTGTTCCACTGGATTTTATGTGTCAATTGCATATTATCAAGCATCGGTTGTCTGCTGGTATCTGTTTTTGAGCAGTTCGAGTCATGGCGCTGTTACTTTAAAAGCTATATTTGAGTTTGCTCACTGTACCATAGACTGTAGAAATTATTTGCTGCTTGGTAGGGCGAAGGGATGAGTTTAACTTGTATTAAAGCTCGGGGGACACAGGAATTGCTCGATTTAGATGGTTAGCTGGTGGGTTTGGTGTAGAATATCGGACTGGTAGCAGGTTCTCGCAGAGTAGATATTTACCCTGCAAAGTCAAATTAGGCCTATATGACTCGTAGTGGAATGACTCGAATATCGCAGAGCGAGGTGATGGCGGTTGGTAGGGTAATTGGAAATGAACTAGGGAGGGGGAAGGATACCTGACTGATGAAGCTTGGCTGTAGTCGGCTGGTGTAGGCCTAGCTGTCTTGGTACGGCTTGGCTCGGCGTAAACAGTGAACAACCCGTCCTGTCGTCAGTGAGTGTAGTGGTGAGTGGTCCATCCCGCTCCTGTTGCCCGTATTTATTTGGTATCGTCACCTTTTGGCTATTGCTATTTACATCTTTTAGGAAGTGATGAAAACTTATATCCGCAGCCCTCTTTTATGCATCGACTTACAGCCGTAAACTGAGCAATATACGTAGCTTTTACTCATTTTACACTCCATCAATGAGTAAAACTTATTACTTATGTATAAAGACACGAAGAAATTACCTCGATCTGCTTACGAATACAAGAAACCATATACAAACATTCACCACGGTGGGTGAGTGGTTATAGTGTCGGACTACCAACCCCAAGATTGCAGGTTCGCTCCTGACCGTGGTAAGTGATTTTTGAAAGGCGACAAAAATCACGACACTCATGTCATACGTTGTTGGCATGTTAAAGAACCCATTTGAATTCAGTAGGCCGTATTCATTGGCAAAATTAATCTCGGGATTTTCCGCCAACACAAAGTTCCTCCATTCTCTACTTGAAAGCGCTGTAGTGTCAAGGAGTTTAGATATCTAACCTCCTTGACTTTCAGAGCGTTCAAAGGAACGACGAAATTCGACATGCAAGCTACCCTCTGGGTGTCAATTTACAAAGCTTGCACCAGGCACCCGAGGCCATACGATATTATTACCACGTGACAAATGTACCCTACTTGGTACATATATGAAGGCAGAATTGAGACAAGCTGTTGAAAGCCTGTTGGCAAATCCCTATTGAGATGCAAGAAGATGGTTGATCCAATGCTTAGGCCTAAAACCATTCGAACTAGTCGTGGATTTTAGGGGCATTAGACCAATGGCAACTCGAAGATTTCGTCTTGGAATGGTAGAAAGCAGCAGTTGGTTGATTATGGGGCTTTGTGACATCATGGTCATGTAGATCTGTGTACTTGGGCATGTGGAATTTGTCTGATAACCTGCATTATTGTCATGGCTGGATTAGTGTGTGCATTTATTATTCAGACGAGGATTGGGAACGAGGTGGCCATGGCCTTAATTTAGGAACCATCCCGGCATTTGCCAGGAGTAGAAGCGTGGAAACCACTTCCAAGATGGCTAAGATAGGAATCGAACCCTCCTTTTCTTAGTTTTGCCTCATGAGGCTGAGTGTGCCTTGTTCCATCCCTCAGACCAAAATTAAAATTTCTTGGCAGAGCTGGAAATTGAAACTGGACCAACTGCCAAAAAATGCTAGCCGCACAACACGAAATGGTTGGTAGAATACCTTATTTCATCTTTTGGCGGGAGGGGGACATTATCAATTGTAACTACTAACCTTGATCACTTCTGCACCGGATATATGTGCTAAATCACTTAAACATGTGTTTTTATTTATTGTATATTTAACAACTGCAGCCATGTTCGACAGCATATTTGGTATGTGAAACTGCCGCAGTGAGCGATCACATTGACGTCATTAGTTACCAACATATCCGATACTAAATAGGCCTACATTAGACGACACATGTATGTTGTAATTATGTGAGAAAAAGAAATAAACGAGCTCTTCAAGGTTAGACGACTGACTGGACGAAACCATTGGTCGCTACTTGGTTAGACGACTGTCTGGACGAAAATTACCGATTGCACTACAAGCAAGGAGGTCTGGGCATAAGCCCCAGGTTAGGTTTGTTTTGTATGTAGAACAGTATTTACCACTGTACTGAACGCTGATCGCAAGAATTTCATGTTTCAAACTAATCGCCAAAACCAGCGCCTCACTGCCTAAAAGTTATTGGTCTAGGCACAAACCATGGGTTTGGATGAAAATTATTGATGCGTGTCTACCCCCACTGTGCGTGACAAAATCCAGGGGTGTTTGTATGGCCTAATGAATTAACAATTATTGGTCTAGACAAAAACAGCTTGCACAATCCATTGCGAACTGGTTCTAACTTGGCGCTATTTTGTTTCATGGTACCGCGCTTATACAATTGGGATTGGCAATACTGTACTTGTGCATAATTAACAGCGAAAATGGCAGACTCAGCTGGAATTCCATCTATATAAGTTGTGATCCTATTTGGAACATCCTGAGATCTGAAAAATGCACACTTTGTCATGAACCTGGAAGTAAAATGGATAAGGGGCACCTGCCACTTGCAACAAACTTGATGTGACTGCTAGAACTTCAGAAAACCTCACACAACTCTATTGGAATGCAAGAAAGCTGATGGATTGGAATCTGGGCTAGCCATAAGAAACAACAACAATGCTTTAATATGAAAAATTGAAGTAACGCGGGCCGCGTTAGCTAATATATAACACCCCGGTTTTTGTCATGCACAGTGGAGGTAGTCAAGCATCAATAATCTTTATCCAGACCAATGGTTTTGCCTTTTATTTCATTATTCACGTGTCGTGAATTTTAAGAATGTCCAAGCTGTGTAGTATAGGCCTACGAGATCTATGAAATGTTTAGTTTTCTATTACCGTATAATGTATAGCCTACAAATATCGTTACCTGTGTGCTACTAATTCTAGCGTAGCCACCACAGCATACAGTCACAATCATGTCCGATGCAGGTGTATAAGCCACTTTCTACTTTCATTCAGAATTAATAATACAAGTAGGCTATAGCTGCGACCAATATTTATAACTTATTGCAACCAGTGGCTTCGCCCAAACCGTGTCATCTAACCAAGTAGCGAACAATGACTTTGTCTTACCCAACATTAGTACACCAGTAATTTTCACCCAGACATGCAGTGGCGCAGTAACTTATGTCGAGAACTAAAAGAGAGCTATGAGATATTTTTGGTATTCTCTGAAAATTTGCATATGTGACTCCTGCTTAGTGCATATACCATGCACATATGAGTACATGGCTCCTCAGAATGATGATTGATTCATGTTGCACAACCCTTGAAGTTCGTTGAAGGGCATCACACTACTCTGTCGCAACCATGACTGAAACAAATAAAAATAGGCCTATTATAAATATTTTATCTGCCTACTACTAAGTACTGTAGCCAAGTACATAAGTTATAAGCTTCATAAAATATAATCACCAATACATTCACTACCACCAACCGAGTGTGAATCATAGACTTATGTTTAAGAGTTACATGTGCAATGTATTATAATATTATGGCTGACGGCATTTGGAAGTCGAGAATAATATACAATACTATATTAGAAGGAGAATGGAACCTAAGAATACATTCCTGAGAGAGAACTTACATAGGCTATATTTTAGGTTATGTTTGAATTAGGCCTATACGGAAAATGCAGTCGGAAGACTATTTCAACATTTCCAAAGACCATTAAGGTTTTTATTACGTTATTTGTGCTCTGACTGAATATAAAAATAAATAAAACAACGATTAAATAACTCTGTACTTTAAATTGTGTAGGTATAGGCTAGGCCTACTTACTTAAATTGTAGTGATCTTTGTAGAGTTACTCCAATCCATCTCCAATCTTGTTCTCGTATTTTTTAGGCGTCATGATGAAATCTAAATAAGAATTTATCCAAAAATTAATTAAATAAAAGCTTCGAAACATCTCAGACAAGTGGATTTGACACACACATATCAAGAGTCTATAATAACTGTATAAACTGTTTTAATCGATGTATATTACTAGTACTTACCTTGTACAACTTGTTACAATTTCATTAGACTTGAATTTCCAAAGAAAACTGTGAAATTATTTAAATAATAAGTCATTAGTTACAGTCGTAATTATTATGTTGGCTGACTTTGTGAAAAATGCATTCTGGGAGTTATTGCCTGAAACATGTCGGCAACTGTGACGTACGGAATTTTACTGGTATTATGATCTTTGGAGATGGCGGGATTCTAAGCAGGGTTGGCGACAATGTGCTCGCACCTGAAAACAACTTACCTTCAAGAAATGCAACCGTAAACCAACATTTACGTAGGCATAGGGGACGACTGTTAATGTTGCCTACCCTGTCTTGATCTAGTAACTCATTTAAGCTGTCCCCGACTATATACGTGTGCAAAAGTTTGGGCTGTTGGCTTGCATAATATCTGATATATTGGAATTAGGATTTTAAAAAACTAGAGAAAGCACTTACTAACAGTTGGCAGTCCTGATGGCTCTTAAGAATACACGTAGTCGAATCTGTTATGGTACACAAAGCACATACGAAATTTGGTTGAAATCGATTATTTAGTATGGAAGTTATGTGCATTTTAAATTGAACCTATCAGCAGGCTTAGAATCATGTTGGCAGCATCGACGTATATCAATTACCCCAAATTAATCTAGAATGTCAGGTACTATACGTGTGCAAAGTTTAGAGCTGTTGGCTCTCATACTTTCTGATAATTGATATTAAGGTTAAAACATAGAGAGAGCATTTATTAACAGTTGGCAGTCCTGGTGGCCCTTTAGAATAAGCACAGTCATATCTGTTGTAGTACACATAGTAGGCTACATACGAAGTTGAAACATTTTAATAGACTTTTCTCACGATCTAACCATCTGAGCGCAGTGAAATATGGTACCGTAAATGTTTATACACATTGTAATGCACTGGCATCTAATTTAGTTCAATTGTTTACATAACCTCAAGATGGTGGCTGTGCGACATTTTAAAATTAAGTTTTTATTTCTTGTGTATTAATCATGCGACCGAAGTGAAAGTTTGAATCATGAACCTACGCAATAATTTTCATTTAATGGTACATAACTCTATGGCCTATACATATAACAATCCAACATGGTGACCAGCCGAAATATTTTGACGGTTCTCAATATCTACGAATCTATTACAGCAATCAAAATGAAATGTTTTTATGTTCATAGAGGCTGTGAACATAAGTTTATGTATAGGACTTTCAATAACCTAGTGAGCACAAATCCAACATGGCGGTGACGCGAAATAAAAATATTTAAATGGACGTTTCTCACGATTTAACAATCTGAGTGCAGTGACACTTGGAACGGTAAATGGCTATACAAATTTTAATCCAGTGGCATCCAATGCATTTCAATTGTTTTCATAACCACAAGATGGTAGCTGGGCGAAATTTTAAAATCTCATTCTTATTTCTTGTGTACTAATCATGTGATTGAAGTTTGAATACCACACGTACACAATACTCTTCATGTAAGAGTGCATAACTATAAGACCTACATATTGTGCCCTTTTAGCAAGAAATATGCCAATCACAGTATACCAGCGTAGCTCAATTCGGAATTTTCGGGGCAGTGGTAAGTTCCCCCACTCTGTGACTCACATATTTTGGATTAAATAGAGGATACACTTGCAAAAATAACAACAAAATCAACTCCTATTTTAAACACATTTAATTAATAAAATTAATGGCGCTACAAACACTTTAACAATTTAATTACTGACCCATAATCATGTACTTGTTCCAAATGAACAAGGAATCACAAATCTAATAAAACAAATATTGTATTTAAAACATGTGGTTTCCACATAAACCAACAATTCCTACATAGTTTTACTTCCATAAAGCATTAACATTAAGTTTTATATAACTCTGAGCTCTTTTGGCTCCATGCATTTTCATAATAATGGTGTCATTCTTGTACACCTCAAACACTATCCTTTATATTTTCTTATTTCTCAAAAACAAATATATAATTACATTTTAAAATCTATGTTAATTCTCTTAACTCAATATTTTGGGCATGTCCACACATTCAGTTGTTATCATCTCTCTTTATTTTCACAAATATATTAAGGTAATCAGGAAATCCATTGTGTACTCCAGAGCGTGAAGGTACTTGACACAGTCAAAAAACTATAGTTACTCCCGAAACCTAGCCGCCTTCAATCAACTCGTGGAATCCTACGTCCATACATTATTACACTAGGGATTGTTATTTATATCTTATGTCTTAATAGACCATTATCATATGAGAAACTACGATCTGAACAGGCAAACGAAAATATCAATCTACAAGGACCTCGGTTCAACGCCCGGGTCGTTAACAACTCTAAACACTCCTGGTGTATTCATTTCACTTTACAACATCTTACGAGACGGTTCTGGTCTCTCTCGCTTTAAGAGAGCTAGACACTTTTACTCGGGTGCGATTTATGACACGAAGGGTAACGGCGACTCCTTGTCTAACCCCACGTTAGTAGCTTGTTTCCAAGGCTTTTTAAAACAAACCTTCACATTATATCCAGTTCTGGGGAGAGGCCGGGCTTTTACTATTCCGTATTCATTCAAACAACTATTCTTTGGTTCAAAGACCACTTTCGTAACTTTGGCATTTATTAATTATGAGAGGGTCCTCATTGATTGGGAAGATTAATACACATACGACGACGAAGAATTAAGGGGCTTTATCATAAGAAGATTCTGCGTTCGAATCTCTTCACGTGCCTCGGGAACCATTCCCTTTACAGAGGACTTATACAAAATGCGATTTAGAGTCGGCCGTGGCCCATATGACATACGCTCAATAATACCATATATTAGCTCCCTTTTTTTATACATACACAATGCCTCGTGATACTATGTCACAAATAGAGGACTTATACAATTATCAATTCACTGCAATCAACTACCCTCCATAAGTAATTTACCAAGTATTTTAACCACTACGCGTTCCTAGCGTGACATTTTAAATATTATTTGCGCTCTTTATGCGCTATGCATTATTTTAAGCCAAATTGTCTTCCCAAGAACTGATAAATCTCATTAGTAACAATTCATATTATTTTTATTCTCATATTAATCTTTTCATTGCCGATAAATCGCTCCCTTTTAAAACATTCATTTGAACATCCAATCTTACACATACATTAAGGCTTTAACGCTCTTATGTTCATATCAATTTATTTGATCTTTATTTAATATTTCCATATTTAATTATTATTATTATCTTTATTCTTTACACAAGCTCAAAAGCTATTTCTTTCATATCTCAACTTTACTTTATTTGAATATCTTTCATGATAATCATTGATATTTCGCTTGCTCTTATGACATTTGTTAAATACATTAACCCTTTATTCACTTATTTCCTCTACGGGACTTATTCTTTACATAATCATTTACAATTTCTCAACATTTTTATTATTGTTCAGACCGCGTTCTTGCTTATTCAGTATTTATTTATTAACACACATCCCTTTTACTCAAAAACTCCGGTGGATTTGAACACAACCAATTTCTGACACCAAAATAGAATGAAATTTTGTACTCACATGTTTCTTAAGATCGTCCCATGATCTTTAATCTTGTGTGGTGCTTCATTTTTGGGCCCACTTTGAACTTTTTACTCCATATTAAAAGAATTCATCTTATGTATAAACACTTTTTGAAATATATTTAAAACACTTAACATTGACGACATTTTTATACACTGATGTGTCCCTTTTGAACACATAATAAACACTAAAAATATTAATTTAACACACAATCTTGATTATTTTACACTTCACAATTCTCGATCACTAGGCCGTATTTCTTAGCCTATCACACGTGATCTTCTTAAATTCCCGTTTCCAAGGGTGAAATTTATTCGATGTCGGCTTCCTATCCTGCAGAATGCGAAAGTCTCGAAACATCTACTGTTCCCTGGAATCCAAATTCTGCTACTCCTATCCTGGATGACCGGCTATTTATCTAGCTTGCACGGCTTCTTTGTATATCTGTCTATCGATCCTAACGAAAGTCTATTTGGATCGAGGTCTCCTCAATGACCTATAGATTTAGTCTATAGCAGCTAGTACTTCTTGATTCTAGTATTTTTAGAATAGTTCGCCTGCTTTCTGGAGAGAATGTTTATAGTCTCCTATCTTCTCTATTGGAACTGTTTTAGCACTCCTACGTTTCTGATATACGTTCCGAACCTTATTCTGTTCTTCCCTTTTTGGGTTCTTTAATTTAGATGGCAGTTCATCTTTCTGGTACGGTACTTCTGTACGTTATGATCTATTCGTCCGTCTATTTAACGACCTATCGCCTCTAAGTCCGACGTTCGCAACCTGCTCTGACTATATCTGACGAACTTTCACTTATAACTTGTATACAGTCGGGCCTAAATCCTGTAATTAGGATTTCCTAATATTTCAATACGGCGATACTTTCAATTTCTTCTTGAACACTCCTTATGGAGGCAAGCGAGTCGTTAATACTGCGATGCCTATGGCTATCGGTTATTACTTCTGCGGTGTAACACAGCGTTTCTCCCCTCAAGGAGTACTGGTAGCTGTTTTCGATGTGACGCAGAGTTACGCCCTACAAGGCTGTCTGAATATTGATGTGCTGATGATCCAGCATCACGTCCCCTCACGGACTGTCGGAATGACTGCACTGCACTGCATGATCGGCTTGGTGAAGCCCGAAGCTTTATACTATTTTACTACAAAAAAATAAGACTCTAGCCTTTTCTGTGGTCAACTTCTAAAATAATGGTGCCACAAATATAAAAATTATACCTTCCGAAAGCTCGTCTTCTCAATGTCAAATACTCTCATTGCACCTAAGAATCGATCGTGCAATTCGGAGATATTAATTAATTTCTCGTCCTCAATTGTGTGGGTGTTGCATTTCTTTTGCTTTCTCCCCACCACACAGGCCGTTGTACTTCCCCGATGACGTCGTCTTACGTTAGCAGTTTTTTTCTGCGCAATTATTAAATGGTTTCTCTTTACTGAAAAATCTCTCATTCAAAATGATTCACTGTACTGTACTTGTTTACTCATTATTATGCTCGTACACGTGTTAATTTTAATTATTCCTCTTCTGGCGCATAAGTGGTGTTGTCATTTTACAGCAACGTCAGCTTGATTTCCGATTCAGGCTTCCTTGTTTAATCCTGGGAAATTTCCACTCGGTTATTAATACTCGTGACTCGCTCCCTTCAGAATGTCAAGAGGGTGATATCATCCTCTTGAACACCCGGTCCACATTAGTTGCACAACCTTATACTAGCCTCCTAGCTTGATCTTTCTTAAAGTTACATTAGAAACTGTACGCTTCTTTGATTTCTCCCTCAAATGCATGGATTCGACCATCCATGGACCTGATGGCACATGGGTTCATCTCTCCCCTCCTTAGGTAAATAAATTTTCGAAAAATTTTTGAGGAAATTTATTTCAATTAAATTTGTATTTCTTTATTCGTCGAAGCCATCGTAACGTTGTCCGTACCTTCCTTTGTTTTTACTTCTTTAAAGTCGTATCCGGTAATTGTGTAGGTCGGGTATGCTCTGTCCCTACCCTTTCTTTCTTTCTTCATTTGTCTGGACTTTAATTCCCCAGAACCTCATTCTTCTTTACGGGTTTGGTCTATCCCTACCCGTTTCCTTATTTCATCATTTTCTTTTCTTAAATTGGAATTTTCTTCTTCAATAAATTCAATTATTTCTTTAATTTCCCAATATAATTTCTCCACTTCGCATTCGCACTCGAATGCTTGAGCTCTATTTTCTATTTCTTCCTTATTCTTGTTTATGTCAAAAGCGGATTCATCTCTACAAGTTTCCATAACCAGGGCTTGTTCATTTTCTTCATCAAAATCTTCGGGAGGGTAATATAATTTCAAATTTGCTGAATTCATGGTCACTTCGTGATCCGTTTCACAGTGCCGAATTCTATATGCGTTATTCCTCAAATCTCTGATTATTTGATATGGTCCGTGGTACATTTTCTGGAACTTCATGTACACACGGTTCCCTGGATCCGAAATGGCTGGTCTTTTCACTAACACCATTTCTCCTGCTAATAATGGTCGATGATACCTCTTATGTCTATTTCTTCTCTGCCTCCTGTCGGCTTGAGCTTTTAGATGCTCAAAGGCTCTTCTAATTCGTACATCTCTTCCAGGCTGAGCGTCCGCTGGCCTAGGAATTACCAGACTCCAAGGTCTTTCTGGTTGCTCATTACGATGTAACGTTATGGGTATCTCTCCTGTGGATTCATGGATTGTATTATTTATACAAAATTCGATAATATCCAAGATATCTATCCACTTCCAATTTTCTTCGGCACAGTATATTCTACAATACTTGGCCGTCTCTCTCATAACTCTTTCTACAGGGTTTGCCTCAGGATGGCGAATACTTGACAAAATCTGACGTATTCCAAGTCTTTCTAATTCTCGTCTGAACTCTACACTGGTGAAACAACTGCCGTGATCCGACAACAAATTCTCAGGTTTCCCCAGAATCGGTATCACTTTTTCTTTAAGTCGTTTTAACACCTGTTTGGTACTAGTCTTCTGTATGGGAGCAAGGACAACCATTTTAGTGAAGACATCCATAGCCACCATTATGTGTCGATTTCCTCTTCTTGCCTTTGGCAAAGGTCCAAAATTATCAATAGATATGATTTGGCCGGGCCTTTCGGGCAACAATGGTATAGGCTTCTGTCTCATCAGAAATGCATTAGGTTTGATCCTTTGACATAGATCACATGTCTTTAGCGTGTCCCTTACAGTTTCTCTCAGTCTCGGCCATACAAATGCTTCTTTCAGCATCGAGACTGTTTTGTCGACTCCCATATGTCCGAACGATCTATGGGCTAACCATACTATTTTCCTCTGCAAAATTACAGGTACAACAATCCTTAATTTTGTATGGTCAGAGTCCACAAACTTATATAACAATCCATTATAAAACGTGTAGTCTTGTGCTATCTTCTCAGCTTCCGTGTACGCTGGTGTTCCTCTTATCAAGCTTCCCTCAAGGAATGATATGAGCATATTCATCCATGGATCTTCCCGTTGTCTTTGACTAATGCTTCTTAACTCATTAAGAGTACGCTGATCCCTGTCTTCCAAATCTATAGCCATTACTTCCTCTTCTATGGACTCTGGCTGTCTACTTAAGTAGTCTGGAACTATGTTTTCCTTTCCTGGGCAGTACTCTATCTTGACATCAAATTGTTGAATATATAAAGCCCAACGCATCAACCTTTGACTGGATAAGTCAGTCTTCATCAAAAAGGTTAAGGCTTTATGATCCGTCCTTAGAATGACCTGAAACCCATATACGATCTTCCGCCAATATTGCAACGCGTGCAATATCGCTAACAGCTCGATCTCGCTGATCGTATAATTTTTCTCGTGTGGTTTCAGTCTCCTACTTGTGAAAGCTAGATAGTTCTTCTTATCAGGGTTTTCCGGGTTCTCCTGATATAGCATTGCCCCTATTCCAATCTGGGATGCGTCTGTCTGAATGATAAATCTCTGATTAAAATCAGGATATCCTAGCTTCACGTAATTTAAAAGCATTTCCTTGGCATCTACAAATGCTTTTTCTGCTTCCTCCGTCCATTTCCACTTGCCCCCCTTCTTCAGAAGGTCTTGTAGTGGTGCAACAGTTTTGGTGTATGATGGACAATGTCCTGAGAAGAACCCAATCAATCCCAAAAACTGGCGAACGTTCTTCACTTTCAAAGGCCTTGGAAAATCCCTTATCGATTCCAATTTGCATGGATTTGGTTTAACACCATCCTTGTCAATCACATGCCCTAAAAATGTCACTTGCCTTTGACAAAAATTCGATTTCTTTAAATTTATCTTAAAATTTGCCCTTCTTAAGTCTTCCAATAATTTCTTCAAATTTCCTAAATGTTCCTCAATGTTCTCCGAGGTAAGCAAAATGTCATCTACGTATCGGATAGTGCAATCTTTCACTTCCTCTGACAGGTTTCGATCAAGCGCTCTTATTAATGCCGATCCTGCGGTCTTCAATCCAAACGGACATCTTCTAAAGCAGTATGTTTGTTGATCGAACTGAAATCCAGTCAACAAGCTGGTTTTCTCTTCCAGTTCGAGATGATGATACGAAGAAGTCATGTCAATATTCGTAAAAATCTTCTTGCCTTTAAACTTCCTCAGTATTTCTTTTATGGGTGGTGCCGAATCATTTTCTGGTATGATTTTTGCTTTTAAATTTCTGGCATCTAAACACACCCTTACTGATCCATCCGGTTTACTCACAATCACTAATGGACTAACATATGGTGTCGCCATCTTTTCTATAACACCTGCATTCATCATCTCCTGCAGTGTTTTCTTGGTTTGTGGGTAATGTTTTTCCGCAACCGGGTATGGTTTTTGTTTGAACGGTGCCCAATCGTTGACTTGGAACGCGTATTTAAAATTTTCAATCTTCCCTGGCTTGGAATCAAATACGTCCCTATAATCCAATAATAATTTCTTTAACTGTTCCTTAATTTCGAGGCTGACTTTAGCTTCCTCCACTTTTCCTGACAGGTTGGTCTCGAACTCATTTTCCACATTATCTTCGAGTTCTATGTTGAGGACTTCAAATATCTTTTCTATATCCTTATAGTCTTCCTCAATCACTTCTTCCATATGCCATACCTGTTCTTCTATTTTCGCATCCTGTTCCTGTAGGTTAATGTTTTGCTCATCCACCTCCTCTCTTTGAATTCTAATGCAGTTTTGCGCTAGGTCTATAATGACCTTGTTCTCACGGATAAAATCAATACCTAATATGACATTATACGGTAATTGATTTACCAGCAAAAAGCACTGCGAAATTTCAGCGTTACCCATGATCAGATCAATGTATACCTGAAATTTACACGTCAAAGATTTTTCAGGGATAATTCCCTTAATCTTTACACTTGATGTGGGAATCTTTAGTACTCGGCCCCTTGTTTCCAATTCATTTAAAAGGGTTTGTGTAATTAGACTTATTGTGGATCCAGTATCAATCAATGCTCTGACCAGTAATCCTTCTATCCTAAGCATAATTATAGGTAATTCTCTTTTAACAGGTGGGATTCCTTCCACATCCTCGTTAATTAGCTCATCTGGTCTCGCTATCCAATTTACAATTTCTACCTCCTCCCAGCTCCTGGTATGTTTCCACTTTTGACAATTTAAATTTGGAGTTTTTTTTTATCCTGAGGGCTCCCTTTTCCCTCATTCTTTAGCTGAGCTTGTAATTCCAAGCTTTGAGCTCCGTCTAGTCGGTCGGGTGATTTCCGGTTCTTGATTGCCTCACTCCAACGGACTTTTTGCCTATCAGGTTCATCTGGTCTTTCGTTCATATAACGAAGACTTTCCTGATATCTTTCTTCTATTTCGGCCCGATATTCATCATCCCTATCGTCTGGCCTGACATTCCTTCTGGGATAATTCTCCCATTTCTTTCTGTTTTCTTGCCTTTGATGGTTATTGTTATAGGGTCGGCTTTCCTGTTGCCTATAACCCGTAATTCTAGGATTTCTTCCTCGATATCCTCCCCTGTGATATGGCTGAATCCTTCTAGGCTCCTGGTGCCCATACTCTCGACCTAGTCCTTGAGTATCCGTACTGGTGGACTGATTCCTGGTCGCTGGTTTTTCTCCAGTTTCCTGACTGCTGGCCATGTGTACTTGCTCCGTTTGTCTTTGATGCCGAGGAGTTACGTGCGAAGTCGTCATATCTAACTGACGTAATACACTTTCCACTTCCACAGCACTTCTGGCTTTGGATGAGATTAGCAGCCTCTGAATCTCATACGGAAGCTGTCTTGCAATGGCGGCACACAGGTCGTTTTCTGCCGGAGCAATATCCAGTTCGCGGAATTTACACAGCTGAGCGGTGAAAAATTCCGAGTATTTAGTAGGTGCATTGGTGCTGTACTTCCTAGAGTACAGATCTAGCCTTAAATTCTCTTGGACGTCTGCTGCCCAATATCGCTTCAAAAATGCTTCCCTAAAGCCTTCCACCGTATCAAAGGTGTATCTGAAGCTTCTGAACCAGGTGAGACAATCACCTGCCAACAGTTTTTCAATAGCTCTCAGTCTCCGATCCTGAGGAACCTTCATTTCGTTGAGATACTCTGCCACTTCTTTTAGCCAGTATTTTGGAGTAATAGACATGTTATTACCCGTAAACTTTACTGGTCTATCCTCATTGGATTTAATAATGTTTATTATTTGGCCATTTGTCTGATTCGTGTACGGGGTTGACATTGCCATTGGATATCCTGGGTTCTTATAAGGGCTCTCCCCTCCTAAGTCCCTTTCCGTATCTGTGCCTTGTTCACGGGAATCTACCCATCCTGTCTTTGGAAACTCCTCCTGATTTTCGAATTCTAACTTCCTTTCTCTTCGGGCACTTTCTTCATTTGCCATGAGTTGGATTTCCATTTGACTATTCTTATGTTCAGTCCTCTCCAATCGGGATCTTAATTCATCCTGAATTCTTTCTTGATTCCTTTTAATATCTTCCTCTACCTTTTTGAGTTGGAATTTCTCATCCCTGAAGCTATCCCTGAATTCATTTATTTGGTCTTCTACCTCTTTCTTAATGATCTTAGCCTGTTGGTCTCTAATTTCCGGTTTCACGTCACCTATGGTCTCTAGGCCTTCTCGTATCTCCTTTATTTGCTTCTCGACTTCTTTTCGTCCTTTAACGATATCTACTTTAATTCCTTCAAGCTTTCCCTCAGTTTTCTCTTGACTCTTATATAATTTCATCATTTCATCTTGGACCTGATTTACGTCCTTATTGGTTTTTCCTACGTGAACCTTTAATGTTCCGATGGTTTCCTGAACCTCACTAATACCCTGACTTATTTCATTTATTTTATGGGTGTTATCCTTATTTTCGTCCTCTCGTTGTTTTCTTTCACCCTGGAGATGCCCCTCGTATACACCTAATCTTTGATCTATTTTCGTTTCGTACGTCTTCCAATTATCATCTACCTGCTTAGTAAAATGATCAATCTGATCTTTCATCCCCTGAACATCCTTTTGATTTTGATTTTTCATCTCAGTTACCTCAGTCTGAACTTCATTGACCTTTCCCTCAAGTTCTCCCATTTTTTTCTCAACCCCTTTAAATCTATCTCCTAGCTCATTCACGCTTTGTTTTATTTCATCCCGGAAACGTTCACAAATATCCTTGTTAGATTCTATCTGAGCTTTCAATTCTTTCTGCACACCTTGGATCTGGGTTACAAGTTTCTCCTCACATGCTTTTACATTTCCATCCATATTACTCAATTTAGTTTCCATGGAACTCAAACTTTTATTCATGGATCCTAACCTGTTGGCTATCCAGCTTATTCAAACTCTTATTTATGGATTCGAACACTTTGTTATTTTCATCCTTTTGGAGACTCAATGTATTGTTTATAGCCTCCAACTTCTCATTGCTATCGGCTTTTATCGCCTCCAATTTTTCACTACTATCGGCTTTTATCGCCTCCAATTTTTCACTACTCCAAAAGCCCCTGCAATTCCTCACTCAATACCATCTTATTAGAATACAGTGGGCCACTAATGCCACCACACTAGTACATGCTTGACAGATGATACTCTGAATCAGTGTGTCCCAATTTCTTTTAAAATATTACTTTGGTACGGTTATTCACTTACAACGTACCCTTTTGATACTTTTATTCAATTTCATTAACCTTTATGGAAGTTATTTAAAATTCAAAATTTCGAAAAACCATTTTTAAAAAAAATGAAAATTTTGATTTTTCGAGAAAACTCGGGTTTTCCCTAGGAAAACTCAGCCCTGCGTACTGGGCGCCATGAAATGGTTGCTAGGGGGTTATTATATATTAATTCAGGGCTGCTCGGTATGAGTTTCTAGGGACCCATGCGGTCAGTTAACATTTTATGTTGTAGCTACACCTATCATTACTTTACTTTATATGAAATGACCGTCTTAAGTGTTCCTCTAGTTATTAATCCAGCACATTACTTATATGACCCCCGTGTGCCCTTTTAGCAAGAAATATGCCAATCACAGTATACCAGCGTAGCTCAATTCGGAATTTTCGGGGCAGCGGTAAGTTCCCCCACTCTGTGACGCACATATTTTGGATTAAATAGAGGATACACTTGCAAAAATAACAACAAAATCAACTCCTATTTTAAACACATTTAATTAATAAAATTAATGGCGCTACAAACACTTTAACAATTTAATTACTGACCCATAATCATCTACTTGTTCCAAATGAACAAGGAATCACAAATATAATAAAACAAATATTGTATTTAAAACATGTGGTTTCCACATAAACCAACAATTCCTACATAGTTTTACTTCCATAAAGCATTAACATTAAGTTTTATATAACTCTGAGCTCTTTTGGCTCCATGCATTTTCATAATAATGGTGTCATTCTTGTACACCTCAAACACTATCCTTTATATTTTCTTATTTCTCAAAAACAAATATATAATTACATTTTAAAATCTATGTTAATTCTCTTAACTCAATATTTTGGGCATGTCCACACATTCAGTTGTTATCATCTCTCTTTATTTTCACAAATATATTAAGGTAATCAGGAAATCCATTGTGTACTCCAGAGCGTGAAGGTACTTGACACAGTCAAAAAACTATAGTTACTCCCGAAACCTAGCCGCCTTCAATCAACTCGTGGAATCCTACGTCCATACATTATTACACTAGGGATTGTTATTTATATCTTATGTCTTAATAGACCATTATCATATGAGAAACTACGATCTGAACAGGCAAACGAAAATATCAATCTACAAGGACCTCGGTTCAACGCCCGGGTCGTTAACAACTCTAAACACTCCTGGTGTATTCATTTCACTTTACAACATCTTACGAGACGGTTCTGGTCTCTCTCGCTTTAAGAGAGCTAGACACTTTCACTCGGGTGCGATTTATGACACGAAGGGTAACGGCGACTCCTTGTCTAACCCCACGTTAGTAGCTTGTTTCCAAGGCTTTTTAAAACAAACCTTCACATTATATCCAGTTCTGGGGAGAGGCCGGGCTTTTACTATTCCGTATTCATTCAAACAACTATTCTTTGGTTCAAAGACCACTTTCGTAACTTTGGCATTTATTAATTATGAGAGGGTCCTCATTGATTGGGAAGATTAATACACATACGACGACGAAGAATTAAGGGGCTTTATCATAAGAAGATTCTGCGTTCGAATCTCTTCACGTGCCTCGGGAACCATTCCCTTTACAGAGGACTTATACAAAATGCGATTTAGAGTCGGCCGTGGTCCATATGACATACGCTCAATAATACCATATATTAGCTCCCTTTTTTTATACATACACAATGCCTCGTGATACTATGTCACAAATAGAGGACTTATACAATTATCAATTCACTGCAATCAACTACCCTCCATAAGTAATTTACCAAGTATTTTAACCACTACGCGTTCCTAGCGTGACATTTTAAATATTATTTGCGCTCTTTATGCGCTATGCATTATTTTAAGCCAAATTGTCTTCCCAAGAACTGATAAATCTCATTAGTAACAATTCATATTATTTTTATTCTCATATTAATCTTTTCATTGCCGATAAATCGCTCCCTTTTAAAACATTCATTTGAACATCCAATCTTACACATACATTAAGGCTTTAACGCTCTTATGTTCATATCAATTTATTTGATCTTTATTTAATATTTCCATATTTAATTATTATTATTATCTTTATTCTTTACACAAGCTCAAAAGCTATTTCTTTCATATCTCAACTTTACTTTATTTGAATATCTTTCATGATAATCATTGATATTTCGCTTGCTCTTATGACATTTGTTAAATACATTAACCCTTTATTCACTTATTTCCTCTACGGGACTTATTCTTTACATAATCATTTACAATTTCTCAACATTTTTATTATTGTTCAGACCGCGTTCTTGCTTATTCAGTATTTATTTATTAACACACATCCCTTTCACTCAAAAACTCCGGTGGATTTGTACACAACCAATTTCTGACACCAAAATAGAATGAAATTTTGTACTCACATGTTTCTTAAGATCGTCCCATGATCTTTAATCTTGTGTGGTGCTTCATTTTTGGGCCCACTTTGAACTTTTTACTCCATATTAAAAGAATTCATCTTATGTATAAACACTTTTTGAAATATATTTAAAACACTTAACATTGACGACATTTTTATACACTGATGTGTCCCTTTTGAACACATAATAAACACTAAAAATATTAATTTAACACACAATCTTGATTATTTTACACTTCACAATTCTCGATCACTAGGCCGTATTTCTGAGCCTATCACACGTGATCTTCTTAAATTCCCGTTTCCAAGGGTGAAATTTATTCGATGTCGGCTTCCTATCCTGCAGAATGCGAAAGTCTCGAAACATCTACTGTTCCCTGGAATCCAAATTCTGCTACTCCTATCCTGGATGACCGGCTATTTATCTAGCTTGCACGGCTTCTTTGTAGATCTGTCTATCGATCCTAACGAAAGTCTATTTGGATCGAGGTCTCCTCAATGACCTATAGATTTAGTCTATAGCAGCTAGTACTTCTTGATTCTAGTATTTTTAGAATAGTTCGCCTGCTTTCTGGAGAGAATGTTTATAGTCTCCTATCTTCTCTATTGGAACTGTTTTAGCACTCCTACGTTTCTGATATACGTTCCGAACCTTATTCTGTTCTTCCCTTTTTGGGTTCTTTAATTTAGATGGCAGTTCATCTTTCTGGTACGGTACTTCTGTACGTTATGATCTATTCGTCCGTCTATTTAACGACCTATCGCCTCTAAGTCCGACGTTCGCAACCTGCTCTGACTATATCTGACGAACTTTCACTTATAACTTGTATACAGTCGGGCCTAAATCCTGTAATTAGGATTTCCTAATATTTCAATACGGCGATACTTTCAATTTCTTCTTGAACACTCCTTATGGAGGCAAGCGAGTCGTTAATACTGCGATGCCTATGGCTATCGGTTATTACTTCTGCGGTGTAACACAGCGTTTCTCCCCTCAAGGAGTACTGGTAGCTGTTTTCGATGTGACGCAGAGTTACGCCCTACAAGGCTGTCTGAATATTGATGTGCTGATGATCCAGCATCACGTCCCCTCACGGACTGTCGGAATGACTGCACTGCACTGCATGATCGGCTTGGTGAAGCCCGAAGCTTTATACTATTTTACTACAAAAAAATAAGACTCTAGCCTTTTCTGTGGTCAACTTCTAAAATAATGGTGCCACAAATATAAAAATTATACCTTCCGAAAGCTCGTCTTCTCAATGTCAAATACTCTCATTGCACCTAAGAATCGATCGTGCAATTCGGAGATATTAATTAATTTCTCGTCCTCAATTGTGTGGGTGTTGCATTTCTTTTGCTTTCTCCCCACCACACAGGCCGTTGTACTTCCCCGATGACGTCGTCTTACGTTAGCAGTTTTTTTCTGCGCAATTATTAAATGGTTTCTCTTTACTGAAAAATCTCTCATTCAAAATGATTCACTGTACTGTACTTGTTTACTCATTATTATGCTCGTACACGTGTTAATTTTAATTATTCCTCTTCTGGCGCATAAGCGGTGTTGTCATTTTACAGCAACGTCAGCTTGATTTCCGATTCAGGCTTCCTTGTTTAATCCTGGGAAATTTCCACTCGGTTATTAATACTCGTGACTCGCTCCCTTCAGAATGTCAAGAGGGTGATATCATCCTCTTGAACACCCGGTCCACATTAGTTGCACAACCTTATACTAGCCTCCTAGCTTGATCTTTCTTAAAGTTACATTAGAAACTGTACGCTTCTTTGATTTCTCCCTCAAATGCATGGATTCGACCATCCATGGACCTGATGGCACATGGGTTCAATATATAAAAATCCAACATGGCGACCATCCAAAATATTTAGACGGCTCTCAATATCTACGAATCTATTACAACAATTAAACTGAAATTTTGTATGTTGATAGTGGCAATTAACATAAGTAGGATATATGAAAATAGGCTTTAGTTCTTCACGGAACTACTTGTTACAAAATGTGAAAAGTAGACTAAAGAACCTATCCATTAATTTCAAAAATAAAGCACTACAATGCTGTGGTAAAACCCGTGATCATTTATGGTGTGGAAACAGTGAACCTGATGATCCTGGAAAAGCTCCTGAGGATTGAAAGGAGAATAATGAGAATGATTTACGGCCCAAGAGTGGTAGCCTACAGGTAAACTACAGACTAAGATCAAACATGGAGAAATACGAACGAGAGGAAGACCTGGGAACAACGATCAGGAAAAGACAACTGATTTGATATGGACAAATGATCACAATGGAATCAGCAAGAATGAATAAAAACATGTTTGATAAAATATACAATCTGAAGAGCCAGGGGGCTACAACATGCAGATGAAGGAAGAACTCAAGAGCCTAGGAATCACAGATGAAGACTGTCAAGACAGAAAACAATTCAAGGAAAGACTTTCTAACATAAAGATTCTTGTGGAAGAAAAGAGAGAGCACAGGGGAGGAGGATGGACAGAAGAGAGAAAGGCGCAACACTCGGAAAGAATGAAGGAAATGTGGAGGAAGAGATAGGAAGAAAGAACGATGAGAAGGAAATGAAGTGATACAATATTTGCGTGGACCTTAGTTTTGGCCGGTTCGCAAGAAAACGAAAAGAGGAATTCTGTACATGTACATAAAAGCAATACAGGGCTCAGTCCACTGGGGGATAGGACTGCTAGCCACTAACCAACGAGGTGGACGAAAAAGAATGATCTATCGGATGGGGTTGATGACCACGTCGTCCAAGCCCCTAAATGAAATGTGCATCGGATATCTTCTGAGAGAGAACTATAGTCCTACTCTCTTGTTTGCACAACTGATTGCACCAGTTCTTTACTAATGAGCTGATTACCACTGCATCATGAGCAGCACTGCCATCAGCGGCTTTCTAGTATTCATGTTTCCTTTTGGCGTTTTGTGCTGCTACAGTTGCCTTCGAGGAAACTTTCTCTTCTCAAGGACAATAAAGTAGTAGCCTTGACCTTCGCTCAAAAAGATGCGCTGCATGACGGGTGCTAGATGAAAGGTGAACAGTAATTATTCAGGAGTTGTCAACCTGGATTCTACACTTTCGCTTGGGTAAGGTATGCCATTTTCATGATTGTTATAGCCTATCCTACTTCATATTCTGGGAGTCATTACCAATTGAAAAATTGAAAATAGTTCACTGGAAATATGCTCTAAATTACGTAAATATTTGTTTTTATTTCTTGCTCATTCAACGACAATCATTGGCAATTCTTCTAGGTTTGTGCCGTGTCTTGTGTGGGGTTTCGCCTAGGACACCAAGCTGACTCATCAGCGGACTCTTGGTGTCCCCGCCCGGACCCCCACAGTAGTGACGAACTGCGCGCCACCTCCCTTTATATTAGGTGCAACTGCACCACTTGACTGCGAGAACTAAAAGCTCAAGCAGCCTTAACCTCCCTATGAAGGCTTCCAAAAAGATGGTATATTGGCTTTCACGGCCAGTGAATTAAAATTCAGCAATTCTTTTAGGTTTGTGCCGTGTCTTGAGTGGGGTTTCGCCTAGGGCACCAAGCTGGCTCATCGGCGGGCTTTTGGTGTCCCCGCTCGGACCCCCACAGGAGTGACGAACTGCGCATGCCTTCATAGGGAGGTTAAGGCTGCTTGAGCTTTCAGTTCTCGTAGTCAAGTGGTGCAGTTGCACCTAATATAAAGGGAGGTGGCGCGCAGTTCGTCACTCCTTTGGGTGTCCGGGCGGGGACACCAAGAGCCCGGCGATGAGCCAGCTTGGTGCCCTAGGCGAAACCCCACACAAGACACGGCACAAGCCTAGAAGAATTGCTGAGTTTTAATTCACCGGGGGTGAAAGCCAATATACCATTAGCATGTTTGTTCGGTGAATCAGGTCTCTTCAACTGATACCAATGCGCACACATTGATGCCACATTACTGATAATAATAATAATAATAATAATAATATCGTATGGCCTCGGGTACCGGGTGCAAGCTTTGTTAATTGACACCCTCGTCGTTCCTTTGAACGCTATGAAAGTCAAGGAGGTTAGATATCTAAGCTCCTTGACACTACAGCGCTTTCTGGTAGAGAATGGAGGAACTTTGTGTTGGCGGAAATTCCCGAGATTAATTTTACCATTGAACCCGGCCTACTGAATTCAAATGGGTTCTTTAACATGCCAACAACGTATGACATCCATGTCGTGATTTTTGTCGCCTTTCAAAAATCACTTACCACGGCCAGGGGCGAACCTGCAAGCTTGGGGTTGGTAGTACGACACGTTAACCACTCACTCACCGTGGCAAGTACATTACTGATACCAACAAATGGGATACAAAATACACATTGTACTGTAATTTTGTGGTTGGTTCCTTAGTTTAGGGGCTGCAACAACGCGATCATGTAGCCCCGTGTACGTTGGGTGTGTGTAGAATCTGTCTGATAACCGGTGTTAATTGTGATGGCTGTATTAGTGTGTTTTATCTGGTTTTAAATTCAAGTAAGGACTGCAGACATTCAATTTTCAAGTAGTTCCTACTTTTGCTACCAAACGCAACCGTCAACGACAATGAGTTCTCAACTTGGTTACTAGATGCCACCTGGCTACTGGCGACAAACGTTGGAACCTAAGAGCGTTAGTCAAATCTAACCTATAATTTAGCTTCACACAAGTGTGTTAGTGGAAGGTTCTTTTACATGCCATAAATCTATGACATGGGACCACTGGCCTTACTTCCCCTCCGAAGGAAGGCATACTGAGGGATTTTTAACTCAGACGACTTCGGCCGGGTTTGAATCCGTGACGTTGAGCATAGAAGCTCAGCATGCTACCAACTACACCACCAAAGCCACCTGTAATTTTGCGAAAAAGCATTAAAGGCAAAAAGATTAGTCTGGATAAAGGTTATTGATGCGTGGGTACTTCCATTGCACGTGACAAAAACCAGGGAGGTGTATATATTAGATAACGCGCTACCAATCAATTATTGGTCCAGGCAAAAACCATTGGTCTGGATACAAATTTTGAGGGGTTGGCAATGCAGTATTTCACCCGTATAATGGCGGACTCGACTGGAATTTTACTATATAAGTCGTGATCTAAAAAAGGGATTGTGGGTGAGTTATAGACAGCGGAGGGGAAAGTATCTATTACTACAGTATTTCTACAATTATTATTCATCATCATCACAAAAGGTATTTCGGCTAATTTGAGTAGTTTTGTGCAACGTTCAACGTTCCTGAACTGTTATCAGATAAACTCATCTAAATCCGTGACAGTATCGCCTTACATCCCTGATCATTTACAGTACGTACTATTTATTGTAAAATACAGAAAACAAAGCATTTATTGTTATCAAACAGTTCAAAAAAGGATTTCAGAAATACTGTTTTGAACTGTTTGAACTCTCGCATGTGTATAAACCACCCGCCCGGCTTTACTGTTATACGGGCTTCTATAAATATGTTTATTTGTTTAAACGCACTTTTTAAACTAATTGTCGATATTTATGAAATCAGAAAGCAATTAATTCATCACTGCTGCTGTTCTGCGCCCCATATGTACAGACCACCACCCGGCTCTAGTGCTATGCGGCTGTATGCGACACAGTTCTGCTATCGTCTTGTTGATTTGTTTAGAAGCACTCTATAAACAAATAAATATATTTCCGTTGACTTATCTAGAAATGCAAGATTTTTCCTGTACTATTGAGACGATTTGGAAAATTTTGGTACAAACCACACCTTCTAACTCCCTCTGGTTTAGGAGCTTGAGTTTTGTGAAACATACACCTTAGGGTATTATATAAATAGATAGACAATAAATACCGACTGCGGTACCTACGCTCGCTAACGCGCAGCTCTAGGCCATGGAGCCAAGCTCTCTGCGGAATTGGTAGACGTGGGTTCGAGCCCCACCGTCGGCCGTCCTTGAAATTATTTACCGTGGTTTCCCAATTTCAACTCCAGGCAAATGCTTGGACAGTACCTTCTGACAGGTCACGGCCACTTCCTTCCACATCCTTACGCAGTTTCATTCATCTTCATTCATTTCTTCATTTCATCTCTGGTGAGTTAGCCGTGGTCGTTAGGGCATGACTGCTGGCAGTCGCTCACATCCGGGAGGCGAGGAGGTTCGAATCCCCCAGCTGGCAACCTTGAAGATGGTCTTCTGTGGTTTCCCATCTTCCTTCCAGGCAAATGCAGGGGTTGGTCCCTAACTATAGGCCACAGCCGCTACCTTCCATCTCCTCGTCCTTACATTCGAACTTTCCTCCCCAGACAACACTCCACACGCGACGATACTTGTCCGCCTCGAAGCAGCTACAAAAACTGGCGAGCCGAACATGTCCTTGGACACTCCCGACGCTAAAAAAAATCATCTCTCATTAACTCCTCAGGAAGGGCATCTGGCCGTAAAAATCATCCTCCACAAAGACTTTCATCGCATCTCATCCCCGACCCTGTTGAAAAACGGGAATTATAAGGGTAGACATACAATACACAACAAATAAATATTCATTATAATGATAATGTTATGAACAAAAGAGTCTTATTGCATTCACTCTCTGGCACAAGAAACAGACATGAAAATGTCATCATTAGTTTCTGTTACCTGACACTTTTTGTGATAAGGACTTCCACAAAAAGAGCTGTTGTTGCTTATTTGAGAGGCTGTGACATCGTGGTCATGAAGGCCCGTGTTCTTGGATGTGTGTGGAATTTTGTGTGTTTACCTGTGTTATTATGATTGCTGTACTAGTGTGTGTATTTGTAAATTGGGGATAGGATAGGGAAGGAGAGGTCGTAGCCTTAATTAGGAATCATCCCAGGTAGAGGGGGGGGGGGGGGGGAGGGGAGGGGGGAGGGACCCACAGAAAACCACTCCCAGGATGGCTGAGGTGGGAATTGAACCCATCTCTTCTCAGTTTTGCATCTTGAGGCAGAGTGTACTCCATTTCATCTGTCACACCAGATTTAGAAATTTCTTGGCAGAGCCGGGAATCGAATCCGTACTCCGACAATCAAGAACGCTAGCCGCTATACCATGAGACAGTCTATTCCTGGCTACTTGAGGCTTCAAATGAATTGTTTTGATGACTAAGTCACTTAGCTTGGCGCCTTCGGTGCCGTAGTTGCTAGCATGCTGAGCTTCTATGCCCAAGATCGCGAGTTTAAATCCGGCCAAAGACGTCGAATTTTTAAGAGCGTTAAAAATCCCCCCCAGTATGCCTTCTTTCGGAGGGTGTCATACATTTATGGCATGTAAAATAACCTTCTACTAACTACAATTGTGTGAAGCTAAATTTGTAGGTTAGATTTGATTAACGCTGTATTAAGTTCCAACGTTGGCCGACAGGTGCCGGTTACGGTGGTATCTAGAAACCAAATGCTACCGGTAGCAAATGTAGCAACTACTTGAAATTGATCGTCTGCAGTCCTTACCTGAATTAAAAACAGATAACACACACTAATAGAGCCATCACAGTTATCAGACAGATACTGCACACACCCAAAGTACACGGGGCTACATGACCACGTTGTCGCAGCCCCTAAACTGAGAAACCAACCAACTAACCAAGCTCGGACACCGCTAGTCATGTGTAGACCCTAGTCAGTATATTTATTATATGCTGGGGTTGAAGGGATATATTGGAATTAAAGCGTCACGGAATTGCACGAGTTCTACTTTATACCAGTAGCAAGTAGACCGCATTTTATACTGATGTAGGTGTTTAGGGCGTATAACTACTGGTGTCACTTGCGACCGTAGGATGAAAGATCACTTGAAGTACAAAATATATTGTAGTCTAGGCCTACTGTCTCCACCCTGTCGCATTACTGTATATGGATGTGATGGCTGAGGCAGAGCGTCGTTTAGGCGTTATGGAAACCAAGATGTTAAGGTGGACAGCGGGTGTCATTAAATTAGACCATAATATAAGGAAGCTTTTTTGGAATTAAGGTAGAGTAATTGTATCAGGAGGTGGAATAAAAGAAATTAATTGACAAATTTCTCTAACGAGCAGGGATGTCCTATGGAGTTCATAGCTATTGTAGAAAATAAATTTAAGGAAAGGCTGGAAGAAGGACAGACAGAGTGGAATTTGGTAGTGGAGATATTAGATCAGGCTTTTGTGGGGAAACGAAAAGCTGGTTTTCCGTTTATAAAAACACTTTAGAGGACTTTAAAGATTTTAAAAGAAAATGTTGTGGGAAGTACTGGAATGAAGAAATTCATGCTCAGAAAATGGAAAGTATTATTGATGTATCAGCCCAAAGGTAAATGCAACATGACCGAGTATTTTCTGAGTCAGGTTATCATCTGCAAATATCTTGATGGCATGACACAAGACAGCGATGTGGTCAGGCTCTTATTAAAACATTTCCCTTACCGAATGCATGCAACGAACTTCAACAATACAAGAGTTAGATAGGTTATTAGGGAGATTTAAAAAAGCGCGAGAGCCGTCTGCGATGGTTCGGGCATGTACTGCGGACAGAAACCGACACAATCGCAAAGACTGGTTACAATCAACAAGTCGTCGGTAATGGACCAAGGCAACAATGGACCGATGCTTATCACAAAGACCTCAGATGAGTTAATCTTCGCCCAGACACGGCCAGAGGCAGAAATGTATGGAGACAGCGTAACCATGTAGCGGACCCTGCAGCCAGGCGGGACAAACGCTGAAGAGGAAGTAGGCTTTTAAGGCTGGGGGGAAGAATCTTCAAAACGGCTTCTCGGGTTATTAAGCCTGTTGTATACTTGGCTCCATGAGTAGAAAGCCTAGTATCAAGCCACTCACAATCACAGGTTTATGAGGGATTAACCGACTACTTGTGATAAGTACCGATATGGCGAGTGGTTCTCTTCCAACAGTTATGTTCCATCCTTTTACTGATAATAGTGGGCACGTGCCACCTAGACTTGGGACAGATTTACGCACGAAATGCTATTCACTTTTGGAGGCTTTTAAGGCTGGGGGGAAGAATCTTCAAAACGGCTTCTCGGGTTATCAAGCCTGTTGTATACTTGGCTTCTTTCCTCAAGTAAATATGTAGACATTTTCTAGATCTAGAACATCGAACTAGCACACCGGACTATACAGAGAAGGCACATTAACAAGATTTAGAGTCCTTCAGTAAACAACCTCCAGGACGCGACATTGTCGGAAACAGGTAAATGCCATACTAGCCTTTATCTTGCCTCGTTCATTAGGGTTGGACATAAAATTATCCTCAGCACGTGCTAACGAAACCATGGAACAGTCATCCAGATTCCTCCAGGACTCGATTCACGTTTTACCATACATCCATAACAAACTAACGGCCCATATAAACTTCACAAGAGCGTCACGTCAAACCATTGCGCACTCCGTAGAGAAACGTAAACCAAAATAACTAAATAAATAAAGCTACTAGACTATATATATTAAAAAATGAATGTATGTTCGTCCCTTATGCGTACATATACCATTCATCCGATTGCGATCACATTTTGGCGAGTTGTTGTACACACTCCCGGGATGGTTATAGGCATATTAAATCCAATTTACAATAGATAGCGCGCGAATAGCTTCAACAGAATGGCGTGTGATTCGTTTCAACCAAGTCCCACATGCGTTCATATACTGTACCATTCATCCAATTGTGATGAAATTTTGGTGAGTTGTTGTAAACACTCCCGCGAAGGTGTCTGACTTATCAAATCCATTTTACAATACGTAGCGCACGAGTAGATTTAACAAATGAGTTACGACGCGCGAATTGGTTATACAAAGTCCTATATGCGTTAATATACCATTCATCCGATTGCGATGGAACTTTGGTGAGTAGTTGTGTACACTCCTGCAAAGGTTTATGAATTATTAAATCCCTTTTGCAATAGGTGGCGCAAGAGTAGATTCAACAAATGAGTTACGGCGTGCGAATCGTTTCAACAAAATCCCGTGTGCGCTCTTATATCATTCACCCGATTGCGATGAAACTTTGGTGAGTTGCTGTGTTCACTCCAATGAATGTTTCTGACTTAAGAATTCCATTTTGCAACAGGCAATGCACAGGCAGTTTCAACAAATAAGTGATGGCACGCGAATGGTTTCAACCGATTGCGATAAAACTTTAATGTGTTATTGTGCATACTCCCGTTAAGGATTCTGACTCAGTAAATCCATTTTACTGTTGATAGCGCAGGAGTAGATTCAACAAATGAGTGACAGCGCGCGATTTTTTTCAACCAAGTCCGGTATGCGTTCATATACCATTCATCCGATTCCGATGAAACTTTGGTGAGTTATTGAGCACGCTCCCACAAATGTTTCTGTGATTAGTAAATCCATTTCATAATAGTTTAGAGACAGTTAACGGAAAAAGAAAAAAAAATTGTATCCAAAAGCACTTCAACAAACAAAGTTACAACGCCAACACTTTATTTGTTTGGCATTGCAACGCATGCCGGGTACGGCTAGTAAATAAATAAATAAACAAGTAGTTCCGTGAAGAACTATACAGCCTATTTTCATATATCCTGCTCATGTTAATTGCCTCTATCAACATACAAAATTTCAGTTTAATTGCTGTAACAGATTCGTAGATATTGAGAACCGTCTAAATATTTCAGATGGTCGCCTGGTTGGATTTTTATTTTTGTAATATTACATTAAGATTATTGTGTACGTGTGGTATTCAAACTTCAATCGCATGATTAGACAACAAGAAGTAAAAACGAGATTTTAAAATTACGCACAGCAGCCATCTTGTGATAATGCAAACCATTGAAATAAATTAGATGCCAGTGGATCAACATTTGTATAAGCATTTAACGTGCAACGTTTCACGGCACTCGGATAGTTAATTCGCGAGAAATGTCCATTTAAATATTTATACTTCGCGTCGCCGCCATGTTGGATTTGTGCTCACCAGGTTCCTGAAAGTCCTATAGGTGAACATATGTTCATAGTCTCTATGAACATAAAAAAATTCAGTTTAGTTGCTGTAAAAGATTCATAGATATTGAGAACCGTCTAAATATTTCGGGAGCTCACCATTTAGGAGTGTTATGTGTTTAGGCCATAGAGTTATGTACCATTCAAGAACAATTATTGCCTAGGTTCATTATTCAAACTTTCACTTCGATCGCATGATTACGACACAAGAAATTAAAACTTAATTTTAAAATTTCGCACAGCCGCCATCTTGAGGCTATGTTAGCAATTGAATTAAATTAGATGGCAGTGCATTACAATCTGCAAAATCAATTACTGTACCACATTTCACTGCGCTCAGAGAGTTAAATCACGAGAAAAGTCTATTAAAATATTTTAAATTCGCTTGGTCGCCATGTTCGTTTCGTACTTTACAGGTTTATGAAATATACATAGGTATACCTGTATCAGTACCCTCTATCACCGTACAAAATTGCAGGGTGATATCTGTAATAGTTTCGGAGATATAGAATGTCAGTGAAATATTTCGCACAGACGCCATTTTGAGGTTATGTAAACAATTGAACTAAATTAGACTCCAGTGCATTACAATGTGTATAAACATTTGCTGTACCAAGTTTCATTACATTTAGATAGTTAAATCGCGAGAAAAGTCTATTTAAATGTCTCAACTTCGCTTGGCCGCCATGTTGGTTTTGTAGTCACCAGGTTTTTGAAAGTCTCATAGGTGAACTTCTAGTAGTGCCCTTTATCACCGTACACAATTTCAGGGCGATATCGGTAATAGTTTCGGAGATATTGAATGCTAGTGAAGTATTTCGCACAGCCGCCATGTTGGATTGGAGAGACGTAACAAAATTTGAAGGGCACGGTCGAGGTCGCCGGGAATAGTGCTATGAACTTACCGAGTTTCAATGAAATCGCTCCAGCCGTTTCGATTTTATTAGGGGGACACACACACACGAATCACACACACACACACGCACACACACACGGACAAAAGGTGATCTCATAAGCCTATTTTTTCAAAATTGAAAATAGGCTAATAAATAAATAAATAAATAGTTATTGGAGTTTTAAGGGGTGGAACAGCTAGGTCATCTGTCCCTAAAATAAAATAATTAAATAAATAAATGATTAAATAAATAAATAGTTAAATAATTAAAATAAATGAATAATTCAATCCTTACGAAGCTAAGTGTCTGTTTCTAAGTAAGAAGACCCCTCTAGGGGCCCTCGAAGTACAGGAAAGGGAATTCTTGCGGAAAATAGTGGGACCAAGGATCTTGCCAGATGGAAGACGATGGTACAAACCAAATTGCGAACTCTACAAACACCAGGAAAATCTCACAGATGTCATCAGAAGGAGATGCCTGGCTTTCTACGGCCACCTGTAAAGAATGGACCACCACAGACTGCCTCATAAGATCTTCAAGGTAGCCTAGGAGTGTAAAGCCACTGGGTCCTTGTGGATCAAGGAGAATGATCTTGCTGAACTCAATATTCAGCAAGACCCAATAATTGACAGGAGTCGCTGCCGTCTAACAGTTGAAACCAGGCCTTTCTTCACATCCATTACAGAAGTTCACCACAACGTGTCCAGGAAATGGTCCGAGGAACGTAAGATGGAGTTCAGCAAGAAAATGAAATTTTACTGAGAGAAGGTAAGCCTCCGTGGCTTAGGCGGCAGCACGCCGGCCTCTCACCGCTGGGTCCGTGGTTAAAATCCCGGGCACTCCATGTGAGATCTGTGCTGGACAAAACGGAGGCAGACAGGTTTTTCTCCGGGTACTCTGGTTTTCCCTGTCAACATTTCATTCCAGCAACACTCTCCACTATCATTTCATTTCATCTGTCATTCATTTAATCATTGCCCCAGAGGAGTGCGTCAGGCCTCGGCAGCCGGCACAGTTCATATCCTCGCCGCTAGATGGGGGCTTCATTCATTCCATTCCTGACCCGGTCGGAGACTGGAAGCAGGCTGTGGATTTTCATTACTGAGAGAAGCTAGAAATTTCAGCAAAAAAGCAGCCGCCAAACAATCCACCAAAAACACCAGAAGTGGCAGACAACAGCTAAAGCACAAGCCCCGTGGTCCAAAGGTCACCCAAATGCCCGAAGAAGAAGAATGAATGAATTAATAAGTAAATAAATTAACCTTTATCTCTACTTAGTATAAAACAAAGTCCCCGATTCTTGAATGTTACGGGTATACTCGAGAACCACTGGATGGATTTTGATGCGGTTTTCACCATTCTGTAAAGGATATCTAGAGGATGATTTCTGAGGAAAATAATTTATTTACGATCAAAGGAAGCCGAGCAGTGACGATTTCAGTGGAAACGTCGAAACAAAACCTGGCTTCCGAGCGCTTTGTAAGCTTACGCTGGGCAAACCGTTAAAAATATCTAAATACTATTAGTGTAAGAATTGTTCAGCATGAAAAGTTCTACAAAAAAGTCCGGGAGAGCATATGTCTATCTTCAATACATCGCCCACTATAAGTGTTAGTTAGTTATTGTTGCTTTAAGGGGCGGTACAGTGTGGTCATCTGCTCCTCCACTATAAGTGTTTTTATGTATTAATTTCTTCCAACCATGTCCATTCAACCACTGAGGCGACAGTTTACGAGCTAGCTAAGGGCGAGTCTATCATCCCTGTTACAGCCTAGCTAGCGGGCGAACCTATTGCCCTAGATACAGCCAGCAGCAAACCGTTGAGTCGTGTTGAGTTAAGACTTTTGAGAAGGGTGGTTGTGTTTAGAGTTTCCTTGGAAGTGCAACTCGGGGTTTCTTCATTTCGCCTGTGAGCTTTTCGTTCCGCAGAATTCACAGTCAAGGACGGAAGGGGGATTTCTGTTTCATGCACATCACCATTCTTAAATTATGTCTGACAAAAATTTGATGCACATGCATCTCCATTAATAATCCAGTCAGTGATTTTAACCCATCATGCCGAGACGTGAAACTGATCTTGGTCGTTCATTCACATTGGAAAAAAAGCGCTTATCACGTAATGCATTCATAACTGTTCCCGGGCGAAGCCGGGTCGGGTTGCTAGTAACAAATAAATGAATAATTACACGAAGAAACAAATAAAATAAACGAACAAAAGCTTCCAGAAAATGGAAATAGAACCATATTATTTAAATAGAAATTAAAAGTTTAAATAATACGCCAATCAATACGGATATTTAAAACATTTGTGCTATCAATGGCAAATGTATTTACATTCTATATTATTTAAAACAACCGAACAGCTGTTTGCTCCCCGTCTGAACAGGTGTTATATCGCGCGGCTATACAGGTCATCTATTATTTATTGCCCTCCTATGTAAAGAAACTGTCCCTGTTACTCGGCCAGTCCACTTTCAACTCGTCCCGTTACTTTGCTCTTACTTTTGTGTCTTTTCTTGTGGAGCCCACTTGACCATACTGCTTAGTCACTGCGATCATCCAACAGTCTCTTCCTCGTTCCTTCACCTCATCAATGGAGTTTGAGGGGACGCACCGGGTCTCCCACTGCACAGTGGGTCAAAATCGAAATCTAGGGGGGCAAAATTATGTTTACGTTTTAATCATGAATTCAGATTGAATGCAATGTATATAATTTGTTTACTTCATAATAAACATCAGTTAAGACCTTTTTTAAGCTACGTCTACACATGCAAAAAACTGTCTATGACTGGGAGTTGGATAGAGCATTCAGTTATCTCTTCAGAACAATGTTCTACCCCTAATTTACTTTTAACAAAGTCACAATGTTCCACTTTTGACATATTCGTCGAACCCAGTGCTTCAAACAATTGTAAACGTGTGAGAACTGGTTGCGCGGCATCTTCTAAAACGTAAAATAACTAGGGAAGTTGCAAAAAGATGCAAAAAATCTTATAACTGGTGTAAACTACAAAACTTTATCTACATTTTAACATTAAGTAGAAAGTGACGCAGAGTGACGCGATATACTAAAAATCTAAGTGAAAATATAATATTTTAAAAATAATAGTTAAATATTATATAATGCAAATAAAGCTAAAATTACGTAACAATTACGCCCATTAATAAATGAAACACGTTACAAAGATCATACCTTCGGCTGCATGTTCCATCTTAAAGCATCACACTAACCACAAAGACAACCAAACCACAGCCACGTACATTCACCCTCCAATTCAGACTGCTCGAACAGTGGTGACAGATTTACACTAAGATGCGTTTATATCCCAGAATAGTGAGCGGCAATTATATGAGAATGCTGCAGAAGTAATATATATATATATATATATATATATATATATATATATATATATATATATATTATGAAAATAAATCATTTTGTCCTCCTAGATTTCGATTTTGACCCACTGTGACTGGTGTCTCTGAACATATTCACAATCGCATTTTTCTGATGTCTAGGAAGTGTTTTTTCAAGTTACCTTTGGGACGGGGTGGGGGATACCCACTCATGAAGACAGACTACTGCCCTCCTTCGTGGGGTTTCAGGGAATGATTAAACAACTAAGAAACAAGAAAAAAGGAAGATTGTAGTTTTACATGACCGTTAATCGCAAGATCATAATCCACGGGACCTCCTTTTTACGTGGAATCCGAACCACAGGACATGGCATTTCACCATGAAAATCTCACATGCATTGACCGGGAATCGAACCCGGTCTGCTGTGGTGAGAGGCCAACAGCTTGACCGCTGCGCCACCACGCCCTCTAACGAAGAAACACTAATAAGGTCCTTACTTCGTAAGACAATATTATTATTATTATTATTATTAGTGTCTTCGGTGGCGTAGTTGGTAGCATGTTGAACTGCTGTTCCCAAGATAGCAGGCTCAAACCCAGCCGAAGTCATCGGATTTTTTAAGAGCGTTAAAAGTCCCTCAGTACGCCTTCCTTCGAAGGGAAAGTAAAGCCGGCGGTCCCATGTCATAGATTTATGGCATGTAAATGATCCTTCCACAGACTAAACTTGTGTGAACTAGGTATCATTGACATCTGGTGGCGAAAGTTGGAACTACCGTACTTGAAATTGAACGGAACTTGTAGCTCACCCTATGGGTGTCCGCTAGAACCTGCTACAGCCTATGAAGAGTCGAATATGTCCTCGGACACTCCCGGCATACGATAAATAAATAAATAAATAATAATAAGATTATTATTATTATTCATATCTTCACCAAGTCATTGGGTACAATTCACCATTTCATCGGCAATTGTAAGATGTTGGGAATTTACATCCTGCCTGTACCACGGCCTACAAGCCCGGACAACTTTTACATAAGTAATGTCGTTTTTTAAGTTTGGTGTATCATAAGATAGAATTGGTTTTCTATGGTTCACCAATGCTATTTTCAGTACTGGCGGCCTTGACTAGAATTGCGTATATTGCGAGAATGTATCATCAAAAGATATCATACATCGCCAGATTAAGAAAACTGGAAAATCAAACAGATGCTGGAGATCTGTACCTCATGAATTGACCCCTGAACAGGCTCAACGTGGAGTGGATATCTGTCGTCAGCTTATCGGCAACCCTATGGATGATAAATTTATCAGGAGAATTGTCACATGTGATGAAAATGGGTCTATTATTGCAACTCTGACGCCTCGAAACAGTGTACAATTCCCGTCAACCTGCCAAAGTCATCGTTAAAAAGTGACAGTCAGTCTGAAAGACTACTTTGTAGACTTTGTATCATTTTAAATGCTACAAATGCTGAAAAATGTTAGAAAGGCTGGAGGCTTCTCGCTTCGCTCGAAGCCAAAGACTCTTGACATGTTAGAAAATTATCTGCATAATACTTATCTTGCTTTATAATACTTTATCTTGTTTCAAATTACTCGCGAACGGCAAGTGCAAACCAAGGGCAAAGCAAGGTCAAGCGCGCGGAGGGAGATGGCTGGATTACGTGCCCCTTCCATCCAGTCTATAAACACTTATAGTGGGCGATGTATTGAAGATAGAGATATGCTCTCGCGGACTTTTTTGTAGAACTTTTCATGCTGACCAATTCTTACGCTCATAGTATATTGATATTTTTAACGGTTTGCCCAGCGTAAGCTTAAGAAGCGCACGAACGTCAAGTTTGTTTTCGACTTTTTCACTGAAATCGTTACTGCTTGGCTTCCTTTGATCATACATAAATTATTTTCTACAGAATCTTTCCTCGAGATATCCTTTAGAGAATGGTGAAAACTGCATCAAAATCCATCCAGTGGTTCTCAAAATTACCCGTGACATCCAAGAATCGGGGATTTTTGTCTTATACTAACGAAGTAGAGATTGTCGGGGAACCCATCACCAAGCGGTACTATGACGTCACACACCTCAGTGCATCTAGGTGCATTTCGTCCCGTCACCGTAACATAACGCCAGACCCCAGCGTAACGACGAAGTCGACAAGATCATTTAAAATGATAAAAGGATCGGTTCGGCCCCAAAGTGGTGTTGTGTGTCTGGTGGAATTTTGAAAGAGTGATTCATAGGTAGTTTGTTCCAAATGGACGTGCAGTCAATGCGGATCATTATTCCCAACAACTGGAACGAGTTCATGACATTTTGAGACGGAGATACCCAGCATTAGTTAACCGAAATAGAGTTCTCTTGCAACAGGACAATGAGAGACCTCATACTGCACGAACAACCATGGCAAAAATTCAAGAATTGGGAAGAGTCAAACTGCTACCACATCCATCACACAGCCCTGATCTTTTCCGATCCATGGTTCATTTCTTGCGTGGCAGAAATTTTGAAAACATTGAAGCTGTGGAAGTGGGTCTCGCTAAATTCTTCGCATAAAATCCCAGAGACTGGTACCGTCGCGTGATAAGAAATCTCGCTGAAAGATGGCTCAAGACTCTGATGGTCTCTACTTTGAAGAATAGTTTAATTTCTTGTCAGAAAACTTTCCAAATAACATTTTCTTGAAAGAAAAAAAAAACGGCACTACTTATGAGACATCAACTATAGTTATGAACGTCGGCAGGAAAAGCCTTAGCTATTATATCATTCGCCTATACGGGAAGGAAATTGCCAACCTGGTTCGCCACTTAAAGAAGCTATGGAAGAAGAAAGCACAGAAATATTTTACGCTGATATTTCTTCTAAGTTTTAAGTTTCAAATTTGTTAGATTGTTAAGTTTTTTTTAAAGCCTTTAAAGTTTTTAATGCCATTTTATTAGACTACGATTAGCTCAGGACAGGGAGGAATGGACGGCTGCATCAAACCAGTCAAAAGACTGAAGACTCAAACAACAAACAGGTTTATTTTTATTTTTATTTTGGCACAAATCGAAATTAAATATTTTTGTGCCCACGCTTGCTTTATCTCCATACCAGGTATAGGACGCAAAAGAAAATTATTTCCTAAAATCAGTAGGCCAGTAATATGTGCTCCTTACTAGCACAGAAATTCATATTCTTTCATCTGAAATCACAACCCAACGAGAAGCATGCTTGTTCACATCACAGTTGAACTCCAGCTGTAGAAGACAGACGTCTACAAAATGCTATGTAATTTCTGTTAGCAAAAATGCAAATTGGGGACGTGGTGGCGCAGCGGTCAAGCTGTTGGCCTCTCACCAAGGCGGTCCGGGTTCGATTCCCGGCCAGTGCATGTGAGATTTTCGAAGTGAAATGCCATGTCCCTTTTGTTCGGATTTCACGTAAAAAGGAGGTCCCGTGGCTTATGATCGTGAGATTTACGGTCACGTTAAACGACAAGCTTCCTTCCTTTCAAAAATGCGAATTAATGTAGTACTAATAATGTCCAACATATGGCAGAATATGCCAGAGATCGACTCAGCATTTAAGAGCAAACGGGGACTGTGAAGACATTGAAGTTCTTGAGCACCGTCTATAGACGGACGTAGCAATCAACGGGCTAATGGAGTTCTGTCATATGAAACTTCCATCGTTGATTGCCCAGCCTCCTTAGCTAGTCCATCTGCTCGTTCATTGTATATATTGCTTTCTCAGTGTCCAAGTCATTACAATGACTGTATATAATCGGATTTAATGCTATTGTGAAAGTCGACTAAACTGGAGATGATGGTTGGGTGAACGTCCTGGAGACCGAGTCTAATCGCAATGTCACAGTGAATAACACTCATTGGAGGATCCAAACAGCTCATTAACATGTGACATCACCGCGCTGTGATTTATAGCCCGGGATATTTATGTGCTGTGTTTTAGGGGGCCTGCGGTTGTTGACTTAGCATTCGCAAGACGGTTGTGTGTCGGCAAGGACATTGGATATTTGGAGCTCTTAATCGTCCATTCATTCATTATCTTCACAAGCTCCATTTGACGATATTCAATAACAGTCGGTGATTGTTGTCTTAAGGGGCTCCTATACTGCCCATATTAATTGTCAACTTTTCATGTATCTTTTACTCACGAACAATTAATAGGAACTAATCAACATTTGTCAGGGATGTTCGTTAAAGTTCTCTTCTAACTTTAACCCGCCAGTAGTCACGTGGATTTCAATCCTAGGCCAATTTTTAATGGGTATTCTTTAGCTATTTTTGTTTTAAAATGTTGATTTTCGATTTTATAAGAAGGATGGAGTGTGATAAATATAGTAATCATAGAGGATATCGTGTCGGTCTACTAACCCCAAGATTGCAGGTTCGCTCCTGGTCGTGGTAAGTGATTTTTGAAAGGCGGCAAAAATACGATACGCATGTCATACGATGTTGGCATGTCAAAGAAACCCATTTGAATTCAGTAGGCCGAGTTCAAAATGGCAAAATTAATCTCGGGAGTTTCCGCCAACACAAAGTTCCTCGAAGCGCTATAGTGTCAAGTGTCCATAAAAGGTCAGGCGTGTTTTCCTTATAGACGTGAGGATGTCCTCCTGGTGTTCATACAATTCAACATTATGACGGATTCTGTAAATGCATCCTTCCTCTCTAATTGGACCTAATATCCTCCTCAGGATCTTCCCCTCTTTTAACTCCAGTTTTCTGAGTGGACCCTTTCTGGTCATTACAAGGCGCTCAGAAGCATACAGAACAGATGGCTTGACGACGGAGTTATAGTGTCTGAGTTTGAGGTTCTTGGAGAGGCACTTAGATGAATGGATACTACGACAGGAATGATAAGCCCTTTCAAACTTGGTACATCTGGCATCTATGGCTAGGTTCTCGCGCTGATTCGCAGAAATCCATTCTCCCAAGTACCTAACTGCAGGTACCTTTCGTTTGGTAGTGTCTGGGAGTGGAATATTAGAAGGGGCCTCCTTGATATTGGTCATAAATTCAGTCTTCTGGACGTTTATCTTCAAACCAGTCTTAACTGCTACACTATAAAGACTCTGTAGGTTGTTGGTAGCCTCCTCTATGTTATTTGCCAGCAGAATGAGGTCATCAGCAAAGGCTAGGCAAGGGACGAAGAGGTTGTCTCTCTTGTAACGAAGCTTCAGTCCAGCTCCCGGTGGTAGCATCGTTCTCCATTCCCTAATGATCTTTTCCAGGACACAGTTGAAGAGAATACAGGAGAGACCATCACCCTGTCTAACTCCTGTTCTGATTGGAAAGCTTTCGGATAGTTCACCTCTGAATCTGACCTTGGACGTCGTGTTTCTCAGAGTGGCTTGGACTAATCGTAGGGTCTTCCCATCCAGACCAAATTCCCGTAGTATGAAGAAAAGGGTATCTCTATCCACAGAGTCATAAGCTTTCTGAAAATCTACTAGAACCACCACCCATGGATGGCGACCTCGGTTCGTGTAGGTGAGAACTGTCTTAAGATTGTGTATCTGTTCTGGGCAAGATCTAGTCATACGGAAACCAGCCTGGTATTCACCTAATTCTGAGTCTAGCTGTGGAGTGACTCTATTGAGCAAGGCTACAGAGAGGATCTTGTAGGTAATTTGTAACAAGGAAATACCCCTATAATTGTTGAGGTCTGTCTTACTTCCCTTCTTGTGGAGGGGATAAATCACAGCAGACGTCCAACCTTCGGGTAGGGACTCTGTTGCCCATATGTCCTTTATGATTTGATAGATGTTTTGTAAGGACTGGTCATCTGCATGTTTCCACATCTCGGCTACTATGCTGTCTTCACCTGGAGCCTTGTTGTTCTTGAGACCATTCGAAATGATGTTCATTATTTCTTCTCTTGTAGGCGGTTGAGAATCAGGGTTCCTGTGCGGAGGCTCGTGGAAAATAAGCTTTTCATTAGGTTCCTCTGCGTTTAGTAGCTTCTGGAAGTAATCTGCAAGAGTTTTAGTGCAGTCTTTATTGTTTAGTTGAAGTTTTCTATCCGGCCCGCGGAGGATGAGGGTAGGAGCTGTATACTGGGCCGTTTGCTTCTTAAGTCCCTTGTACAAATCTCTTGAGTTGTTTCTCTGAAAATCATTTTCAGCCTGTTGCATTAGACTCTTGAGGTAATTCCTCTTGGCTCTGCGGATGGTGTTAGCTGTAGCTTTCCTTTGCAGGAGAAAGGCTTCATAATTAGCTTCATTTTTTTGTTGGTTCCACCTAATCCAGGTTCTACGTCTTTCTTCTATAACCTCATCACAATTTGCATCCCACCATGGGTGTTTGCCTTTGGTTGATGATGCAGGGATAGTTTCCTGAGCGGCCTCCAACAAGGCCTTTTGTAAGGCAGGCCATCCGTCTTTCTCTGTATTCTTCCTAAGGGTGTTCTGAAAGTCACAATCCTCATAGCGCAGTCACAGAATGTTGAACCTGGGTATCTTATGACTACTTTGAAGATTTGGTTGTTTCCTAAAGGGTTGTAAATTAATCTTGACAAGTGAAAGGTAGTGATCAGAGTCTATGTTGGCTCCTCGTAATACCTTTACGTTCTTTATATCAATATGATGTTGTCGTGCTACAGCAACATGATCTAACTGGAACTCACCAAGCATAAGATTTGGACTCTTCCTGGTTTTGGTCTTTCTAGGTAAACGTTTGAAAGCTGTTGATTTTAGGACCATGTTGTACTTGTCACATAGTTCAATACGACGTTCTCCATTTCTATTTGTTCTCTTATGGACTGGATAATGGCCTACGATCTTTCGGTACTTCCACTCCTTCCCTACTTGTGCATTAAAGTCTCCCATGAGTATGATGGAATGGTGGGGTGGGACCATATCCAGAGTTCCTTCTAAGGTGGCCCAGCATTGCTCCACGTATTCCAGGTTTTTCCGGTTTGTATCATTTGTGGGAGCGTGAAAATTTACGATTGTGTGTGCTCTATTACGAGACCTGAAGGATAACGAGGAGGTCCTTCCGTTAGGTGAAGTGAATTCTAAAATATGGTCTACCATCTTCTGGTGTACCGCAAACCCAGTACCAAATTGTGGGAGTGTCTTGATAACTCTTTCACCAGGTTTCCCCTTGAATATTCTATACACTCCGGACTCGATTGCATCCTCATCGGTAAAACGTGTCTCTTGTAGTGCTGCTATCATAACTTTGTGCTCTTCCAACACGTCAAGTGTTTGTTTGAGTTTACCTACTTTCAGTAGAGAATTAATGTTTATTGTAGCAAAGTACTCGATGTGTTTCTTTGGTAGTCGTTTAATAGAGTCAGATTTAAGTTGGAAGCATGAAGGTGCAGGTTCCCCAGAGTCCGAAGACCTGCATGCCCCAAACTGCGTGGGGGTGGATTGGTTACCACCTGGGGTACATTTCTGAATATTCGTTTTCTTCATGTTTCGAGTATTACGAGAGTCGTAATGGTGGTTACCTAAAAGCTAACGGGATTTTAACTATCAAGGTTGTAAGCCTTGAGGCCACCAGCACTGATCGGCTCACAGACCCAATTTCCCGCTGGGTTCTCTTGCTGAACCCAATAATAAGTTATGGTTGCAGATGACAAGCAACGACGCATTTCACTCCCATTTGCCCAGAGCCATGTGGTAACAAAAGCCACATGGACTCCTCCCAGGTTAATTCCTGGAACCATTATTATTATTATTATTATTATTATTATTATAGACGAATACATGAAATACCATATACGAGGTGCATCCAGCAAGTAAGTTTCCCTATATTTAAAAGAAAGAGAACCTACAGTAGTTATATGCAAAACTTTATCGGCAACAGGTACAGCAATGTGTCAGCTAATTTTCGACATAGACACCAAACGAATTGAGACACTTGTCATAGGGTGTAGTCTTGTGTCATAGAAGTCTGCCGCCTGCGAATGGAACCAGCGTGTGATATTTCTTCTTCAGCTCTTCGTCAGCGTGAAAATGCTGACCGAAGGTCAGACATTTTTTGAGGTGCAAATTATTATTGGGGGTTGTGTAGCGCAGTCGGTAGAGGCGCTGAGCTTTCTAACTGACAGGTAGTGAATTTTCCAAAAACAAAACTACCACTTTCAGAAACGTAAATGGCCCTGGGGTTCACTCGGCCTACACCGGAAATGAGTACCAGGGTAATTACTGGGAGCAAAGACGGTCGGGCTCCATCCCATCTAGTGCTGTTGTCATAAATATGGTTGGTTGGTTCCTCAGTTTAGGGGCTGCGACAACACGGTCATGTAACCCCGTGTACTTTGGGTGTGTGTAAAATATGTATGATAACTGGTGTTAATTGTGATGGCTGTATTAGTGTGTGTTATCTGTTTTTAATTCAAGTAAGGACTGCAGACATTCAATTTTCAAGTAGTTCCAAATTTTGCCACCAAACGCCACCGTCAACGACCAACTACTTCTGAACTTTGTTACTAGATGCCACCGCAGTAGGCTCCTGGTGACGAACGTTGGAACCTAAGAGCGTTAGTCAAATATGACCGATAATTTAGCTTCACACAAGTGTAATTAGTGGAAGTTTTTTTAAATCATGCCATACATCTATGACATGGGACCGCCGGCTTTACTTCCCCTCCGAAGGAAGGCATACTGAGGGTTTTTTAACGCTCTTAAGAAATCTGACGACTTCGGCCGGGTTTGAACCCGCGACCTTGGACATAGAAGCACAGCATGCTACCGACTACGCCACCGAAGCCGCCGTTGTCACAAAGAGCGGAAGCCTCTACCATCCACTACTCCCAGGGCCTCCATGGCTTGTACGGAGTTGGCATTACTTTTGCTTTTTTACCATTATTATTATTATTATTATTATTATTATTATTATTATTATTATTATTATTATTATTATTAATATTATTATTATAATTTCTTCACTCACAGAACATTATCTGGCAAATATATGGCAACTATACAGATTATAAGAAATCAGAGCATAATCACCACATAAAAAAAAACTATTTACAGTAGTCCATGAATTTTCTAACTAATCTAGTTGTCGCAATGATGGCTGCATTTGGATTGACTTGTATAAATTGGTGTCTACATCAAGTTCTTTCAACTCCTGCAGTAGACTCCTCGTCACAACGCCAATGCTTGATATAACAATTGGTATGATCTTCACCTTTACAATCTTCCATTGCTTTTCGTCGTGCTTTGCCTTGAAGTTGTTGTTGTTGTTGGGAACTGCTACATCAACCAGGATAGGTTCCTTAATATTCTCATTGATGACTGTAATGTCCGCTCGATCCCAATAAAGACTATAGGTTCCATTTCCCATGACGCACTCTGGGAGTCACTGATGGTATGGAACTTTATGACGTTCCAGAAGCTGAAATTTGTCAGCCTGTTCTTGGTGCAAGATTTTAGCCACTGCGTCTTGCCTTCGCGTGTATTCTGTACCCGATAACACTGTAATATGGTGGATAGTCTGCGACACAGGGCACCCATAGCGACACCTATCATATTGATGAGTTCAATCTTTAACAATGAAATTCAAATAATTACGTGTCGGAATGACCTGGTCTTGTATTGATTTATTTATTTATTATTCGCTAATCGGCTAACTAGGGACTACGATAAGTTCCACTATACATTCTGGCGTTTATTCAACTTGAGATTGATCCAGTAGGTTTTCATTAGCTTACTGTGTCGAGCACGGCGTTCATCCGACCATTTGCACCGGTTGTCCATTTCTCATCTCGGAAAGTCCCAAAAGTCACGATGCTTGTTCGGAAAAGGTCTCGTTTGTGTGCGTCACCTGGTCGTAAGCCCATTTCTTGGAGGTCTTTCTTGACGTTAACGTAACAGGAAACTGTTGTTTTTGGTTTTGAGTCGAAATTGTTAAATATACGTTTTGTCCATCTAGAGTCGTCCATCCGTCGCAATTGACCGTAGAAACAAGCCCTGCGTTTGCGCATTGTGTCTGCGATCTTCTCTATCTTAGAATAGATTTTTTGCCTGGATTTTCTTACGTATTATTATTATTATTATTATTATTGTTATTATTAATTGCAAGGAAGAGACGGACGGGATTATTGAGCAAGGAGGTCGCAGCAACGAGCATAACACACACGAAGAACTCATTACCTAACGTGTAATCTTCATGCTCATAAACTACATCGTAATATAGCGGTACGGAATGAGATCTGTTGGCTCATGAATACACAATCACTTGTCTTCCTCGGGGTCGTTATCCGATGATGTCATTACTTTGTGTCCGCCTACGTCGTTAAAAACCTTTTTTTTTTCAAATCGAAACTGGGATCCGGTTTTTTGAAGGGATGGAAAGAGGAATGGATAAATGAATAATCAACAGTCATGGGCAGAGAAAATCAGCCTCTACATAAGAAAACTCTCATAACGATATTCAGGTGAGGTGGGAGAATCGCCGCTGGTTGGTTGGTTCCTCAGTTTAGGGGCTGCGACAACGCGGTCATGTAGCCCTGTGTACTTCGGGTGTGTGTAGAATCTGTCTGATAACCGGTGATAATTGTGATGGCTGTATTAGTGTGTGTCATTTGTTTCTTAATTCAAGTAAGGACTGCAGACTTTGAATTTTTCAAGTAGTTTCTACTTTTGCCACCAAACGCCACTGTCATCGACTATTAGTTCAGAACTTGGCTACTAGACGCCGCCGCAGTCGACTCCTGGCGACGAACGAAGGAACCTGAACGTTGCTTACAATTTAACCCAATTTAGCTTCACACAGGTGTAATTAGTGGAAGGTTCTTTAACATGCCATAAATCTATGACATGGGACCGCCGGCTTTACTTTCCCCTCCGAAGGAAGGCATACTGAGGGATTTTTAACGCTCTTAAAAATCCGACTACTTCGGTCAGTTTTCTTTTTATTGACATTCGTGATTAACCTCTAGATAGAATTACTTAGTTATTATTGTTTTAAGGGGCGTAACAGCGAGGTCATCTGCCCCTAGGATTAACGCTCCAGCCCACATGGCAATCATTTAGAAGGAAAGGAAATTAGCAGCAATCAAGAAAGATGCACGAAATAGGAAACCTTACCAATCTCGCCCTCGAAACAGCAAAAAGATTTTTCTGAGCAAAAATGTTTATTTGATTATTATTATTATTCATTTCTTGCCGCGGTGGGTGAGTGGTTAACGTGTCGGACTACTAACCCCAAGCTCCTGGTCGTGGTAAGTGAATTTTGAAAGGCGACAAAAATTACGACATGCATGTCATACGTTGTTGGCATGTTAAAGATCCCATTTGAATTCAGTAGGCCGTGTTCATAATGGCAAAATTAATCTGGGGTTTATCCGCCAACACAAAGTTCCTCCATTCTCCACTAGAAAGCGCTATAGTGTCAAGGGGCTTAGCGACATGCAAGCTGCCTTGTGGGTGTCAAATAACAAAGCTTGCACCCGGCAGCCGAGGCCATACGAAATTATTATTATTCATTCATTTTAGGGGGTTGGGACATCTTTGTCATCAGCCCCGTGTATTTGGCTGTGTGTTGAACTTGTCTGATAACCTGTATTTATGTGATGACTGTAGTAGTGTCTGTAACTATATTAGGGACTGGGATGAGGTAGGTGCTCCGGGCCTTGAAATAAGGTACTATCCCAGCATTTCCCTGGAGGGAGTGTGGGGAAACAGCACTCAGGATAACCGCTGTCAGCGCCGGGATTCTAACGTGCTATCTCCGGACATGCTGCAGCTGCCCTCGCGACCATGGTGCACGATTAAAAGAGCAAGGCTTCGCCACCGGACTGAGCCAAATTAGTTGTTGTTCTGCTGTTGCTTATTTTAGGCGACATCGTAAACGTATAGCCCCGTGTATTTGGGTGCATGTGGAATATGAGTGATAACCGGTGTTATTGTGATGGCTGTACTAGTGTGTGTATTATTTTCTAAATTGGAGATAGGATTGGGAAAGAGGCGGGCGTGGATTGTGTTAGGAAGCATCCCTGCATTTGCATGGAGTAGAAGGGGGGGGACCACGGAAAACCACTTCCAGGATGGCCGAGGTAAGAATCGAACTCTCCCCTTCTCAGTCTTGCCTCACGAGGCTGAGTGTATCCCGTTCCACCCCTCAGACCAGAATTAAAATTTCTTGGCATAGCCGGGAATCGAATCCTGGCCTCCGCGTTGACAGCCAAGGGTGCTAGCCGCTACACCACGAAGTGGTATCAACTAATTGACTTGACTTGTGAATACAGGTATATGTGACTTAATACAAGTTGAAGGAAAAACATAGCAAATGCATGGACAGGACTTTTGTGATGCTGTTCGAAGTAACAAGTTAGGAAAGATAAAAGATGTTTTAACTTAACCAATTTGTTCCAAAATCTAGAAAGATGTAGTTATTCAAATTCCTGAGTTAGTATGAGAAGCTTTTTCTTGTCCCATTACGGTGAGTTGTCAATGCCACCTTGTAGGTGTGCTGTCTTCTGGTCCAGGTGTCTAACACCAAAGACCACGTGAACTTTAACCTTGGAATGTAAGAACTTGATGCCTAATAATTACCACCGCCAGCGATTTTTCACGGCGCGTTCTTTTCCTTCCACACTCATCGAAGCGTGACTTTTCACTTCTAAAACAACCTGGCTTTGGCTTAATTGTACTGAAGACATTCCATCCTTTGAGGACTGCACAAACTCCTCATGTTATTATTATTATCTTCGTTAATTCCTCTTTAAGGAGAGCGTTAAAACACAATCAATTTTCATGTTTTCTTTTCTGTCCCTGTCTACTTTCTTCCCAGAAACCAAGATCAAACCCGGCCAAAGTCGTCGGATTTTTAAGAGCATTAAAAATCCCCCAGTATGCCTTCCTTCGGAGGGGAAGTAAAGCCGGCGGTCCCATGTCATAGATTTATGGCATGAAAATGAACCTTCCACTAACACTTGTGGAAGCTAAAATTTGTAGGTTACCGGTAGTTTGATAACGCTATATTAGTTCCAACGTTCGCTGACTGCGTTGGCATTTAGTATCCTCGTCCGAAGCTAGGTGTCGTGGACGGTAGCATTTGGTAACAAAAGTAGGAACAACTTGAAAAAATTAATCGTCTGCAGTCCTTCTACCTGAATCACAGATAACACACACTAATACAGCCATCACAATTAACACCGGTTATCAAACAGATTCTACACACACCCAAGGTACACGGGGCTACATGACCGCGTTGTCGCAGTCTCTAAACTAAGAAACCAACCAACTTCCCAGTAACCTCTCATATATTCACTGTGCTTCCTTTTTTTTTCTCTTTGGCCGTTTGCTCAAATTTCTGTTTTCTGAGTTTTTCTCTGTATGATTTCCTGTCTGCCATGTCTTCTGTCGAGATATTTAGTTTCTTGAGGTCTTCCAAGGTTTCTTTTACCCAATTGGTTTTCAGTGTACTAGCCTATTCATAACTATATTAAACATTTTCTTGGTCAGTCTGTCTTCGTTCATCCTATGTATGTGTCTATAAAATTTTGCCCTTCCTCTCCTGATGTTTTTGTAATCGTCTCTGTCTGTTTGTACACTTCTATTGTCTGTCTCTTTAACCACATTCCATCTTTCTGAACTGGCCCGAAGATCTTTCACAGTATTTTTCTCTCTTGCTTTTCTAGTTCTTTGATTTTTGTTCTTCCCTTGATTGCTGTCGTTTCTGAAGCGGATAAGGCTTCTGGTGAGACTACTGTATTATAGAGTCGTAGTTATTATTATTATTATTATTATTATTATTATTATTATTATTAAAATGTCATTACAATATACACCGTTTACAAAATTCAAAAATGTACACATTTTATGAATTTTCTTCCAATTCCTACTCATTTGTTTAACCTGTTAATTGACAATTATTGAATTATATTGTTACAATGTGATGAAGATGTTGTTGTTTGAGTCTTAAGTCTTTCGACTGGTTTGATGCAGCTTTCCATGCATCCCTGTCCTGAGCTAATCGTTCCATCTCTACATGGCTACTACACCCTACATCCGAGACAATCTGTTTAACGTATTCTAACCTTGGTCAACCCCTCATATTCTTGTTCTTAACCCTTCCTTCTATAACTAAATTTGCTATTCCTGGATGTCTTAGTGAGTGCCCTACAAACCTATTCCTTCTCTTCATTAGCAGTTACCAGATACATCTCTCCTCTCCCACTCGTCTTAATACATCTTCATTTGTTACTCAATCTACCCATCTGATCTTCATCATTCTCCTGTAACACCACATTTCAAATACTTCAATTCTCCTCTTTTCTGCTGCGCCAACAATGCAAGTTTAACTTCCATAGAGCGCCATGCTCCAGACAAAGGCTTTCAAAAATGACTTCCTATAATACCTAAATCTATATTCGATGTCAACAGATTCGTTCTCTGTATAAATGCTTTCCTTGCCTGAAACAACCTAGTTTTTATATCCTCTTTGCTTCGTCCATCACTGGTTATTTTGCTTCCTAACTGACAGAAGTCTCCTACTTCCATTTAGCTTTTCAGCTGCCCATTCGACATCCATAGGGGTTTCTGATGATAAAGACATGTGGAAATAGGATATCAAATTCATACAGAGCACTAAAAGATGCAAACATTTGTATGACCTGCATATCATTACGATTACTTAAAATTGTATAATGGCTTAGTCGAATAACACGTAATGAAATAAAACTAATGAATAAGAAATACAAATAAAATGTGAGTGTATATAAACCTGTAGGCTCAACTAAATATATTTTAATTTTTCCATGAGAAAATGTATAATATGCATCTTCAGGTTTGCTTGATTTTCTTCAAATTGGGGAATGTTATATAATTTTGGTGGCAAACACAGAACATTACGTTTTGCTATATTTAACTTGGGTTGATATGAGATAGAGTGATTCTCTGTAATACTTCTGGTTTCTTATCCGTATTTTACAACTTGAATTCTATTTCTATCATTTTTAAAAATATATTTATATATTTCAAGAGCATACAATTGTTTAATGTTGATAATACAATACTTTAGATAATTCGCCTTATTTATTTATTTCTCTCTGAGAAAGTCTGTTTGTACATTTACATGCAATTGATAAGGTAGTGCGTTGCAAAATAAAAATAGTGTGTTAAGGGACTCCCGAAAGCCCTAACTTTCCAATGTTAAAATAGTAGTTATCTACGGTCGCCTGGAAGAGGTCAATAAAAGATCGAACCCTAAAAAGAGAAGATGTTTGGATGGAATTCTACTCAACAAAGGCCATGTTAAATAGAGCCTGGACAAAAGCGAATGAAGACTTACGGCTCTAGCTGGGCATGGCTAGCACCACTTCATGTGTAAGATGTAATGATTCCTTGAACCTAACCCGATGTGGCTTTGTTATACGTCACATAGAGTCAGAATTTATCGCGAACGGCAAATGCAATTACATAACCCATGTATTGTTTCTCTCTGCTTGACATCAAAGATATAATTAAGTTACATATATGCAACTCTGAAGCCTCCGTGGCTTAGGCGGCAGCACGCCGGTCTCTCACCACTGGGTCCGTGGTTCAAATCCCGATCACTCCATGTGAGATCTGTGCTGGACAAAACGGAGACAGACAGGTTTTTCTCCGGGTACTCCGAGTTTCCCTGTCACAATTTCATTCCAGCAACATTCTCCACTAATATTTCATTTCATCTGTCATTCATTTAATCATTGCCCCAGAGGAGTGCGTCAGGCTTCGGCAGCCGGCACAGTTCATATCCTCGCCGCTAGATGGGGGCTTCATTCATTCCATTCCTGACCCGGTCAGAGACTGGAAGCAGGCTGTGGATTTTCATTATCATAAAATATGCAACTCTAGTGGAGTAGCAAGTAGCTTCAAGGTGCAAATAATTCCAAGGAGCAAATAGTTCAATTACATCATCTGCTAATTCTGTGACCAAAAATGTGAACGCTACCATATTGTGATAAACTGCACAAACTGATGAATGGTTTCTCCGTTTAGGGGCTGCGACAACACGGTCATATAGCTCCGTGTACTTTGGGTGTGTAGAATCTGTCTGATAACGGGTGTGAATTGTGATGGCTGTATTAGTGTGTGTTATCTGTAATTCAGGTAAGGACTGCAGACAATCAATTTCAAGTTGATCCTACTTTTCCTGACAAATGCTACCTTCAACGACACCTAGCTGTGAACTTGGCTACTAGATGCCACCACAACTGGCAGCTATTGACGAACGTTGGAACTAATAGAGCGTTAACCAAATCTAACCTACAAATTTACCTTCACACAATTGTAGTTAGTGGAAGGTTCTTTTACATGCCATAAATCAATGACATGGGCCCGCCGGCTTTACTTCCCCTCCGAAGGAAGGCATACTGATGACATTTTAACGCTCTTAAAAAGTCCGATGGCTTCGGCCGGGTTTGAACCCACGATCTTGAGTATAGAAGCTCAGAATGCTACCAACTACGCCACGACAGCCGCTAAAACTGAAGAATACACAAGTTATTGTATCTTTTACAATTTGTAATTAATTTTAAAAAATAGTTACATGTTTTATCACAATCTATTCGTAATATGAGGTTGGTTGGTTCCTTAGTTTAGGGGCTGCGATTACGTGGTCATGTAGCCCCGTGTACTTTGGTTGTGTGTAGAATCTGTCTGATAACCGGTGTTAATTGTGATGACTGTATTAGTGTGTGTTATCTGTTTTTATTCAAATCAGTCGGAAGAACAAAGAGCAACATGCAAAAGCGGGGATTTGCCTGTGACTCTACACTCGGTAATTGCGGTGGAGAACAGACAATGAGCCATCTTCTTGTCTGCAGGTTGTGTCCAACTACATGCTCTCCCCAGAATGTAATTGATGCTACCACAGAAGTTTGTGAACTTGCCGCATACTGGTCAGGCCAAATCTAATTTTATTAAATCCATATTTGTGTGAGGCACAACTTAATGTTTATCAGAAATGACAATGTTTATAGTACCAGTTCTTGATTTTATCCTTTTTTTGTTGTTGTAATTTTAGTTGTCTTGTTTCTCCTTTTTCTGTTATCTTTTGTTGCTTGTAATATGTTTCTGACACGATGAAATAAATAAATTCAAATCAGGACTGCAGACGATAATTTCAAGTAGTTCGCCACCAAATGCGACATCTAGCTGTGAACTTCGCCACTACTAGATGCCATCGCTACCAGTGCCCGGTGACGAACGTTGAAACTTAAGAGCATTAATCAAACCTAACTTACAAAGTTTGGCTTCAAACAATTGTAGTTAGTGGAAGGTTCTTTTACATGCAATAAATCTATGACATGTGCCCGCCGGCTTTACTTCCCCTCCGAAGGAAGGCATGCTGAGGGACTTTTAACGCTCTTAAACAATCCGACCACTTAGGCCGGTTTTGAACCCGAAATCTTGGGGATAGAAGCTCAGCATGATACCAACTACGCCACCGAAGCCACCCCTCACGAGGCTGAGTGTAGGCCTATTCCATTCCAGCCTTCAGACTATAATTAAATTTCTTGGCAGAGCCGGGAAACGAACACGAACCTCCGCGGTGACAGGCCAACCATAGCCTGCCAAAACTTTCAAGTTCTTGGCTCATTCGTGATTCAAATCCTGGACCTCATGGGTGGGAACCAACAAAGCTATTGAGGTTATCACTTGCCGGGAGGGAATAATCCCTTGACTCAACTGCTAATTGTTAAAAAAAGAACTGAAGATCCTATTGCTCAACCTTGTAGAACTCATACGAGCAATGTGGCCATAGAAAACTATCCTTCTCCTACGAATGGTGTCCCTGATCTTTTCTACATGAGAGTAGAGTTCATGATTGTGTCGTCTTATTATTACTATTATTATTATTTTTATTATTATTATTATTATCCTCCACTCTTGGAGATGTTTAGTGTTGTCCTACTGCTACCAAGTGGTATAAGGGTAGCTAGCACTCTCATCTCTTACTTAGGAGGTCCCAGGTTTTATTTCCAGCACCATCAAGGATTTAAATGAAAGTTGGAACGGGTTGCATTCAGTCTTGTGAGGACAATTGAGTAGCTGTCTGATTTGTGATTTCGGTTAAGAAGGCGAATAAAGGTCATGGGATGCGTCACGCTAACCACTCCGCAATCTGCAGGCCATTTTAATTTATTTAGCGCCTGGCTTTTAATGCCGGGAATGTCCGGGGACATGTTCGGCTCGCCAGAGTTTGTAGCTGCTCCAAGCGGACACCCATAGGGTGAGCTACAATTTAAAATAGTACCAACTTTCACTACCAGATATCACTGACACCTAGTGGTGAACGTTGGAAATGTGATAGAGCGTTACAACGAAATCTAACCTAGAAATTTAGCTTCACACAAGTTTAGTTAGTGGAAGGATATTTTACATGCCATAATCTATGACATGGGACCGCCGGCTTTACTTCCCCTCCAAAGGAAGGCATACTGAGTGATTTTTAACGCTCTTAAAAATCCGACGACTTCGACTGGGTTTGTACCCGTGACCTTGGGCATAGAAGCTCAGCATGCTACCGACTACGTCACCAAAGCCGTTCAATTAACACTTTGCCAGAGTCGAGAATCGAATCTAGTTACAGAAATTTATGTACAAAATTTAAGCCACCGCGGGCCTGGTGAAATAATTGGACAATCATATCAAAGAACAGAAGAAGCCAAATAAGTGAATGATTGCGTTATTGATATATATTGAATATTAATACGGGCTATTATTTTCAATATGAATTATTTATGGACTGGTAGGGCGCCTGAAAACTGTTGGACTCATGTATCGAGGAACTGAATCAACGTCAGCATGATTTAGGACATCCTCTCGCCTATAATTAAATGATCTCGCTATCTTAAGAAATACAGAGAATGTGTCAAGGAATTTACAAGTTGAATATAAATTATTATGATGGGTAGGGAACATAATTCTGTTGTTCTTGCGAAACAAGGCGCAGCGACAGGATATCTATAGCATTTAACATTTCAGCCCAGAGGTCTTTGGGCAATCCAACTGGACATCATACATCGCGGAGTATAACAACAGGTTGTGATGATAGTCAAACGACGACCCGTTCTGGCTTAAACAATAACCCTCACGTCACGTCTTCCTGTTTCTTGAATATCCTCTTGCAAAACAGATACTATCTATATACTGTATATAATACGCTGAGGTATATGTTTCACAAAACTCAAGCTCCTAAACCAGAGGGAGTTAGAAGGTGTGCTTTGTACCAACATCTTCCAAATCGTCTCAATAGTACAGGAAAAATCTTGCGTTTCTTGAAAAGTCAACGGAAATATATTTATTTGTTTATAAAGTGCTTTTAAGCAAATAAACAAGGCGATAGACCCTGGCAGAACTGTTTCGCGTACAGCCCGCATAGCACTAGGACCGGGCGGGTAGTTTGTTCACATGGGTCGTGCACAACACACAATTTGTTTAAAAAGTGCGTTTAAACAAATAAACATATTTATAAAGCTAGGCGGGTGCACATGCGAGAGTTTTCGCACGGACTCACTAGTTATAATAAATACAATCTGAATACTTTTTATGTCTTGCGATGGCTTTTCATAAGAGCCTTATTTGATCTTCTGAAAAACCATCGCAAGATATTTTTAAAATTTTTAAAATTTATTTATAAAATATTTTTTATCATCAACAGATATTTTAGATATAGGCCTACGTTTAATTAATCTGAGTTCTTTGAATTTGTGTGGCTTTCATAAAATATCTGTTGATGGTAAAAATTAACTCTATTTAAAAATAATTTTTGTGTTCGACGATGTCAAAATGTAAATATTATAGTCTACTAGCTGAAGTACCCGTGCTTCGCTACGGGTCGTAAATGAATCAAAATGTGAAGGTGACAGTTAAAACAGGGGATAGGCGAGGTGCTGCGCAGAGGGAGATTAAGGATGGAACATTTTGTCCAACTACACCGCTCTGCCTTGACCGTGTTTTATAGCACACATTTAGGTTTTACTCGCTAACGGTTGGAGATACATTTCGGATAGAAAATGCAATTTTTAACCTCGTACATGCCATCAAAAGTTTGCTATTTCTTAGCGTTCTCTTTTTATTTGAAATGGAAATATGAAAGTTTAAAACCAAAGGGTAGAGTGACGTCACTAAAATGGTCGCCATCTTTAAAAGTGCAAAGTATTGAAATCAAAAGTAACCTGTATGTTAACCAGGTAAATCTGCTACTTCCATGTAAAATGCATGTAAATCGGACCAGTGGTACTTGCGTGATTGAGTAATACACAGACACACACACACCATCTCATTTTTAGTCTCGCTTCGCTCGCGTCATAGTCGTGTCATATTGTTATTCAATGAAATGCAGGTTTAACCCCATTAACACCCCTTTAGAACCTGAATATCCAAAAATCCCTCCTTAGTAGATCTTTTCGACACACGACAAACATATCCTCAAAATATCACTCTTCTAACATTAATAGTTTTGGTTGGTCGATGAGAGCGAACATCCAAAAATCCTTCCTTAGTGGACGTTTTTCTTCCAGAATTTCACCCCTCCCCATAGGCCCCTTAAATTGGATTTTTGAAAAGACGGTCGAACACCTATTTATTTTATTTATTTATTTATTTATTTATTTATTTATTTATTTATTTTTAAGCTGATTGATTTCCTCCGAGTTTCAAACTCCTCGCCTATGTCGTTTAAGAGATACACGCTCCATTAAGAATCTTTCAACCCCCACTTTTCATCCCTTTCACCTCATAATATACACTATATCGAAAAACCATTAGACATGTGTCAGCTTATTTTTAATGATTAGTATATATGCCAAGTATCAATCCCCAAATGAAACCACTCGTGAGATATTGTTATTCAATGAAATGCACGTTTACCCCCTTAACACCTATTTAGAACCTGAATATTCAAAACTCTTACCTTAGTGGATGTTTTCTACATAAAACGAACATATCCCCAAAATTTCATGTTTCCAACTTCAATAATTTTGGCTGGGCGATGATGAGTGAGTGAGTCAGTCAGGACATTTAATTTCATTTATATATGATAATTTCACCCCACCACATGAACCCCTTAAATTGGATTTATGAAACAAATGGTCGAACACCTATTTACTTATTTAAAGCTGATTTCCCCCTGAGTTTGATGAGTGAGTAAGTGAGTCAATCAGTTAGGACACTTTCTTTCCTGTTTTATCACCCCAGAATTTCACCCCTCTCCAAGGGCCCCTTAAATTGGATTTATGAAAAAACGGTCGAACACATATTTAATTGTATTTTAAGCTGTTTTATCCCGCCGAATTTCAAACTTCTCGCCTATGTCGTTTAAGAGATACACGCTCCGTTAAGAATCCCTCAATCCCCAATTTTCACCCCTTTCACCTCATAATATACACGACATCGATAAACCTTTAGATATATGTCTGATTATTTTTAATGATTAGTTTATATACCGAATATCACATCCCCAAAGAAACAACTCATGAGATATCGTTATTCAATGAAATGCACGTTTACCCCCTTAACATCTCTTTAAAACCCGAATAAATAAAAATCATTCTTTAGTTGACGTTTTGACATACAGCGAACATATTCCCAAAATTTCATTTTTCCAACATTAATAGTTTTCGCTGGGCGCGATGAGTGAGTGAGTCAGACAGGACATTTTCTTTCAATTATTTTTACCAGAATTACACCCCTCCCAAGGGGCCCCTTAAATTGGATTGATGAAAAAACGCTTGAACACCTATTAAGTTATTTTTTTAGCTGTCTGTTTCCCCTGAGTTTGATGAGTGAGTTAGTCAGTCAGTCAGGACACTTTCTCTCCTTTTCCCCCCCAGAATTTCACCCCACCCCATTGGACCTTTAAATTAATTTATGAAAAAACGGTCGAACACCGATTTACTTAATTTTTTAGCTGATTTTTTTTCGCTGAGTTTCAAATTTCTCGCCTATGTCGTTTAAGAGATAGGCCTACACGCTCCGTTAGGAATCCTTCAACCCCCAATTTTCACCCCTTTCACCTCATAATAATACACCACATCGAAAAACCCTTAGACACATGTCTGCTTATTTTTAATGATTAGTTTATATGCCGAGTATCACATCCACAGATGAAACCACTCGTGAGATATTGTTATTCAATGAAATGCAGGTTTAACCCCCTTAAGACCCCTTTAGAGCCTGAATATCCAAAAATCCTCCCTTAGTGTACGGTTTTGAGATACAACGAACATATCCCCAGAATGCCATGGTTCCAACTTCAATATTTTTGACTGGGCGATCATGAGTGAATGAGTCAGGACATTTTCTTTCATTTTTTCCTTCAGAATTTCATCCCTCCCGATGAACCCCTTCAATATGATTGATCAAAAAAACTGTCGAACAGCTATTAACTTACTTTAAAGCAGTTCCCCCTCCCCCCTGAGTTTGATGAGTGAGTCAGTCAGTCAATCAGTTAGGACACTTTATTTCCTGTTTCCCCCCCTCCCCCCAGAATTTCACCCCTCCCCATGGGCCCCTTAAATTGGATTTATGAAAAAACGGTCAAACACATATTTACTTTTTTTTTTTTTTGCTGATTTTTTCCGCTGAGTTTCAAACTCCTCGCCTATGTCGTTTAAGAGATACACGCTCCGTTAGGAATCTTTCAATTCTTACTTTTCACCCCTTTCACCTTATAATATACACCACATCGAAAACCCCTCAGAGACGTGTCTTCTTCCTTTTTAATGATGAGTTTATATGTCGTGTATCATATCCCCCAATGAAACCAATCGGGAGATATTGTTATTCAATGGAATGCAGATTTAACCCCCTTAAGACCCCTTCAGAACCTGAATATCCGAAAATCCTCCCTTAGTAGACGGTTTTGACATACAATGAACATATCCCCAAACTGTCATGTTTCTAACTTCAATAATTTTGGCTGGGCGATGATGAGTGTGTGAGTGAGTGAGTCAGGCAGGACATTATCTTTCAATTTTCTTTTTTCAGAATTTCACCCCTCCCCATGAACCCCTTAAATTTGATTTAATAAAAAAAACTGTCGAACAGCTATTTACTTACTTTAAAGCAGTTTTTCCCCCCTGAGTTTGATGAGTGAGTGAGTCAGTCAATCAGTTAGGACACTTTCTTCCTGTCCCCCCCCCCCCAGAATTTCACCCCTCCCCATGGGCCCCTTAAATTGGATTTATGAATAAACGGTCAAACACATATTTACGTATTTTGTATGCTGATTGTTTTCCGCTGAGTTTCAAACTCCTCACCTATGTCGTTTAAGAGATACACGCTCCGTTAGGAATCTTTCCATCCCCACTTTTCACCCCTTTCACCTCATAATATACACCACATCGAAAAACCCTCAGACTCGTGTCTTCTTATTTTTAATGATGAGTTTACGTGCCGAGTATCACATCCCCCAATGAAACCAATCGGGAGATATTGAAATTCAATGAAATGCAGGTCAACCCCCTTAACACCCCTTTAGAACCTGAATATCAAAAAATCCTATCTTAGGGGGCATTTGCGGCCCTTTGGGAAGCTGCATACCAAATTTCATTCCAATCCGTCGGTGGTTTCTGAGATTTCGTGATGAATGAATGAGTGAGTGGTATTTCACAAATATATATAGTAGATGATAGTGTCAAGTCTTTGTTATGCTAAACTCGGTTGACAGTGCTGTGTGAGTAGGTGAGTAACTAACGGGATTTCAAGTAAAGATCCTCTTTTTCTATACCGGTAGTGCAGAGCAGAACTGGCATCCAGTCGGCCGTGTCTCGACTTGAGCTATGTTGCCATGGAAACTATCTGGCTTGCCATTCCTTCATGAGTATATTTTATGATTTGATTAGCCTGTGCTTGAGTGCAAAAGGGCCGAAATCAGAAGAATGAGAAAGACTATCGAAAATTCATGTAGCCAGCGGTTCCTTCTGGATCCTAAACTATATGTATGCAAAATTTGGTTGAGATTGGTGGTACGGTGTAGATTTGTATACGGAACAGACCCACATACAGACTTTCACTTTTATATATAAGATGTCTGAAAACTGTAATATAATGGGGGTCATTAAAGTACTATTTTTCATTATAATTCAGTTTCTCCAACCAATCAGAGCTCAATATTTTCATTCATTGACCAATTAGGAAAGGATAGTATCGCACATGCAGTCAAAATCCAATATGTCAGATATAGGCTAAATTACATGATTTGAAAGTTGATAATGTAGCTTATATTGGATCAACCATTGTGGCTACAATCCCAAACATAATGACAAAATCTGCACGAACCTTTACGGTAACAGGAAAATACTATGAATATCAAAGAAATTTAGGAATCCACGTCAAGAAGTTTGCAACACTATCCTTCTAGCCATTACCGACATGGAAGTGAGCACCGTCCCTAATGTTTGCATAAACAAACTGGGCAATATTGCAAAAGATATAGCACTGTGCCTTAATATTAACAACTCCAATTTCGTAAGATTTCGCCGAAAATTTTAGTGAATGCTGTTGTTGACATAAACACACCAGAACGTCATGGAGGAAGCACGCGTATGACATTAGTCGCACGGAAATTATAATCCAGCTCTCTGTTCAGTAAATGGATTTTTTCTGCGAAACTTTTCCGCCAGATGTCATAACTGTTCTATTTGGGACTCAATTGATTTGCCTTCGGTTGACATTCTATCGAATTTGAAGAATAACAAGTTGATAATACGATACATTTTAATTTTTAGTACTGTACCATCAATTTAAAGCACACATTGTTACAGATCTGTTCTCTTGAATACTTTTATGAAAAATTGTTATTAAGGAAAGGGAAAACCCGAGGTAAATATTGATCAACTTTGTTTTTAATTCAAGTAATTTTAATTTATTTTAGAAGACAGTTACTGAAAATCTGGTATAATATATTATATTTTAACTATTTATTGACTAAGGTGTATACATTTAATTCATATTCATCATCACCATCATCATTTATTGTACACATCGGGCCGTTAAGGCCCATGACAGAAAACAAAGAGACATAACAAACACATCAAATATACAATATTACAAAACACTATCCTAATCAATCACACAGGAGGCATTATCCCGATCACAATCTCAAGCATTTGTTACAAATGCCGTTCCATTTTTCTCTATCCATTGCATCATCCAGTACTGATGTTGGTTCCACCTGCTGAAACGTTCTCATCACCCTATCCTTCCAGCTCGTCCTTGGACGGCTTCTTGGACGATTCCCAAACAGCTGAGCATTGAACACTCTGTTAGGGATAGATTCCACAGCTCTTACGATATGTCCCATCTATTGGAGCCGTCTTCCTCTGAAGATCCTACCCACATCAGCTTTCCCAAAACGTTGGTATAAGTCCTCTTTTTCCCTCCTTTCCCATCTTCCTTCTCCTCTATTGTAAATAGGTCCATATATCTTTCTGAGCACTTTCCTCTCAAATGCACAATAATGCGCTCTTCCAATGTTTGTGAGGTCGCCCATGACTCGCATCCATATAACAGAACCGGTTTCACTAGTGTCATGTATAACTTAACCTTGCTGTTTTGTGAAATTAAGCGTGACTTAAATAAGTAATTGAGACCAAAAAAGCTACTATTGGCACTAATAGTCCTCTGTTGGATCTGTTTTTTCAATCTCAATATTACTAGACATTCATGGTATTTTAATTCTGATTATAACATCAATAAGGAAACCTTCTAAGCAAGATGGTAAATTTAAGAGTGGAGGACGATGAAACTAAGAGGCAACATGTACTGTAGTTCCGTGAAGAACTAAAGCCTATTTGCTTATATCCTACTCATGTTAATTACCTCTATCAACATACAAAATTTCAGTTTGATTGATGTGATAGATTCGTAGATATTGAGAACCGTCTAAATATTTCGGATGGCCACCATGTTGAATTGTTATATGTAGTCTATAGGCAGGGCCGTCGCGAGGGTGCGCGGGGCCTGGCGCGAGAATGTGCGCGGGGCCTAGTAGGCATGAGTTCGCGGGTGGGGTTAGTAAATGCAAATTTTAGACTGTAACTGGCTGTGTTATACGGAGAGTGATGTTTTAAAAGAAATTACAATTTTAGGCTAGTTAAAACTCATTTTATTACATTTCTAGTTTCTAAACAAACCTCAACAAATAGGATAAGCATAAAATTGGATACAGGAAGCAGCTGATCAGAAAATATCAACAAGCAATATCAATGAAAACCTGATATAATGAGCTAACACAGGTGTTTCTTTTTTGCATAAATAATATATTATGTAAAACTAAGCATGTGCTTGATGTACTTTCTTACCCAAACGCACATAATTAATAACAATACGCAATCACGCTTATATATTTCAACATTTCTACGGCTACACAGTTTTTCATAAACTAAACTACTAAAAGTGCTATAAGTCCACTTTCACCGATAAATATGAGCTGAACTGCCCCTTTGTTCGAGAAATAACATGGTTTACAAGGCAGACTTTTTCTTTCTAAAAAAAATCTGTTTTTTGTTTAGAATTTAGAGCTTTTTATTTATGTAAAAGGCACTTTGCGGGCCTTTGCTAGGGCAAAAGTGCTGATTAAATCGTTCATTTCTAATTTTTTAGCCGTTTCACATTCGATTGACAGAGTAGCCAAACCGTTCAGACGCTCCTGCTCCATCGTTGATCGCAAATAGTTTTTGATTAGTTTCAAAATGGAAAAACTCCTTTCCCCCGGCGCAACCGTTATAGGAATTGTAAGCATAATTCGATAGGCCGTCGTTAAATTGGGATAGGACTCCTTTATCGGGGCTAAGTACTGTAGTGCACCTAAAGCATTTTTTACAGATGACGGAACAGCGTACCTAAATAATTGTAGCTGCAGGAAAAGATCTTCTGGATCTTTTAGAAAATTAGGGAGTGTTTGACAATGGTTTTCCAATTGCTTTTCCTCCAGATTGGAAATCTTGGAAGTATCGAAAAGAAATCCAAAGTATTCCGAAAAAAAAAACTTCGTTAAATCTATTTTCTACGCAGCTCAGTGCAGTATCTACAAAAAGTAATTTACCCGAAATTTATTTTCAACCTCTTTTTGAAGTTCCTATTCGTTTTTTTATATCCCGGTTGATCATTTTGCTGATTTATTTCATCAAAGAACCTTTTGCGACTGCCTTGACGGCGAATAGAAAATTTCTTTGCATAGCCCAAATTTTCCATTATTTCTCTAGCGGTGGACATTGCACTGTTAAAGCCAGTGTTGCGATAATTTTGAAAAAATGACTTTAGGCCCTGAAGTTCGGTTAAAGAAGTATCTAACGAAGTCTTCTCCGATTGGAGAGTTTTACTTGTTGAGTTCACAGAAAATAAAATATCGTACCAGATAACGAGGCTTAAAACAAATTCATACGAACTTGTATGAAGCAACAAAGATTGGGCCTCTCACCGGGTAACAGGATCTTTGGTGGTTTATGCCACTTTTTCTAGAACTTCGTTTACTTTGCCTAACTGGTACCTGATGGGCTTGACACTATCAATTCTACATTCCCATCTCGTGCTAGATACAGATTTTAGTGTGAGGAGGCCAGGGCACATTTCGTACAAAATGCACCTTTCCGTGGAAGCTACAAACAAAGTGTACAGACGCAGACTATACCAAAAAATGTCATAGCGTCCATATTGCATTTAACCATGTCATCCGGGAGGGAAGGGGGCTTATTTTAATTTGGGCTGGACTGAATCAAACACACTTATCTTTATTTTTTTCATTTATGAAAAAAATGGCGTGAGCGGCGGGGCCTTTCTGAGCGCGGGGCCTGGCGCGACCGCACCTCTCGCGCCGCCCTCGCGACGGCCCTGTGTATAGACCTTCGAGTTATGTACCTTTAAATGAAAATTGTTGCGTAGGTTCATTATTCAAACTTTCACTTCGATCGCATTATTACGACACAAGAAATAAAATATTAATTTTAATATTTCGCACAGCCGCCATCTTGAGTTTATGTAAACAATTGAACTAAATTAGATGCCAGTGCATTACAATGTGTATAAACATTTACTGTACCATATTTTACTGGACTCAGATGGTTAAATTGTGAGAAAAGTCTATTAAAATGTTTCAACTTCGCTTGGTCGCTATGATCGTTTTGTACTTTACAGGTTTTTGAAAATTATATAGATGAACTTGTAATAGTGCCCTGTATCACCATACAATATTTCAGGGTTCTATCAGTAATAGTTTCCGAGATATAGAATGCCGGTGAAATATTTCGCACATCTTTAGGTTATGTAAACAATTTAACTAAATTAGAAGCCAGTGCATTACAATGTTTATAAACATTTGCTGTACCAAGTTTCATTGTGGTTTGATGGTTAAATCGCGATAAAAGTCTATTTAAAAGTTTTAACTTTGCTTGGTCGCCATGTTGGTTTTGTAGTTACCAGGTTTTTGAATTTCTCATAGGTGAACTTCTAGTAGTGCCCTTTAACACCGTACAAAATTTCAGCGTGATATCGGTGATAGTTTTGGAGATATATATAGAATGCCGGTGAAATACTTCGCACAGCCGCCATTCTGGATTGGTGAGACGTAATACAATTTGAAGGGCATGGACGGGGTCAGCCAAAATGGTGCTATGACCTTACTGAGTTTCATTGAAATCGGTCTAGCCGTCTAGAAGTTATTAGGGGGGCACACATACATACATACATACATACATACATACATACATACATACATACATACATACACACACACACACGTACAAAAGGTGATCTCATAAGCCTATTTTTTTTATAAATGAAAATAGGCTAAAAATATCCCTGGTTTCTTATTTGAGGACATATTTTTCCGGGCCGTGTTAAAATGGGTGAAACCACGCAGATAACACGGCAGAAAGTCTAAAATGATCTTGAAAGCCAATAAGTCATCTCGTTGTAAACCTCTATAGCAGTGGTTCCCAACCTTTGTCAGCTGACGCCCCCCCCCCCCCCTTTTCAAATACGGGAGTTGATCGCGCCCCCCTCCACCCCCCTGCCCATCACACATCGCTTCTATAACCTCTTCGATTGACGCGGAGGATTAACCTAATAACACTACATAACGGAATAGGCCTATATATTACATACTAACTTCATTTTAGCACAATACTGTGCCCATTCAACAATGAAATATGCAAATCACAGTTTGCCAGCAATGCTCAATCGGGAGTATCGGGGTTCATGGTTTGTTCTCCCACTCTGTGATCTACACACTTTGGATTAAACAGAGGATACACTTCCAGAAATAAACAAAAATCAACTCCTGCTATTAAAAACATTTAATTATCCACCGATATGGCGCTACAAAAATAAATTAAACAAATAAATTACTGACCCTTCACATCATACTTGTTCAAAGTTGAACAAGGGATTCATATTAAACAAATCGAAGATCATAATAATTGGTTTTCCATAAACCAACAAACTTCCACTAAGTTTCACTTCCATATAGTATCACTTCACAATCTTTAAAATAAGAGCTCCAAACGGCTCGGTAATGTTTACTTACAAAGTGCTATCAATTTAATACACATCCATTATTGTTTATATGAGTATATCTTTTAATCATAAATATCAAAATTACCAAAGTATTGTTAATCATTACTTAATTTGGGGATTTCACAATATTCATATGTTACCATCCCTCTCTCTCAAGGCAACAATTCACTACTGTGATTGGGAAAAATTTGCGTACTCCGGAGCTACAGAAGACTACTGAACAAGTCAAAATTTAGATCACTCCCGGAATCTAATATCTTCAATCGAACTCGTGACTCACTGAATCATATAATCATTACATTAGGGATTTATCATTATTTGTCTTAAAAGACCATTCTATTATAAGAAAGCTACGATCTGAACTCTGCAAGCGATAATCATTCATATAAAGGGACCTCGGTTCCAAGACCGGATCGTTAAAACAAACTCTAAACACTTCTGTGTACTATAACTCAAACAGACCATTCCCCGACCTACCACAATGCGTCGAGGGTGAGGCTCTAGCCTTGGCTACTTAGCGTGATTTATTGCAGGGAGACAGAGAGTCCCCAGTCTCGCTGCTACAAGAGACTGGCTACCGTCAGCTTTCATACATCTGTCTTCAAATGTAATTCTCTGACCGACAAGGCTTTTAATACTGATTCTTAACACAACATATTTAGGCTCAACAAACCTATTCTCTGAGCTTCGGTATGTAGTAATTATGAAGTGTTCTCATTGGCAGGTAAGAAAAATTCAATAATACAACCAATATTTAGGGGCTTCAACACGGACGACTCTGAGTTCGATCCTTTCAAATGCCTCGGGATCAGTATCCCAAAATGGAGGACTTATAACATTAGTGACTTAGGGCAGGGCTCAACTTATACCAGTGCTCATAATACAACATAATAGCACCCTTTTTACCATACAACATACAAAGCCTCGTGATCACTTGTCACAACTTTTGAGGACTTACCATAGTTCAATTACCCCAACCAACTGCCCCTCATAATTAGTTTTACCGAGCATTTCAACGCATTCCTAGCGTGATAAATTACTTCAATGCACTACATGGCGCTTATACTTTAATTAGCCAAGTTGCCTTCAAAGAACTAATAAATTCAAAATCAACGTTTGATCTACATCTCAAATATATTTACTACTCTTCTCCCTTGACAATAATCATTTTACTATAAAGAACATGTATTCATAACATGTTTTAATTCCTCTAAAGGAGCTCGGAAGCTACTACTTTCAATACAAAATTCATCATAATATTCATTCATTTATGTAATTATTATTATTATCAACATTACGCTCGCTTTCTTATATTTATATCATTTATCATTTACACTGATATTTTACTGAATACATTCCCCATGGGATTCATTTACATTTCACATATTTCTTATTTTTATCTCAAATTTATCGTTCAGATCGCGCTATTATTCCTTTACCTGTTATTCAACATCCCTATGCTTTCTTTCTTTATGTGGATTATACGCAAATCCTCCCAAACACATATCATAATGAAATAGTTACTCACATGACTGTCCGGTCAGCGACCGAATCCTCCAACGATGGAACATGTTTGCCCACTCACTGCTTTCTAAGCCATTTTCATATATACGTTTACACTTAATGACACTTTTTTAACTACACAGAAAATATTTACCTTAATCACTTGGAATATATTGAATACAATTTTGTATTCGTTTCAATTAACACAATATCAATTCACAAAAAATATTAAACTCAAAAATTTTCACAATATTTACATTACATAGTTTTTTTAATCACTTGGGCGTTAATTATTCGCCTTACACACGTGATTTCTTTTCTTCCCCGTTTCCAAGTGTGACACTTTTAGAACGTCGGCTCCCTAATCTGACGAGATGATGGAAAGTCTCGATCGAACTACACCTCACTGGAACGGCTGATCTTCAAATCCGGGGTTTGACTATCGGCTTCTATACTTTACTTGCACGATGTCGTTTCTTGCTAGACGCTAGCTAGTTCGTCTAGATAAAAGTCTGTCCTGAATATATTACTATGACGGCCGCTCGAATAGTTTATCGGTGACCTAGTAATTTCCTTGCATTAATTGCTTTTACTTTGATTCGTAGCTTATTGGAGTCCTCCCCAAAGTTTACTGTTCATTTGTCTACTTAGACAAAGCCTGGAACTACAATTCCTAATTCTTATCGTCCTGCGCTCTAGTCCCTACCTTTCCGGAACACTAGGCATTACTTATTTTGTTCGACCCTGATCGGGTTCCTTAACGTCGATAGAACTGTTTATTTCACTTCCCTTGGGCACTTCGAAACCTTATGATGCGTTGTTTTCTTTAACTGAACTATAATTCGAGTACCTATCGCCTGTTATTTCTTCAAGTTCACAGCCTAACTTTGACTGTACTATAGAACTTTAACGATAAAGTCTGAAGCTTGCCGATATTAATCCTATACTAGGATTCGAATATGTCTCCACACGGCGATACAAATGATGATACTCCTCGGCCACTTCCATACGGGGTGCTCGTTGGTGATACTTATCACGACCTCTCAAGGTCTGGTAAAGACTGCATTTACGATGATAGTGACACAGTGTCACGCCCGCAGGCTGACAATAACTGCACGTTGTGATGCAGCAGCTCCGTACGAGGTCTGTTGTAAACTGCATGTACTTGATACAGCCGGACGCCCCCTCTCGGGCTCTCGGAATAACTGCATGTGCTGTGATGCAGCACCTCCGTACGAGGTCTGTTGTAAACTGCATGATCTTCCTGGCTCAGCCAGGGTTTTTATACAAATCGACGGCAAAAAGATAAAATCCGCTTCTTCTCCAGCACTAACTTTTGAAGTAATTGTCGTATAATTTTGAAAAGTATATCTCTGGAAAGCTCTTGTTCTAAACGTAAACTGATATCTTTGATCATAAAAATCGATCGCACAATTCCAAGATATTAAATAATTTTGATCTCCAGATACGTGGGTGTTGCGGTTTATTTTTCTATCCCTAGCAACTCTGGTCTCGGGGAATTACTAACGACGTCATGCTGCATTTGCACTTCTTTCCTGTGCAAATATTATAAACTTTTTCCCCACACAAAAATCTCTCTTCCAAAATGATCACCCATGATGTGTCTCTATCATTATTTAAATGGTCGCAAATGGCTTAATTCTAATTATTTCTCTTCTTGCGCAATTGCGAGGTTGTCATTTTATTGCTGCGTAAGGTCAATTTCCGAAACCTCATCTCTCTTACACGCAGTGGAAAGTTTTTATCGTTCTATGTATAGTCATGATCGGCTCCTTATCAATGCGTCATGCATGATATCATGTCCGCGTGACTCGTGGTCCCTTATTATTGCGCCACGTTATAACAGTCCTCTTCGTAAAATCTTTTTACTCATTCTAAAGACTGTATTTTTTCTCTCTTCTTTTACCAATAAATTATGTATTCGACCCTTGAACCAATAGCATATGGGTTCAGATCTCCCCAACTTAGATAAATACATTTTCGAAATTTTGAGGAAATTTATTTAAACATTTTTTCATAAAAATCTTATTTTTTTCAGTGTAGAAGCCATCATAACACTTCTCAGTACCTTTTGGTCTTCCTTTACAAGCACTTCCCTTCTCTGGCTTGTTTTGGTCTCGACAGGGTTTTCATTCATTCATTTCCTTTAAGCGGATGTCCACACTTAAGGTTATAAATTACTTGTCTCGTTCGGGTATTTCTCGATCTCCTCACAGTCTGGCGTTACTCCCAACTTGTGTCAGACAGTTTTCTTTTTCTTGTTCTTGTTTCATGGGACTGGCGTTCTGCCTGCCTGTCTCTCTCTTCTCGGGTTATTCACTGTCAACATATTTCCATTCCCTTAAGGCTTCACGGGTGCGGTATGGCCCTACCCCGTTACTCCTTCCTTATTTCTGTTTTCTATACTCAAAGTCTACAGAATTTCATTTTTCTTACGAGTAAGGTCTGTCCCTACCCGTCTCTTCTTGGTTCTCTTCCTTTTTCCCTCATCTCGTATCGAGATGGTATTTTCCAAAAAAATATTTCTTTTTTCTACTCTTCCAATTCCAGAGTTCTTTAAGATCCTCTCCTTTTCTTTTCTTTCTTTCATTCCATTTCTTCTTTCGAATTTTCCAGCTGTAAAACGCTTGTGAGTCTTCTTTCTCCAGGGTAATTTGCATTATCTCTAATCCTCTCCTAGTTTCAATAGGGTTTCTATCATCTTGTAAACCTACTACAATTTGCGGTCTTCTTCCTCTTTCATAATTTCTATCCAAGACATTTCTTCTCCTTTTTTCATTATCTCCAATAGTTTCATCCTTTTCTATGAGGTTTTCTTTATTCGGATTTAAATCTGTTTCCATTTTCCTTTTCTTGGCCCTTTTTCGTTGGCATTCCTGATATCTCATCATGAGTTCCATAATTTGTGCCTTGACGACACTCTCTATTAGGGTTTCATTTATTCTATCCATTTCCCTAGGAATGATTATTTTAGTCTCCCCAACTTCCACTTCTTCTCTTATCACCCCTTGCTCTGGGTTTTTCTCTTTCTGTTCATGCTCAATTTTGGCATACGAATGATCTTCTTTAATTTGAAACTCGTTTTCATTTCGACATTCTTCCTGACATGGAATTCTAGTTTCCTCTTGAATGTCCCTTGTTTTCTCTTGAGGTAGCTCAATATTTTTCTCCGTTTCCATAGGAGTCATCACCATTTCTGCTTTTCTTTCTATTTCTTCTTCTTCTTTATAACCTATTTCGGGCTCTTGCACCATTATTTCTTTGCCTTCTACAATTATTGCTTCATTTTCAGCTTGGATAACTACTTCATTTAACCTATGGTTCAGTGCTGGGATATCTCCCCTATACTCGTTTTCCGCGACTCGGATGAACCTATTTCCTAATGCTTCGAGACTACCTTTAATATCATCCCGGGATGTCTGATACATTTCCCTATTTGATACTATCTGATCCATTAACTCTTTTTGAACCCCTTGGATCTGGGTTACAAGTTCCTCTTTACACGCGTCTAAATTCTCTTTACACGTTTCTTCCATGTTACTTAATTTAGTTTCCATACAACCAAATTTATTCTCTAAACTCTTAAAATTATCTCGACATTCAGTTTGGGATTTTAAAGTACTTTCCTTCAAGCTTTTTATTTGGTCTTGCAATCCTGACTGACGTACCCCGTTTTCCCTTTCAATTTTACTTGTGATTTCCCCTTTGAACTCATTTAACTTATTCCCAAACTCAGTGTCAAAACCTTGAAATTTGGTATTCATTGTCTCTTCTATTTTTTCATTTATATTACTTTGTATTTTAGTCTCCATGGCCTTTAATTCGGTTTCCATGGCTAGACTTTTTAGAGAATGATCAGCTATCATTTCCTTCTGACATGAAGATAATCTCTTTTCAAATTTATCTTCCATACTTCCTAATTTTTCTTCCAAATTCTTGGATTGGGCTGCAAAATTATCCGAATTCTCTGACTTCATGATATCTATTTCATCCTTCAGTACCTTATTCATGTTAACACTATCAGTTTTAAGAGCTTCCAAATTCTGATTTATGGATTCTAACTTTTCACTGCTATCTGCCTTTAAGGCCTCCAAGAGCCGCTGCATTTCCTCACTCAATGACATCTTATTATCTTAGAGAATACAGTGGGCTATTCTGTCCCATCGTCGGTTCATGCATGAGAGATGGTACTCTGAACTCGTGTCCCAATTTTCAAAATTCAACCTCAGTACGGGTTTTTACTAAAACGTACCCTTCTGATACAATACTCATTCTAATATCAACAACTTTATGGAAGTGATTTAAAAATTCAAAATTCAATACAAAGAATACACTTTTACAACAAATCCTTAAATTAGTCTACAAATGTCAATGAGAGGGTTGACACTGTTTTCCCTTGGTAAAATTCGGTATGTTTGGTTTGATATTTGACAGAGCACAGCGGAGATCTTAGAAAATGGGACAATGACACGCAATGCAAATTTGGCTATTACAGGATACACTGCAAGACAGTTTACCCAAAGGTCACCCAGTCCTAATATTTTAGAATCATCTTTTAACTTTGATTCACACTTCAAATCTATGGCTTCTTCTTGAAGCTGTGCTGGCAGTGCTTCAATGTCAATGGCAAACGAATTTCTTGTTAACATCCAGGACCATTCTTCCGACGAGATCTCAGGAAAGTAGAAGTTGAATTCTTGTGCCAGGGAATCCAAATGTGACTGAATTTGCACCTAAGTTTATTGCGATCACGTTCATTTTCTGGCAAAATTTCATTAAGGCGGTGAAAGGATGAGAAGTTGTTCAACTGAAGCCGGCGTTTCCATAACTGTATTTTTTTCGGGAATGCATAATATTGGAGTTATTGCCTTGGAGCTTTAAGTTCAAATTCTTCAAAGCTTCAAAGAAATCACAAAGATATGCCAACGAGTCGATAAAATTGGCATGATTTTGCTCCTTACAACACAGCAAATTCCTTATTTCACCTCCAACCTCGCAGCTCCGCAGAGATTTGTGCCGAGAGTTGGCAATTACCAGTGCTTTTGAACGATTGACTTGGTGCGACAATCACTTGGAGAGATTCGAAAAATGTTTATTTTACAAAATTGTAATATTCGAGTTAAGAAAACTTAATTCGGATATCACTTCACGCCCCCCCCCCCCTTGATAAAGGCCCACGCCCCCTTAGGGGGGCGCGCCCCCCAGGTTGGGAACCGCTGCTCTATAGGGAGGCGAAAGGATGTGGGAGCGTGGATAGCTTGAGTTACTGCAGTGGAGTGTCACTGGACCAAGACGGCCGTGGTGTGTAATGTTCGGCCTTGTCCCAGACCTCTGGAGAGCGCGAACTCCACTTTCACCACGCAATTCTTCTATTGTACGATAAGTACAACACCACTTTCCCATCGCCTCGACTCTTCGCTCCAATTCGGAGTACTGGGATATCCATCAGCGGATATCCGGCCATCCGGGTGACCACTTCCCAGACTACTGTATTGTCTGCTGAAGAGGTTGGCTGGGTCCTAAAATGTACCGACAAAGTTTATATGAGAGAAAACCCCAAAAGTCCCGCCTATGTCTTCTTACATAGGCCTATTTACTGAACCACAAATATCTCAAAACAGCTGGGACTTTCGGCATGAAAACTGGTACAGAAACTGTGTAAGGTGTGACCCTGTAAATGAACTTAAAATGAATAAAACTGTTCCTGATGATTTCATAGATTTGTAGCTGTTTCATTTGAGGGGCTTAGACATCGTGGTCATTTAGCCCTGTGTAGATAGATAGATAGATGTATTTTGTCTGGCAAGATTAGGGCCATTGGGCCCTCTCTTCCATCTAACCAGATTATACAATTGATACATAATAAACAATACAACTACTAATTAAATCTAACAATAATGCAATGTTGATACAATATAAAACAGATTACCTTGGTATAGGCAGTAAATTGTTGTATTGCAAGGATGAATAAGCAAGATACTTAGAAGTAAGTTTAAAATTAGAGTAAAGTAAGGAAATACTGATAAAATGTAGACTAATGATGATGATGCTGATGATGATAATGATGTTGATGATTAGTCATTACTGAAGAAGGTTATTTATGATGATGATGATGATAATTGTTGTTTTAAGGGGCCTAACATCGAGGTTATCGGCCCCTTATTTATGTCTAAATGGAGAATAAATAAGAAAGTGAGAATTGGAAACATTCAATATAACTTATGTAATACGACATAAGAATATAAGCATAAGTGTTGAGTTCAACTTTAATTTACATAGTGATTATGTACTGCTGGCAACGTGCTGTACTTGGGTGTGTTATTGTGATTGCTGTACTAGTGTGTGTATTTGTAATTCAGGTGACGATTGGGAAGTAAGTAGTGGTTTTGTGAGAGTTCAAACGCCACCGCCACCGCTGGAATTTAAAAATGGCAATAACACAAAATGGCGACCGTAGCTTAACTTAACCTAGCCTAACGTAACAATATGGCGGCTGTAGGTTAACTTAACCTCGTCTTAACTTAAGGGCCTAACTACACTTTTGTTGATATTTCCTGAACCCATGGTCAGATTTTGACAAATGAGGTGTCGTTGAACTCGGGCTAACACCCCCTTTCCAATGGACAACATATCTCTACCCTGAAGGAAAACCTACCCCTACTAGGGGGTGAAATTGTAATTTCTTAGAAAATCTCGCTTTCCATGTGCAACATGTGAGAGTTTGTATGCTAATATGAAATTAAACGTTGTTCCACGGTAAACATTTCACATGTCCATATCCCATTATTACTTTATAAAATCTCAGGTCGATGACCTTAATGTATTGGGTATTTTGGGTAAATTCGTTGGCCATGGGAAAGGGTTGACCATTCTATGTCCTATGACACCTCACATGTTCATATCCGATTATTAGTTTATAAAATCTCAGGTCAATGACCTTGCTGTTTTGGATTCTTGGGGTAAATTCATTGGTCATGGAAAAGGGTTAACCATTCGTAGTCCTATGACACCTCACTTGACCCTCTCTGACGATAAGTTTATAAAATATTAGTCAATGACCTTGCTGTTTTGGGTATTTTGGGTAAATTCGTTGGCCATGGAAAAGGGTTGGCCATCCTGAGTCATATGACACCTCACTTGACCCTCTCTGATTATCAGTTAGTGAGATATTAACAAAAGTGCAGTTAAGCCCTTTGTCAAAATTTCAAATATACATTTAAAAAAGGAACGTCATCCCAAGTCCTACAATACCTTATACAAGTCCCTAGCCTTATTGGTTCATAAAATATTAAAAAGCAGATGACCTATTAGTTTTGGATCTTTGATTATTTTTTAAATAACTTAACTATAAATCATTATTCAAAGAGCCCGCCCTCTTACAAAAACCCTAAGTGCACATGCGTAAAACAAAAAACAAAAATCTTAAATCATAGTGGTATCCAGGACTATGCATGTTTTTCATGTTGAACAACGTCTAATTTCATACTGGTATTGGACCTTTAGACATGAACATGCATTTTCTCTCGTACGAACCAAAACAGGATGTGACTTGTTAGCTTACATGTTGTTTCACAAGGGGTCGGTAATAATGTCAACTCACACGTGTTCACATGTATTTCCATGCCCCTCTTTGATTATTGGTTTGCCTACCGACAAGCGCCGCTTGAAATACTTTTTGATCACCCCTCGTGTGTAGGGTTAGGTTAGGTATCACTACAGCCGCCATCTTTAAAAAGCCCACCCTCTTACAAAAGCCATGAGTGGGCATGCGTAAAAACAAAAATCAAGCTTGTTAATTCATATTGGCTTTCCACCGTACACATGTCTCTTGTGTGGAACAACGTTTAATTTCATATTAGCATACAAACTCTCACATGGTTGCACATGGAAAGCGAGATTTTCTAAGAAATTAAAATTTCACCCCCTAGTGGGGGTAGGTTTTCCTTCAGGGTAGAGATATGTTGTCCATTGGAAAGGGGGTGTTAGCCCGAGTTCAACGACACCTCATTTGTCAAAATCGGACCATGGGTTCAGGAAATATCAACAAAAGTGTAGTTAGGCCCTTAAGTTAAGCTACGGCCGCCATCTTGTTAGGTTAGACGAGGTTAAGTTAACCTACAGCCGCCAAATTGTTAGGTTAGGCTAGGTTAAGTTAAGCTACGGCCGCCATTTTGCGTTATTGCCATTTTTAAATTCCAGCGGTGGCGGTGGCATTAGAACTCTCACAAAACCTCTACTAAAGTAGGCGGCCGATATTTGTATGGAGTAGATGCGGGAAACAATGGATAACCACTTCTCAGTTCTGCCTCACGAGGCTGAGTGTAGCCCGTTCCAGCCCTCAGACCAGAATTAAGTTTTTCGGCGGAGCAGGTAATCGAACCCAGACTCCGGGGTGACAGCTAAAAATGCTAGCCGTTACACCATGAGGTGGCCGTATTTCATAAAGTCTAAAGCCCCCAAGGCTCACTTTCCTTACGGAAAGAAATAATTTGGAAAATATGTGATAGGAGGAGGTTCCACCATGTGTTATTTTCTCAACAAACCAAGGCCTGAAATTAGATAGTGTTGTAGAATCCTATTCAATCAGCATCGGTGGCGTAGTCGGTAGCCTGCTGAACTGATATGCCCAAGATCGTGGGTTCGTATTGTTGTTTGAGTCTTCAGTCATTCGGCTGGTTTGATGCTGCTCCTCATGCTTCTCTGTACTGAGCTAATCGTTTCATCTCTACATAGCTACCACACCCTACATCTGAGGCAATCTGTTTAACATAATATAACCTTGGTCTACCCCTACAGTTCTTATCCTCGACCCTTCCTTCTATAACTAAGTTTGCTATTCCTGGGTGTCTTAGTATGTGTCCTAACAACCTATCTGTTCTCTTCATTAGCAGTCGCCAGGGCTTCAAACCCGTCCAATGTCGTCGTGTTTTTAAGAGTGTTAAAATCCTTCAATATGCCTTCCTTCGGAGGGAAAGTAAAGCCGGCGGGCCATGTCATAGATTTATGGCATGAAAAAGAACCTTCCCGTACAAATTGTGAATTACGTATGAGCACCAGTATTGTGCACGTGTTTACAATGCAAAACAATCTCTACTTAGTATAAAGCAAAGTCTCCGATTCTTGGATGTTGCGGGTAATCGCGAGAACCACTGAATGTATTTTGATGCGGTTTTCACCATTCTTGGTTAGAAACATTCTATCAAGTTCCAACGTTCGCAGCATGGTGACAGTGTCATTAACAGTGGCGTCTGGTAGACAAAGTTGGAACTACTTCAAATTGAACTTGCCCAGTTTCATTCATCTTCATTCATTTCATCTCTCATAACTCCTCTCATGAGGTTGGGGTCATAAATGGCATCCGGCCATAAAAACCACTCACCACATAGAATTTCATCTCATCTCATCCCTGACCCCGTTGGAAACGGGATTAATAAGGGGTAGGCATACAAACATTGTAGAATCCTATTCCATATTGCAAGTATATATGGGCAGGTGCCTAGGCTGCGGTTGATGGCTTAAATGGCCTGCAATTGTAATGAAAATAGTTCCAGAATCAAAAATCTACATCAATTTTATCGGTCAATCCAGTCTCAGTTAGATACAACTTCTGATAACAGATGTCGCGCGTAACGATATTCAGACTAATCTGTTCCGGCTTCAAGCATCATGAATGAAGAGGAGGCAGGCGATACGGTGACAGCTGTACGGCAACGGCTCCACTGCGATAAGTAACCATATACATAATAGAATTCAAGTACACGCTTAAAATGCGTAGGCCTATTATTTTCGTTTTCAATGAACTACGACGTATATCTGTTTTCCGTCTTGGCATGATCGGTTAAAATCACTGACTGGATCATGAAGATAGCATGTGCAACGAATTCTCGTCAGACGTAATTTAAGAATGGCGAGGTTCACTTCCGTCCAATCTATTCTTGACTGTGTATGCTCTGGATCGAAGGCTAAAGCTGGGGGTGATAGGGCGCTAGTAATCGAATGGAGGTTGTAGAAAGAAATAAAAAGGTAAAACCACTTATAGTGGGCGACGTATTGAAGATAGGGATGTGCTGTCGTGGATTTTTTTGTAGAACTTTTGATCCTGAACAATTCTTACACTCATAGTATATAGACATTTTTAACGGTTTACGGAGAGTGAGCTTAAAAGGCACACGGACGGTAGGGTTTCTTTGACCGTTTCACTGAAATAATTGCTGGTCGGCTTCCTTTGGTCATACATAATTTTTTTCTACAGAAACCTTCCCCGAGAAACCTTTACAGAATGGTGAAAACCGCATCAAAATACATTCAGTGGTTCTCGCGATTACCCGGAACATCCAAGAATCGGAGACTTTGCTTTATACTAAGTAGAGATTGTTTTGCATTGTAAACACGTGCACAATACTGGTGCTCATAGGTAATTCACAAGTCCTTATAACAAAACAAACTAACCTTAGAACAAGATTCAGACTGCGAATCGTAGGCTATTATAAACACCAATTAAACGCACTAAAATTCTTTGTTGTTAGATAATACATTTGTGTATAAACCGCAGCACTGTGAACAGGACCTGATGATGTCCGCTTGAAGGTTGAAACGCGTAATCCTAAAATTGTATTTTTTTTCCAGGAGTGTTATTTACATATTATATTCATTGTACCCCGCCCAGCCATTGGGCAAATTTGTGTTCACCGATTGAAGAGTTACAACTGAAAGTTTGTATAGGCAACACTGAAAGAATGGCTTCAAATGTTTACATTCCTTAGCTACTTGCCATGCCCAGAGTAAGAGGGCGCCATAGGCTAGGAGAATGCATGCGTGTATTGACATGATGAACCTCCCAACTTGTCAAGGATGTCTCAGTGAGATGACAGCACAGTAACACGATCAATCATTTAAAGACAAATGAAGTACTGAACATAATATTTAAAACAATTATGTAAAATTCGTTAATTGTTGTTGTAATTTCCTGAAATGAAATATCATGTGGCCCTCTAGGACGTTTGGTGCAGGTCTTTCGATTTGACGCCCTTATGCGACCTGCGCGTAGTAATGATGTAGACCTCACAAACACCAAATTCCCAACCAACCTGGCTGGTATTTTTAGCCTATTTTCAATTTTGAAAAAATAGGCTTATGAGATCACCTTTTGTCCGTGTGTGTGTGCGTGTGCGTGTGTGTGTGAGGTGTGTGTGTCCCTAATAAAATCTAAACGGCTGGAGCGATTTCAATGAAACTCGGTAAGTTCATAGCGCTATTCCCGGCGACCTTGACCGTGCCCTTCAAATTTTGTTACGTCTCACCAATCCAACATGGCGGCTGTGCGAAATATTTCACTAGCATTCAATATCTCCGAAACTATTACCGATATCGCCCTGAAATTGTGTACTGTGATAAAGGGCACTACTAGAAGTTCACCTATGAGACTTTCAAAATCTGGTGACTACAAAACCAACATGGCGGCCAAGCGAATTAGAGACTTTTAAATATAATTTTCTCGCGATTTAACTATCCAAACGTAATGAAACTTGGTACAGCAATTATTTATACACATTGTAATGCACTGGAGTCTAATTTAGTTCAATTGTTTACATAACCTCAAAATGGCGGCTGTGCAAAATATTTCACTGACATTCCATATCTCTGAAACTATTACAGATATCACCCTGCAATTTTGTACGGTGATAAAGGGTACTGATACAAGTTTACCTATGTATATTTCATAAACCTGTAAAGTACAAAACGAACATGGCGACCAAGCGAATTTGAAATATTTTAATAGACTTTTCTCGTGATTTTACTCTCTGAGTGAAATGTGGTACACTAAATGATTTTGCAGTTTGTAATGCACTGCCATCTAATTTAATTCAATTGTTTACATAACCTCAAGATGGCGGCTGTGCGAAATTTTAAAATTAAGTTTTTATTTCTTGTGTCGTAATCATGCGATCGAAGTGAAAGTTTGAATAATGAACCTAGGCAATAATTGTCCTTGAATGGTACATAACTCTATGGCCTATACACAGGGCCGGTCTTAGGAGTTTCAACGCCCTGTGCGAAATTTGATTTTGCGCCCTTCTGTGCGAGGCGGGTTGCCTAACTCTGGCAAAAATTATGCGGTATCATGAAGAGGAATCATGAAAATATGCTTAACTTGCGTCGTAGTAAGTGGATGGTCAAGGTAACATACAAAATATCGGCTGTACGCTCGCATGATGCAAAAATACTGGACTTTATTACCTAATAGTTGAGGCGTAACATATTACAATAACTATTTTTTAAGTTGTGATGCGAAGTGTCAACATAACAAAATCTCTGGAAAAATACACTTACAGGAATCAAGCTTTACTAATTCAAACGACTACGACACACAGGAAAAAAACACACTAAAACCCAAATCCTTATGAGAAGGGAGCTTTCCGTGCTTTGAATGAAGCAAACTGTTTGACTAACTGGGCTAAATCGAGTGAACGCACAACATCGTTCTCTATTGAAATCAAAGCAAGTTTTGCCAGTCTCTCTTGGCCCATTGTAGCACGCAGGTAGGTTTTAATCAACTTCAGTTTTGAAAAGCTACGTTCACCCGAAGCGATAGCAATCGCTCGAGTACGGACCTCCTATGTTCTACCTCAGCACACATAATTCGTTGATTAGCATCATCAATACCCATTTTCTAGGATATACGCAACTCTGTATCGGCCCATAATTGAGAACATTTAACATGAGAAGGGGATCTTTCATGAGACTCGAAGGCTTGCGAAAAATGTGTCCAGTCACAGAATCTCGAAGTGACGAGAACTGCTGTTGACTTTCTGTCAAAGTGCTTACAACAAAAGCAAAATATTTCTTTAGAGAGTCAGAATATTGGAGCCAACTTCTTGGTACATTTTCGCCATTCCGCAACTCGCGATAACAATGAAACTTTGTAAAATGACAGTCACCTCCAGCATCGTTTTTGAAGTTCTGATCTTTTATTTTAACTGGCCCTTAAACGATAAATTTATCAGTACATTCCGTGCTTCGGACCGGAGGCCAATAGGCAGGGTCTTGAAGTTGGCTGCAATCACTAATGAAGGGCACAATGCATAATCCATTCCCAGCACCAGTACCGACACCAGAACCTTCACCGACTTCACCGTCACAACTTAAATCAGCACCACAACTACCACGTTCACCACTTTCGACTGTATGTCCATCACCAGCAAAATCACCAGAGTCGAAAGGTTTCCACACATCCTTCCCGCCTTCAACCCTGTCACAAGATCCAACACCGTCCCACCACCAGCAGTGCTACAGTCGGAGTCAATTCCTATTAAGGTGCTCGCACCCGTTACCGCACCTGAAAAGAGATCAAAATTCAGGCCGGCACGAAGTCAAAACGCATTTCTGCCTACACGGATTATTAAGCCCATTCTACATTTAGTGATAATAAGGGAACTGTTTCCGATTTTAAGGACCTGTCTACAAACGTAATTTTACTTTGTTTTTATGATTGCTTTAACAAGAATTACCGAATAAATCTAAAATAGCACACTTCAGAAGGTAAATAACAGAGCGGACTGCATTTACTTAGCGTTATTCGCACAAACAGTGCTTAAAACAATCTTTGCGACCTTACGACTATGACCTAGACTACGACCAATGTAGAACATGCTTTAAGCAAAATATACAGTTTAACACGCTTTTATGAGAGTAAGAAAATGTTCTTGTTGAGATTTAAATATATACCTTCATCTTGCTCTGCAACTTTGACTGGTACATTATTGGACTGATCAGTAGGGTTTGTTTGAGAAGAACACCCGTCTATTGATGTTGAAGGTCGGATGAAATTTTTAAAAGCTTCTGCTGCCTTCTTGTCTTCTTCTGCATGTTGCAACCTTCGTTTTTTGTTTGCAGCTCCACTAGTTTTACCGGAGGAGGCCATTGTTGTAGGGTTTCTCGTTCTTCGTCCCGACTTTACACCATTCGCACCACGCACTCGAATGAACGTCAATTAGCAAGGGCCAAAACACTCCCGTGTATTGTGCTAATACGTCCTGCCACCTACGGGCCGGTCGACGCCGACTTCGCCCAGCCACACATGCCGTTTGTTATGATTTATTTTTCTTTGCCTCTGTCTCCAGCTCGTGCCACACCCGCACCCCTTTCTCCAACCTCACTCCCCTCTCTCCCTGCCTTCCAAGCTTGCTTTCTTTCTCTCTACTTCGCCTTGCTACATCTCTGCTACAACAGCTAACCGAACCGAAATATCACGGAAATGCCCGAGCGCTGCCGAAGGGCGATTTGGTTGGTCCCGGACCCGGGAGTCGAGCCGGGTTGCTTTTCCGCGATAGTGAAAAGGCAAGGCAAGGGAGAGAAAGATATAGTGTTTGCTAATCACTATTCCACTGAGTTTAACTTCAGTCCGTCACAGTCTAAGGTGCGCGTAGGGTTTTCAGAAGTGAGAGATAACACCAGTTGAACTTCTTTTAAAAAATGATTCCCTTATTTGTTTGACGAACTCGCATTTACCTATCTTGCCATTTGTTCAATAGGAAATAATTCGAAATTTGCCTATCTTTGGGGGACGCCTTCGGCGCCCCCCAAACCGTTGGCGCCCTGTGCGACCGCACATGTCGCACACCCCTAAGACCGGCCTCGCCTATACATATAACAATCCTAAATGGCGAGCTTCCGAAATATTTAGACGGTTCTCAATATCCATGAATCTTTTACAGCAACCAAACTGAATTTTTTAATGTTCATAGAGACTATGAACATATGTTCACCTATAGGACTTTCAGTAACCTGGTGAGCACAAATCCAACATGGCGGCGACGCGAAGTATAAATATTTAAATGGACGTTTCTCGCGAATTAACTATCCGAGTGCCGTGAAACGTTGCACGTTAAATGCTTATACAAATGTTGATCCACTGGCATATAATTTATTTCAATTGTTTGCTTAATCACAAGATGGCTGCTGTGCGTAATTTTAAAATCTCGTTTTTACTTCATGTGTTCTAATCATGCGATTGAAGTTTGTATACCACACGTACACAATAATCTTACTGTAATAGTACAAAAATAAAAATCCAACCTGGCGACCATCTGAAATATATAGACGGTTCTCAATATCTACGAATCGGTTACAGCAATTAAACTGAAATTTTGTATGTAGATAGAGGCAATTAACATGAGTAGGACATATGAAAATAGGCTGTATAGTTCTTCACGGAACTACTTGTTTTCTTTTGCTTTGATGCTGAACAATTCTTACACTCATAGTAGCCTATATAGACATTTTTAATGGTTTACCCAGAGTAAGCTTAAAAGGCGCATGGACGGTAGTTTTTTCTTGAGTCGATTAACTGGAATCATTGCTGCTCGGCTTCCTTTGGTCATAAATAAATAATTTTCTACGAAAACCTTCCCCGAGAAATCCTTTACAGAATGGTGAAAACTGCAACAAAATCTTTCCAGTGGTTCTCGAGATTACCCAGAACATCCAAGAATCGGGGACTTTGCTTTATACTAAGTAAAGATTGTTTTAAATTGTAAACACGTGCACAATACCCACTACAATACGGCTATCCTCCCAGATCAGCGTCACCCACAGACTCAGTGAGGAATCATTCCTCTACCGTCATAAGAACGGTGTCTGGGAGATGAACACACATTGTCAGCAGATACAACTGGGGATGGTGACAGGCGCTTGGGTCTAATTCAAGAAGGGTCAGGGAAGGATTTTTTTTTTGGGGGGGGGCGGATATCGGCCGTGGACCTGTTGTAAGGATCCGTCCTGGCATTTGCTTGGTGAAAATGGGGAAACCACGCAAAAGGATTTTGAGGACGGCCGGTGATGAGGTTCGAACCCACTTCTCTTCCGAGTTACGAACTTATTACGTGTTTTAACCCTGTATAGGGCAAAACTATTTTTTATTTTTATGTGTGTTTACTTTTTAATTTATTTTAATTATTCTAATTATTATTAATAATGATATTTTATGTTTCTCTAATTTAAAGTTTATATATATTTATTGTTAATTTTCAATTTATGTTCATATATATTTAATTTTGGTATTTTTATTGAATTAATTAACTAATTTCGAATTGATTTTTACAATTATTTTCATAATTATTTTGTAGTTATGTTTATTATTTTAACTTTTATATTTCTTTTATAATTGTAATTGTATTTTTATGAATTTATTTCTGTATTTATATTTTATTTTTACACCTTAATTGTTTTTTTCTTCTTTAAATTTTATCCAACACATTACGTCAAGTAGATAAGTACAGCCTATAATATTTGATTTTTAGAAATACTAGCACTTCGGCATGAAAATTCTCCAAAATTCGGTTTAAAAATTCAACTATCAGCATCTTTGAAAGCATAAACTGTCCTTATGACCGGTGGTTATTATAGAGACCACTATCGCATAAAGGGTAAAAAAAAAAAACTGAAAACTCTGGAGTGGGATGAAGGAATCTCCGTGAGATCCTGGCCGGTGTCTCGAGAGGGGATACTGTATCTTAAGAGGTGAAACTACGACAAGAGCTAATGGCGCGATATCACAGGTAATGGAAGAAACATGTACCAGTTGGCAGTGTTCAATTATTCACGTCCGACTCTCCTTGTTCCGGTGAAACATTGACTGGATTCTCGAGATAGCATATTGCTTCATAAGCTTACCGGACAAAACAAGTGTCACCGGCCATTGCACAGTAGTCGCTTTGAAGCGCTATAGATGGTATTACACATGTTTTAGGATGTCATGCGGCACTTCACCGCTGACAGATCGCACCCTCCAGCGGAAGACCACCATTAGACAAAATTTGTTTTTTTTTTTTCAGTAGAAGCATTTAAAGGTTATGATTCAGTATGAAAAATAGTAAATACTAGCCGACCCGTGCGAGAACCACCCGCCTGGCTTTACTGTTTTGCGGGCTTCTATAAATATGTTTATTTGTTTAAACAAATTGTTGTTATTTATGAAATCAGAGAGCAATTCATCACTGCTGCTGGTTGCACAATGGGTAGTGTGCGCCCGGCTCTAGTGCTATGCGGCTGTACGCGACACAGTTCTGCCAGGGGCTATCGTCTTGTTTATTTGTTTAAACGCACTTTATAAACCATCAAATATATTTCCGTTGACTTTTCAAGAAATGCAAGATCTTTCCTGTACTATTGAGACAATTTGGAAGATTGTGGTACAGACCACACCTTCTAACTGCCTCTGGTTTAGGAGCCTGAGTTTTGTGAAACATACAGCTTAGCGTATTATATAATAAGATTACTCAACGGAAAGTGAAATTGATGTATTACTTAAGCCTCCGTGGCTTAGGCGGCAGCACGCCGGCCTCTCACCGCTGGGTCCGTGGTTCAAATCCCGGTAACTCCATGTGAGATCTGTGCTGGACAAAACGGAGGCAGACAGGTTTTTCTCCGGGTACTCCGGTTTTCCCTGTCAAAATTTCATTCCAGCAACACTCTCCACTATCATTTCATTTCATCTGTCATTCATTTAATCATTGCCCCAGAGGAGTGCGTAAGGCCTCGGCAGCCGGCACAGTGCATATCCTCGCCGCTAGTTGGGGGCTTCATTCATTCCATTCCTGACCCGGTCGGAGACTGGAAGCAGGCTGTGGATTTTCATTTTTTTTTTCACTTAAGTCAACACGAATTTTGAGTCTGGATTCTGTAAGTGTGATTTTGATTTGCCATGCCTAACTAATGAAGGGAAAAATAGCTTTACCTGATAAAGTTTGCTTTTGCAGCTACCACAACAAAAGTTCAAATTTAAAGGAAATTCTCTATTTTTAAAAGTTCGAACGAAAACGAACGTTAATTTATAAATTTACATCACGTTTGTTTACAAAAACATAGTTAATATTAAGCTACAAATCAAAAAACAATACAAACAAGCTTTAAAATTTAATATTTTTGGTACTTCTTCTGTGTGGGCACGAACTTTCTTGTATCAGCCCCCATCATGTTCTCATTATTATATTGTCATTGATAACGTTGCTCAAAGTCCATCACGTCTTGGTGAAAACGTTGGTTGGTTCTTAAGTTTAGGGGCTGCGACAACGCGGTAATGTAGCCCCATGTACTTTGGGTGTGTGTAGAATCTGTCTGATAACCGGTGTTAATTGTGATGACTGTATTAGTGAGTGTTATCTGTTTTTTTAATTTAAGTACAGACTGCAACTTAGAATTTTTCAAATACTTCCTAGTTTTGCCGCCAAGCGCCACCGTCAACGACTACTAGGCCAAGTTCAGAACTTAGCTACTAGACACCAACGCAGTCGGCTCTTGGCAACGAACGTAGAAACCTAAGAGCGTTGTTTACATTCTTAACCTATCCAATTTAGCTTCACACAGGTGTAATTAGTGGAAGGTTCTTTAAATCTATGACATGGGACCGCCGGCTTTACTTCCCCTCCAAAGGAAGGCATACTGAGGGATTTTTAACGCTCTTAAAAACCCGCTATCTTGGGCATAGCAGCTCAGCATGCTACCGACTACGCCACCGAAGCCGCTAAAACGTTCCCCTTACTCTTCTGAATATGTCCCCAAGTTATCTTTAAATTGGTCCATGTGAGCATGTAACATGTGTACTTTAAGAGACATTCTGTAACCCATGAGTTTAAAGTTCTCAAGTATCCTGGAAATAAGCTCTCTGTAATTCTCAGCGTTTTTTATTTTGGCCGTCCTTTAAACGGTTTTCGTGGTTTTCCATTTTCACCAAGATGCAAATGCCGGGACGGCTCCTTTCAATAGGTCCACGGCCGATTTCCTACCAATATCCCTTCCCTGACCCGTCTAGAAAAGGAAATTACAGTACATGGCCATTGGCTGCATTAATAAAATTATTATTAGCTATTTATTTCCCAGGAAGCGAGGGATCACTGCTTTAAGGCTGTACAATGCTTGTTTTTCGTGGGAGTTGAGTAATTGTGGGTATTCTTCACTGGTCATTAGTTCCTTTATTTGAGGACCGACGAAAATACCCGCTATAATTTTAGTTGCTGACAATTTAGGAAAAAATTTCTTTAAAGCTTCAGAATCTTGACGAAGAGCGTTTACAAATTGCTTCACGAGGCCTAATTTTATATGCAATGTTATATATCCTTACAAAATCAAACTTTATATTATGGATGGAGTTTTTAGTTATTGTTTGATGTCGTCAGTCAGAATAAATGCAAAATGTTTTGCGTGTTGACTTGTGTAATCAGAGTGCAGTAATTTGGAATTAAGCCTAGAATTCATATTTTACGCCCATAATTATGACATTAAAACATCATTTGTTTTTCAATCTCACAATGACTGCATTGCACTAACTGATCGAAACGTAATGCGACCTGTGTTGCCAACACGAATTTCAAAATATTCGCCAAACATTAGTCAAAATCAACTAGATTTCTATGTTAAGGGCCTCAGAAATGCTCAAAAGCATCATCATTTACAAAATGTTGATTTGCGCCACAATGATCTATGGACCTTTAGCTTTCTAACGGTAGCCTACTTTTTTTTACGTATCCCATTCCTGAGGCTACTTTGCTTATAGCCTACTTTACCACAACCGTGCGTGCTGTTAGTAAACCTAAGATAGTACAATAAGGCTATAGGTACAAAAGAGAATTGTTAAGAAAGAGGCTGCGGTACAGAGGTGGACAAATTATAAGAATCAAATAAATAATTTAAACCAGTCACAATTCTTTATTAAGCCTCTGTGGCTTAGGCAGCAGCACGCCGGCCTCTCACCGCTGGGTCCATGGTTAAAATCCCGTCACTCCATGTGAGATCTGTGCTGGGCAAAACGGAGGCAGACAGGTTTTTCTCCGGGTACTCCGGTTTTCCCTGTCAAAAATTTCATTCCAGCAACACTCTCCACTATCATTTCATTTCATCTGTCATTCATTTAATCATTGCCCCAGAGGAGTGCGTCAGGCCTCGGCGGCCGGCACAGTCCATATCCTCGCCGCTAGATGGGGGCTTCATTCATCCATTCCTGACCCGGTCGGAGACTGGCAGCAGGCTTTGGATTTTTTTTTTTCACAATTCTTTATTCAAAATCACTTTATTGATCAACTGCTGGCATCTTTTGATACCCTACTTATTGTTAGTAATGTTTCCTCCCCCTGAACTTACACCTTCTCTTATAAGGAATTGCGCCCGAATTTTTTTAGAATAGGGGATTCCGATGGATACCTGAGCTGGGCCCATTTTCTATTTTCCATTGACTTTAAGTCAGGTGATTTCAATCCATGGTTTATGAATCTTTTAATAGTTCAAGAACGGATCATCAGTAAAAAGGAAATACCCCAAATCTCTCTCTGCTCTAAATTCACACGAAAAGTAGAGCCAAGTTATCAGAACAAAAGTGTAGCAGTTTGTATTATCAAGGCTACTCTGTTAGTTGAAATTCTAAAATTCATTTTACTTTGAGTTTCATAAAAGAAAATCTAGTTACTCTTGGTTAAACATTTGAAGTAAATTCAACGCCTTGCAAACACATTTTAGTGCATTAAGCCGTGAAAAGTATAAAAGAAATTTTGGAAATCTAATTTGTACACCTCTGTAGAAGCAAGGGCAAAGAGACATGGATTAAGAGCAAAATGGATGCTAGAGCTTCAAATGGAAGAAGAGGAATACTATGGTATGACATGTTCTAAAAACTAGAAAATACTTTGATTCCAATTTCTCGCTAAAATACCTCTCTAGATATAACATTTTCCTTTTTTCGGAACGTCTCAACATTAGATTGGGTGGGGAATTACAATTAGTTTCCTAGAGCCTGAAATACATTACATGAATTATTTATACACTTAATTAAACACAATTCACCAAAGTTAAACCCCAAAGGATTAATCTTAGGCAACACTGAAAAATGGCTTCTAACGTGTAAAAGCTCCCTTGATTACAAGCGTTACCTCCACTTTTTATAAATGTATATGCCCAGTGAAAGACCGTGGGTGTTTCAATTTCTGATTTTGAAAATATGGACACCCCTAACACTGCTCTACTGTTAATGGTGCTGGTAACTCGGTTTCGGGCGTTAAGTGACTATCTTGTCATCACGCCTTGTATTCAGGGTTTATGATCGGTCAGGAATGTAGAGTTCAATAATGATCCCATCCGGTTGTAACCATAGAGATAACACGTACTGCAGCGTTAGGGAAGTCATGTCTAAGTCAGCAGCTGACTATCATCACGTTTTTGTCGTTAAAACACGAATATTTCCATGTGTTGCCAGATCACCTATCTCACTCATAACTTACTTCCTCCCTTGGCGCCACAGCCCACAATGGGCTTTGGCCCCCCTCACGATTCTCGTCCACTCTCCTGTGTCATTTCCCACCCTCTTCCAAACCACATAATCTTCAGATCTTCATCCAGGTCCTGCATCCATCTCTTTCTTGGCCTCCCACGTCTTCTCCTTCCTTCCATGTTTACAGCTCACAACTTCTTTGGTAACCTGTCATCAGTCATTTTTTTTCACGATGTAATTTATTTATTTATCGTATAGCAGAAATACATGATCTTTCAAATATAGGAAGGACTATATATGGAGGACTATATTTTTGTGGCCTTTGCTGTGGAGACAATGGGTCATTGGAGTGAGGACGCTATAAATCTAGTAAACAAGCTAGGAAGAGTAATGGGTGGAGTCCCTGGTGATCCTCGTTCCAAAACCTATTTGATGCAGAGAATCGGCATAGCAATTCAAAAGGGAAACGCGGCCTGTGTTATGGGAACTATTCCACATATCACTTCAATGGACGAAATATTTTATTTGTTATAATTAATTTAATACGGATGTTCTATTTCAAGAGTGTATTGAACTGGCTGATTAATGTAAAATGTGCCTGTTTGTGTAGCTGTAGAAATAAAATTATTATCGACCAAAAAAAATATCTTACAACAAAATGTAAATTTAAAAAATTAACCATGAAAATACATACAATAAAGGATGACTGAATCACAGAGAAAATCCAAGTGTAAGATGTAAGATGTACTGGATGGTTAATTTGCTGTCGTCCACAAGATCACCAGGCTGCTACACTATCAGGGGTGATGTATTGGATGATCCTCCTTGCCTAGTCAGGCTAACCAGCGGGACTTCACAAACCACACTAGGCTATGTCTGTGCCTCTGAGAATCTCTTCTATTTCTCTATTTGAACTTATTCTCCAACCTTCTCCCTCGCTCACAGGACCATTAATCCTCCTCATTATTTTCCGTTCAAAGACTCTTTGACCATTCTCATCAGTATCTGACATAGACCATGCTCTATGTCACAACCGGTCTAATGAGATCCTTGTAAAATTTGACTTTCAGTTGGCTTGATAAAAGTGCTGATTTTAAGAGCTTAATGTTAGCGAAGTACGCCAGCCATGATCCTCTTAATGATCTCTTGTGTCACTGTATTTCCACAATTTAATTCAGTACCAAGATAGCTGAAACTCTTTACACTCTCAAATTCATAATGTTTAAAGATTATGTTTTGGGACATCTTCTATACTCCATGGCTGACATCTTCATGTATTTTGTCTTACTTTCATTGGACTCATTCATGACTTACATTGATTTATAGCACGTATATTCGGTCGTAGATAATTTGATTATTGAAAATAATAGTGACTTTTCAAAATAACCGAGCAACAGATTAATTAACCCTTTATATAGCATTGGTTTCTCAAGACTTGAGGCACCCTTTAACCAGAATAGAGATCTCCAAGGCACGGACAACGCGTAAATTAGTTATTAAGGTTTAAAGGGCGGAACAGCGAGGTCATCTGCCCCACGGTCAACGTGTATTTATGCCCTATTATATATTAGGTGGAACGCCTCCGTGGCTTATGTGGCAGCACGCCGGCCTCTCACCGCTGGGTCCGTGGTTCAAATCCCGGTCACTCCATGTGAGATTTGTGCCGGTGAAAGCTGAGGCCAGCGGCTTCGGTGGCGTAGTTGGTAGCATGCTGAGCTTCTATGCCCAAGATCGCAGGTTCAAACCCAGCCGAAGTCGTCGGATTTTTTAAGAGCGTTAAAATCCCTCAGTATGCCTTCCTTCGGGGAGGAAGTAAAGCCGGCGGTCCCATGTCATGGATTTATGGCATGTTAAAGAACCTTCCACTAATCACACCTGTGTGAAGCTAAATTAGGTTAAAAATTTAAACAACGCTCAGGTTCCTACGTTCGTCGCCAGGAGCCGACTGCGGTGGCGTCTAGTAGCCTAGTTCTGAACTAGTAGTTGTTGACGGTGGCGTTTGGTGGAAAAAGTAGGAACTACTTGAAAAATTCAAAGTATGCAGTCCTTACTTGAATTAAGAAACACACACTAATACAGTCATCACAATTAACACCGGTTATCAGACAGATTCTACACACACCCAAAGTACACGGGGCTACATGACCGCGTTGTCGCAGCCCCAAAACTGAGGAACCAACCAAAGCGGAGGCAGACAGGTCTTTCTCCGGGTAGTCCGGTCTTTCCTGTCAAAACTTTCATTCCAGCAACTCTCTCCACTATCATTTCATTTCATCTGTCAATCATTTAATCATTGTCTCAGAGGAGTGCGACAGGCTTCGGTAGCCGGCACAGTTCATATCCTCACCGATAGATGGGGGGGGGGCTCGTTCATTCCATTCCTGACGCGGTCGGTTGACTGGAAGAAGGCTGTAGATTTTCATTTCAATATGTATTAGGTGGGAAGTATGAAACTTACCTGGAAAGAATATACGTGATAAATTATTATTTGTTCAGGCTATCCCCCTCGTATAATCTGTACAAGTAATAATTAAATGTGATTTGGTATACTGCCCGCTATTCTTCTTCCTAGCGCTATTCCCGCACTATGACAGGGCCTGCTTGTGAGCACATCCGTCGCCTTATTAGACGATCCAAGGCATCCACAGGGGTACGCGTTAACATACCCCATGTCCTCCCTCATGCGGTCCATCCACCGTTTCTTTGGGCTACCATGGGGCTACTGGCCATCATCACCATCGAGTCTTCTTTACTCCGTGCGACGTGCTCATACCACTTAAGCCTTCGTTCATCTAGTTTTGCCTTGATTCATGCGTTAGTCCAACAAACCATCGAGCATTCGTATTTCCATTACATGCAGGGCCTGTTCATGTTTTGTTGTTGCTCATCACCTGGCGTGACGTAGCGTTGCCATCGCCATCACTACATATTGGGTGCACAGGTACTTGAATTGCTCAAATTTCCTCAAGTCCTCTGCAGCGATGCAGATAGTGCCTTCGGTTGGAGGACCACACTCCATGTATTCCGTCTTCTTGATATTCAGCCAAAGTCACACATTCGACAAAGAAACAAGTAGTTCCGTGAAGAACTATACAGCCTATTTTCATACATCCTACTCATGTTAATTGCCTCAATCAACATACAAAATTTCAGTCTGAAGGTTGTGATAGATTCGTAGATATTGAGAACCGTCTAAATATTTCAGTTGGTCGCCAGGTTGGATTTTTATTTTTGTACTATTACATTAAGGTTATTGTGTACGTGTGAACTGCAATCGCATGATTAGAACACAAGAAGTAAAAACGAGATTTTAAAATTTCGCACAGCTGCCATCTTGTGATTATGCAAGCAATTGAAATAAATTAGACGCCAGTGGATTAACATTTGTATAAGCATTTAATGTGCAACGTTTCACTATACTCGGATAGTTATTTCGCGAGAAACGTCCATTTAAATATTTGTAATTCGCGTCGCCGCCATGTTGGATTTGTGCTCACCAGGTTACTGAAAGTCCTATAGGTGAACATATGTTCATAGCCTTTATGAACATAAAAAATTCAGTGTGATTGCTGTAAAAGATTCATAGATATTGAGAACCGTCTAAATATTTCGGATGCTCGCCATTTTGGATTGTTATATGTATAGGCCATAGAGTTATGTACCATTCAAGGACAATTATTGCCAAGGTTCATTATTCAAACTTTTACTTCGATCGCATGATTACAATACAAGAAATAAAAATTTAATTTTAAAATTTCGCACAGCCGCCATCTTGAGGTTATGTAAACAATTGAACTAAATTAGATGCCAGTGCATTACAATATGTTAAATCATTTACTGTAACACATTTCACTGCGCTCAGAGAGTTAAATCACGAGAAAAGTCTATTAAAATATTTCAACTTCGCTTGGCCGCCATGATCGTTTTGTACTTTACAGGTTTATGAAAGTTACATACATAAACTTGTATCAGTACCCTTTATCACCGTACAAAATTTTAGGGTGATATCTGAAATAGTTTCGGAGATCTAGAATGTCAGTGAAATATTTCGCACAGCCGCCATTTTGAGGTTATGTAAACAATTGAATTAAATTAGATGTCAGTGCATTACAATGTGTATAAACATTTGCTGTACAAAGTTTCATTTCGTTTGGATATTTAAATCGCGAGAAAAGTCTATTTAAATGTCTCAACTTCGCTTGGCCGCCATGTTGGTTTCGTAGTGACCAGATGTTTGAAAGTCTCATAGGTGAACTTCTAGTATTACCCTTTAACTCCGTACACAATTTCAGGGCGATATCGGTAATAGTTTCGGAGATACTGAATACTGGTGAAATATTTCGCACAGCCGCCATGTTGGATTGGTGAGAGACAATAAAATTTGAAGGACACGGTCGGGGTCGGCCAGAATAGTGCTATGATCTTACCGAGTTTCATTGTAACCGCTCCAGCCGTTTAGAAGTTATTAGGGGACACACACACACCTCACACACACACACAAGGACAAAAGGTGATCTCATAAGCCTATTTTTTCATAAAATGATAAAAGGCTAAAAACGTCATCGGCATTTAGTAGTGACCATTGATGGCACAGTGTCCACGCAAAGGACAAACAGTAGGGGGTGAAACCGCGGATCCTTAATAAGATGTGACATTGATGGCAAATGCAAGCGATGTTCCTGCTGAACAGCCGACCTGGCAAATGACATTGTGGTATACTAGTTGGACCCTCTGAACATACGCCTTTGAAACATTGCGGGACGGTCGCGGAGCGGGCCAAATTAGAGTTGTACGGTCTCATTATCAGCTGTATTATACGGTACAAATTTAAAAACGTAATGGCTTTTGGTTTAAAATTTTAAGATTTCAGTCATGAGTAAATTTAGAGCATACGATCTCAACGTTTTGGAGACAGTGAACCACCCTCATGTCATACCACGTACCCGAGAACTATTAGATCGAATATAATATTAATAATAATAATAATAATAATAATAATAATAATAATAATAATAATAATAATAATAATAATAATAATAATAATAAAGAAATACTTATCATTGACTCAGTGGTTTCTAACCAGGCCTTTACCAATAACAGAAATTTATTCACGGCATATATTGACTACAAGAAGGCCTATGATTCCGTGCCCCATGATTGGTTGATCCATATTTTGTCAGTGTATAAGATTGATCCTCAGATTATATATTTCTTGGAACACGCCATGACATCGTGGCGTACAGTGATGAGCCTTAGTACTACAAATGGCAGTATTGCAACAAGTATGATCCCAATCCACAAGGGAATATTCCAAGGAGACTCCTTGAGCCCATTATGGTTCTGTCTTGCGATGAACCCACTATCAAACCAACTTAATTCAACAAAATATGGATTCAGTATCAAGAAGAACTCCAGGGAGCTTGCAAAGCTCAACCATCTCCTGTATATGGATGACCTAAAGCTATATGCTGCCACCAGAGCACAACTAGAGTTTCTGTTGAAGATAGTGGAAACCTTTTCACAGGATGTGAAAATGGAATTCGGGCTGGAGAAATGTAAGACGCTGAACATTATGAAAGGCAAGCTGCAGGAAGGTGTATATGAAACAGCTCAGGGCCATCAGATTGCAACAATGCTCACTAGCGAGACCTACAAGTATCTGGGAATGAAGCAAGCCAGACACATAGAACACTCAGTAGTGAAACAAGATCTGACGAAGGAATTTGTCAGAAGAATTAAGCTTGTTTCTAACACCAGCCTCAACAGTAAAAACTTGGTTAAGGCAATCAACGCTTATGCTGTCCCTATTCTTAGTTACTCGTTTGGGGTCATCAAGTGGAGTAAAACTGACATTGCAAGCTTAGAACAGAAAATTAGAACATCACTGACCAAGTCACGAAAACACCATCCCAGGGCATCTGTGGAACGAGTCATGTTACCGAGACATATGGGTGGGAGAGGAATTGTTGATATAAACAACCAAGTAGCTCGACAGATCTATGAGCTAAGAAAATACTTCTGTTCTGTATCGAACCATTCGATGCTGCACAGGGCTGTCACAGAAGCAGATGATTCAACTCCACTACTCTTAAGTCAGCAAGAGACTCAAATTCAGGTGCGCAGTGATTTGGATAGATTCAATGCCTGGTTGTCCAAGCCACTACACGGAAGACATCCCAATGAAGTCATCCAAACTCACGTCGACAAGCTAGCGTCGAACTTTTGGTTGATTTCTGGGCAGATGTTTCCTGAAACAGAAGGCTTTATGATGGCTATTCAGGACCAGGTTGTCCCCACGAGGAACTACCTAAAGTTCATAACCAAGGATGCATCTGTTCAAGATGACCATTGCAGATACGGCTGCCCAACATCTGAGACTGTTCAGCATATTATATCGGGTTGTCGCCATTTTGCAGGGACAGAATATAGGAAGAGACATGATTTTGTTGCCAAGATAGTCCATCAAGAATTGGCTATACAACTTCAACTGCTGAGCCAAGAGAAAGTGCCGTACTACAAATATGCTCCTGAAAGTGTACTGGAAAATGACAGCTTTACGTTGTACTGGGATCGTACTGTATTGACAGACCAATCAGCTGTGCACAACAGACCTGATTTAGTTCTTGTTGACAAATGCATGAAGCACACCACCTTCATAGATGTGGCGATCCCAAACAGTGGCAACATACTAACAAAGCATGTTGAAAAGCTGTCAAAATACACAGAGCTTTCAGAACTGATAAGGAAGCAATGGCACATGGCACAAGTCAGGACAGTTCCTATTATTATCTCCAGCACTGGCGTGATTCCCAACAACTTAAAGGAATCGCTCACGGCGTTGAAATTAGACCCAGGCCTTTTCAAACTGATGCAGAAAACAGTCATACTTTCTACGTGTCGCGTAGTAAGGCTGTTCTTGGGCAATCAGGCCTGAAGCAATGAGGGGAATATGAAGCTACTACTCAATGCAGTCACCAAGAATTTGCTCCTTGTGATATGTACGGTATCTGGGATTGTAAATGTTTTCCTTCCAGCAAATGCTGAGAATGTGTAAGCGCATGCGCAAAATAAATAATAATAATAATAATAATAATAATAATAATAATAATAATAATAATAATAATCACCGAACTATACCCTCAGTTGGAACCAGCCACCAATATCATGCGACGGATACGACTGAAATTCTACTGGCACCTCTTCCGGATGGGGAACGATAGAATCACCAAGAAGATCTTCAACTTGATTAATGGCTACAAGACTGGCAGCTTGTGGCTTAATTAAGTGAAACAAGACTTTTTAGACTGTGATATTCTTGACCGTTCCAAATGTTGTGATAGTGTTAAACCCTTGGTACCCACCACCCAAAGTGATTAAGACCCGACCACCCCTCACACAGGAGAGGAAGGACGAGTTATTGGCTGGACTGAGGAGATACTACTCCACAGTAGTCTATCAATATTTGAATCTGCATTCGCAGTTATATATTGATCTAAAGAAGGCAGTTCTGTTAAACACCTGCCATATTGTCAGGAAATTCCTTGGTGACAATACCCTGGTCGAACACTCAGCAAGGCTCGATGATTAAGATGGAAATTTAGCTCATCCTATAAATGAAGGAGACTCGTGAAGAGTGCGGGCACGACATGGATGTACAGTAATGCGAAGTCCCTGAACCATGTAATCTACAAAATTACTTCAGTACAGATGTTTCCTTGCTAAGGCCGAACCAGGCTGTAACATAAAAAGTAGCCGGTATTTGCCGTGATAATGATTTTAAAGAATAAATAATAATAATAATAATAATAATACTGACTACGGCCGGACGGGTCCACAGGTGGCGGATAGTGGATCGCCCTCTAGATATGGAGGGTAGCTGCGACATAAGCAGGGCAACCTGACGAATAAGCAGTCCCGGACCAACAGCGGCATTGCTAACAGGATGTGGTGGGTCTGTGGATGGCACCACAGTCTCTATAAAATGCCACATATATCCAAAGACAGCAATGTGACAAGGCGAGTCAGTGCCGCCATAAGCACTAGCCAACAGCGTCTGTACTCCATGTTAGGGGCGGCTGTGAAAGGCGTCTGTACCCCATGTTAGGGGCGGCCTAAATGAAATCCTGGCAGTAGGTATAAAACGCAACCCATTGATAATGGAGAAAATGTCAAAGAATAATGAGCCTCGGAAAAGGACGCTACCCGAGGTGCGTCGGGGCACGTTTGGAGCTGGTGCTGAACGTGACAGCAGGCGAACCCCCAGTGACATGATGCTGAACAGGCGGGCACATGTCGGGTCACCCGAAAATTCTACAGCCGACAACGCAGATAGGAGAACCCAACAGCCGTCATCTCCCCCTGTCGAAAGTGTTTCAAACATTCAACTGACCACTAAGGCAGGCAAACTGAGGCAGCGCTTAAAATGGACTGATGAGATGAACAAATTCATAATGCGCTCCTACTTTATTGTTACAAACTTAGAGAGAGACCTCACAACATATAGGAAAGATTTGCACAAGTTCTTTGTGGAGAATTTTCCTGACTACTCTTTCGTTACAGAACAAAGAATTGCAGACCAAAGACGTGTAATAGTGAGGAACAATAGACTTCCTGCAATAATGATTCAAAGTCTTAAAGAGGAAGCAGCAAAAATTCTAGCTTCAGAATCCAACAATGAAAGCAGATCCACATTATTGATTCAAGCTGTTCAGGAAGTAACCTGCAGAAATGACACAGGGGAAGAGGGAATTATTGAACCAACTATCCCTACTAATATCTCGAGTTCTGACGAAACAAGTTCTATTGAACATGTGTTTAAAGAGGCAATGACAGAATTTATGGGCCTTAAAGTAGACTATCGACCAAAGCTGCCCAAACTCCTAGAAACAGCAAAGAGTAAATCTCTTGTCAGTATGACAAATAACATCCTAAAACAGTATGTGGAAACATCCGATAATCTAGAAGAAACAAACTCTCTTGTATATTGCGCAGCAGTAACTGTGATAAGGCTGAACAACCAGAAACTAATACCTTTGTCTGGAAGCTCTCGTGGAAAAGGTGCAGATGCAGAATACATTCCACCCTGGCAGCGTCGATTAGAAAATGACATCAAGGAACTGAGGAAAACCATAGGCCAACTAACAGCATATTTAAACAATAAAACTAAACCCAAAACCAATCGAAAGCTGAGAAATATATTCAGAAAAATCAACAGCCATATAAAGGAATATGATCACACAGAAAAAATCAAGGAATACATTGACAACCAAAAGCTAAAATTATGCGCAAAAGCAGCGAGACTCAGGAGGTACAAGGAATCACGAGCGAGGAAAACACAAAACAAACTTTTCTCCAACAATGAAGGTCAGTTCTACAGAATGATCAAACGAAACAAACAATCCATGACAAAAGCAGAACCTCCTAGCACGCAAGAAACGGAAAATTTTTGGAGAAGTGTATGGGCTGCGAAGTCACCGCACAATGAAAATGCAAATTGGATCAACGAAGAACGAAATAGCAATAATGTATATGAAGAAATGGATTTTGATACCATTGAAGAACGGCATGTGTATGATGCTATAAGGAGAACTCAGAATTGGAAAGCGCCGGGCACAGATAAAATTCACAATTATTGGTACAAACATTTCACGTGCGTGCACCAGATGATAGCCCAGCAATTTACTTACCCCATCCATCATCCTGAGGAATGTCCTGATTTCCTTACTGCTGGAATTACATATCTAATCTCAAAAGAAAGTGGAAATACTAAAGACCCATCAAACTACAGACCTATCACCTGTCTCCAAACACTTTACAAACTATTTACGTCCATAATTGCGGACGAAATATACAAGTTTCTCGACAAACATAACATTTTGGCTGAGGAACAGAAAGGATGCAAGAAGCTGTCGCAAGGATGCAAAGAACAGATAGTTATTGATTCTGTGATAACACAACAGGCGATACATAATCAAAGGAATCTATATACGGCATACATAGATTACCAGAAAGCATTTGATTCAGTCCCGCATTCATGGCTGAAAGAAATCCTCCATATGTATAAGATTAACCCTGCTGTAATTCACTTCCTGGAGGTCACGATGGATAATTGGAAAACAGTACTGTATACTAAGACAGACAATGAATGTGTCACATCTGCCACAATAAAAATTGAGCGTGGTATCTATCAAGGAGACTCGCTAAGCCCATTATGGTTTTGCTTAGCCATCAATCCTCTCTCTAAAATTCTAAAATCCACCGGTTTCGGATTTGACATCAAATACTACAATAGGAAATACAGAATATCCCATCTCCTTTATATGGATGACCTCAAAGTATATGCACACAGTGAGACTCAAATGAATGCCATGCTAAATATAATAGATTCATATTCATCCGATGTCCGAATGACGCTGGGAGTGAAGAAATGCAAGCGTCTGACAATTGAAAGAGGTAAATATGCAACTTCTGAACCACATGAGCTACGCAAAGGATCTCTAATTGAAGGAATGACTGAAATAGAAACCTACAAATATCTGGGATTTGCTCAAAATACAACTTTGGATCATAAAAGTATCAAAGATGAACTCATTGGAAAATATACCACAAGACTACATCAAGTGCTGCGAACCAGTCTATGTGCAAAGAACAAAATTAAAGCTATCAACACATACGCTATACCAACCCTAGTATATTCATTTGGTATTCTGAAATGGTCAGCAACAGAAATGGAAAGCCTGCAGAGAAAAACAAGGACCCTTCTCACTACTTACCGTTTACACCATCCAAACGCCTGTAAAGAAAGGGTCACTCTTCCACGAAAGATGGGAGGTCGAGGAGTACTGGATTTACAAATTTTGCTCCAGAACCAAATTAAAACCCTTAGAAGATATTTCTATCAAAGAAAGGAAAACAGCATTCTCCATAAAGCCATTGTACTTGCTGATAAACACACAGTATTGAACCTTCGTACATCCTCTGATGATCATATCAGCCAGCCACTACACTTACATGAAAAAGAAAAGGCATGGGGAGAAAAGACCCTCCATGGAAAATACTACAGCAACCTATCCCAACAGAGTATTGATAAAAACGCATCGTGTATGTGGTTACAAAGTGGTCTACTGTTTGGAGAAACGGAGGGATTTGCAATTGCCATCCAAGATCAAGTCATTGCTACAAAAAATTACAAGAAATACATCATCAAAGATACCAGTGTAATTTCAGACAAATGCAGGCGATGCGCCATTCATCTCGAGACCATTGACCATGTCACTGCAGGTTGCCCAATACTAGCATCAGTTGAATATACAAAGCGGCACAATCAGGTTGCAGGCATCATTCATCAAGCACTCGCACAGAAATATAAATTAACTGAGGAGTATATCCCTTACTACAAGTATCATCCACCATCCCTCCTCGAAAATGAACTGTGTAAAATATACTGGGACACTGGTATTGTGACAGATAAAACAATAGATCACAATCGACCAGACATCATAGTAGTAAATAAGGCTGATGGCACTACATTCATAATAGACATAGCAGTCCCCAACGACACCAACATCGAACGTAAACACAATGAAAAAATCTCCAAGTATATACAGCTTGCAGAGGAAATCAAGAGGATATGGAAGATGAACTGCGTCCGGATAGTGCCTGTAATCTTGTCAGTCAACGGCCTCATACCTCACACACTCCACAAGAGTCTGAAAGAATTGGATCTTCCGCCGACCATCTACAAGAGTATGCAGCATTCGGTCCTATTGTCCACATGCAATATTGTGCGATCCTTCCTTGCTAATGAATGAGTGATTATGAACTCTTATATTTTGTATATACATGATATGTATTATAGTTTGTATTATAGTTTTTATGTATTGTCGTAAAGCACTTGGTTTAACCCGTGCTTTAGAGTAACCCATGTTTGTAATGGTGAATTGAATAAATAATAATAATAATAAGGCTACTATCTGGGACCATCATAGTAGATAGCACCCCACTACCAAAGGCTTCACATCTCCGATACCTTGGCTCCGTTGTGAGACCTGATGGTGACACAGTCTCGGATGCCCGTGCAGGAGTGAATGCTGCATGTATGAAGTGACGCCAGGTCACAGGCATTCTCTGTGACCGCAAGATCCCTTTGCGCCTAAAAACTAAGATCTATCAATCAGTCGCCCGCCCTGAATGCTGGCCTAATACATAGAAACATGAACAAGCCATGCACTCGATGGAGATGCGGATGCTACGATGGTCCTTGGAAATTACACGGCTGGATCATATTAAGAACGAAGACGTCCGCAATACTCTTGGAATTGCCCCTATTCCAGCCAAAATGAGGGAGACTCGGTTGCGTTGGTACAGGCTTGTAACCCGAGCAAATACAGAGTCCATTGTAAGCAAGTCACTTGCTCTCGAACCTGGTGGACAAAGACCTCCAGGACGACCAAAAAGGCTACCCTACACGACAATATGCGCATCGTAGTTAGTTAGTTAATTAGTTGTTTTTTTTAAGGGGCTGAACTACGAGGTCATCTGCCCCTATGCGCATCGTAGGTCTTCGTCCTATAGATGCAGCAAACCGCAACAAATGGAGAGCGAGGTGCAGAGTGGCGAACCCCAAAAAATAATTGGGAACAACGCCAGGAAGAAGAAGAAGGCTACTATCGTCGATGTTGCTGTTCCACTCAATGAATACCTACAGAATACGGTGGCTGAGAAAAGGCACAAATACCTGCCACTTGCCGCTGAGCTCAGTTACATTTACAGAGGTGTGCAAATTATTAGACTCAAGGCCAGTTTTCCAATGATTCAGTTTTAATTTTTATGAATTAATGGAGTAAAAATGTTTTCAAGGTGTTGAATTCATTTCAAACGTTCAATCAATGGTCTTAATTACATTTTCTTTTAAGAAACTGATTAAAATTATTTTGTAGAGTTTACACTAATAAGAGAGCCTTGCTAATGCAAAATCTGACATGTTTAGTTTTAATTATCTTATTCTAGAGTTCGTGTGAATTTAGAGCAAAAGAATTTGATGTCTTTTATTATTGATGATCCGTTATTGAACTTTCAAAAATTCGTGGTCCATGGATTGAAATCACCTGATTTAGAGGGTACATTCCAAAGTCAACAAATATCTCTAGGAATCACCAATTTTGAAAATTTCCACACGAAATATCTTACGGGAAAAGTTGCAAGTCCATAGGGGAGAAATCATTACTAAGTGGGGTATTAAAAATAAAATATAAGGTGCGTTCAAAAAATAACGAGCCGGGGGCATAATTACAGAAACCAGCACCTGTATGTTAGAAGTATTGGCCCAGGCTGTTGAGGCACTTGTCCCACTGTGACACGAGGCGGTGAATCGCTGTCTCATAAAATTCCCTGGGGTGCGATGTGAACCAGTTCCGCACGTACAGCTGGACGTCAGCGTCCGAGTTGAATAATTGGCCCTGCAGATTCCTTTTCAGGGGCCCAAATATGGCGTAATCACAGGGAGAGAGGTCTGGACTGTATGGAGGGTGGCCGAGAACCTCCCATTTGAATTTCTGCAGGAGTGCCGCGACTGGGTTGGCCGTATGAGGTCGTGCATTGTCGTGGAGCGACCACGGTGGCTATGGCGTTTACTGTCACTCGGCGGTCCTGGGTAATGAGTGCATCAACCAGCTGGACGTTGTCATCGGTAATTCAGGGGGGTGCCCCAGACTGGGCATCATCGGCTAACTACACCCGTCCTTCCCTGAAGCGCTTGTGCCACGCCTTGACCCTTGTAAGGGACAAGCAGTGTTCGCCGTACACTTGTGCCATTCGGCGATGAATGTCCGTTGCCCCTACTCCTTCCGCTGTCAGAAACCGAACAACACCTCTTTGCTCTTCGGTTGAGGCCTCCATGTCACTGTTTGCAATGCGACTGGCAGCGTTGGACGATTGATGCATGCTGCTGCTCGCTTTGTATCGTCACGTGAAGTGCACGCGTGCCCTCTAGCCATGGGTTGTGACCTTCCACGCTCTGGTTGGAACCATACCTCTTTACATACGCCACGATTAGCCGATGTCGTCACCGGTTTGCGCATTCCAGCCTCCGGCTCGTTACTTTTTGAACGCACCTTATATAATGGTTTTGAATAGAAATGTGTGATTTACGGTCTTTATTTCCAGTGCTTGATTTAAAAAAAAAAGGTTCCGGTACTGTGGGCTACCGGGTGGTGGTGGGGTGAGGGAGCTTTATGGAATATTGAAATATAGAGTTCTAAAAACGATATTTTTATGCTTTTCTGAACACCTTTAAGAATTAATCACTGGACAAAATAGCAATCTAATTATGATAGCAATTTTAAATTAAATTGAGACTGCTGTAGCAACATTTTTCTTACCATAGCCCTTGGCCTATATTACATTTTAATGCAGGCCAACTAGGCTACCATTCAAACAATGTAGGCCTACATTATTTCATTTTTTTACGTAATTTGAAAATATAGTACATTCGGTTTGAAAAGACACACATGTTCACCAACAATCATTTATTTCTTGTTTTATAATTTTGTCTCTACAGTTTTCTGAAATAATTATCAAGTCAAAGACCAAGTTGACCTTGACTTACAACTAACGTTCCACAGTTCTAAAAATTATACTATGTATTCGACTTTTCCCCCGATCAGAGGTTTCGGTACGGCGTACCGGTGAGTACCGTCACAAATCTAGCCCTTCTTAAGTCTAATAATTTGCACACATACGTACGGCTTAAAATAAGTTTCGTATTCCCAGTTGTTGTCTCTGTCAATGGTATGGTTACGAAGTCTGGAAAAATGCAAGGAGAACCTCAGCTTGAAGAGAAACAATATGCAGTTAATGCGAAAGGCTGCGTAAGGTTCTGTCTTTTCAGTGACTACTTGAGACCCAGTGCTATCATCAGTGTTTTTTGGCTCGCAAGGAGTCCTACGGCGATGGTTTTGTATACTAAGACACCCAGAAAGAGCACAATTAGTTATGGAAGGAAGAGTCGAGGACAAGAATGATAGGGCTAGACCAAGGTTGGTTGGTTGGATGGTTCCTTAGTTTAGGGGCTGCGACAACGCGGTCATGTAGCCCCGTGTACTTTGGGTGTGTGTAGAATTTGTCTGATAACCGGGGTTAATTTATTGTGATGGCTGTATTAGTGTGTGCTATCTATGATTCAGGTAGGACTGCAGACGATTAATTTTTTCAAGTAATTCCTACTTTTGCTACCAAATGCTACCGTCCACGACACCTAGCTGCGGACGTTGCTACTAAATGCCATGGCAGTGAACACCTGGCGGTGAACGTTGGACCTAATATAGCGTTATCAAACTGTTGTTGTTTGAGTCTTCAGTCTTTTGACTGGTTTGATGCAGCTCTCCATGCCTCTCTGTCCTGAGCTAATCGTTTCATCTCTACATAGCTACCACACCCTACATCCGAGGCAATCTGTTTAACATATTCTAAACTTGGTCTACCCCTACAGTTATTGTCCTCGACCCTTCCTTCCATAACTAAGCTTGCTATTCCTGGGTGTCTTAGTATGTGTCCTACCAACCTATCTCTTCTCTTCATTAGCAGTCGCCAGAAACATCTCTCCTCTCCCACTCGTCTTAATACCTATCAAACTAACCTACACATTTTAGCTTCCACGAGTGTAGTTAGTGGAAGGTTCTTTTTCATTCCATAAATCTATGACATGGGACCGCCGGCTTTACTTCCCCTCTGAAGGAAGGCATACTGAAGGATGTTTAACGCTCTTAAAAAATCTTACGACTTCGGCCAGGTTTGAACCCGCGATCTTGGGCACAGAAGCTCAGCATGTTACCAACTACGCCACTGAAGTCGCTAGACCAAGGTTAGAATATGTTAAACAGATTGTCTCAGATGTAGGTTTTCGTAGCTATTTAGAGATGAAACGTTTAGTTCAGGACAGGGAGGCATAGAGAGCTGTATCAAATCAGTCAAAAGACTGAGGACTCAAACAACAACAACAACAACAACCACAAAAACCACAGAGCATCCCTGTTTCTTCGGACTTGGGACTCAAACCCCAGCCGTCGGCTGTCATTTAAGTGGTTTATTGTCGTTTCTTTTCTTCCAACACCAGGGAAATTTTGGAACTGTACCTCCTAATAAACCACTGTTGTTGATTGAGTTTTCAGTGTTTTGACTGGTTTAATGCAGCACTCCATGCCTCCCTTTCCTGAGCTAATCGTTTCATCTCTACATAGCTACCACACCCTACATCCAAGGTAATCTGTTTAACATATTCTAACCTTGGTCTACCCCTCAAGTTCTTGTCCTCGACTCTTTCTTCTATAGGCCTAACTAAGCTTTGCTATTCCTGGGTGTCTTGATGTGTGTCCTACCAACCTATCTCTTCTCTTCATTAGCAGTCGCCAGAAACATCTCTCCTCTCCCACTCGTCTTGATACCTCTTCATTTGTTACCCTATCTACCCATCTTATCTTTATCATTTTCCTCTAACACCACATTTCAAACGCTTGAATTCTCATTTTTTCTGCTGCACCAACAGTCCAAGTTTCACTTCCATATAGTGCCACGCTCCAGACAAACGCTTTCAAAAATGACTTCCTAATACCTAAATCTACATACGATGTCAAAAGATTCATTTTCTGTATAAATGCTTTCCTTGCCACTTCCTTCCAACTAAATGACCAGTATCATTCATTTTAATCTCTTATTAAAGGACAGAACAATACATGCCATAAAAGCAATGCATGAAATAGAACATCTTAGTAAACTATCATTAGAGACAGCTATAACATTATTCAGAGTGAAAATCAGCCCAATAATAAGCTACGGTCTGAACATTATATGGGAGAATCTCACGAAAAACAACATGAAGTACATAGAAAGAGTCAAGGCAACTTTCATGGAAAAAGTCCTGTGTATCTCAAAGTATACTCCATCGCGACTGTACTATGAAATGTCACGAGAGACCTTCTACATCAAAGATTTAAGGTGTCAACTATTGCTCCCATCTACCGCCCAGTACGAGGATCTTCTAAAAGAGCTCAAAACGAAGAGGATGCAAATATGGAGTGACTTTTATTTAACAGCCGCAATGACGGCCGATGAGTTGAAGGGCCCATGTTACGACCTGAGACATACAATCACTTGTTTCGCAATACATGGATTCCATTTCAAGTTATGCAAAATGGAAGGGTATCATGAGCCTAGTATGGAATGCATTTACAAATTGTGTGGAAGTGTCTGTGAAAGGTATCATGCCATGACATGCGGACGGAAGGTTGAGTCACTTAATAGCTTTTGTTGTCAATGAGAGTTGAATGTGATCTTGAATATTTTGGGCTTTTATTATTTTTATATTGCCTCATGGCCATTGGCTGCAATAAATACCTTATTATTAACTCTTCTAGTGATGTTGACGTCAGGAAGGGTATCCGGTCGTAAAATACACCCGGCACATCGAATTTCATCGCATGTCATTCCCGTCCCCGTTGAAACAGGAATAATAAAGGATACAAACACGAGGAGAATCTCATCATCCACAAAGAGAAATCACACTCGGATAAAGTGAGAGTGAACAGACATTCACACCTGAAGTGTTGGAGAGGGTAGTACTTTTGGTCGGATGCCCCCAGTGATGACCTTGATTAAGTGCGTTCAAGGTAATCTTACTCTACATTATAATATTAAACATATTGTATTAATTTGTCAGCAGGACATTGGAGGGCACTGTGGCCCTAACCTTATAATCCTGGCGCAGTCACCTGGCATTTGAGATTGCGCAAATAAGAGGGAGCCGTGTCAGTAGAGTTACTGGCACGTTAAAGATCCCCTTCGAGACGAAATTCCGGCACCCCGGCGTCACTAAAAGCCGCGGGGACGTAAAACCTATAACATGATTTCAGATTATTCACACACATAATTACATACAGCTCAATAAGTTGAGTTCCGGAAATGCAGAACTGCCGTTTAAATCCCCTGGTATTGAGGTGTGCGAAAACTTCGAGTGACTGAAGCTGTAGCTATCGCCTGTGAAGTATATCTTCTTGATACACACATAAACCAGACAAGTTGCCGATACATCAGGGGTTTAGACAGCAACTCGGTTCTTCCAAAGTTCTTCTTACTGCAGGAAGTCCAAATTACTGAGATGTGTGTTATACACCAAGTACGCCTAACATCAATGGTAAGCTCTCACTTTGCAGGACTGGGTATTTTCATTACGAGGCTCGGAGCTGAGTCCGACATTATCTTCACTTACTTGTGTTTGAGTTGTTGTAGTCAATAATATATTTAAAGAGCTTGGAACAGCTCCGTGTACTTGGGTGTGTATTGACCGGCTGATAATAAGTGTTTCTGTGGTGACTAGTACTAAGTAATCTCGTGTGGCCCTGTGCAAGTCTTCAAAATTGACACCACTTGGTCGACTTGCATTTGTAAAAGTTAAAGTAAGTAAGTTTTTAGTTTAACGTGACCGTTAATCTCGCAATCATGAGCCACGGGACCTCCTTTTTACGTGGAATTCGCACCACAGGACATGCCATTTCACTTTGAAAATCTCACATGCATTGACCGGAAATCGAACTCTGTCCTCCGTGGTGAGAGGCCAACAGCTTGACCACTGCGCCACCATGCCCCCACTTGCATATGCGTTCCAGCATGAGAAACTAGAAATGATTTTCTTGGCAGTGCCGGGAATTGAACCCGGGCCTTCGAGGTGGGAGCCAACAATGCTAACCACTACACCACGAGGCGTAGACTAGTAGAGTGTTACTTAATGTCAGGGAGAAACTTTATATTATGTATCATCCCGGCATTTTACTGGCAGGAGTGTGGTAACCCACACTCAGCGAGGCCAGTGTCAGTGCCGGAAATCGAACCATTACTCTTCTGAATTGATGCAGCCCCCCCCCCCCCCATCTCAGTCGTGGTGCCTGACTTAACGTTACGGGATACTTGTGCTTGTTAGAAGGTGCAAAGAGCAGAATTCTGCAGTTATTGGCCTACTACAGGGGGAAACAAGTACCTGGTAGGTCAAAACATCTTGGCTGCAGAACTCGAAGGACGGACACCAGGCAAACTACAAGGGAGGTTCATATGAAGCATACAGTATCTGAGAATAGCTTTTGTGGGTTCAGCCCCTACTTTGATCATATGTCTACATTAATTCCTGTTCAGAATTTTGTCCTCGGGAATACCGATCATTATTACATTCATGGAAACATCCCATTTTCTCCCCTTTGATTTCAAAAAATTCCAAACCTTCCTTGCCAGTCGTTCATCGGATATTTTGAAGATGTGCCCATAGAATAGCAACCTATTCATTTTCCTTGTTGACGTGACTGGTTCTATCTTTCTGTACAACTCTTCATTTCATTTCAAACGTATGTGTACGTCAACCCATTTGTTGCCTAGAATCTTTCTCAATACCCTGCGTTCTCTTTTGACTAACTGGTCAACTAGTCCCATTCTGTTCATAGTCAAAGTCTCCGGAGCATATAATGCTGTACTATAGTGTCTTAACTTGGCTCCAATGCTTAACGGTTTCTTATTACAGTAATTTTCCATCAGGTGATATGCTCGGTCTAATTTCCAGATTCTAGGTTACTTCCTATTCTAGGCCGTTTTGTTGGATTATCTTACCTAGGTACTACCGGATGAGTTATCCGTGGTCGTTGCGGCATGGCTGCTGGCAGTCGCTCACTTCCGGGAGGCGAGGAGGTTCAAATCTTCTGTGGTTTCCCATCTTCCTTCCAGGCAAATGCCGGCGTTGGTCCCTAACTATAGGCCACAGCCGCTACCTTCCAACTTCTCGTCCTTACATTCAAACTTTCCTCCCTGACAACACTCCACACGCGACGGCACGTGTAGCTCACCCATTGGGTGTCCGCCTAGAAGCAGCTACGAACTGGCGAGCCGAACATGTCCTCGGACACTCCCCGCACTAAAAGCCATACGCAAAAAAAAAAAAACACCTAAGCAGGCCATCCAGCATATCATCAAGTGTTCTAAAAGAAAGTACAGAGGCAGCGTCACTGATTTCGCTCATGGATCACCAAAGACAATTACTTACATAAACAATTTAGATATAAATATATAGTTTGTCTTATTTTCCTAAACTAATTATCATCTGTGTACAAATTGTATCCGTAAAGCTATACGCTAAATAAATAAATAAAATCTTACCTAGGTATCTACATTTATTCACACGTTTAATCATTCCTTGGTGTTTGACCGCCAATTCTGGTCCATCGCTGATGTTTGTCATGTATTCTGTCTTACAAACACTTAGATGATATTTGAAAAATGAGAAATATATTCAGATTTTAATTGGAGAGCCTGGCTCCTACTCCAATATTACAGGCGAACATGGTCCTGGATTTATAATTTGAACCGACAAAAAAACGCCTGTGTAGCAGCCACGGTGGCCGAGAGTTCGAACGCGCTAACTTGTGCCTCGCTGGCACCTTGCCGTGCCGTCATTGTTTCCCATTCTCACAACAGGCAAATGCCGGCTCCACGGCCGATATCCTTACAAAATCCCTTCACTGACACGTCCTGGAAATAAGATAAATGGTCATTGGCTACTTAATAAATTGGTTGGGTTGGTTGGTTCCTCAGTTTAGGGGCTGCGACTACGAGGCCATGTTGCCCCGTGTACTTTGGGTGTGTGTAGAATCTGTCTTATAATCGGTGTTAATCGAGGTGGCTGTATTAGTGTGTGTTATCTGTTTTATCATTTCAAATGATCTTGTCGACTTCGTCGTTATGGTTGGGGTCCATCGTTATGCGTTACGGACACGGACACGGTGACGGACGCGACGTCATGCAGCCGCGCAGGAAGTGACGTCATGCTCACGCGGGGAGCGAGAAGCAGACGCTAATGATTATTGGAGTCTGTTGAAAGAGGCCTGGCGTCGAGCGACCTGGGGCTTTGAGCGAAGCGAACACAAGAATACAGGGTGACTTCTAAAGAGATATACAAGATGCCATATAAGAATACAGGGTGCCTCCTAAAGAGGTGTGCAGGATGTCAGAGCAAAAAATTAGTCAGTCTGAAATAAGAATACAGGGTGCCTCCTAAAGAGGTGTGCAGGATGTCAGAGCAAAGCATCGAACCAGTCCCAATATTCCATCCCAACTCTCACTCAAAAAAATTGCCCTCCCCCCTACTGTTCAGCCCACCACTGCTCGCTCCCAGGTTCTACTACTCATCTCCCAACTCTCTACTGTTACACTAGTCTAGCCAGATCGAACACAGGCCTGCCTGGGGCAAAAACACTCCTTTTCAGAGAAATAACAACTCGCGACAAACTTCACGAAAACCCAAATTAAAATCGAAAATTTCATTCTACAAACACCAAATTCAGTAAACTTCCCTCATTTCAGTTACTCTATACTTTAAACAGACACAGAAGGCATAGTCATGACTCCTTCATGGAGTAGGCTATTGTCTAATCATGTTCACCTCTCCTTCACCTTTACCATAAATTTCATAAACTCTATTTAAAAATCAGAAACTCACTCCACAAATCTGTAAATCAGTATTCTTCCCTTATTTCAGATACACTATTCATCAAACAAACATATAAGGCATAGTCATGACCCCATCATGGAGTAGGCTATTGTCTAAATCTGGACACTCATACTACATCGTTACACTAATTCAAATTTACGGCCAAATGATCCTTCTGACAGGGAGGCAAAGGTTTCCGCCGGCTTGCCTGGGATGATGGGCCACAAAACCGCTATCAAAAAATACACAATTTACGCTTTATTCAACCAAACACATCTCTAATACAAGTACAAGAAACACATTTCTTCCCGTGACTCTTAAAGAGGTGCCCGCGCGGGAAGCCTAAGTTAATGGGTAATGCAGTCTGTTGAAAGAGTCCTGGGGCTTCGAGCAAAGCGAGAAGCCCTCCTGAGCCTTTCTAACATGTGTAGCATTTGTAGCGTGCGCCATTTGAAATAATACAACGTCTAGTCTTTCAGACTGACTGTGACTTTTTAATTCAAGTAAGGACTGCAGACATCCGATTTTCAAGTAGTTCCAACTTTTGCTAACAAACACCACCGTCAACGACCAACTAGTTCCGAACTTGGTTACTAGATGCCACCGCAGTCGGCTCCTGGTGACGAACGTTGGAACCTAAGAGCATTATTCAAATCTAATCTATAATTTAGCTTCACACAAGTGTAATTAGTGGAAGGTTCTTTATCATGCCATAAATCTATGACCTGGGACCGCCGGCTATACTTCCCCTCCGAAGGAAGGCATACTTACTTACTTACTTAACTTAATTCCTGCCGCTCCTTCCGGAGCATAGGGCCTTGGCGAAATTTCTCCACGCAGTACGGTTCCTGGCTATTCTCTTCACTTGACTCCAGTTCTTGTCCTCCTCTGCAATTTCATTTTCGATCGTCCTCTTCCAGGTCTTCTTAGGTCGACCTCGCTTCCTGGCACCTTGAGGATTCCAGTCTAGCGCCGCCCTCTCAACAGCTCCGTCCGGCTTCCTTAGTGTGTGACCGATCCAGCGCCATTTCCTCTCCTTGATCTGGATGCTAATCGGTTGTTGATTGGTGATGGTCCAAAGATCTTCGTTTGAGATTATGTCCGGTCACCTCACATTCATGATGCGACGCAGACATCTGTTAATGAACACCTGTAGCTGGTTGTTGATCGGTTTTGTGACTTTCCATGTTTCACAGCCATAGAGAAGAATCGACTTTACGTTGCTATTGAAAAGGCGGAGCTTGGTTTTCCTGGAAATGTTTCTATTTCTCCAGATGGGGTAGAGCTGGACAAAGGCACCATTTGCCTTCCTGATACGGCTTCGAACATCTTCCTCTGCTCCCCCGTCATTTGTGACTATACTCCCAAGGTAGAGGAAGGACTCAACTCGCTCAATTTCCTTTCCGTTGACTGTCAAGCTAGTCGTGACGTCAGAATTTATCCTCATCTCTTTGGTCTTGTTGGTGTTAATCATCAGTCCTGCACGTTCTGCTTCTCTCTGCAACCTCCCCAGCTTATCTTCTATGTCTCGGTACCGTTGTGCCATAAGACAAATGTCGTCCGCGAAATCCAGATCTTCAAGCCTGTCATTTATACCCCATTGAATACCCCTCTTCCGTCCTCCCATTACCTTCTTCATCACACTATCCAGGACCAACAGGAACAAAGTGGGGGAAAGGACACACCCCTGTCTCACTCCGGAACTGACCTTTATCTTTTCTGTTAATTTGCCTTCGTGTAGAACCTGGCACTCATACCCTTCGTACATCTCTTCCATGATTCTGATGATCTTTGTTGGAATTTTATATTCCTCGAGGGTCTTCCACATGATTCTTTGATTTACGGAGTCGAAAGCTTTCTCGAAGTCAACAAATGTGAGGTAAAGGGTATTCCGCCACTCCACACTCTGCTCCAGGATGATTCGGAGGGTGTTGATGAGATCCACACAGCTGCGATGTTGTCGAAATCCAGCCTGTTCCTTCCGAAGCCGCCATTAATAAATTATTAAAACGCCTATGTCGGGTCCACCACAATGACGTCACTGATGGCAGACTTATATTGTGTGAGATCACAGTTGCATACTTAGCTTCACAACACTGGGAGCGCCAATGACATTTTTCAAGCATTAACCTTGTCGCGCGAGGACGATAAGGTCAGAGCAGCCATTGCTGCCAAGTTGTTTTATGCCTGACGCTTGTCTGAGCGTGGAGGCTGGTTAGATCCTCAAAACGTACCACCTTATGGTTAGAACCCGCGGATATCTGCGAATTTTTTCGCCATGAGGATATAGTTTGCATAGCTGTGCGGAGAGCGGGTTAACTGCGAATATTGTTTGGATAAAATTTGCGGATAGTTTTTAGAATAGGCTACAATCCGAACTTGGGCGGCTTTGGTTGCGTAGTTGGTAGCATGCTGAGCTTCTATGCCCAAGATCACGGGTTCAAACCCGGCCAAAGTCGTCGGATTTTCTAAGAGCGTTAAAAATCCCTCAGTATGCCTTCCTTCGGCGGGGAAGTAAAGCCGGCGGTCCCATGTCATAGATTTAAGGCATGTTAAAGAACCTTCCACTAATTACACCTGTATGAAGCTAAATTAAAATAGGTTAAACATTCGACAAACGCTCTTAGGTTCCGACGTTCGTCACCAGGAGCCGACTGCTGTGGCATCTAGTAATCAAGTTCTGAACTAGTAGTTGTTGACGGTGGCGTTTGGCGGCAAAAGTAGGAACTAAATTAATGTCTGCAGTCCTTACTTGAATTAAAACAGATAACACACACTAATACAGTCATCACAATTAACACCGGTTATCACACAGATTCTACACTCACTCAAAGTACACGGGGCTACATGACCGCGTTGTCGCAGTCCCTAAACTGAGGATCCAACCAACCAATCCGAACTAGTTGAATATCATTTTTTGGACCTGGATATTTATGACATATCATATTGTTCCGTTATGTTTTTTTCAGGGTTGCAAATTCTGGCTATAAAACATGCATTTTCAACATGACGCACATATCCTAGGGGAACGACGTACTCCGTAAATGTCTGAATATGATGCTTTAATATTTTATCTAATTAAAATAATATTCTAATGTCAGTAGATTTGGATAACAAATGTGCGGATGCAGATAAAAGTCGTGCGGATGCGGGGAGGATGCGGATAACAGTCGTATGGATGCGGCTAACGTTTTGTTATCCGCGCAGAGCTCTACTTATGGTATGTGGATAGAAATCACGAAAGACAAAAGAAGACACCATCTAATTCAACCAGCTACGCCAGAATTCGAACTCACAACCTTGAGCATAGGAAGCGAGAACGTTCTCACTCCATCACTCATCCAGCAAAATGAGGCTTACTGAGCCAGGTTAGGAGTGGGATAGTGTACTGTTACTTTCCTCACCGAGTCAGTACAACAATACTAACCCTATGAGTAGAACCTTTCACTCTACAGTACTACAGTCGTCACCACCCCTACGTCAGCAGTCATGAATGAGACTCACAACTACCCCCAGATCGGAAAATAAATTGGCGGAATATCCTCATGTAAGACCACTCTATACAATGGTGGTAAGAAAATCGGCTCAAATTAGCATTAAGCCTGTATTTAAAGCGATTGAAGAACGCCGAACATGGAGTCAGCGCGTGGAAATTAAAGGTAGCCGTCCTCAAGATGCCTTGTCGAAGCGACTGGGCAACCGCAAACTTTCCACTTCCACGCCAAGGTGCACCAAGTCTGGCTCTTCGGCAGGCTCTTGGTGACAGTGCCCGGACCTGACTTGGTGCATCGAGGTCAAACCTTGCAACAAACACAGAAGAAAACTAGAAGAATTGCTGGATTTTAATATTAAATTATGTTTGTTGTTGTTGTTGTTTACGTTTTTTTATTTTGTTTTTGTAAAAAAAAAGTCTTCTCTTAACTGTTTTGTATATTTTCTTTGTTTGTTGTTTTGTTTTCTGTTTTATATTTTGTTTCGTTTCTTCGTTTCTTTTTGTTTCGTTTTCTGTAACTTGCATTTTTGGTTTTTGTTTTCTTTCGATTTTTTATTTTGTGATTTCTTTGTTTAATTTTTTCTGTATATTTTTTCTTTATACTCTGTTCTTGTTTTTTGTTTTGTTTTGCTTTGTTTTTTCTTTAGCCATGTCTGCTTCTGGGCTTTGTTTCTGTTTTGAAGTTAGGACTTTACGTTTGATTTAGGTTTAGTGCTAATTGATCATATTTTTTTGGGTTATGTTTGCTCTTGGTTTTATTCTTTGTTTTTTGTATTTGCTTTTGATTTTGTTTTGTTTTTCTTTCTTGTTCTTGTTTTTTCGTGTTGTTTTTTTAATTTTTGATTTTACCAATTGATATTGTAACTTTCAGTCGGTCAACACAAAATCATTCCAATTTTTGGAATATGTGAAAATAATTCCTGAAAAAAATTACATGTGATTAAGATTTATTGTCTCGCACTATTTTTTTTTCTTCTCCTTCAATAGACCATAACACAGGTTATATTTTCACATATTCCAGTAATTGAAATTATTTTGTATTGACAGACTCAGAGCTACTGAAAGCTCCTTATGTATCCTATTAAGGGTTAAGGGAGGTTCAAGGGCTCCAACTAGTCACTAAGTGACTGTTTCTCCTCACCTGAGCTCCGGGCCCAATTCCTCAGCTACAACATTGCAAGGAACATGACCATGATTTCGGCAGACAGCGGATGACGCGTAATGTAACCAATTGTTGTTGTGTTGCGTGTATTATTCATTTTATTGACCTAGATCTGGAGATGTTAGCTTCCCGAACGAAACATTGTAATCCTCCTCCTTGTAAAATGTTCAGGTAGAGTCTCATATGTTCCTCCTAATATGGTTGAAGGTAAATACCTGTTGACCGGCTAAAAGTTATCAGTTAGGCTAATTGCTAATCAAACTGCTCGGTAGACGTCTGGCCCGCTACTGCTCAGTACTGTGTGATAGTGTAGTTGTTGCTTGTTTTAGAGGCTGCGACATCGTGCATTCTAAGTGTGTGTGAAAATGAAAATGAAAATCCACATCCTGCTTCCAGTCGACCGACCGGGGCAGGGACGAAATGAATTAAGCCCCCCCCCCCCCATCTGGCAGCGAGGATATGAACTGTGCCGGCTGCTGAAGCCTGTCGCACTCCTCGGAGGCAATGATTAAATGAATGACAGATGAAATGAAATGATAGTGGAGTGTGTTGCTGGAATGCAATTTTTGACAGGGAAACCCGGAGTACCCGGAGAAAAACCTGTCTGCCTCCGCTTTTGTCCAGCACAAATCTCACATGGAGTGATCGGGATTTGAACCACTGACCCAGCGGTGAGAGGATGGCGTGCTGCCGCCTAAGCCACGGAGGCTCAAGTGTGTGTGTGTGTGTGTGTGTGTGTGTGTGTGTAATTTGTGTTATTGTAAGGTTTGTACGAGTGTGTGTATTTGTAAATTGGAGATATAATTGGAAAGGAGAGTGACGTGTCCTTACGTTAGGAACCATACCAGCATTTGCCTGCAGTAGAAGTGAGGGGTGGGGGGTGGGGGCATGGAAAACCACTTCCAGCATGGCTGAGAAAGGAATCGAACCATCATCTTCTCAGTTTTGCCTCGTGAGGCTGAGTGTATCCCAGTTTCAGCCCTCACACCTAAATTTAAATTTCTTGCAGAGCCGGGAATCGAACCCGGACCTCCGGAGCGCAGTGATAATGTGCTATAGAAAATTGCCATCACGTTTCTCGTCAATACGAAGACTTGACAGAAGTAATTTCGGTCCCTTGTCTTAAAATAACTCGAAACACAGCGAATCCATTGACTTTGAGTTGGGTATAGTTTACGCAACAGGTTTTGGTCGGTCAGCCCCGGTTGCGCAGTCGTAGGCATGTGCAATTGATACGTGAGTTGCTTATCAGTGCAGACCGGCGAAAAACTGTATCTTTAACTTTTTTTGTATGTGTCACTAATTTAATATCGTATGGCCTCGGGGGTGCAAACTTTGTTATTTGACGCCCAGAGGGCAGGTTGCATGTCGATTTTTTTGTTTTTCCTTGGAGCGCTATGAAAGTCAAGCTGTGTCTAGATAGCTGTGTTTGCTGGAATGGACGAAAAAGAAAGTGTTACAGAGACGTTAAAGAAGGTGGACATGTTAGACGTGATAATGTGGGTATCCCAGGCATGGGATGAAATAAAACCGTTGACGCTGGTAAGGTCATGGAGGAACTCTTAGATCACAAAGCTACTGATAAATGGACGGGGGAGAAAACAGAAGACGTCAATGAAACTTATGCCTGCAATGAAGAAAATCGTCAGATTGCTGAGCTTGTGCAATGCCTGCTCCTTGACACTTTAGCGCTTTCTAGTAGAGAAAGGAGGAACTTTTTGTGTTGGCGGAAAATCCCGAGATTAATTTTGCCCACGGCCTACTGAATTCAAATGGGTTCTTTAACATGTCAACAACGTATGACTTGCGTGTCGTGATTTTTGTTGCCTTTCAAAAATTACTTACCACGGCCAGGAGCGAACTTGCAAGCTTGGGGTTGGTAGACCAACACGATAACCACTCACCCACCGTGTCACTGACGATGTCGTAGTCTTTGCCTCATCTTGAGTGATTTGTGATTGTCTCTTTAACTTCCAGGAATCACTTTTTATCTGTACAGTGAGACCCTGACGAAGTTCTAGGCTACGGGTACCAATAACATTCGTGTATAGAGAAAGATGGATTACATTTATGATAATAACAGGGTCTCCTTTGTGTGAAGGGCAGCACGCACATGATCTGAAAATGTTATGTTGTTGTAGTTGATTCATTTAGAAGCTTTCAAACCCGTGTACTTGGGTGTATGTGGAATGTGTCTGATCCCTGTGTCATTATGATGACTGTACTAGTGGCAGTAGCCTATTTGTAATTGACAGCAGAATGTAGGTACGAGGCGGCCGTGGCCTTAAGGAACTCCGGAATATCCTATATTGCCCATGCTAATGTCTAATTTTTAGCCTACTTTCCACATTTTGCAAAAATGAGGAAAGAGTAGTCTTATGAAATTACCCGGGCAAATGTGTGTCTGTGTGTGTGCCACCTCCCCCTCCCTTTATCAATTCCTAAACGGCTGCAGCTATCAAAACTAAATTTGGTCTGAGTAAAGATCTGTACCTGAATATCTTACGACCATATTCGGAAATGCTTGTCACGGTTATCGTGTCGGACTGCTAACCCCAAGCTTGCAGGTTCGCTTCTGGCCATGGTAATTGATTTTTGAAAGGCGGCAAAAATCACGACACACATGTAATAATTTCTTGGCATGTTAAAGAACCCATTTGAATTCAATAGGCCGTGTTCATATTGGCAAAATTAATCTCGGGATTTTCCGCCAACACAAAAGTTCCACCATTCTCTACTAGAAAGCGCTCTAGTGTCAAGGAGCTTAGCTATCTAAACTCCTTGACTTTCATAGCGCTCCAAGGAACAACAAAATTTGGCATGCAAGCTGACCTCTTGGCGCAAATAATAAAGCTTGCACCCGGCACCCGAGGCCATACGATATTATTATTATTATTATTATTATTATTATTATTATTATTATTATTATTATTATTATTATTATTATTATTATTATTATTATTTCTACATTCATTTCACCACATAAGTGGGACATATCAACATATCGTCGGCTTGTTTGCAAGACGGTATGGCTAATTCTCTTAAGGTGTCACATTGAGAAACGAGCGAACAATGGAACAGGTCTCCAAGATGACGGCCCTCTGCATGGTGATATGTGGACCAGGATGTATTCCCAATATTTGTAGATTGCGAGCCAATAATTTGGGGATGATGCCGGTAGAAGAAATTACTATGGGCAGAACCACTACACTTTCCTGTCTCCACATTTGCCCTATTTCCTCAGCCAAAGGCAGATATTTGGTGATCTTATCACAGCAGGTTTGTTGCAGATTATGGGAATTGGGCACTGCAATATCAATTAGGAAGGTTCTCTTCTGCACCTTGTCCACAAGAACGATATCTGGTCGGTTTGCTGGTATGGTTTTATCAGTAATAACTGATCGGTCCCATAACAACTTGTGACTGGGATTTTCCAAAACGGCGTCAGGAACATACTGATAGTAAGGCAAAATATTATCAGATAATAAATGCTTTTGAGCAAGGTGTTGGTGCATTATTTTGGCCACTTGGTTGTGCCTTTTCATGTAATCAGTACAGGAGATTGCTTGGCAGCCTCCTGTGATATGTTGAATTGTTTCCGGTTCTAGTTGGCATCTTCTGCATTTATCATCCTGAATATTTGCCTTAACTATATATTTCAGGTAGTTTTTGGTAGCCACAACTTGATCCTGGATTGCAACCATGAATCCTTCAGTCTCAGTGAATAGGTCCGCATGAGTCAACCAGCTGTTCGACGCATCAATGTCGACATGTTTCTGGTTGAGATCATACGGATGACGACCGTGCAGAGCTTTCTGCGTCCACTGCTGAAGCTTGATGGCTGAACATTCCTCATCAGTGGCTAACTGTATATCCCTTACGTGAAGAAGATCTAGCGGTGTGCACTTGTCATCTGCCTTCACAGCGGCTTGATGTATGGGAGAGTTATGTCTTTCCAGAAAATATCTCTGAAGGTTCCTCACTTGCCTCGCATGCAATTGGATAATGTCCGTGAGCCCTCGTCCACCTCTTTGACGCGGGATTGTCAATCGCTCAACAGCTGACTTAGGGTGGAGACATCTGTGTTTTGTTAAGATGGTGCGTGTCTTAATTAGGATGTTCTCCAAGTCAGTCTGCGTCCATTTGATAATACCGAAAGTATATGTCAGAGCAGGAATAGCATAGGTATTAATAGCCTTAAAGGTGTTCATTCCATTCAACTTTGATTTTAAAATCTTGTTAAGGCGTTGATTGTAGATAGCTACGGTTCTATCTTTAATACCTTTATGATCAATTCGATTAGATTGCAGGAGACCAAGATATTTGTAGGTCTCATTACCTTCCAGACGCTTTATGGAACAACCGTCATCAAGTTGAAATGCTCGGGCCTCTAATTTTCCACGCCGAATGGTGAGGGTGCGACACTTATCTAATCCGAAGGACATTCCAATATCAGAGAAAAATGAAGCAGTAATTGCAATTAGATTGTCGATGTGTCTCTCAGAGGATGCATATAGTTTAATGTCATCCATATACATCAAATGAGAAATGTTGTATTTGACTATACCATGGTGCTTAATTGGAAAACCACACTTTGCATTGTTCAGCAATGATGATAGTGGATTGAGCGCCAAACAGAACCATAGAGGGCTCAAGCTGTCACCCTGAAAGATACCTCTTTTGATTTGAATAAATCCTGATTCCATACATGTGTCTCCATTAGACATTAATAAATTGATCCCCCAATGGGACATCATATGTTGCAGACTTATAATGATGGCAGGATCAACTTTATATATCTTCAGGGTTTGGATTAACCAGGAATGTGGCACTGAATCAAAAGCTTTCTTGTAATCAATAAAGGTCATGTAGAGGTTACGCATCGTCTTTCCTGCTTGTTCCATAGTAACTGCATCGATTACAAGTTGCTCTTTGCAACCTTGAGACTTCTTCATGCACCCCTTCTGCTCTTCAGCCAGGATGTTATTATGATTTATGTGTTCACAAATCTTACGTGCAATGCAAGATGTAAATATCTTATACAGGGTGCACAGACAGGTGATAGGTCGATATTTGGATTATTATTATTATTATTATTATTATTATTATTATTATTATTATTATTATTGTTATTATATTCGAAAATGACGTCAGTGCTATCAACTGCTGCAAAATCACAATTGAAATTTGAGCTCAATGTTGGATATCTGAGAAGTTATGCCGCGAGGGCTGTTGCAGCAAGTCCGGAGAATGGAGGCTCAAATCGAAGCGCTGACAGCCGATATCCAGAGTGTGGATTTTCTCCCTCCATGCAAATGACGGGATAGATCCTTACTTCTTGCGTAGCGGCTAGCACTATTGCCGAGAAATGTAATTCTGGTCTGAGGGCTGGAACGGGGTACACTCATCCTCGTGAGGCAAAATTGAGGTGAGTTCAATTCCCACCTCAGCCATCCTGGAAGTGGTTTTCTGTGGTTTCCCACTTCTACTCCAGGTCAATGCCGGAATGTTTCATAACTTTAAGGCTACGGCCGCCTCCTTCCCAATTCTCATCTGCATTACACACTAATACAGCCATCACAATACCAGAGGTTATCACACAATTCCACACACACCCAAGTACACGGGGCTACATGACCACGATGTCGCAAAACCCCTAATAACCTTACTTCAAGTCCCGCACACTACTACGGTCATCACAGAACATAGGATATCAGACCAGGGGCAAATGACCTTGCTGTTCCGCCCGTTAAAACAAAGGATATCGGACATGTTCAAGACACACCCAACTATACGGGGTTAATGACCACTATACCCCAAGCCCTTAAATGAATTAACAACATTCCTTTCGAACATGGTAATCACATTACCGGTACTGACAGGGTTATGGCGTTCCTATTTCAACAACCTCTCGTATCTTACTTGTGATTGTGCAGTGATAGGCCAAGTTAAAGTTCAATTAGCTGCAGTTTGTTAATCGCCCAAATTACTAGTGCCACCAGCTGCCGAATATGGCGCTGGCTCTACTGGTTGGTGAAGGAAAATACACTAATTGAACTGATGTATCCTGGTAGGTCAGTTATCTCTGAGCCTTCTTCGAACCAATTAAAGTAATTGGTAGATACCAACAAAATATAAATCTGCCGAGTGCTAAGAAATCTTCGTGCTCCTAGGTGTTAAATCTTTCTTCAAAATTCCTCGACCACAAATCCTAGCAAGAACTTGCGATTGAACCGGAATGTGCTGTAATTAAAACTACCTTTGACAGTCTCTTTTCGACTGGATTTATACACAAGCTTTCGAATTCTATTCACGAGTTATTCAACACTGCCATCGCTAAGGCAACTATCGTCTGCGTTCTATATTATTATTATTATTATACCGGGTGAGTTAGCCGAGGTCGTTGCGGCATGACTATTGGCAGTCGCTCACATCCGGGAGGCGAGGAGGTTCGAATCCCCCCGCCGGCAACCTTGAAGATGGTCTTCTGTGGTTTCCCATCTTCCTTCCAGGCAAATGCCGGGGTTGGTCCTTAACTATAGGCCACAGCCGCTACCTTCCGACTCCTCGACCCTCCCTTCCAACTTTCCTCCCCAACGGTACTTGTAGCTCACCCAATGGGAGTCCGTCTCGAAGCAGCTACAAAACTGGCGAGCCGAACATGTCCTCGGACACTCCCGGCACTAAAAGCCATACGCTAAAAAAAAATATATATTATTATGATTATTATTATTATTATGATTAAGGTAGGAGCCCAAATTCTGTCCCCTCACCTAATTTAGTTTTTGCAGTGTTCATGTTATAACAAATTCATTGTAACTTGCCTCTAAGTGGAGGATTTATTCAGGATTATATATGCCATTTTTAGCCTATTTTCATTTATGAAAAAAATAGCCTTATGAGATCACCTTTTGTCCGTGTGTGTGTACGTGTGTGTAAGTATGTGTGTGTGTGTGCCCCCCCCCCAATAAAATCTAAACAGCTGGAACTATTTCAATGAAACTCGGTAAATATATATAGAACTATTTTTTCCGACCCGGACCGTGTCCAAATTTTATTACGTCACACCAATACAATACGGCGGTTGTGCGAAATATTTCACCGGCATTCTATATCTCCGAAACTATTACTGATATCACCCTGATTTTTTTTACAGTCATAAAGGGCACTACTAGCAGAACACCTATGTGACTATCAGAAACTTGTTATGTACGGTGATACAAGGCTCTACTACAAGTTCATCTATGTAACTTTCAAAAACTTGTTAGGCATAAAACGATCATAGCGGCCAAGCGAAGTTGAAAAAAAATTATTGACTTTTCTCGCGATTTAACCATCTGAGCGCAGTGAAATATGGTACAGTAAATGTTTAAACACATTGTAATGCACTGGCATCTAATTTAGTTCAATTGTTTTCATAACCTCAAGATGGCGACTGTGAGAAATTTTGAAATCTCGTTTTTAATATATATTTTCTTGTGTCCTAATCATGCGATTGATGTTTGAATAATAAACCTACACAATAATCGTACATAACTCTATGGCCTAAATATATAAAAGTCCAACACGGTGACCATCTGAAATATTTAGACGGTTCTCAATATTTACGAATCTATTTACTGCAATCAAACTGAAGTTTTGTATGTCGATAGAGGCAATTAACATAAGTAGGATATATGAAAATAGCCTATTTAGTTCTTCACGGAACTACTTGTTATTATTATTATTGTTATTATTTCTCTTTCTTTCTTTCTTTTTTCTTTCTTTCTTTCTTTCTTTCTTTCTTTCTTTCTTTCTTCGTTTTGCCCATTCATAGAGTGTGCTGGAACTTGTTAGTTAGGTTGATGACTTTTGCCTTCTTCTTCTTCTTCTCCTTCTCCCAAAATCTCTTCATGAACTGCATTCTTCTGTCCATCTTGTACCAGTCCTGCTGCTAAATTTCACTCTAATAAGCGTGTGCTTATTTACTGAGGTTCTGAAGATTTCTCGGTTTTTCATTATGATCTCTACGATGTTCAGCTCATTTAAGTTCCCCCCACCCCCTTGTTTCCTCCAGCCAATTTACACTCGTATTTTGCGGTGGCGCAGCGGTCAAGCTGTTGGTCATTCACCACGATGGACCGCGTTCGATTCCCGGCCAATGCGTGAGAGAAATTCAAAATTAAATGCCATGTCCTGTGGTTCGGATTCCAGGTAAAAAGGAGGTCCTGTGGCTCATGATCGCGAGATTACTTAAAACTACAAACTTCCTTCCTTTTTGCATGTAATTGCTTAAGTCCGTATCCACGACACTCGTTCACATGGAAGCTTCTGCCAGAAGGGGTTATGATAGCGTTTATTACCGTGTTATGTGTACCTTGTATGCTAGCTACAACTCTCGAAATTGAACAGGTGCCATTTTCCCCGGCAGTTTGCATGAAAGGTTGAGTACAAGAGCCAAACGGATTGCTTTTCTCGTTCTAGTGGAGATCCTAGCGGCAACATAAACAAATAAATTTGTTATGCGGGTAGGCCCAGAACGAAACTATATTTTCTTTAAACAGCGTCAGTGTGAAAAGCGCTTGCTATATACAGAACGTGTCATATTATTATTACTATTATTATTATTATTCTGAGGTAAATATTGAGCTATCAAAATTCTAATAGTTATCACGAATAGTATACATCCAAGGTTTTGAACAGGAAGTAGAGAAAATAGAAATATTAATTGACAGAAGAGAACAATAGAAAGCAAATACATTTGCCATTGATAGCACAATGTTTGTAGATATCCGTATTGATAGATGAATTCAAAGTTTAAATTATACGCCAATCAGTACTTACACTAATATATCTATTATATATTATACATGTTTCGACTTGACTTCGAGGTCTTCTTCAGCTCACTTAAGAATAAAACCAATTAAGAATAAAAAACATACTAGAGATGTACTTAGTCTAATGTTTGTTTGATATGAAAACTATTTATGAGATAAATTGTAATTAAAGGAATGATATAAAATAATAAAAATGGATATCCTTACAATGTAATCTTCTTCTTCTGCTTCTTCTTCATTTCCCGTTTCCAGTTCCCTGGGTCGAGTTGCGAATCAAGGACCTCCACAGTTGTCTATCCCTCCACCATTCATTTCCTTCTTTCAATATTTATTTTCTTTTACTCCTTTTTTCTCCATGCTTTCCTTCAAAGTATCTATCCATCTCATTCTGGGCCTTCCTCGTGGTCTTCTTCTTGGTATTTTCTCCATAAATATTCTTTTTGGTGCTCTGTATTCTTCCATTCACATCATATGTCCGTACCACTTCAGCTTACTAGTCTCTATCTTGTCTTGCAGTTTTGGGAACCCAGTTCTCTCCCTAATGTCCACATTTCTGATTGTATCCCTCCGTGTCTTCCCAATTATTTATCTAAGGAGCTTCATCTCGGCTGCATGGGGATTCGGCTTTCATCGCGTTTTGTTGTGGTCCAATTACCTGCTGCATATGTCAAAATTGCTGTGTAATACATTGAGAATAGAAATTTCTTGCATTTCTCTGGGACTTCTTGGTTCCATACTAAACCTCTCAAACACTGGATTCTCTTCCCAATTTCTTCATTTATTGTTCCATCTTCTGTGAGTATGCTCCCCAAATACTTAAAGCTTTTTACCAGTTCCAATGGATTTCAATTTACTTCAATATTCTGTCTTCCTTCTCTCTTGTTTCTTGTCATCACCACAGTCTTACTCTTCTCCACACTTATTTTCATTCCATATTTCTCTATCTCTTGATTCCATACAGTAACTTGTTCTCGCACGTACAATGGAATATTAATTGTAAATAAAATAAAATATAATATTGGGTTTCACTTTCCTTTTTCAAATACAGTTAGAAAAAACAATGAAGCCCATGAAGTTGTCTGTCTGTAACGTCACTGTTTCTCTGCACTACAGGAGCAGACCCCGAGACTCCCCCTCAGCGCAGGAAGTTCAAGTTCCGCTGCGACCAGCCAGCGACGAGCCTGTTGCCGTCAGCGCTAAGAGACCGTGGCTGGATCCAGATCGAGGAGGGAGATGACACCTGGAGCGTGTTCTGGTGTGACGTGACGCAGATCAAGATGGTGCTGGACAGTCGCCGTCTCGAGCCCAACCAGAAGATTCCACACTTCCGTAACCATTTCGAGCTGACGCGCAAGAACCTGCTCGCCAGGAATCTCAAGAGGCTCAAGTAAGCTCCACACCATACACTATTACCATCCAACCTGACACACTACCGCAATCCCTTCGAACTGACGCGCTGGACACAAGTAACCTCGGCACATTATTGTCGCCGAATCTCATCCCTCACTCAGCCATATGTCTTTTACGTGCATACAGAGTTAGTCGACTGTGATGTTTCACGAACATCCGTGCTGGATGTAGGGGTTGCGGGAAGCCTTGTCTGGGGAGCTACATATTAACCCCACGGTAGCAATTTAACATTAACGATGTGAGGAGAAAACTAGTTCGCAATATATATTTAATAAATTCCATGATATATCTACGAAATGTTCATAAATTACTTTTGGGTGTTCAACGTAATTGAAAAGTTGCACTGTACTCTTCTAAAGTCATGAGACAAAGCCATTGGTCGCTACTTGGTTTGTGGGTTAGACAATTGTCTGGGTGAAACCTTTGGTGGCAACTAGGTTAGACAACTGTTTGGGCGAAACCATTGGTGGCTAATAGGTTAGGCAACTGTCTGGGTGAAACTATTGGTGGCTGATAGGTTAGACAACTGTCTGGGTGAAACCATTGGTGGCTGATAGGTTAGGCAACTGTCTGGGTGAAACCATTGGTGGCTACTAGGTTAGATAACTGTCTGGGCAAAACCATTGGTGGCTACTAAGTTAGACAACAGTCTGGGCAAAACCATTAGTGGCTAGTGTAAAGGTTTGTCTAACGTGTCTGGACAAAAACCATTGGTCGCTGCTAGGTTAGACAACTGTCTGGGCAAAACCATTGGTCGCTGATAGGTTAGACAACTGTCTGGGCAAAACCATTGGTCGTTGCTAGGTTAGACAACTGCCTAGGCGAAACCATTGGTGGCTACTAGGTTAGACAACTGTCTGGGCGAAACCATTAGTGGCTACTAGGTTAGACAACTGTCAGGGACAAAATTACTGCTTTGCCCCACATTTTAACCGCTGACTTACGAAGAAACTTTGGTTTGCAGATGACACTCAAACTTATATTAGCCGATGACGCGGTGGCTGCTGATCTCGTCATCCGCTTTATAAATGAGAGTGGTTTAGGGCCAGCAATCTAAATTTTCCAGTGTACATTGACTCGACGACTTGTTCGTTTTTGAATTATAAATTTTTGTTTATTCTGTAATTTTTGTTTATTTTTATAATTATTAGTTTTATTTAAATTGTTGTTATATTAATTTTCGGTATTTCAAATTTCGGTGTCCACCTCTAAATTTTAAACTCAATTCCAAATTTGTATATTTTAATCTGTGTTAAGAGAGGCAGATGACCTCGTAGTTCCGCCCTTTAAAACAACAGTAACTAACTAACTAACTAACTAACTGTAACGGCTACCTTTGTCGTTGGATATCGCTCTAGACAGGCCAATGCTAAATAAGAACGATGAGGTGGTTTTAAGGAGTCTTGAGTGTAATATCTGTAGAAACGTTATAAATGATCGCCCAACTTGTAGAGCGATATCCAACGACAAAGGTAGCCGTTACAAATGGCACAACCAATGTGGGGCTACGAAATATCGTACTGTAGTGAATGGATATTATGTATAAATCCAGTTTATTTCAAGTATGTTAAAGTTTAAAGTTGTTTTCATGTACGATATAAACGAGTACTCTTTGCATTCATTCCGAGTTTTTCAATAAAGAGGCATATATCAAGTTAGGGAACTACGGTTATAAATTAGTAGTGTTCTTTTGATGAGTTGTTTTTTTGGGTAATGAGTAACAGGGATAATTTGGGGAACATAAATTTGAGAAACCGTAGTATTATAAGATCAGTTAAAATGTCGAAATTAGATGTGCAGGGTACCAATGATGAGATGTCAAAAGTAAGCGAAAATCAGGAAACTGAGGAAAATAAACAAGACGGGGCTACAAACATCCAGATTAATGAGGGGGAGAATCCTTCCTGGCTTCGAAACCTGACGATGCTGATAACTGAACAGAGTAAGAAGTTAGAGGAACAGAGTAAGAAATTTGACGTGCGTAGCGATCAATTAGAAAAAGCAATAGATCTTAAGTTCACTGAGCAGAGTAAGAAGCTAGATGAACAAGGTAAGAGGTTTGATGAAGCCACAGAGAACTTCAATAGACAAATTAAAGAAGTAGGCCGAGAATTTCACAATAAGTTAGAAAACAGGATTAGTGAGGTGGAGGAATCATGGTCACTAAAGGTTGACGCCAGAATGCAACAAGTGTCGGAGCGAGTTGACAAAATTGACGAGGAAGTGAAAATTAAATGTAGTAAGGTTAGGGTTGACTTAGAAGGAGAAGTCAACAGTATGAAGGTCAAGTGTGATAATAATATTGCTAAACTAGGTAATTTAGAAAATAAAGTAGAGAGCGATAATCAAGAAATTAGGGAAGAGATTAACAGTAAATTTAACAGTATCAGTGAGCAAGTAGCGAGTAAAACAGATAAAATGGAGGAGAAATTGCAGAGATGTCAGAAGCAAATAGCAACAAATAGCGGTAATGTACAATTAGGAAATTTAAGTAGATTTCTAAATAAAGAGGCAGATTTGCCAGTATTCACAGGCAAGGCATATAACCCAATGGAATTCTTAAAAACAGTAGAAAAGAAGTTCGCTAAAGATTTAGAAGAGGGGATCGTTCAATGGGAACAAGTACTTGAGATGCTAGATAAATCTTTTGTTAGGGATTCAAGGTCATGGTTCAGTGTGTATAAATACCAGATGACTAGTTTTAGAAAATGTAAAGAGAAGTTCATAGCCAAGTACTGGAATGAAAATGTGCAAGAAAGAGAAAGATGTAATATTATTTTTGGAAAGTACCAAAGGAGAGATGGTGTTTCGTACACAGAGTATTTCTTAGCGCATGTACTTATATGCCAGAATTTAGAAGGTTTAGAGATTGAATCACAGGTAATTAAAACATTGTTAAGGCATTTTCCCGATATAATTAAAGAAGCATTCTTCATGCAGAATATTACTACTATTGACGGATTCGAGAAGCTATTGGAAAACTTTGACTCTCTTGAAAATAGTAGGACCGAACGCAAGCCAATAAGTAGAGGAGATAATTTCGTGCAAAGTGAGAGAGAGAGGGGAAGAGAACAAGGCAGGAATGCGAATTACGAAAGACGACTTGACAATGGGGGACGCACAGCAAATACGAGGAACGAGAATTTGAACAGAGGAGGGGAAGGTACTAGGCCAGACAGACGTACAGGTCAACAACAACAACAACAACAATCTACACCAGGGGCAAGTAGGCCTAATTTAAACGAATAACGGGTTGCAGTGAGGTCAACAGACAGCCCGAAGTGATTGCAGTTCAATGTCCTAGGAATATTGAGTATTTAGGAGATTTTAATATAGATGTTAGAGAAGAACTGCTTTATGACGTAAATGGTGGAAATTTAGACAATGTTGAGAATGAGATTATGTCACCAGTAATTAAACTTAATGTGTGGGGTAAAGAAGTTGATGTTTTATTGGACAGTGGAAGCGAAAACTCTTGTATAAATTTAAGATTTTGGAAGATGTAATGAGAGAAGGTATTCATGTTGATATAATTCCAGTTAAGTCCACTTTCATTGTCACAGCTGTAGGTAGTAGGTCTCAGAAAATATCTAAGCAAGTCGCAGTTCCAATTAACATTAGTGAGTTAGTTAAATTTCAGCCCTGTTTGGCAGTTCCAAATTTAGTATATCCGGTGATTCTCGGTGCGGAATGGTTATCATTATATCAAGTTAAATTAGATTTTCATTTTGGCAGGATATGTTTATTTTGGCAGGATAAAGAAGTTCAGGTTACGTATAAGGTGTCTAAGACTGACAAATAAATGAAAGTGTGTATGTTTGAGGAAAAAAGCAACGTGGTTGTGAGTGATGAGATTCCTGAAGTAAATGAGGTAGACCGCGGAGATGCTAGTGAGAGCAAAGTTTTTAAGGTGTGTCAGGTTGCAATGGAGTCTGAACTTGAGAGTAAGATCCATGATGCATTGTCACAGTGTAAGCTGGATGAGGTGCAAGGTCATCAGTTACATGAGGTATTAATAAAATATAAGGAAATTTTCAGCACAAAACCCGGAGCAACACACTTATATGAGCATAGTTTTGTCGTTAAAGACACAAGTAGTTTCGTAGGGCCTAGGTATCCTGTCGCAACTAAATATATGAAAGCCGTCGAAGAACAGATAGAATTAATGTTGGAAAACGACATAATTGAGCCTTCAGCTAGCCATTGTTTAAATCCATTAGTTGTAGTAGCCAAGAAAGATAATTCAGTGAGACTGTGCATAGACGGCAGAATGTTAAATACTAGGGTCGAAAGCGACCACCTGAGAACTGAAACAGTGGAGGATTTAGTTCAACGTTTTCAGGGGCGGAAGTGGTTCTCAACAGTAGATTTTAGTAGTAGTTGCTCAACGTTAGTGAGGAAATTAGGTAGGACACTAGGTAGTTATTTCAGGTATGTATTGTTGACTCATGTGATGTTATCGAGACTAGTCAGTGTTTTGTTGAGAGGTAGGAAGTACATGGAGGTTTGTAGCAACGATTGTTACGTAAGCCGTTGCCATCTTGTGCATTGGAAGGGAAAATGTCAAAGCTGTTTTTATTGTTTACTGGACCTTATGTCGTTTCGAAGAGGATAGGAAAGAATGCCTACTTATTGAAAGATCAGGAAAATTGTGTCATCGGTACATATAACATTTACAATCTGAGGAAATATCATAGAAAAGAGCAAGTGCTGCAAGAAGGGCAGACTGCCGTGTGTTTATAATTAGAGTCGTGTCGTGGCTCTAAGGAATTGGTGGAAGTGAGATAAATCACTTGTGTTGCGTGAAACAAGAAGCAATATATTGCGTTCTGTTATTGTAAGGGACTACAGGAACAAATGTAGCATGTAAATCCTGTATGACTGCACAGGACAATCAGAATGTTTATGTAACATTGCAAGAAGAGTGCAGATCAATCAAGGAAAATGAAAAGGGTATAATCAGTATGTATGTAATTTGAAGGGTCATATATGGTATATTCAGTGTATTTCCTGTTAAGTTTTAAAGGGAAGATTTGTGATTTCATCATTCATTACATTCTTTATGAAACCATGGGGACGTTTTGTAACGTAATCTTGATTACGGTACAAATTATTATTATTATTATTATTATTATTATTATTATTATTGAAATATCAAAGTTATATCGTTTTATTCACCCATTAATATCAAGGGAGGGGCCATACCATATTCACGTCATTACCATAGTCATATATAATATTGTCAAGTGCTTAGATTAAGAAACAGGGTTTTTATAGAGGTCTAGGGCTGTTTTATTAGTTAAATTGTAAAGACAGGACGGGCATGGTTGGAAGAAGTTACGGACGGTGAAGCAACATATTGCAAGAAAATGTATTTCTGGAACGAAGCCACGCTGACTGGAGACAAGGGCTTGAAGAAAGATTTGGGTGGAATATATATATGCGCAACGAGAGGAATAGCGGGTTCTGAGTGGAATATTTGAAGTACGCGGGCCTGTATTCCCGCTCGGAGAAGTTTCAGCGTCGCTTGAGGACTGAGAAATGCTTTGCTATAATTGGTCTGATGGGTCGCGGGCAAATTTATGCCGCGAAACATCGGGACCATTCAGAGTGTATAAAAGCCCAGCGCGACTTCAGCACTGGCTATTCTATAGATTCTATTCTGTCATTCACTTATTCGATCACGCACTCACTCATTGACTTTGTGAGTCGTAGACTCTGTCAGTCCCTCAGTAAGATGGGACTTAGTGAATTCAATTAGCCTGGTTTGTTCAAATTTGCTTACCATGGTGATCAAACTCAGAAACAAGCAGCAGCAACAACAACAACAACAACAACAACAACAACAACAACAAGAAAACATATGTTTTCAAAGGTCACTAAACGCATGTTGGCGTAAGATCTCAAATTAGACTGCAAGCAGACCAACGAGATGGACTTTGAACCACAAGGCACCAGGTATGTGGACCGAGTTATTATCAACACAGAAGATCAGCGCTAGCGAGAAGACAGTCAATATTGCCCCGCAATTAGGGAATATTAATGCACATATTGTACACAGCTCGAAACCTCAGATCAAATGTTAATAATTTTGTTGTAAATAAACCAGTATTAGTTAAAATGTCTTGTTCATTGGGAGTTGAATATATAGGATAGTTGGAATGCAAAGAGTATCTCATAGAGCAAGTTTATTGCCCTACGCTCCGATGATAGATCTTGGCTCAAGGAAGGGAGCGGCCGTGGCTAAATAAAATTTTAATGTGTTATCTTTACGATAACTGGCGCCCAGTAAATCTAAATTAATAAAGTGTATGTCGTCTGTCTAGACAGGCCAATGCTAAATAAGAACGATGAGGTGGTTTTAAGGAGTCTTGAGTGTAATATCTGTAGAAACGTTATAAATGATCGCCCAACTTGTAGAGCGATATCCAACGACAAAGGTAGCCGTTACATAACTAACTAACTAAAATTACTGCTTGTACTACAGTTCAAGCTAGGGGTTCTGGGGCGTACGCCCCAGGTTAGAATTGTGTTTGTATGAAAAGCCTTTATTAACACAGAATTTAACATGTAGGCTTATGTATCGTTTGAAGCTTTAGGGGTGTCTATGGCGTCATAGATGCCTTCATTTTGTGTCTGGGGGGAATTTTGTAATGTAATATATCTTGATCTATACTACTCCCATAAGATCGATAGCATCTTAAAAAATACGGCTAATACAGTTGTTAAGAAACTCAAGTGTTAAGACCCCTCAAAAAGAAAATTGTATTAATATCTACAATGCTGCTAAGCTGAGAAATCACTAAAACACTCGTAAACAGTCATTCTCTCTCCTCTAAACCAGGGGTCTCCAAACTTTCCAGCCTTAGGGCCATACTGATTACTCCAGTAAGTTCCGAGGGCCAAAACCATATTATCATTGTTGCCGGTGGTAAAAAGTGAAATAGTCCACTGATAAAAAAAAGTCCGAAAAAGTACGCAACGTTGAAAAAAGGCTGCAAATCGGACTAAAGTCCGCAAAACGGCAACACTGCATATTATTAATTTTCCTGTCATTATCTGTAATTTCTAGATTAGTCGTAGAGTACGAGCCATGAGGAGTAACGTGACACGACATCTGGTGGACACAAGCGGAAATAGGTAGTACCTTCTATCGCTAACAGATGGCGCTAATAGCACGTACAGAGTAATCTCGTTGGTTCGAGAGAGTTCTGGTGTCTTCCACTCACTTCTAGATGGCAGTAATTGGAATATATAAGAAGGCTAGTTGCACAACCACAAGTCAGTTCCTATGACACTGTTGTGAAATAAAATAGTGCGTACCTCCTTAAAACGTGTTTGTGCGTGTTTAAGTTTAAGACATCTTTGTAACAGTATTTTGATTTGAATTGTTGCTTTTGTGTGTGATTTAGTAGTATGGAAAAGAAGCGAAAAATTGATAGTGAATGCAGAAAATTTAAAGATGAGTGGAACATTCAGTATTTCATAATTGAGTCCAGTAACAAGGCGCTATGTTTGATTTGCAATGAAAGCATAGCCGTTCTCAAGGAATATAACATTAAACGTCATTATGAAACAAAGCATTTTCAAAATTACTCAAAATATACAGGAAGTTTGCGGACAGAAAAATTCGAAGCTATGAAGCGCGGATTGAAATCGCAGCAATCTTCATTTACAAAACTCAAAACCGAACAAGAGGCTGCAACTCGTGCCAGCTTTCGTGTGGCTCTTGAAATTGCAAAACGTGGAAAACTATTCACCGATGGAGAAATGATCAAAGAATGCATAATTGCAGCAGCCGAAGAAATGTGCCCTGAAAAGGAAAATTTATTAAAAACTGTCAGTATGTCAGCAAACACTGTGGCTCGAAGGGTAGAAAACATCGCTGAAAATATATCCTCTCAACTGTTCGACAAAAATGGAGATGTTGAGTGGTTTTCTTTGGCCTTGGATGAGTCAACGGATGTGTCAGATACTGCTCAGGTGTTGATTTATATTCGAGGAGTAGATAAAAGCTATGAAGTGCATGAAGAACTTCTTGATATGTATAGTATTCATGGCACAACTACTGGTACAGATATTTTTAAAGGAGTTGAAATGGCCATTAATCAAAAGAACCTTCGATGGAAAAACTTGAAATGTATTACAACTGATGGAGGCAAAAACATGAGTGGGAAAGATAAAGGAGTGGTCGCTCTTGTGTCAAAGGCTGTAGAAAATGACGGTGGTTCAAAACCATTAGTCTTACATTGTATCATTCATCAACAGTCTTTGTGCGGAAAATGTTTGGATATGTCTGAAGTTCTGAAACCAGTCATATCAACTGTTAATTTTATGAGATCTTTTGGGCTGAATCACCGACAATTCCGACAATTTATTGAAGAGATTGGAGAAAATGACTTACCTTATCATACTGCCGTACGTTGGCTTAGTTGTGGGAAAGTCCTTCAGCGCTTTTTTTAAACTTCGACCAGTGATCGAAATTGTTTTGAATGAAAAGCATCGCCCTCTTACTGAATTACAAAACAACGCATGGCTGTGGAAGTTAGCATTCTATGTTGATTTGACAAAACATGTCAACGAACTGAATTTGAGATTGCAAGGAGAAAACCAGCATCTTCCTGATTTATACACTAATATCAAATCATTCCGGAAGAAATTGATACTGTTTCAATCACAACTACGAAGTAAATGTTTTTCACATTTTAAAACATGTGAAATATTCAGCCACACCACTGAGACTGAGTTTCCTATCGATTTTGCAATCGAAACTTTGAGTGCTTTGAAAATAAATTTTGATACTCGTTTCTCGGACTTCGATGCCTTTGCGAATCAAATTAAGATTTTTCAGGATCCTTTTGACACTGACATTGAAACCCTCGCTCCGGAACTTCAAATGGAAATGATTGAACTACAGTGCAGTGATAAAATTAAGAACAAATATCAAAACTCATCTTTGTTGGAATTTTATAAGAGTCTTCCACTGACACAATTTGATAATTTGCATAAATTTGCTCGTGGGCTGTTTTCTGTTTTTGGTACTACTTATTTGTGTGAGAAGACCTTCTCCAAAATGAAGTACACAAAAAATGTTTACAGATCTAAATTAACTGATGAGCATCTTAAATCTCTTAATAATTGGTACAAGTAAAATTAGTCCACAACTACAAACTATTGTCAGTGGAAAATCTCAATTACATAAATCTCATTAGTATTTCATATGTCTGCATGTTATACATGTCTTTACTCATTAGAATTCTGTGTTTCTTTATCCAACTTATCACAAAAACAATAACAATAAGCCTACAACAATGTTATGAGTAGTTAGCCCATGACCATATCAATGTAGATGTTATATTAATAATTATTCAACATAAAATTAGAATACTTCAGTAAACTAAATTTAATTTGCTATAAAAAAATATGTTCTCTAAAAGGAGTTTTCAAGTATGCTAACTCTCCGCGGGCCGGACAAAATCTGTTCGCGGGCCGGATGTGGCCCTCGGGCCGTAGTTTGGAGACCCCTGCTCTAAACTAATCCCAGTAGGAATTGTGTCGATCTCTAATAATGGATACAGTTTCCGTATTGTTGTTTCTCTCAAATTGTGGGACATTACCAATTTTTTACAATTTCCCTTCGTACTTTCGATTTAAGGTGTAGAATTTTCCGGACATCTGGTAAAGTACCTTCATGAGATAGCCTACAGTTGCCAACTATACCGCGATCCGGGGTTCAAACCCGCCCGAAGTCGTTGGATTTTTTAAGAGCGTTAAAATCCCTCAGTATGCCTTCCTTCGGAGGGGAAGTAAAGCCGGTGGGCCCATACCATAGATTTATGGCACGTAAAAGAACCCTCCACTAGCTACGATTGTGTGAAGCTAAATTTGTAGGTTAGATCTGATTAATGCTCTATTAGTTCCAACCTTCGTCGCCAGGTGCTGGTTGTGGTGGAATGTAGTAGCGAAGTTCACCGCTAGGTGTCATTGACGGTAGCATTTGGTAGCAAAAGTAAGAACTACTTGAAATTGATCGTCTGCAGTCCTTACCAGAATTACAGATAACACACACTAGTACAGCCATCAGAATTAACACCGGTTATCATACTGATTCTATACACACCCAAAGTACACGGGGCTACATGACCGCGTTGTCGCAGCCCCTAAACTGAGGAACCAACCAACCAACTTTACCGGTACGGATTTTTAGTTGAATAGCACGGAATTTTAATATTCAATTCATAAATGATCTCAAATAGAAAATCCCATCATTGTTTTGATTGCAGACGACTGTACTTGCGAGAGGGTCACAGCAGAGAGGCTGAACTGTGCGAGTGCATGCCGCTCACTTTCGAGCTACCGGTGAGTAACATCTTCATGTTCTTTGAACTGTAGCAGAGTGACTGCCAACTCTATCCTGTCTACCAGGTCTTGACAAATACATGTAATAATTAAAACACAGCAATTTATCTAGGTTTATGCCGTGTGTTTTGAGGGGTTTTGCCTAGGAACACCAAGCTGATTCATCAGCCGAGCCCGGACACCTACAGGAGTATATAAAATTGGCCCTAAATGTAAAAACCTTCGAAAGAATGTTGAAAGCTTATCTGCAGTGCCATTGCTTTTACTTTGTAGTTGAATATCTTAGCATACAGGAGCAATGAATCTATAATTACATTTTCCTTTTCTATTTTAATTGGAAAGATTACATTTTTGTACACAAAATATATACAATAAAAAGAACCTGTCTATCAATGCAAAATTACGACATTTTTGTTAGACCAGTCATCTTGTACGGCATGGAAACTACAAATATAACCGGAATGGAGAATTTGCTCAAGATAGAAAGAAGAATTTTCAGAAGGATTTATGGTCTTAGGAAAACACAGGAAGGATATAGAGTGAGATCCAATGCAGAAATTTATAGTAAAATCGACAACCTTGAAGTGATGATCAGAAAACGGCGACTTCACTTCTACGGACATATGGTCCGCATGGATTGCTCAAGGTTAAACAAACACATTTTTGATAAAATCTGGAACTATAAAGGGCAAGGAGGCTATGTAAAACAAATGAAAGAAGAACTTCAAAAATTCAAAATTACTGAAGAAGATTGTCTAAATCGAATAGAGTACAGAAAACAAATTGGCCTAAAAATTCTTGTCGGGGAGAAGAAGAATCTCAACAGAGGAGAATGGACTGCTGAAAGAAGAGCTGTGCAGTCGACCAGGATGAAAGACTTCTGGAAGAGAAAGAAGGAAACTAGACCTATAAAGAAGTGATATTTGCGTGGTCCTTGTTGGCCTGTCCGTAGTGTATATATATATATATATATACATAGCTGTAAGTTGTTGTATTCATAGAATTAAGTTTTCATATTGTGATAATAGAGTAAGGTGTCCAATTAGATTGTATCTCTTAAGCTCTATTATTATAATATGTTATAAATAGCTATTGTATTTATAAAATATACCTGTAAGTTCTTTTATTTTATAGGTGTAATTTCTGACGTGTCCTATATCAAAAATGTATTGTATACATGTAATTGATCAAATGGATGAATAAAAATCTATCTATCTAGCGTACTGTGCACTACCTCCCTTCTTATGAAGCGCGCCTGCTTCTTAAGCTAAAAGCTAAAGCAGACTTTCACTTCCCAATAAAGGCTTGCAAGAGTCCGCTAACGAGCCTATCTTGGTGTTCCTAGGCGAAACACCACAGAAGACACGGCATAAACCTAGAAAAATTGCTGAGTTTTAATTCCTTGGCTGTGAAATCCAAGAACATTTAATAACTATTTCGTTCCCCCTTTTCCATGTCTAACTTTTGCTGGTTCTCTGTGAATTATATCGTAGTAAATGAATGGTGAAATTTTATAGCGAACATTTTTCCAACTTAATATTGTTCTAAATCAACTGTTTTTGAGATGTGTGCATTAGGAAAACAGGTGAGTAAGATGGAATATGAAAATAATGCTATTCACAAAATATTCGATGAGGTACAGTGTACAGGATGATAATAACACGAAGACAAAAAGGTCCTATGGACGTATATCCTACAATGTGTTGTTACCAAATAACATGCTACAGCGTTACAGTACGTAGAGCGACTACGTCACAGAAGATGCGCAAAGGGTCCGCCATGAGCAGCAATGCATGCGTGGCAACGCGTCAACATGGATCAGCAAAGCCGCTCAAAGGGTCCGCCATGAGCAGCAATGCAAGCGTGACAACGCGTCAACATGGATCAGCAAAGCCGCTCAAAGGGTCCGCCATGAGCAGCAATGCAAGCGTGGCAACGCGTCAACATGGATCAGCAAAGCCGCTCAAAGAGTCCGCCATGAGCAGCAATGCAAGCGTGGCAACGCTTCAACGTGGATCAGCAAAGCCGCTCAAAGGGTCCGCCATGAGCAGCAATGCAAGCGTGGCAACGCTTCAACGTGGATCAGCAAAGCCGCTCAAAGGGTCCGCCATGAGCAGCAATGCAAGCGTGGCAACGCTTCAACGTGGATCAGCAAAGCCGCTCAAAGGGTCCGCCATGAGCAGCAATGCAAGCGTGGCAACGCTTCAACATGGATCAGCAAAGCCGCTCAAAGGGTCCGCCATGAGCAGCAATGCATGCGAGGCAACGCTTCAACGTGGATCAGCAAAGCCGCTCAAAGGGTCCGCCATGAGCAGCAATGCATGCGTGGCAACGCGTCAACATGGATCAGCAAAGCCGCTCAAAGGGTCCGCCATGAGCAGCAATGCAAGCGTGACAACGCGTCAACATGGATCAGCAAAGCCGCTCAAAGGGTCCGCCATGAGCAGCAATGCAAGCGTGGCAACGCGTCAACATGGATCAGCAAAGCCGCTCAAAGAGTCCGCCATGAGCAGCAATGCAAGCGTGGCAACGCTTCAACGTGGATCAGCAAAGCCGCTCAAAGGGTCCGCCATGAGCAGCAATGCAAGCGTGGCAACGCTTCAACGTGGATCAGCAAAGCCGCTCAAAGTGTCCGCCATGAGCAGCAATGCAAGCGTGGCAACGCTTCAACATGGATCAGCAAAGCCGCTCAAAGGGTCCGCCATGAGCAGCAATGCAAGCGTGGCAACGCTTCAACGTGGATCAGCAAAGCCGCTCAAAGGGTCCGCCATGAGCAGCAATGCATGCGAGGCAACGCGTCAACATGGATCAGCAAAGCCGCTCAAAGGGTCCGCCATGAGCAGCAATGCAAGCGTGGCAACGCGTCAACATGGATCAGCAAAGCCGCTCAAAGGGTCCGCCATGAGCAGCAATGCAAGCGTGGCAACGCGTCAACATGGATCAGCAAAGCCGCTCAAAGAGTCCGCCATGAGCAGCAATGCAAGCGTGGCAACGCGTCAACATGGATCAGCAAAGCCGCTCAAAGGGTCCGCCATGAGCAGCAATGCAAGCGTGGCAACGCGTCAACATGGATCAGCAAAGCCGCTCAAAGAGTCCGCCATGAGCAGCAATGCAAGCGTGGCAACGCGTCAACATGGATCAGCAAAGCCGCTCAAAGGGTCTGCCATGAGCAGCAATGCATGCGAGGCAACGCGTCAACGTGGATCAGCAAAGCCGTTCAAAGGGCCCGCCATGAGCAGCAATGCATGCGAGGCAACGCGTCAACGTGGATCAGCAAAGCCGCTCAAAGAGTCCGCCATGAGCAGCAATGCAAGCGTGGCAACGCGTCAACATGGATCAGCAAAGCCGCTCAAAGGGTCCGCCATGAGCAGCAATGCAAGCGTGGCAACGCGTCAACATGGATCAGCAAAGCCGCTCAAAGGGTCCGCCATGAGCAGCAATGCAAGCGTGGCAACGCGTCAACATGGATCAGCAAAGCCGCTCAAAGGGTCCGCCATGAGCAGCAATGCATGCGAGGCAACGCGTCAACATGGATCAGCAAAGCCGCTCAAAGGGTCCGCCATGAGCAGCAATGCAAGCGTGGCAACGCGTCAACATGGATCAGCAAAGCCGCTCAAAGGGTCCGCCATGAACAGCAATGCAAGCGTGGCAACGCGTCAACATGGATCAGCAAAGCCGCTCAAAGGGTCCGCCATGAGCAGCAATGCAAGCGTGGCAACGCGCCAACATGGATCAGCAAAGCCGCTCAAAGCGTCCGCCATGAGCAGCAATGCAAGCGAGGCAACGCGCCAACATGGATCAGCAAAGCCGCTCAAAGGGTCCGCCATGAGCAGCAATGCAAGCGTGGCAACGCGTCAACATGGATCAGCAAAGCCGCTCAAAGGGTCCGCCATGAGCAGCAATGCAAGCGTGGCAACGCGTCAACATGGATCAGCAAAGCCGCTCAAAGGGTCCGCCATGAGCAGCAATGCAAGCGTGGCAACACTTCAACATGGATCAGCAAAGCCGCTCAAAGGGTCCGCCATGAGCAGCAATGCAAGCGTGGCAACGCGCCAACATGGATCAGCAAAGCCGCTCAAAGGGTCCGCCATGAGCAGCAATGCAAGCGAGGCAACGCTTCAACGTGGATCAGCAAAGACGCTCAAAGAGTCCGCCATGAGCAGCAATGCATGCGAGGCAACGCTTCAACGTGGATCAGCAAAACCGCTCAAAGGGTCCGCCATGAGCAGCAATGCAAGCGTGGCAACGCGTCAACATGGATCAGCAAAGCCGCTCAAAGGGTCCGCCATGAGCAGCAATGCAAGCGTGGCAACGCTTCAACGTGGATCAGCAAAGCCGCTCAAAGGGTCCGCCATGAGCAGCAATGCAAGCGTGGCAACGCGTCAACATGGATCAGCAAAGCCGCTCAAAGAGTCCGCCATGAGCAGCAATGCAAGCGTGGCAACGCTTCAACGTGGATCAGTAAAGCCGCTCAAAGGGTTAGCCATGAGCAGCAATGCAAGCGAGGCAACGCGTCAACATGGATCAGCAAAGCCGCTCAAAGGGTCCGCCATGAGCAGCAATGCAAGCGTGGCAACGCGTCAACATGGATCAGCAAAGCCGCTCAAAGAGTCCGCCATGAGCAGCAATGCATGCGAGGCAACGCGTCAACATGGATCAGCAAAGCCGCTCAAAGGGTCCGCCATGAGCAGCAATGCAAGCGTGGCAACGCGTCAACATGGATCAGCAAAGCCGCTCAAAGGGTCCGCCATGAGTGGCAATGCATGCGAGGCAACGCGTCAACATGGATCAGCAAAGCCGCTCAAAGAGTCCGCCATGAGCAGCAATGCAAGCGTGGCAACGCGTCAACATGGATCAGCAAAGCCGCTCAAAGAGTCCGCCATGAGCAGCAATGCAAGCGTGGCAACGCTTCAACGTGGATCAGCAAAGCCGCTCAAAGGGTCCGCCATGAGCAGCAATGCATGCGAGGCAACGCGTCAACATGGATCAGCAAAGCCGCTCAAAGGGTCCGCCATGAGCAGCCATGCAAGCGTGGCAACGCGTCAACATGGATCAGCAAAGCCGCTCAAAGGGTCCGCCATGAGCAGCAATGCAAGCGTGGCAACGCGTCAACATGGATCAGCAAAGCCGCTCAAAGGGTCCGCCATGAGCAGCAATGCAAGCGTGGCAACGCGTCAACATGGATCAGCAAAGCCGCTCAAAAGGTCCGCCATGAGCAGCAATGCATGCGAGGCAACGCTTCAACGTGGATCAGCAAAGCCGCTCAAAGGGTCCGCCATGAGCAGCAATGCAAGCGTGGCAACGCGTCAACATGGATCAGCAAAGCCGCTCAAAGAGTCCGCCATGAGCAGCAATGCAAGCGTGGCAACGCGTCAACATGGATCAGCAAAGCCACTCAAAGAGTCCGCCATGAGCAGCAATGCATGCGAGGCAACGCGTCAACATGGATCAGCAAAGCCGCTCAAAGGGTCCGCCATGAGCAGCAATGCATGCGAGGCAACGCTTCAACGTGGATCAGCAAAGCCGCTCAAAGAGTCCGCCATGAGCAGCAATGCATGCGAGGCAACGCGGCAACATGGATCAGCAAAGCCGCTCAAAGGGTCCGCCATGAGCAGCAATGCATGCGAGGCAACGCGTCAACATGGATCAGCAAAGCCGCTCAAAGAGTCCGCCATGAGCAGCAATGCATGCGAGGCAACGCGTCAACATGGATCAGCAAAGCCGCTCAAAGGGTCCGCCATGAGCAGCAATGCATGCGAGGCAACGCGTCAACGTGGATCAGCAAAGCCGCTCAAAGAGTCCGCCATGAGCAGCAATGCAAGCGTGGCAACGCGTCAACATGGATCAGCAAAGCCGCTCAAAGGGTCCGCCATGAGCAGCAATGCAAGCGTGGCAACGCGTCAACATGGATCAGAAAAGCTGCTCAAAGGGTCCGCCATGAGCAGCAATGCAAGCGTGGCAACGCTTCAACGTGGATCAGCAAAGCCGCTCAAAGGGTCCGCCATGAGCAGCAATGCAAGCGTGGCAACGCGCCAACATGGATCAGCAAAGCCGCTCAAAGAGTCCGCCGTGAGCAGCAATGCAAGCGTGGCAACGCGTCAACATGGATCAGCAAAGCCGCTCAAAGGGTCCGCCATGAGCAGCAATGCAAGCGTGACAACGCGTCAACATGGATCAGCAAAGCCGCTCAAAGGGTCCGCCATGAGCAGCAATGCAAGCGTGGCAACGCGTCAACATGGATCAGCAAAGCCGCTCAAAGGGTCCGCCATGAGCAGCAATGCAAGCGAGGCAACGCGCCAACATGGATCAGCAAAGCCGCTCAAAGGGTCCGCCATGAGCAGCAATGCAAGCGTGGCAACGCGTCAACATGGATCAGCAAAGCCGCTCAAAGGGTCCGCCATGAGCAGCAATGCATGCGAGGCAACGCGTCAACATGGATCAGCAAAGCCGCTCAAAGGGTCCGCCATGAGCAGCAATGCAAGCGTGGCAACGCGTCAACATGGATCAGCAAAGCCGCTCAAAGGGTCCGCCATGAGCAGCAATGCATGCGAGGCAACGCGTCAACATGGATCAGCAAAGCCGCTCAAAGGGTCCGCCATGAGCAGCAATGCAAGCGTGGCAACGCGTCAACATGGATCAGCAAAGCCGCTCAAAGAGTCCACCATGAGCAGCAATGCATGTGAGGCAACGCTTCAACGTGGATCAGCAAAGCCGCTCAAAGAGTCCGCCATGAGCAGCAATGCATGCGAGGCAACGCGTCAACATGGATCAGCAAAGCCGCTCAAAGGGTCCGCCATGAGCAGCAATGCATGCGAGGCAACGCTTCAACGTGGATCAGCAAAGCCGCTCAAAGAGTCCGCCATGAGCAGCAATGCATGCGAGGCAACGCGTCAACATGGATCAGCAAAGCCGCTCAAAGAGTCCGCCATGAGCAGCAATGCATGCGAGGCAACGCGTCAACGTGGATCAGCAAAGCCGCTCAAAGAGTCCGCCATGAGCAGCAATGCAAGCGTGGCAACGCGTCAACATGGATCAGCAAAGCCGCTCAAAGGGTCCGCCATGAGCAGCAATGCAAGCGTGGCAACGCGTCAACATGGATCAGCAAAGCCGCTCAAAGGGTCAGCCATGAGCAGCAATGCATGCGAGGCAACGCGTCAACATGGATCAGCAAAGCCGCTCAAAGGGTCCGCCATGAACAGCAATGCAAGTGAGGCTACGCGTCAACGTGGATCAGCAAAGCCGCTCAAAGAGTCCGCCATGAGCAGCAATGCAAGCGTGGCAACGCGTCAAGATGGATCAGCAAAGCCGCTCAAAGGGTCCGCCATGAGCAGCAATGCAAGCGTGGCAACGCGTCAACATGGATCAGCAAAGCCGCTCAAAGGGTCCGCCATGAGCAGCAATGCAAGCGTGGAAACGCTTCAACGTGGATCAGCAAAGCCGCTCAAAGGGTCCGCCATGAGCAGCAATGCAAGCGTGGCAACGCGCCAACATGGATCAGCAAAGCCGCTCAAAGAGTCCGCCATGAGCAGCAATGCAAGCGTGGCAACGCGTCAACATGGATCAGCAAAGCCGATCAAAGGGTCCGCCATGAGCAGAAATGCAAGCGTGACAACGCGTCAACATGGATCATTAAAGCCGCTCAAAGGGTCCGCCATGAGCAGCAATGCAAGCGTGGCAACGCGTCAACATGGATCAGCAAAGCCGCTCAAAGGGTCCGCCATGAGCAGCAATGCAAGCGAGGCAACGCGCCAACATGGATCAGCAAAGCCGCTCAAAGGGTCCGCCATGAGCAGCAATGCAAGCGTGGCAACGCGTCAACATGGATCAGCAAAGCCGCTCAAAGGGTCCGCCAAGAGCAGCAATGCATGCTAGGCAACGCGTCAACATGGATCAGCAAAGCCGCTCAAAGGATCCGCCATGAGCAGCAATGCAAGCGTGGCAACGCGTCAACATGGATCAGCAAAGCCGCTCAAAGGGTCCGCCATGAGCAGCAATGCATGCGAGGCAACGCGTCAACATGGATCAGCAAAGCCGCTCAAAGGGTCCGCCATGAGCAGCAATGCATGCGTGGCAACGCGTCAACATGGATCAGCAAAGCCGCTCAAAGAGTCCGCCATGAGCAGCAATGCATGCGAGGCAACGCTTCAACGTGGATCAGCAAAGCCGCTCAAAGAGTCCGCCATGAGCTGCAATGCATGCGAGGCAACGCGTCAACATGGATCAGCAAAGCCGCTCAAAGGGTCCGCCATGAGCAGCAATGCATGCGAGGCAACGCTTCAACGTGGATCAGCAAAGCCGCTCAAAGAGTCCGCCATGAGCAGCAATGCATGCGAGACAACGCGTCAACATGGATCAGCAAAGCCGCTCAAAGAGTCCGCCATGTGCAGCAATGCATGCGAGGCAACGCGACAACGTGGATCAGCAAAGCCGCTCAAAGAGTCCGCCATGAGCAGCAATGCATGCGAGGCAACGCGTCAACATGGATCAGCAAAGCCGCTCAAAGGGTCCGCCATGAGCAGCAATGCAAGCGTGGCAACGCGTCAACATGGATCAGCAAAGCCGCTCAAAGGGTCCGCCATGAGCAGCAATGCATGCGAGGCAACGCTTCAACGTGGATCAGCAAAGCCGCTCAAAGAGTCCGCCATGAGCAGCAATGCAAGCGTGGCAACGCGTCAACATGGATCAGCAAAGCCGCTCAAAGGGTCCGCCATGAGCAGCAATGCAAGCGTGGCAACGCGTCAACATGGATCAGCAAAGCCGCTCAAAGGGTCCGCATGAGCAGCAATGCATGCGAGGCAACGCGTCAATATGGATCAGCAAAGCCGCTCAAAGGGTCCGCCAGGAGCGGCAATGCATGCGTGGCAACGCTTCAACATGGATCAGCAAAGCCGCTCAAAGAGTCCGCCATGAGCGGCAATGCATGCGTGGCAACGCTTCAACATGGATCAGCAAAGCCGCTCAAAGGGTCCGCCATGAGCAGCAATGCATGCGTGGCAACGAGTCAACATGGATCAGCAAAGCCGCTCAAAGGGTCCGCCAGGAGCGGCAATGCATGCGTGGCAACGCTTCAACATGGATCAGCAAAGCCGCTCAAAGAGTCCGCCATGAGCGGCAATGCATGCGTGGCAACGCTTCAACATGGATCAGCAAAGCCGCTCAAAGGGTCCGCCATGAGCAGCAATGCAAGCGTGGCAACGCGTCAACATGGATCAGCAAAGCCGCTCAAAGAGTCCGCCATGAGCAGCAATGCATGCGAGGCAACGCGTCAACATGGATCAGCAAAGCCGCTCAAAGGGTCCGCCATGAGCAGCAATGCATGCGAGGCAACGCGTCAACATGGATCAGCAAAGCCGCTCAAAGAGTCCGCCATGAGCAGCAATGCATGCGAGGCAACGCGTCAACATGGATCAGCAAAGCCGTATAAAGGGTCCGCCATGAGCAGCAATGCCAGCGTGGCAACGCGTCAACATGGATCATCAAAGCCGCTCAAAGGGTCCGCCATGAGCAGCAATGCAAGCGTGGCAACGCGTCAACATGGATCAGTAAAGCCGCTCAAAGGGTAGGCCATGAGCAGCAATGCAAGCGTGGCAACGCGTCAACATGGATCAGCAAAGCCGCTCAAAGAGTCCGCCATGAGCAGCAATGCATGCGAGGCAACGCGTCAACATGGATCAGCAAAGCCGCTCAAAGGGTCCGCCATGAGCAGCAATGCAAGCGTGGCAACGCGTCAACTTGGATCAGCAAAGCCGCTCAAAGGGTCCGCCATGAGCAGCAATGCAAGCGTGGCAACGCGTCAACATGGATCAGCAAAGCCGCTCAAAGAGTCCGCCATGAGCAGCAATGCATGCGAGGCAACGCTTCAACGTGGATCAGCAAAGCCGCGCAAAGGGTCCGCCATGAGCAGCAATGCAAGCGTGGCAACGCGTCAACATGGATCAGCAAAGCCGCTCAAAGGGTCCGCCATGAGCAGCAATGCAAGCGTGGCAACGCGTCAACATGGATCAGCAAAGCCGCTCAAAGGGTCCGCCATGAGCAGCAATGCAAGCGTGGCAACGCGTCAACATGGATCAGCAAAGCCGCTCAAAGAGTCCGCCATGAGCAGCAATGCAAGCGTGGCAACGCGTCAACATGGATCAGCAAAGCCGCTCAAAGGGTCCGCCATGAGCAGCAATGCATGCGAGGCAACGCGTCAACATGGATCAGCAAAGCCGCTCAAAGAGTCCGCCATGAGCAGCAATGCATGAGAGGCAACGCGTCAACGTGGATCAGCAAAGCCGCTCAAAGAGTCCGCCATGAGCAGCAATGCAAGCGTGGCAACGCGTCAACATGGATCAGCAAAGCCGCTCAAAGGGTCCGCCATGAACAGCAATGCATGCGAGGCAACGCGTCAACATGGATCAGCAAAGCCGCTCAAAGAGTCCGCCATGAGCAGCAATGCAAGCGTGGCAACGCGCCAACATGGATCAGCAAAGCCGCTCAAAGGGTCCGCCATGAGCAGCAATGCATGCGAGGCAACGCTTCAACATGGATCAGCAAAGCCGCGCAAAGGGTCCGCCATGAGCAGCAATGCAAGCGTGGCAACGCGTCAACATGGATCAGCAAAGCCGCTCAAAGGGTCCGCCATGAGCAGCAATGCATGCGTGGCAACGCGTCAACATGGATCAGCAAAACCGCTCAAAGGGTCCGCCATGAGCAGCAATGCAAGCGTGGCAACGCGTCAACATGGATCAGCAAAGCCGCTCAAAGGGTCCGCCATGAGCAGCAATGCAAGCGTGGCAACGCGTCAACATGGATCAGCAAAGCCGCTCAAAGGGTCCGCCATGAGCAGCAATGCATGCGAGGCAACGCGTCAACATGGATCAGCAAAGCCGCTCAAAGGGTCCGCCATGAGCAGCAATGCAAGCGTGGCAACGCGTCAACATGGATCAGCAAAGCCGCTCAAAGGGTCCGCCATGAGCAGCAATGCAAGCGTGGCAACGCGCCAACATGGATCAGCAAAGCCGCTCAAAGAGTCCGCCATGAGCAGCAATGCAAGCGTGGCAACGCGTCAACATGGATCAGCAAAGCCGCTCAAAGGGTCCGCCATGAGCAGCAATGCAAGCGTGACAACGCGTCAACATGGATCAGCAAAGCCACTCAAAGAGTCCGCCATGAGCAGCAATGCATGCGAGGCAACGCGTCAACATGGATCAGCAAAGCCGCTCAAAGGGTCCGCCATGAGCAGCAATGCATGCGAGGCAACGCTTCAACGTGGATCAGCAAAGCCGCTCAAAGGGTCCGCCATGAGCAGCAATGCAAGCGTGGCAACGCGTCAACATGGATCAGCAAAGCCGCTCAAAGAGTCCGCCATGAGCAGCAATGCAAGCGTGGCAACGCGTCAACATGGATCAGCAAAGCCGCTCAAAGGGTCCGCCATGAGCAGCAATGCATGCGAGGCAACGCTTTAACGTGGATCAGCAAAGCCGCTCAAAGGGTCCGCCATGAGCAGCAATGCATGCGAGGCAACGCGGCAACATGGATCAGCAAAGCCGCTCAAAGGGTCCGCCATGAGCAGCAATGCATGCGAGGCAACGCGTCAACATGGATCAGCAAAGCCGCTCAAAGAGTCCGCCATGAGCAGCAATGCATGCGAGGCAACGCGTCAACATGGATCAGCAAAGCCGCTCAAAGGGTCCGCCATGAGCAGCAATGCATGCGAGGCAACGCGTCAACGTGGATCAGCAAAGCCGCTCAAAGAGTCCGCCATGAGCAGCAATGCAAGCGTGGCAACGCGTCAACATGGATCAGCAAAGCCGCTCAAATGGTCCGCCATGAGCAGCAATGCAAGCGTGGCAACGCGTCAACATGGATCAGAAAAGCCGCTCAAAGGGTCCGCCATGAGCAGCAATGCAAGCGTGGCAACGCTTCAACGTGGATCAGCAAAGCCGCTCAAAGGGTCCGCCATGAGCAGCAATGCAAGCGTGGCAACGCGCCAACATGGATCAGCAAAGCCGCTCAAAGAGTCCGCCATGAGCAGCAATGCAAGCGTGGCAACGCGTCAACATGGATCAGCAAAGCCGCTCAAAGGGTCCGCCATGAGCAGCAATGCAAGCGTGACAACGCGTCAACATGGATCAGCAAAGCCGCTCAAAGGGTCCGCCATGAGCAGCAATGCAAGCGTGGCAACGCGTCAACATGGATCAGAAAAGCCGCTCAAAGGGTCCGCCATGAGCAGCAATGCAAGCGAGGCAACGCGCCAACATGGATCAGCAAAGCCGCTCAAAGGGTCCGCCATGAGCAGCAATGCAAGCGTGGCAACGCGTCAACATGGATCAGCAAAGCCGCTCAAAGGGTCCGCCATGAGCAGCAATGCATGCGAGGCAACGCGTCAACATGGATCAGCAAAGCCGCTCAAAGGGTCCGCCATGAGCAGCAATGCAAGCGTGGCAACGCGTCAACATGGATCAGCAAAGCCGCTCAAAGGGTCCGCCATGAGCAGCAATGCATGCGAGGCAACGCGTCAACATGGATCAGCAAAGCCGCTCAAAGGGTCCGCCATGAGCAGCAATGCAAGCGTGGCAACGCGTCAACATGGATCAGCAAAGCCGCTCAAAGAGTCCACCATGAGCAGCAATGCATGTGAGGCAACGCTTCAACGTGGATCAGCAAAGCCGCTCAAAGAGTCCGCCATGAGCAGCAATGCATGCGAGGCAACGCGTCAACATGGATCAGCAAAGCCGCTCAAAGGGTCCGCCATGAGCAGCAATGCATGCGAGGCAACGCTTCAACGTGGATCAGCAAAGCCGCTCAAAGAGTCCGCCATGAGCAGCAATGCATGCGAGGCAACGCGTCAACATGGATCAGCAAAGCCGCTCAAAGAGTCCGCCATGAGCAGCAATGCATGCGAGGCAACGCGTCAACGTGGATCAGCAAAGCCGCTCAAAGAGTCCGCCATGAGCAGCAATGCAAGCGTGGCAACGCGTCAACATGGATCAGCAAAGCCGCTCAAAGGGTCCGCCATGAGCAGCAATGCAAGCGTGGCAACGCGTCAACATGGATCAGCAAAGCCGCTCAAAGGGTCAGCCATGAGCAGCAATGCATGCGAGGCAACGCTTCAACGCGGATCAGCAAAGCCGCTCAAAGGGTCCGCCATGAGCAGCAATGCAAGCGTGGCAACGCGTCAACATGGATCAGCAAAGCCGCTCAAAGAGTCCGCCATGAGCAGCAATGCAAGCGTGGCAACGCGTCAACATGGATCAGCAAAGCCGCTCAAAGAGCCCGCCATGAGCAGCAATGCATGCGAGGCAACGCGTCAACATGGATCAGCAAAGCCGCTCAAAGGGTCCGCCATGAGCAGCAATGCATGCGAGGCAACGCTTCAACGTGGATCAGCAAAGCCGCTCAAAGGGTCCGCCATGAGCAGCAATGCATGCGAGGCAACGCGGCAACATGGATCAGCAAAGCCGCTCAAAGGGTCCGCCATGAGCAGCAATGCATGCGAGGCAACGCGTCAACATGGATCAGCAAAGCCGCTCAAAGAGTCCGCCATGAGCAGCAATGCATGCGAGGCAACGCGTCAACATGGATCAGCAAAGCCGCTCAAAGGGTCCGCCATGAGCAGCAATGCAAGCGAGGCAACGCGTCAACGTGGATCAGCAAAGCCGCTCAAAGAGTCCGCCATGAGCAGCAATGCAAGCGTGGCAACGCGTCAAGATGGATCAGCAAAGCCGCTCAAAGGGTCCGCCATGAGCAGCAATGCAAGCGTGGCAACGCGTCAACATGGATCAGCAAAGCCGCTCAAAGGGTCCGCCATGAGCAGCAATGCAAGCGTGGAAACGCTTCAACGTGGATCAGCAAAGCCGCTCAAAGGGTCCGCCATGAGCAGCAATGCAAGCGTGGCAACGCGCCAACATGGATCAGCAAAGCCGCTCAAAGAGTCCGCCATGAGCAGCAATGCAAGCGTGGCAACGCGTCAACATGGATCAGCAAAGCCGCTCAAAGGGTCCGCCATGAGCAGAAATGCAAGCGTGACAACGCGTCAACATGGATCATTAAAGCCGCTCAAAGGGTCCGCCATGAGCAGCAATGCAAGCGTGGCAACGCGTCAACATGGATCAGCAAAGCCGCTCAAAGGGTCCGCCATGAGCAGCAATGCAAGCGAGGCACCGCGCCAACATGGATCAGCAAAGCCGCTCAAAGGGTCCGCCATGAGCAGCAATGCAAGCGTGGCAACGCGTCAACATGGATCAGCAAAGCCGCTCAAAGGGTCCGCCAAGAGCAGCAATGCATGCGAGGCAACGCGTCAACATGGATCAGCAAAGCCGCTCAAAGAGTCCGCCATGAGCAGCAATGCATGCGAGGCAACGCGACAACGTGGATCAGCAAAGCCGCTCAAAGAGTCCGCCATGAGCAGCAATGCAAGCGTGGCAACGCTTCATCGTGGATCAGCAAAGCCGCTCAAAGGGTCCGCCATGAGCAGCAATGCAAGCGTGGCAACGCTTCAACGTGGATCAGCAAAGCCGCTCAAAGGGTCCGCCATGAGCAGCAATGCAAGCGTGGCAACGCTTCAACATGGATCAGCAAAGCCGCTCAAAGGGTCCGCCATGAGCAGCAATGCAAGCGTGGCAACGCTTCAACGTGGATCAGCAAAGCCGCTCAAAGGGTCCGCCATGAGCAGCAATGCATGCGAGGCAACGCGTCAACATGGATCAGCAAAGCCGCTCAAAGGGTCCGCCATGAGCAGCAATGCAAGCGTGGCAACGCGTCAACATGGATCAGCAATGCCGCTCAAAGGGTCCGCCATGAGCAGCAATGCAAGCGTGGCAACGCGTCAACATGGATCAGCAAAGCCGCTCAAAGAGTCCGCCATGAGCAGCAATGCAAGCGTGGCAACGCGTCAACATGGATCAGCAAAGCCGCTCAAAGGGTCCGCCATGAGCAGCAATGCAAGCGTGGCAACGCGTCAACATGGATCAGCAAAGCCGCTCAAAGAGTCCGCATGAGCAGCAATGCAAGCGTGGCAACGAGTCAACATGGATCAGCAAAGCCGCTCAAAGGGTCCGCCAGGAGCGGCAATGCATGCGTGGCAACGCTTCAACATGGATCAGCAAAGCCGCTCAAAGAGTCCGCCATGAGCGGCAATGCATGCGTGGCAACGCTTCAACATGGATCAGCAAAGCCGCTCAAAGGGTCCGCCATGAGCAGCAATGCAAGCGTGGCAACGCGTCAACATGGATCAGCAAAGCCGCTCAAAGAGTCCGCCATGAGCAGCAATGCATGCGAGGCAACGCGTCAACATGGATCAGCAAAGCCGCTCAAAGGGTCCGCCATGAGCAGCAATGCATGCGAGGCAACGCGTCAACATGGATCAGCAAAGCCGCTCAAAGAGTCCGCCATGAGCAGCAATGCATGCGAGGCAACGCGTCAACATGGATCAGCAAAGCCGAATAAAGGGTCCGCCATGAGCAGCAATGCAAGCGTGGCAACGCGTCAACATGGATCATCAAAGCCGCTCAAAGGGTCCGCCATGAGCAGCAATGCAAGCGTGGCAACGCGTCAACATGGATCAGCAAAGCCGCTCAAAGGGTCCGCCATGAGCAGCAATGCAAGCGTGGCAACGCGTCAACATGGATCAGCAAAGCCGCTCAAAGAGTCCGCCATGAGCAGCAATGCATGCGAGGCAACGCGTCAACATGGATCAGCAAAGCCGCTCAAAGGGTCCGCCATGAGCAGCAATGCAAGCGTGGCAACGCGTCAACATGGATCAGCAAAGCCGCTCAAAGGGTCCGCCATGAGCAGCAATGCAAGCGTGGCAACGCGTCAACATGGATCAGCAAAGCCGCTCAAAGAGTCCGCCATGAGCAGCAATGCATGCGAGGCAACGCTTCAACGTGGATCAGCAAAGCCGCGCAAAGGGTCCGCCATGAGCAGCAATGCAAGCGTGGCAACGCGTCAACATAGATCAGCAAAGCCGCTCAAAGGGTCCGCCATGAGCAGCAATGCAAGCGTGGCAACGCGTCAACATGGATCAGCAAAGCCGCTCAAAGGGTCCGCCATGAGCAGCAATGCAAGCGTGGCAACGCGTCAACATGGATCAGCAAAGCCGCTCAAAGAGTCCGCCATGAGCAGCAATGCAAGCGTGGCAACGCGTCAACATGGATCAGCAAAGCCGCTCAAAGGGTCCGCCATGAGCAGCAATGCATGCGAGGCAACGCGTCAACATGGATCAGAAAAGCCGCTCAAAGAGTCCGCCATGAGCAGCAATGCATGAGAGGCAACGCGTCAACGTGGATCAGCAAAGCCGCTCAAAGAGTCCGCCATGAGCAGCAATGCAAGCGTGGCAACGCGTCAACATGGATCAGCAAAGCCGCTCAAAGGGTCCGCCATGAACAGCAATGCATGCGAGGCAACGCGTCAACATGGATCAGCAAAGCCGCTCAAAGAGTCCGCCATGAGCAGCAATGCAAGCGTGGCAACGCGCCAACATGGATCAGCAAAGCCGCTCAAAGGGTCCGCCATGAGCAGCAATGCATGCGAGGCAACGCTTCAACATGGATCAGCAAAGCCGCGCAAAGGGTCCGCCATGAGCAGCAATGCAAGCGTGGCAACGCGTCAACATGGATCAGCAAAGCCGCTCAAAGGGTCCGCCATGAGCAGCAATGCATGCGTGGCAACGCGTCAACATGGATCAGCAAAGCCGCTCAAAGGGTCCGCCATGAGCAGCAATGCAAGCGTGGCAACGCGTCAACATGGATCAGCAAAGCCGCTCAAAGGGTCCGCCATGAGCAGCAATGCAAGCGTGGCAACGCGTCAACATGGATCAGCAAAGCCGCTCAAAGGGTCCGCCATGAGCAGCAATGCAAGCGTGGCAACGCGCCAACATGGATCAGCAAAGCCGCTCAAAGGGTCCGCCATGAGCAGCAATGCATGCGAGGCAACGCGTCAACATGGATAAGCAAAGCCGCTCAAAGGGTCCGCCATGAGCAGCAATGCAAGCGTGGCAACGCGTCAACATGGATCAGCAAAGCCGCTCAAAGGGTCCGCCATGAGCAGCAATGCATGCGAGGCAACGCGTCAACATGGATCAGCAAAGCCGCTCAAAGGGTCCGCCATGAGCAGCAATGCATGCGAGGCAACGCGTCAACATGGATCAGCAAAGCCGCTCAAAGGGTCCGCCATGAGCAGCAATGCAAGCGTGGCAACGCGTCAACATGGATCAGCAAAGCCGCTCAAAGGGTCCGCCATGAGCAGCAATGCAAGCGTGGCAACGCGTCAACATGGATCAGCAAAGCCGCTCAAAGGTTCCGCCATGAGCAGCAATGCAAGCGTGGCAACGCGTCAACATGGATCAGCAAAGCCGCTCAAAGGGTCCGCCATGAGCAGCAATGCAAGCGTGGCAACGCGTCAACATGGATCAGCAAAGCCGCTCAAAGGGTCCGCCATGAGCAGCAATGCATGCGAGGCAACGCGTCAACATGGATCAGCAAAGCCGCTCAAAGGGTCCGCCATGAGCAGCAATGCATGCGAGGCAACGCGTCAACATGGATCAGGAAAGCCGCTCAAAGTGTCCGCCATGAGCAGCAATGCATGCGAGGCAACGCGTCAACATGGATCAGCAAAGCCGCTCAAAGGGTCCGCCATGAGCAGCAATGCATGCGAGGCAACGCGTCAACGTGGATCAGCAAAGCCGCTCAAAGAGTCCGCCATGAGCAGCAATGCAAGCGTGGCAACGCGTCAACATGGATCAGCAAAGCCGCTCAAAGGGTCCGCCATGAGCTGCAATGCATGCGTGGCATCGCGTCAACATGGATCAGCAAAGCCGCTCAAAGGGTCCGCCATGAGCAGCAATGCAAGCGTGGCAACGCGTCAACATGGATCAGCAAAGCCGCTCAAAGGGTCCGCCATGAGCAGCAATGCAAGCGTAGCAACGCGTCAACATGGATCAGCAAAGCCGCTCAAAGGGTCCGCCATGAGCAGCAATGCATGCGAGGCAACGCGTCAACATGGATCAGCAAAGCCGCTCAAAGGGTCCGCCATGAGCAGCAATGAAAGCGTGGCAACGCGTCAACATGGATCAGCAAAGCCGCTCAAAGGGTCCGCCATGAGCAGCAATGCATGCGAGGCAACGCGTCAACATGGATCAGCAAAGCCGCTCAAAGGGTCCGCCATGAGCAGCAATGCATGCGCGGCAACGCGTCAACATGGATCAGCAAAACCGCTCAAAGAGTCCGCCATGAGCAGCAATGCATGCGAGGCAACGCGTCAACATGGATCAGCAAAGCCGTATAAAGGGTCCGCCATGAGCAGCAATGCAAGCGTGGCAACGCGTCAACATGGATCATCAAAGCCGCTCAAAGGGTCCGCCATGAGCAGCAATGCAAGCGTGGCAACGCGTCAACATGGATCAGCAAAGCCGCTCAAAGGGTCCGCCATGAGCAGCAATGCAAGCGTGGCAACGCGTCAACATGGATCAGCAAAGCCGCTCAAAGAATCCGCCATGAGCAGCAATGCATGCGAGGCAACGCGTCAACATGGATCAGCAAAGCCGCTCAAAGGGTCCGCCATGAGCAGCAATGCAAGCGTGGCAACGCGTCAACATGGATCAGCAAAGCCGCTCAAAGGGTCCGCCATGAGCAGCAATGCAAGCGTGGCAACGCGTCAACATGGATCAGCAAAGCCGCTCAAAGGGTCCGCCATGAGCAGCAATGCAAGCGTGGCAACGCGTCAACATGGATCAGCAAAGCCGCTCAAAGAGTCCGCCATGAGCAGCAATGCAAGCGTGGCAACGCGTCAACATGGATCAGCAAAGCCGCTCAAAGGGTCCGCCATGAGCAGCAATGCATGCGAGGCAACGCGTCAACATGGATCAGCAAAGCCGCTCAAAGAGTCCGCCATGAGCAGCAATGCATGAGAGGCAACGCGTCAACGTGGATCAGCAAAGCCGCTCAAAGAGTCCGCCATGAGCAGCAATGCAAGCGTGGCAACGCGTCAACATGGATCAGCAAAGCCGCTCAAAGGGTCCGCCATGAACAGCAATGCATGCGAGGCAACGCTTCAACATGGATCAGCAAAGCCGCTCAAAGAGTCCGCCATGAGCAGCAATGCAAGCGTGGCAACGCGCCAACATGGATCAGCAAAGCCGCTCAAAGGGTCCGCCATGAGCAGCAATGCATGCGAGGCAACGCTTCAACATGGATCAGCAAAGCCGCGCAAAGGGTCCGCCATGAGCAGCAATGCAAGCGTGGCAACGCGTCAACATGGATCAGCAAAGCCGCTCAAAGGGTCCGCCATGAGCAGCAATGCATGCGTGGCAACGCGTCAACATGGATCAGCAAAGCCGCTCAAAGGGTCCGCCATGAGCAGCAATGCAAGCGTGGCAACGCGTCAACATGGATCAGCAAAGCCGCTCAAAGGGTCCGCCATGAGCAGCAATGCAAGCGTGGCAACGCGTCAACATGGATCAGCAAAGCCGCTCAAAGGGTCCGCCATGAGCAGCAATGCAAGCGTGGCAACGCGCCAACATGGATCAGCAAAGCCGCTCAAAGGGTCCGCCATGAGCAGCAATGCATGCGAGGCAACGCGTCAACATGGATCAGCAAAGCCGCTCAAAGGGTCCGCCATGAGCAGCAATGCAAGCGTGGTAACGCGTCAACATGGATCAGCAAAGCCGCTCAAAGGGTCCGCCATGAGCAGCAATGCATGCGAGGCAACGCGTCAACATGGATCAGCAAAGCCGCTCAAAGGGTCCGCCATGAGCAGCAATGCATGCGAGGCAACGCGTCAACATGGATCAGCAAAGCCGCTCAAAGGGTCCGCCATGAGCAGCAATGCAAGCGTGGCAACGCGTCAACATGGATCAGCAAAGCCGCTCAAAGGGTCCGCCATGAGCAGCAATGCAAGCGTGGCAACGCGTCAACATGGATCAGCAAAGCAGCTCAAAGGTTCCGCCATGAGCAGCAATGCAAGCGTGGCAACGCGTCAACATGGATCAGCAAAGCCGCTCAAAGGGTCCGCCATGAGCAGCAATGCAAGCGTGGCAACGCGTCAACATGGATCAGCAAAGCCGCTCAAAGGGTCCGCCATGAGCAGCAATGCATGCGAGGCAACGCGTCAACATGGATCAGCAAAGCCGCTCAAAGAGTCCGCCATGAGCAGCAATGCATGCGAGGCAACGCGTCAACATGGATCAGCAAAGCCGCTCAAAGGGTCCGCCATGAGCAGCAATGCAAGCGAGGCAACGCGTCAACATGGATCAGCAAAGCCGCTCAAAGGGTCCGCCATGAGCAGCAATGCATGCGAGGCAACGCGTCAACGTGGATCAGCAAAGCCGCTCAAAGAGTCCGCCATGAGCAGCAATGCAAGCGTGGCAACGCGTCAACATGGATCAGCAAAGCCGCTCAAAGGGTCCGCCATGAGCAGCAATGCATGCGTGGCATCGCGTCAACATGGATCAGCAAAGCCGCTCAAAGGGTCCGCCATGAGCAGCAATGCAAGCGTGGCAACGCGTCAACATGGATCAGCAAAGCCGCTCAAAGGGTCCGCCATGAGCAGCAATGCAAGCGTAGCAACGCGTCAACATGGATCAGCAAAGCCGCTCAAAGGGTCCGCCATGAGCAGCAATGCATGCGAGGCAACGCGTCAACATGGATCAGCAAAGCCGCTCAAAGGGTCCGCCATGAGCAGCAATGAAAGCGTGGCAACGCGTCAACATGGATCAGCAAAGCCGCTCAAAGGGTCCGCCATGAGCAGCAATGCATGCGAGGCAACGCGTCAACGTGGATCAGCAAAGCCGCTCAAAGGGTCCGCCATGAGCAGCAATGCAAGCGTGGCAACGCGTCAACATGGATCAGCAAAGCCGCTCAAAGGGTCCGCCATGAGCAGCAATGCAAGCGTGGCAACGCGTCAACATGGATCAGCAAAGCCGCTCAAAGGGTCCGCCATGAGCAGGAATGCAAGCGTGGCAACGCTTCAACGTGGATCAACAAAGCCGCTCAAAGAGTCCGCCATGAGCAGCAATGCATGCGAGGCAACGCGTCAACATGGATCAACAAAGCCGCTGAAAGGGTCCGCCATGAGCAGCAATGCATGCGAGGCAACGCGTCAACATGGATCAGCAAAGCCGCTCAAAGGGTCCGCCATGAGCAGCAATGCAAGCGTGGCAACGCGGCAACATGGATCAGCAAAGCCGCTAAAAGGGTCCGCCATGAGCAGCAATGCAAGCGTGGCAACGCGTCAACATGGATCAGCAAAGCCGCTCAAAGAGTCCGCCATGAGCAGCAATGCAAGCGTGGCAACGCGTCAACATGGATCAGCAAAGCCGCTCAAAGAGTCCGCCATGAGCAGCAATGCAAGCGTGGCAACGCGTCAACATGGATCAGCAAAGCCGCTCAAAGGGTCCGCCATGAGCAGCAATGCAAGCGTGGCAACGCGTCAACATGGATCAGCAAAGCCGCTCAAAGGGTCCGCCATGAGCAGCAATGCATGCGAGGCAACGCGTCAACATGGATCAGCAAAGCCGCTCAAAGAGTCCGCCATGAGCAGCAATGCAAGCGTGGCAACGCGTCAACATGGATCAGCAAAGCCGCTCAAAGGGTCCGCCATGAGCAGCAATGCAAGCGTGGCAACGCGCCAACATGGATCAGCAAAGCCGCTCAAAGGGTCCGCCATGAGCAGCAATGCAAGCGTGGCAACGCGTCAACATGGATCAGCAAAGCCGCTCAAAGGGTCCGCATGAGCAGCAATGCAAGCGTGGCAACGAGTCAACATGGATCAGCAAAGCCGCTCAAAGGGTCCGCCAGGAGCGGCAATGCATGCGTGGCAACGCTTCAACATGGATCAGCAAAGCCGCTCAAAGAGTCCGCCATGAGCGGCAATGCATGCGTGGCAACGCTTCAACATGGATCAGCAAAGCCGCTCAAAGGGTCCGCCATGAGCAGCAATGCAAGCGTGGCAACGCGTCAACATGGATCAGCAAAGCCGCTCAAAGAGTCCGCCATGAGCAGCAATGCATGCGAGGCAACGCGTCAACATGGATCAGCAAAGCCGCTCAAAGGGTCCGCCATGAGCAGCAATGCATGCGAGGCAACGCGTCAACATGGATCAGCAAAGCCGCTCAAAGAGTCCGCCATGAGCAGCAATGCATGCGAGGCAACACGTCAACATGGATCAGCAAAGCCGTATAAAGGCTCCGCCATGAGCAGCAATGCAAGCGTGGCAACGCGTCAACATGGATCATCAAAGCCGCTCAAAGGGTCTGCCATGAGCAGCAATGCAAGCGTGGCAACGCGTCAACATTGATCAGCAAAGCCGCTCAAAGGGTCCGCCATGAGCAGCAATGCAAGCGTGGCAACGCGTCAATATGGATCAGCAAAGCCGCTCAAAGAGTCCGCCATGAGCAGCAATGCATGCGAGGCAACGCGTCAACATGGATCAGCAAAGCCGCTCAAAGGGTCCGCCATGAGCAGCAATGCAAGCGTGGCAACGCGTCAACATGGATCAGCAAAGCCGCTCAAAGGGTCCGCCATGAGCAGCAATGCAAGCGTGGCAACGCGTCAACATGGATCAGCAAAGCCGCTCAAAGAGTCCGCCATGAGCAGCAATGCATGCGAGGCAACGCTTCAACGTGGATCAGCAAAGCCGCGCAAAGGGTCCGCCATGAGCAGCAATGCAAGCGTGGCAACGCGTCAACATGGATCAGCAAAGCCGCTCAAAGGGTCCGCCATGAGCAGCAATGCAAGCGTGGCAACGCGTCAACATGGATCAGCAAAGCCGCTCAAAGGGTCCGCCATGAGCAGCAATGCAAGCGTGGCAACGCGTCAACATGGATCAGCAAAGCCGCTCAAAGAGTCCGCCATGAGCAGCAATGCAAGCGTGGCAACGCGTCAACATGGATCAGCAAAGCCGCTCAAAGGGTCCGCCATGAGCAGCAATGCATGCGAGGCAACGCGTCAACATGGATCAGCAAAGCCGCTCAAAGAGTCCGCCATGAGCAGCAATGCATGAGAGGCAACGCGTCAACGTGGATCAGCAAAGCCGCTCAAAGAGTCCGCCATGAGCAGCAATGCAAGCGTGGCAACGCGTCAACATGGATCAGCAAAGCCGCTCAAAGAGTCCGCCATGAGCAGCAATGCAAGCGTGGCAACGCGCCAACATGGATCAGCAAAGCCGCGCAAAGGGTCCGCCATGAGCAGCAATGCAAGCGTGGCAACGCGTCAACATGGATCAGCAAAGCCGCTCAAAGGGTCCGCCATGAGCAGCAATGCATGCGTGGCAACGCGTCAACATGGATCAGCAAAGCCGCTCAAAGGGTCCGCCATGAGCAGCAATGCAAGCGTGGCAACGCGTCAACATGGATCAGCAAAGCCGCTCAAAGGGTCCGCCATGAGCAGCAATGCAAGCGTGGCAAAGCGTCAACATGGATCAGCAAAGCCGCTCAAAGGGTCCGCCATGAGCAGCAATGCAAGCGTGGCAACGCGCCAACATGGATCAGCAAAGCCGCTCAAAGGGTCCGCCATGAGCAGCAATGCATGCGAGGCAACGCGTCAACATGGATCAGCAAAGCCGCTCAAAGGGTCCGCCATGAGCAGCAATGCATGCGAGGCAACGCGTCAACATGGATCAGCAAAGCCGCTCAAAGGGTCCGCCATGAGCAGCAATGCAAGCGTGGCAACGCGTCAACATGGATCAGCAAAGCCGCTCAAAGGGTCCGCCATGAGCAGCAATGCAAGCGTGGCAACGCGTCAACATGGATCAGCAAAGCCGCTCAAAGGTTCCGCCATGAGCAGCAATGCAAGCGTGGCAACGCGTCAACATGGATCAGCAAAGCCGCTCAAAGGGTCCGCCATGAGCAGCAATGCAAGCGTGGCAACGCGTCAACATGGATCAGCAAAGCCGCTCAAAGGGTCCGCCATGAGCAGCAATGCATGCGAGGCAACGCGTCAACATGGATCAGCAAAGCCGCTCAAAGAGTCCGCCATGAGCAGCAATGCATGCGAGGCAACGCGTCAACATGGATCAGCAAAGCCGCTCAAAGGGTCCGCCATGAGCAGCAATGCATGCGAGGCAACGCGTCAACATGGATCAGCAAAGCCGCTCAAAGGGTCCGCCATGAGCAGCAATGCATGCGAGGCAACGCGTCAACGTGGATCAGCAAAGCCGCTCAAAGAGTCCGCCATGAGCAGCAATGCAAGCGTGGCAACGCGTCAACATGGATCAGCAAAGCCGCTCAAAGGGTCCGCCATGAGCAGCAATGCATGCGTGGCATCGCGTCAACATGGATCAGCAAAGCCGCTCAAAGGGTCCGCCATGAGCAGCAATGCAAGCGTGGCAACGCGTCAACATGGATCAGCAAAGCCGCTCAAAGGGTCCGCCATGAGCAGCAATGCAAGCGTAGCAACGCGTCAACATGGATCAGCAAAGCCGCTCAAAGGGTCCGCCATGAGCAGCAATGCATGCGAGGCAACGCGGCAACATGGATCAGCAAAGCCGCTCAAAGGGTCCGCCATGAGCAGCAATGAAAGCGTGGCAACGCGTCAACATGGATCAGCAAAGCCGCTCAAAGGGTCCGCCATGAGCAGCAATGCATGCGAGGCAACGCGTCAACGTGGATCAGCAAAGCCGCTCAAAGGGTCCGCCATGAGCAGCAATGCAAGCGTGGCAACGCGTCAACATGGATCAGCAAAGCCGCTCAAAGGGTCCGCCATGAGCAGCAATGCAAGCGTGGCAACGCGTCAACATGGATCAGCAAAGCCGCTCAAAGGGTCCGCCATGAGCAGGAATGCAAGCGTGGCAACGCGTCAACGTGGATCAACAAAGCCGCTCAAAGAGTCCGCCATGAGCAGCAATGCATGCGAGGCAACGCGTCAACATTGATCAACAAAGCCGCTGAAAGGGTCCGCCATGAGCAGCAATGCATGCGAGGCAACGCGTCAACATGGATCAGCAAAGCCGCTCAAAGGGTCCGCCATGAGCAGCAATGCAAGCGTGGCAACGCGTCAACATGGATCAGCAAAGCCGCTAAAAGGGTCCGCCATGAGCAGCAATGCAAGCGTGGCAACGCGTCAACATGGATCAGCAAAGCCGCTCAAAGAGTCCGCCATGAGCAGCAATGCAAGCGTGGCAACGCGTCAACATGGATCAGCAAAGCCGCTCAAAGAGTCCGCCATGAGCAGCAATGCAAGCGTGGCAACGCGTCAACATGGATCAGCAAAGACGCTCAAAGGGTCCGCCATGAGCAGCAATGCAAGCGTGGCAACGCGTCAACATGGATCAGCAAAGCCGCTCAAAGGGTCCGCCATGAGCAGCAATGCATGCGAGGCAACGCGTCAACATGGATCAGCAAAGCCGCTCAAAGAGTCCGCCATGAGCAGCAATGCAAGCGTGGCAACGCGTCAACATGGATCAGCAAAGCCGCTCAAAGGGTCCGCCATGAGCAGCAATGCAAGCGTGGCAACGCGCCAACATGGATCAGCAAAGCCGCTCAAAGGGTCCGCCATGAGCAGCAATGCAAGCGTGGCAACGCGTCAACATGGATCAGCAAAGCCGCTCAAAGGGTCCGCCATGAGCAGCAATGCATGCGAGGCAACGCGTCAACATGGATCAGCAAAGCCGCTCAAAGGGTCCGCCATGAGCAGCAATGCATGCGAGGCAACGCGTCAACATGGATCAGCAAAGCCGCTCAAAGGGTCCGCCATGAGCAGCAATGCATGCGAGGCAACGCGTCAACGTGGAACAGAAAAGCCGCTCAAAGAGTCCGCCATGAGCAGCAATGCAAGCGTGGCAACGCGTCAACATGGATCAGCAAAGCCGCTCAAAGGGTCCGCCATGAGCAGCAATGCATGCGTGGCAACGCGTCAACATGGATCAGCAAAGCCGCTCAAAGGGTCCGCCATGAGCAGCAATGCAAGCGTGGCAACGCGTCAACATGGATAAGCAAAGCCGCTTAAAGGGTCCGCCATGAGCAGCAATGCAAGCGTGGCAACGCGTCAACGTGGATCAGCAAAGCCGCTCAAAGGGTCCGCCATGAGCAGCAATGCAAGCGTGGCAACGCGTCAACATGGATCAGCAAAGCCGCTCAAAGAGTCCGCCATGAGCAGCAATGCATGCGAGGCAACGCGTCAACATGGATCAGCAAAGCCGCTCAAAGGGTCCGCCATGAGCAGCAATGCATGCGAGGCAACGCGTCAACATGGATCAGCAAAGCCGCTCAAAGGGTCCGCCATGAGCAGCAATGCATGCGAGGCAACGCGTCAACGTGGATCAGCAAAGCCGCTCAAAGAGTCCGCCATGAGCAGCAATGCAAGCGTGGCAACGCGTCAACATGGATCAGCAAAGCCGCTCAAAGGGTCCGCCATGAGCAGCAATGCATGCGTGGCAACGCGTCAACATGGATCAGCAAAGCCGCTCAAAGGGTCCGCCATGAGCAGCAATGCAAGCGTGGCAACGCGTCAACATGGATCAGCAAAGCCGCTCAAAGGGTCCGCCATGAGCAGCAATGCAAGCGTGGCAACGCGTCAACATGGATCAGCAAAGCCGCTCAAAGGGTCCGCCATGAGCAGCAATGCATGCGAGGCAACGCGTCAACATGGATCAGCAAAGCCGCTCAAAGGGTCCGCCATGAGCAGCAATGCAAGCGTGGCAACGCGTCAACATGGATCAGCAAAGCCGCTCAAAGAGTCCGCCATGAGCAGCAATTTAAGCGTGGCAACGCGTCAACATGGATCAGCAAAGCCGCTCAAAGGGTCCGCCATGAGCAGCAATGCATGCGAGGCAACGCGTCAACATGGATCAGCAAAGCCGCTCAAAGAGTCCGCCATGAGCAGCAATGCATGAGAGGCAACGCGTCAACGTGGATCAGCAAAGCCGCTCAAAGAGTCCGCCATGAGCAGCAATGCAAGCGTGGCAACGCGTCAACATGGATCAGCAAAGCCGCTCAAAGGGTCCGCCATGAGCAGCAATGCATGCGAGGCAACGCGTCAACATGGATCAGCAAAGCCGCTCAAAGAGTCCGCCATGAGCAGCAATGCAAGCGTGGCAACGCGCCAACATGGATCAGCAAAGCCGCTCAAAGGGTCCGCCATGAGCAGCAATGCATGCGAGGCAACGCTTCAACATGGATCAGCAAAGCCGCGCAAAGGGTCCGCCATGAGCAGCAATGCAAGCGTGGCAACGCGTCAACATGGATCAGCAAAGCCGCTCAAAGGGTCCGCCATGAGCAGCAATGCATGCGTGGCAACGCGTCAACATGGATCAGCAAATCCGCTCAAAGGGTCCGCCATGAGCAGCAATGCAAGCGTGGCAACGCGTCAACATGGATCAGCAAAGCCGCTCAAAGTGTCCGCCATGAGCAGCAATGCAAGCGTGGCAACGCGTCAACATGGATCAGCAAAGCCGCTCAAAGGGTCCGCCATGAGCAGCAATGCAAGCGTGGCAACGCGCCAACATAGATCAGCAAAGCCGCTCAAAGGGTCCGCCATGAACAGCAATGCATGCGAGGCAACGCGTCAACATGGATCAGCAAAGCCGCTCAAAGGGTCCGCCATGAGCAGCAATGCAAGCGTGGCAACGCGTCAACATGGATCAGCAAAGCCGCTCAAAGGGTCCGCCATGAGCAGCAATGCATGCAAGGCAACGCGTCAACATGGATCAGCAAAGCCGCTCAAAGGGTCCGCCATGAGCAGCAATGCATGCGAGGCAACGCGTCAACATGGATCAGCAAAGCCGCTCAAAGGGTCCGCCATGAGCAGCAATGCAAGCGTGGCAACGCGTCAACATGGATCAGCAAAGCCGCTCAAAGGGTCCGCCATGAGCAGCAATGCAAGCGTGGCAACGCGTCAACATGGATCAGCAAAGCCGCTCAAAGGGTCCGCCATGAGCAGCAATGCAAGCGTGGCAACGCGTCAACATGGATCAGAAAAGCCGCTCAAAGGGTCCGCCATGAGCAGCAATGCAAGCGTGGCAACGCGTCAACATGGATCAGCAAAGCCGCTCAAAGTGTCCGCCATGAGCAGCAATGCATGCGAGGCAACGCGTCAACATGGATCAGCAAAGCCGCTCAAAGAGTCCGCCATGAGCAGCAATGCATGCGAGGCAACGCGTCAACATGGATCAGCAAAGCCGCTCAAAGGGTCCGCCATGAGCAGCAATGCATGCGAGGCAACGCGTCAACATGGATCAGCAAAGCCGCTCAAAGGGTCCGCCATGAGCAGCAATGCATGCGAGGCAACGCGTCAACGTGGATCAGCAAAGCCGCTCAAAGAGTCCGCCATGAGCAGCAATGCAAGCGTGGCAACGCGTCAACATGGATCAGCAAAGCCGCTCAAAGGGTCCGCCATGAGCAGCAATGCATGCGTGGCAACGCGTCAACATGGATCAGCAAAGCCGCTCAAAGGGTCCGCCATGAGCAGCAATGCAAGCGTGGCAACGCGTCAACATGGATCAGCAAAGCCGCTCAAAGGGTCCGCCATGAGCAGCAATGCAAGCGTGGCAACGCGTCATCATGGATCAGCAAAGCCGCTCAAAGGGTCCGCCATGAGCAGCAATGCATGCGAGGCAACGCGTCAACATGGATCAGCAAAGCCGCTCAAAGGGTCCGCCATGAGCAGCAATGAAAGCGTGGCAACGCGTCAACATGGATCAGCAAAGCCGCTCAAAGGGTCCGCCATGAGCAGCAATGCATGCGAGGCAACGCGTCAACGTGGATCAGCAAAGCCGCTCAAAGGGTCCGCCATGAGGAGCAATGCAAGCGTGGCAACGCGTCAACATGGATCAGCAATGCCGCTCAAAGGGTCCGCCATGAGCAGCAATGCAAGCGTGGCAACGCGTCAACATGGATCAGCAAAGCCGCTCAAAGGGTCCGCCATGAGCAGGAATGCAAGCGTGGCAACGCTTCAACGTGGATCAGCAAAGCCGCTCAAAGAGTCCGCCATGAGCAACAATGCATGCGAGGCAACGCGTCAACATGGATCAACAAAGCCGCTGAAAGGGTCCGCCATGAGCAGCAATGCATGCGAGGCAACGCGTCAACATGGATCAGCAAAGCCGCTCAAAGGGTCCGCCATGAGCAGCAATGCAAGCGTGGCAACGCGTCAACATGGATCAGCAAAGCCGCTCAAAGGGTCCGCCATGAGCAGCAATGCAAGCGTGGCAACGCGTCAACATGGATCAGCAAAGCCGCTCAAAGAGTCCGCCATGAGCAGCAATGCAAGCGTGGCAACGCGTCAACATGGATCAGCAAAGCCGCTCAAAGAGTCCGCCATGAGCAGCAATGCAAGCGTGGCAACGCGTCAACATGGATCAGCAAAGCCGCTCAAAGGGTCTGCCATGAGCAGCAATGCAAGCGTGGCAACGCGTCAACATGGATCAGCAAAGCCGCTCAAAGGGTCCGCCATGAGCAGCAATGCATGCGAGGCAACGCGTCAACATGGATCAGCAAAGCCGCTCAAAGAGTCCGCCATGAGCAGCAATGCAAGCGTGGCATCGCGTCAACATTGATCAGCAAAGCCGCTCAAAGGGTCCGCCATGAGCAGCAATGCAAGCGTGGCAACGCGCCAATATGGATCAGCAAAGCCGCTCAAAGGGTCCGCCATGAGCAGCAATGCAAGCGTGGCAACGCGTCAACATGGATCAGCAAAGCCGCTCAAAGGGTCCGCCATGAGCAGCAATGCAAGCGTGGCAACGCGTCAACGTGGATCAGCAAAGCCGCTCAAAGGGTCCGCCATGAGCAGCAATGCAAGCGTGGCAACGCGTCAACATGGATCAGCAAAGCCGCTCAAAGAGTCCGCCATGAGCAGCAATGCATGCGAGGCAACGCGTCAACATGGATCAGCAAAGCCGCTCAAAGGGTCCGCCATGAGCAGCAATGCAAGCGAGGCAACGCGTCAACATGGATCAGCAAAGCCGCTCAAAGGGTCCGCCATGAGCAGCAATGCATGCGAGGCAACGCGTCAACATGGATCAGCAAAGCCGCTCAAAGAGTCCGCCATGAGCAGCAATGCAAGCGTGGCAACGCGTCAACATGGATCAGCAAAGCCGCTCAAAGGGTCCGCCATGAGCAGCAATGAATGCGTGGCAACGCGTCAACATGGATCAGCAAAGCCGCTCAAAGGGTCCGCCATGAGCAGCAATGCAAGCGTGGCAACGCGTCAACATGGATCAGCAAAGCCGCTCAAAGGGTCCGCCATGAGCAGCAATGCAAGCGTGGCAACGCATCAACGTGGATCAGCAAAGCCGCTCAAAGGGTCCGCCATGAGCAGCAATGCAAGCGTGGTAACGCGTCAACATGGATCAGCAAAGCCGCTCAAAGAGTCCGCCATGAGCAGCAATGCATGCGAGGCAACGCGTCAACATGGATCAGCAAAGCCGCTCAAAGGGTCCGCCATGAGCAGCAATGCATGCGAGGCAACGCGTCAACATGGATCAGCAAAGCCGCTCAAAGGGTCCGCCATGAGCAGCAATGCATGCGAGGCAACGCGTCAACGTGGATCAGCAAAGCCGCTCAAAGAGTCCGCCATGAGCAGCAATGCAAGCGTGGCAACGCGTCAACATGGATCAGCAAAGCCGCTCAAAGGGTCCGCCATGAGCAGCAATGCATGCGTGGCAACGCGTCAACATGGATCAGCAAAGCCGCTCAAAGGGTCCGCCATGAGCAGCAATGCAAGCGTGGCAACGCGTCAACATGGATCAGCAAAGCCGCTCAAAGGGTCCGCCATGAGCAGCAATGCAAGCGTGGCAACGCGTCAACATGGATCAGCAAAGCCGCTCAAAGGGTCCGCCATGAGCAGCAATGCATGCGAGGCAACGCGTCAACATGGATCAGCAAAGCCGCTCAAAGGGTCCGCCATGAGCAGCAATGCAAGCGTGGCAACGCGTCAACATGGATCAGCAAAGCCGCTCAAAGTGTCCGCCATGAGCAGCAATGCATGCGAGGCAACGCGTCAACGTGGATCACCAAAGCCGCTCAAAGGGTCCGCCATGAGCAGCAATGCAAGCGTGGCAACGCGTCAACATGGATCAGCAAAGCCGCTCAAAGGGTCCGCCATGAGCAGCAATGCAAGCGTGGCAACGCGTCAACATGGATAAGCAAAGCCGCTCAAAGAGTCCGCCATGAGCAGGAATGCATGCGAGGCAACGCGTCAACATGGATCAGCAAAGCCGCTCAAAGGGTCCGCCATGAGCAGCAATGCATGCGAGGCAACGCGTCAACATGGATCAGCAAAGCCGCTCAAAGGGTCCGCCATGAGCAGCAATGCATGCGAGGCAACGCGTCAACGTGGATCAGCAAAGCCGCTCAAAGAGTCCGCCATGAGCAGCAATGCAAGCGTGGCAACGCGTCAACATGGATCAGCAAAGCCGCTCAAAGGGTCCGCCATGAGCAGCAATGCATGCGTGGCATCGCGTCAACATGGATCAGCAAAGCCGCTCAAAGGGTCCGCCATGAGCAGCAATGCAAGCGTGGCAACGCGTCAACATGGATCAGCAAAGCCGCTCAAAGGGTCCGCCATGAGCAGCAATGCAAGCGTAGCAACGCGTCAACATGGATCAGCAAAGCCGCTCAAAGGGTCCGCCATGAGCAGCAATGCATGCGAGGCAACGCGTCAACATGGATCAGCAAAGCCGCTCAAAGGGTCCGCCATGAGCAGCAATGAAAGCGTGGCAACGCGTCAACATGGATCAGCAAAGCCGCTCAAAGGGTCCGCCATGAGCAGCAATGCATGCGAGGCAACGCGTCAACGTGGATCAGCAAAGCCGCTCAAAGGGTCCGCCATGAGCAGCAATGCAAGCGTGGCAACGCGTCAACATGGATCAGCAAAGCCGCTCAAAGGGTCCGCCATGAGCAGCAATGCAAGCGTGGCAACGCGTCAACATGGATCAGCAAAGCCGCTCAAAGGGTCCGCCATGAGCAGGAATGCAAGCGTGGCAACGCGTCAACGTGGATCAACAAAGCCGCTCAAAGAGTCCGCCATGAGCAGCAATGCATGCGAGGCAACGCGTCAACATGGATCAACAAAGCCGCTGAAAGGGTCCGCCATGAGCAGCAATGCAAGCGTGGCAACGCGTCAACATGGATCAGCAAAGCCGCTCAAAGAGTCCGCCATGAGCAGCAATGCAAGCGTGGCAACGCGTCAACATGGATCAGCAAAGCCGCTCAAAGAGTCCGCCATGAGCAGCAATGCAAGCGTGGCAACGCGTCAACATGGATCAGCAAAGACGCTCAAAGGGTCCGCCATGAGCAGCAATGCAAGCGTGGCAACGCGTCAACATGGATCAGCAAAGCCGCTCAAAGGGTCCGCCATGAGCAGCAATGCATGCGAGGCAACGCGTCAACATGGATCAGCAAAGCCGCTCAAAGAGTCCGCCATGAGCAGCAATGCAAGCGTGGCAACGCGTCAACATGGATCAGCAAAGCCGCTCAAAGGGTCCGCCATGAGCAGCAATGCAAGCGTGGCAACGCGCCAACATGGATCAGCAAAGCCGCTCAAAGGGTCCGCCATGAGCAGCAATGCAAGCGTGGCAACGCGTCAACATGGATCAGCAAAGCCGCTCAAAGGGTCCGCCATGAGCAGCAATGCATGCGAGGCATCGCGTCAACATGGATCAGCAAAGCCGCTCAAAGGGTCCGCCATGAGCAGCAATGCATGCGAGGCAACGCGTCAACATGGATCAGCAAAGCCGCTCAAAGGGTCCGCCATGAGCAGCAATGCATGCGAGGCAACGCGTCAACGTGGAACAGAAAAGCCGCTCAAAGAGTCCGCCTTGAGCAGCAATGCAAGCGTGGCAACGCGTCAACATGGATCAGCAAAGCCGCTCAAAGGGTCCGCCATGAGCAGCAATGCATGCGTGGCAACGCGTCAACATGGATCAGCAAAGCCGCTCAAAGGGTCCGCCATGAGCAGCAATGCAAGCGTGGCAACGCGTCAACATGGATCAGCAAAGCCGCTCAAAGGGTCCGCCATGAGCAGCAATGCAAGCGTGGCAACGCGTCAACGTGGATCAGCAAAGCCGCTCAAAGGGTCCGCCATGAGCAGCAATGCAAGCGTGGCAACGCGTCAACATGGATCAGCAAAGCCGCTCAAAGAGTCCGCCATGAGCAGCAATGCATGCGAGGCAACGCGTCAACATGGATCAGCAAAGCCGCTCAAAGGGTCCGCCATGAGCAGCAATGCATGCGAGGCAACGCGTCAACATGGATCAGCAAAGCCGCTCAAAGGGTCCGCCATGAGCAGCAATGCAAGCGTGGCAACGCGTCAACATGGATCAGCAAAGCCGCTCAAAGAGTCCGCCATGAGCAGCAATTTAAGCGTGGCAACGCGTCAACATGGATCAGCAAAGCCGCTCAAAGGGTCCGCCATGAGCAGCAATGCATGCGAGGCAACGCGTCAACATGGATCAGCAAAGCCGCTCAAAGAGTCCGCCATGAGCAGCAATGCATGAGAGGCAACGCGTCAACGTGGATCAGCAAAGCCGCTCAAAGAGTCCGCCATGAGCAGCAATGCAAGCGTGGCAACGCGTCAACATGGATCAGCAAAGCCGCTCAAAGGGTCCGCCATGAGCAGCAATGCATGCGAGGCAACGCGTCAACATGGATCAGCAAAGCCGCTCAAAGAGTCCGCCATGAGCAGCAATGCAAGCGTGGCAACGCGCCAACATGGATCAGCAAAGCCGCTCAAAGGGTCCGCCATGAGCAGCAATGCATGCGAGGCAACGCTTCAACATGGATCAGCAAAGCCGCGCAAAGGGTCCGCCATGAGCAGCAATGCAAGCGTGGCAACGCGTCAACATGGATCAGCAAAGCCGCTCAAAGGGTCCGCCATGAGCAGCAATGCATGCGTGGCAACGCGTCAACATGGATCAGCAAATCCGCTCAAAGGGTCCGCCATGAGCAGCAATGCAAGCGTGGCAACGCGTCAACATGGATCAGCAAAGCCGCTCAAAGTGTCCGCCATGAGCAGCAATGCAAGCGTGGCAACGCGTCAACATGGATCAGCAAAGCCGCTCAAAGGGTCCGCCATGAGCAGCAATGCAAGCGTGGCAACGCGCCAACATAGATCAGCAAAGCCGCTCAAAGGGTCCGCCATGAACAGCAATGCATGCGAGGCAACGCGTCAACATGGATCAGCAAAGCCGCTCAAAGGGTCCGCCATGAGCAGCAATGCAAGCGTGGCAACGCGTCAACATGGATCAGCAAAGCCGCTCAAAGGGTCCGCCATGAGCAGCAATGCATGCGAGGCAACGCGTCAACATGGATCAGCAAAGCCGCTCAAAGGGTCCGCCATGAGCAGCAATGCATGCGAGGCAACGCGTCAACATGGATCAGCAAAGCCGCTCAAAGGGTCCGCCATGAGCAGCAATGCAAGCGTGGCAACGCGTCAACATGGATCAGCAAAGCCGCTCAAAGGGTCCGCCATGAGCAGCAATGCAAGCGTGGCAACGCGTCAACATGGATCAGCAAAGCCGCTCAAAGGGTCCGCCATGAGCAGCAATGCAAGCGTGGCAACGCGTCAACATGGATCAGCAAAGCCGCTCAAAGGGTCCGCCATGAGCAGCAATGCAAGCGTGGCAACGCGTCAACATGGATCAGCAAAGCCGCTCAAAGGGTCCGCCATGAGCAGCAATGCATGCGAGGCAACGCGTCAACATGGATCAGCAAAGCCGCTCAAAGAGTCCGCCATGAGCAGCAATGCATGCGAGGCAACGCGTCAACATGGATCAGCAAAGCCGCTCAAAGGGTCCGCCATGAGCAGCAATGCATGCGAGGCAACGCGTCAACATGGATCAGCAAAGCCGCTCAAAGGGTCCGCCATGAGCAGCAATGCATGCGAGGCAACGCGTCAACGTGGATCAGCAAAGCCGCTCAAAGAGTCCGCCATGAGCAGCAATGCAACCGTGGCAACGCGTCAACATGGATCAGCAAAGCCGCTCAAAGGGTCCGCCATGAGCAGCAATGCATGCGTGGCAACGCGTCAACATGGATCAGCAAAGCCGCTCAAAGGGTCCGCCATGAGCAGCAATGCAAGCGTGGCAACGCGTCAACATGGATCAGCAAAGCCGCTCAAAGGGTCCGCCATGAGCAGCAATGCAAGCGTGGCAACGCGTCATCATGGATCAGCAAAGCCGCTCAAAGGGTCCGCCATGAGCAGCAATGCATGCGAGGCAACGCGTCAACATGGATCAGCAAAGCCGCTCAAAGGGTCCGCCATGAGCAGCAATGAAAGCGTGGCAACGCGTCAACATGGATCAGCAAAGCCGCTCAAAGGGTCCGCCATGAGCAGCAATGCATGCGAGGCAACGCGTCAACGTGGATCAGCAAAGCCGCTCAAAGGGTCCGCCATGAGGAGCAATGCAAGCGTGGCAACGCGTCAACATGGATCAGCAATGCCGCTCAAAGGGTCCGCCATGAGCAGCAATGCAAGCGTGGCAACGCGTCAACATGGATCAGCAAAGCCGCTCAAAGGGTCCGCCATGAGCAGGAATGCAAGCGTGGCAACGCTTCAACGTGGATCAGCAAAGCCGCTCAAAGAGTCCGCCATGAGCAGCAATGCATGCGAGGCAACGCGTCAACATGGATCAGCAAAGCCGCTGAAAGGGTCCGCCATGAGCAGCAATGCATGCGAGGCAACGCGTCAACATGGATCAGCAAAGCCGCTCAAAGGGTCCGCCATGAGCAGCAATGCAAGCGTGGCAACGCGTCAACATGGATCAGCAAAGCCGCTCAAAGGGTCCGCCATGAGCAGCAATGCAAGCGTGGCAACGCGTCAACATGGATCAGCAAAGCCGCTCAAAGAGTCCGCCATGAGCAGCAATGCAAGCGTGGCAACGCGTCAACATGGATCAGCAAAGCCGCTCAAAGAGTCCGCCATGAGCAGCAATGCAAGCGTGGCAACGCGTCAACATGGATCAGCAAAGCCGCTCAAAGGGTCCGCCATGAGCAGCAATGCAAGCGTGGCAACGCGTCAACATGGATCAGCAAAGCCGCTCAAAGGGTCCGCCATGAGCAGCAATGCAAGCGTGGCAACGCGTCAACATGGATCAGCAAAGCCGCTCAAAGAGTCCGCCATGAGCAGCAATGCAAGCGTGGCAACGCGTCAACATGGATCAGCAAAGCCGCTCAAAGGGTCCGCCATGAGCAGCAATGCAAGCGTGGCAACGCGCCAACATGGATCAGCAAAGCCGCTCAAAGGGTCCGCCATGAGCAGCAATGCAAGCGTGGCAACGCGTCAACATGGATCAGCAAAGCCGCTCAAAGGGTCCGCCATGAGCAGCAATGCAAGCGTGGCAACGCGTCAACGTGGATCAGCAAAGCCGCTCAAAGGGTCCGCCATGAGCAGCAATGCAAGCGTGGCAACGCGTCAACATGGATCAGCAAAGCCGCTCAAAGAGTCCGCCATGAGCAGCAATGCATGCGAGGCAACGCGTCAACATGGATCAGCAAAGCCGCTCAAAGGGTCCGCCATGTGCAGCAATGCATGCGAGGCAACGCGTCAACATGGATCAGCAAAGCCGCTCAAAGGGTCCGCCATGAGCAGCAATGCATGCGAGGCAACGCGTCAACATGGATCAGCAAAGCCGCTCAAAGAGTCCGCCATGAGCAGCAATGCAAGCGTGGCAACGCGTCAACATGGATCAGCAAAGCCGCTCAAAGGGTCCGCCATGAGCAGCAATGTATGCGTGGCAACGCGTCAATATGGATCAGCAAAGCCGCTCAAAGGGTCCGCCATGAGCAGCAATGCAAGCGTGGCAACGCGTCAACATGGATCAGCAAAGCCGCTCAAAGGGTCCGCCATGAGCAGCAATGCAAGCGTGGCAACGCGTCAACGTGGATCAGCAAAGCCGCTCAAAGGGTCCGCCATGAGCAGCAATGCAAGCGTTGTAACGCGTCAACATGGATCAGCAAAGCCGCTCAAAGAGTCCGCCATGAGCAGCAATGCATGCGAGGCAACGCGTCAACATGGATCAGCAAAGCCGCTCAAAGGGTCCGCCATGAGCAGCAATGCATGCGAGGCAACGCGTCAACATGGATCAGCAAAGCCGCTCAAAGGGTCCGCCATGAGCAGCAATGCATGCGAGGCAACGCGTCAACGTGGATCAGCAAAGCCGCTCAAAGAGTCCGCCATGAGCAGCAATGCAAGCGTGGCAACGCGTCAACATGGATCAGCAAAGCCGCTCAAAGGGTCCGCCATGAGCAGCAATGCATGCGTGGCAACGCGTCAACATGGATCAGCAAAGCCGCTCAAAGGGTCCGCCATGAGCAGCAATGCAAGCGTGGCAACGCGTCAACATGGATCAGCAAAGCCGCTCAAAGGGTCCGCCATGAGCAGCAATGCAAGCGTGGCAACGCGTCAACATGGATCAGCAAAGCCGCTCAAAGGGTCCGCCATGAGCAGCAATGCATGCGAGGCAACGCGTTAACATGGATCAGCAAAGCCGCTCAAAGGGTCCGCCATGAGCAGCAATGCAAGCGTGGCAACGCGTCAACATGGATCAGCAAAGCCGCTCAAAGTGTCCGCCATGAGCAGCAATGCATGCGAGGCAACGCGTCAACGTGGATCACCAAAGCCGCTCAAAGGGTCCGCCATGAGCAGCAATGCAAGCGTGGCAACGCGTCAACATGGATCAGCAAAGCCGCTCAAAGGGTCCGCCATGAGCAGCAATGCAAGCGTGGCAACGCGTCAACATGGATAAGCAAAGCCGCTCAAAGAGTCCGCCATGAGCAGGAATGCAAGCGTGGCAACGCTTCAACGTGGATCAGCAAAGCCACTCAAAGAGTCCGCCATGAGCAGCAACGCATGCGAGGCAACGCGTCAACATGGATCAGCAAAGCCGCTGAAAGGGTCCGCCATGAGCAGCAATGCAAGCGTGGCAACGCGTCAACATGGATCAGCAAAGCCGCTCAAAGGGTCCGCCATGAGCAGCAATGCAAGCGTGGCAACACGTCAACATGGATCAGCAAAGCCGCTCAAAGAGTCCGCCATGAGCAGCAATGCAAGCGTGGCAACGCGTCAACATGGATCAGCAAAGCCGCTCAAAGAGTCCGCCATGAGCAGCAATGCAAGCGTGGCAACGCGTCAACATGGATCAGCAAAGCCGATCAAAGGGTCCGCCATGAACAGCAATGCAAGCGTGGCAACGCGTCAACATGGATCAGCAAAGCCGCTCAAAGAGTCCGCCATGAGCAGCAATGCAAGCGTGGCAACGCGTCAACATGGATCAGCAAAGCCGCTCAAAGGGTCCGCCATGAGCAGCAATGCAAGCGTGGCAACGCGCCAACATGGATCAGCAAAGCCGCTCAAAGGGTCCGCCATGAGCAGCAATGCAAGCGTGGCAACGCGTCAACATGGATCAGCAAAGCCGCTCAAAGGGTCCGCCATGAGCAGCAATGCAAGCGTGGCAACGCGTCAACGTGGATCAGCAAAGCCGCTCAAAGGGTCCGCCATGAGCAGCAATGCAAGCGAGGCAACGCGTCAACATGGATCAGCAAAGCCGCTCAAAGAGTCCGCCATGAGCAGCAATGCAAGCGTGGCAACGCGTCAACATGGATCAGCAAAGCCGCTCAAAGGGTCCGCCATGAGCAGCAATGCATGCGAGGCAACGCGTCAACATGGATCAGCAAAGCCGCTCAAAGGGTCCGCCATGAGCAGCAATGCAAGCGTGGCAACGCGTCAACATGGATCAGCAAAGCCGCTCAAAGGGTCCGCCATGAGCAGCAATGCAAGCATGGCAACGCGTCAACATGGATCAGCAAAGCCGCTCAAAGAGTCCGCCATGAGCAGCAATGCATGCGAGGCAACTTGTCAACATGGATCAGCAAAGCCGCTCAAAGGGTCCGCCATGAGCAGCAATGCAAGCGAGGCAACGAGTCAACATGGATCAGCAAAGCCGCTCAAAGAGTCCGCCATGAGCAGCAATGCATGCGAGGCAACGCGTCAACATGGATCAGCAAAGCCGCTCAAAGAGTCCGCCATGAGCAGCAATGCATGCGAGTCAACGCGTCAACATGGATCAGCAAAGCCGCTCAAGGGTCCGCCATGAGCAGCAATGCATGCGAGGCAACGCTTCAACATGGATCAGCAAAGCCGCTCAAAGGGTCCGCCATGAGCAGCAATGCAAGCGTGGCAACGCGTCAACATGGATCAGCGAAGCCGCTGAAAGGGTCCGCCATGAGCAGCAATGCAAGCGTGGCAACGCGTCAACATGGATCAGCAAAGCCGCTCAAAGGGTCCGCCATGAGCAGCAATGCAAGCGTGGCAACGCGTCAACATGGATCAGCAAAGCCGCTCAAAGAGTCCGCCATGAGCAGCAATGCAAGCGAGGCAACGCTTCAACGTGGATCAGCAAAGCCGCTCAAAGAGTCCGCCATGAGCAGTAATGCATGCGAGGCAACGCGCCAACATGGATCAGCAAAGACGCTCAAAGGGTCCGCCATGAGCAGCAATGCAAGCGTGGCAACGCGTCAACATGGATCAGCAAAGCCGCTCAAAGGGTCCGCCATGAGCAGCAATGCATGCGAGGCAACGCGTCAACATGGATCAGCAAAGCCGCTCAAAGGGTCCGCCATGAGCAGCAATGCATGCGAGGCAACGCGTCAACATGGATCAGCAAAGCCGCTCAAAGGGTCCGCCATGAGCAGCAATGCAAGCGTGGCAACGCGTCAACATGGATAAGCAAAGCCGCTCAAAGGGTCCGCCATGAGCAGCAATGCAAGCGTGGCAACGCGTCAACATGGATCAGCAAAGCCGCTCAAAGGGTCCGCCATGAGCAGCAATGCAAGCGTATCAACGCGTCAACGTGGATCAGCAAAGCCGCTCAAAGGGTCCGCCATGAGCAGCAATGCAAGCGTGGCAACGCGTCAACATGGATCAGCAAAGCCGCTCAAAGGGTCCGCCATGAGCAGCAATGCATGCGAGGCAACGCTTCAACATGGATCAGCAAAGCCGCTCAAAGGGTCCGCCATGAGCAGCAATGCAAGCGTGGCAACGCGTCAACATGGATCAGCAAAGCCGCTCAAAGAGTCCGCCATGAGCAGCAATGCATGCGAGGCAACGCGTCAACATGGATCAGCAAAGCCGCTCAAAGGGTCCGCCATGAGCAGCAATGCATGCGAGGCAACGCGTCAACATGGATCAGCAAAGCCGCTCAAAGAGTCCGCCATGAGCAGCAATGCATGCGAGGCAACGCGCCAACATGGATCAGCAAAGCCGCTCAAAGGGTCCGCCATGAGCAGCAATGCATGCGAGGCAACGCGTCAACATGGATCAGCAAAGCCGCTCAAAGGGTCCGCCATGAGCAGCAATGCAAGCGTGGCAACGCGTCAACATGGATCAGCAAAGCCGCTCAAAGGGTCCGCCATGAGCAGCAATGCAAGCGTGGCAACGCGTCAACATGGATCAGCAAAGCCGCTCAAAGAGTCCGCCATGAGCAGCAATGCATGAGAGGCAACGCGTCAACATGGATCAGCAAAGCCGCTCAAAGGGTCCGCCATGAGCAGCAATGCAAGCGTGGCAACGCGTCAACATGGATCAGCAAAGCCGCTCAAAGGGTCCGCCATGAGCAGCAATGCATGCGAGGCAACGCGTCAACATGGATCAGCAAAGCCGCTCAAAGAGTCCGCCATGAGCAGCAATGCAAGCGTGGCTACGCGTCAACATGGATCAGCAAAGCCGCTCAAAGGGTCCGCCATGAGCAGCAATGCATGCGAGGCAACGCGTCAACATGGATCAGCAAAGCCGCTCAAAGAGTCCGCCATGAGCAGCAATGCATGCGAGGCAACGCGTCAACATGGATCAGCAAAGCTGCTCAAAGGGTCCGCCATGAGCAGCAATGCATGCGAGGCAACGCGTCAACATGGATCAGCAAAGCCGCTCAAAGAGTCCGCCATGAGCAGCAATGCATGCGAGGCAACGCGTCAACATGGATCAGCAAAGCCGCTCAATGAGTCCGCCATGAGCAGCAATGCAAGCGTGGCAACGCGTCAACATGGATCAGCAAAGCCGCTCAAAGGGTCCGCCATGAGCAGCAATGCATGAGAGGCAACGCGTCAACATGGATCAGCAAAGCCGCTCAAAGGGTCCGCCACGAGCAGCAATGCATGCGAGGCAACGCTTCAACGTGTATCAGCAAAGCCGCTCAAAGGGTCCGCCATGAGCAGCAATGCAAGCGTGGCAACGCGCCAACATGGATCAGCAAAGCCGCTCAAAGGGTCCGCCATGAGCAGCAATGCAAGCGTGGCAACGCGTCAACATGGATCAGCAAAGCCGCTCAAAGGGTCCGCCATGAGCAGCAATGCAAGCGTGGCAACGCGTCAACATGGATGAGCAAAGCCGCTCAAAGGGTCCGCCATGAGCAGCAATGAAAGCGTGGCAACGCGTCAACATGGATCAGCAAAGCCGCTCAAAGGGTCCGCCATGAGCAGCAATGCATGCGAGGCAACGCGTCAACGTGGATCAGCAAAGCCGCTCAAAGGGTCCGCCATGAGGAGCAATGCAAGCGTGGCAACGCGTCAACATGGATCAGCAATGCCGCTCAAAGGGTCCGCCATGAGCAGCAATGCAAGCGTGGCAACGCGTCAACATGGATCAGCAAACCGCTCAAAGGGTCCGCCATGAGCAGGAATGCAAGCGTGGCAACGCTTCAACGTGGATCAGCAAAGCCGCTCAAAGAGTCCGCCATGAGCAGCAATGCATGCGAGGCAACGCGTCAACATGGATCAACAAAGCCGCTGAAAGGGTCCGCCATGAGCAGCAATGCATGCGAGGCAACGCGTCAACATGGATCAGCAAAGCCGCTCAAAGGGTCCGCCATGAGCAGCAATGCATGCGAGGCAACGCGTCAACATGGATCAGCAAAGCCGCTCAAAGAGTCCGCCATGAGCAGCAATGCAAGCGTGGCAACGCGTCAACATGGATCAGCAAAGCCGCTCAAAGGGTCCGCCATGAGCAGCAATGTATGCGTGGCAACGCGTCAATATGGATCAGCAAAGCCGCTCAAAGGGTCCGCCATGAGCAGCAATGCAAGCGTGGCAACGCGTCAACATGGATCAGCAAAGCCGCTCAAAGGGTCCGCCATGAGCAGCAATGCAAGCGTGGCAACGCGTCAACGTGGATCAGCAAAGCCGCTCAAAGGGTCCGCCATGAGCAGCAATGCAAGCGTTGTAACGCGTCAACATGGATCAGCAAAGCCGCTCAAAGAGTCCGCCATGAGCAGCAATGCATGCGAGGCAACGCGTCAACATGGATCAGCAAAGCCGCTCAAAGGGTCCGCCATGAGCAGCAATGCATGCGAGGCAACGCGTCAACATGGATCAGCAAAGCCGCTCAAAGGGTCCGCCATGAGCAGCAATGCATGCGAGGCAACGCGTCAACGTGGATCAGCAAAGCCGCTCAAAGAGTCCGCCATGAGCAGCAATGCAAGCGTGGCAACGCGTCAACATGGATCAGCAAAGCCGCTCAAAGGGTCCGCCATGAGCAGCAATGCATGCGTGGCAACGCGTCAACATGGATCAGCAAAGCCGCTCAAAGGGTCCGCCATGAGCAGCAATGCAAGCGTGGCAACGCGTCAACATGGATCAGCAAAGCCGCTCAAAGGGTCCGCCATGAGCAGCAATGCAAGCGTGGCAACGCGTCAACATGGATCAGCAAAGCCGCTCAAAGGGTCCGCCATGAGCAGCAATGCATGCGAGGCAACGCGTTAACATGGATCAGCAAAGCCGCTCAAAGGGTCCGCCATGAGCAGCAATGCAAGCGTGGCAACGCGTCAACATGGATCAGCAAAGCCGCTCAAAGTGTCCGCCATGAGCAGCAATGCATGCGAGGCAACGCGTCAACGTGGATCACCAAAGCCGCTCAAAGGGTCCGCCATGAGCAGCAATGCAAGCGTGGCAACGCGTCAACATGGATCAGCAAAGCCGCTCAAAGGGTCCGCCATGAGCAGCAATGCAAGCGTGGCAACGCGTCAACATGGATAAGCAAAGCCGCTCAAAGAGTCCGCCATGAGCAGGAATGCAAGCGTGGCAACGCTTCAACGTGGATCAGCAAAGCCACTCAAAGAGTCCGCCATGAGCAGCAACGCATGCGAGGCAACGCGTCAACATGGATCAGCAAAGCCGCTGAAAGGGTCCGCCATGAGCAGCAATGCAAGCGTGGCAACGCGTCAACATGGATCAGCAAAGCCGCTCAAAGGGTCCGCCATGAGCAGCAATGCAAGCGTGGCAACACGTCAACATGGATCAGCAAAGCCGCTCAAAGAGTCCGCCATGAGCAGCAATGCAAGCGTGGCAACGCGTCAACATGGATCAGCAAAGCCGCTCAAAGAGTCCGCCATGAGCAGCAATGCAAGCGTGGCAACGCGTCAACATGGATCAGCAAAGCCGATCAAAGGGTCCGCCATGAACAGCAATGCAAGCGTGGCAACGCGTCAACATGGATCAGCAAAGCCGCTCAAAGAGTCCGCCATGAGCAGCAATGCAAGCGTGGCAACGCGTCAACATGGATCAGCAAAGCCGCTCAAAGGGTCCGCCATGAGCAGCAATGCAAGCGTGGCAACGCGCCAACATGGATCAGCAAAGCCGCTCAAAGGGTCCGCCATGAGCAGCAATGCAAGCGTGGCAACGCGTCAACATGGATCAGCAAAGCCGCTCAAAGGGTCCGCCATGAGCAGCAATGCAAGCGTGGCAACGCGTCAACGTGGATCAGCAAAGCCGCTCAAAGGGTCCGCCATGAGCAGCAATGCAAGCGTGGCAACGCGTCAACATGGATCAGCAAAGCCGCTCAAAGGGTCCGCCATGAGCAGCAATGCAAGCGAGGCAACGCGTCAACATGGATCAGCAAAGCCGCTCAAAGAGTCCGCCATGAGCAGCAATGCAAGCGTGGCAACGCGTCAACATGGATCAGCAAAGCCGCTCAAAGGGTCCGCCATGAGCAGCAATGCATGCGAGGCAACGCGTCAACATGGATCAGCAAAGCCGCTCAAAGGGTCCGCCATGAGCAGCAATGCAAGCGTGGCAACGCGTCAACATGGATCAGCAAAGCCGCTCAAAGGGTCCGCCATGAGCAGCAATGCAAGCGTGGCAACGCGTCAACATGGATCAGCAAAGCCGCTCAAAGAGTCCGCCATGAGCAGCAATGCATGCGAGGCAACTTGTCAACATGGATCAGCAAAGCCGCTCAAAGGGTCCGCCATGAGCAGCAATGCAAGCGAGGCAACGAGTCAACATGGATCAGCAAAGCCGCTCAAAGAGTCCGCCATGAGCAGCAATGCATGCGAGGCAACGCGTCAACATGGATCAGCAAAGCCGCTCAAAGAGTCCGCCATGAGCAGCAATGCATGCGAGTCAACGCGTCAACATGGATCAGCAAAGCCGCTCAAGGGTCCGCCATGAGCAGCAATGCATGCGAGGCAACGCTTCAACATGGATCAGCAAAGCCGCTCAAAGGGTCCGCCATGAGCAGCAATGCAAGCGTGGCAACGCGTCAACATGGATCAGCGAAGCCGCTGAAAGGGTCCGCCATGAGCAGCAATGCAAGCGTGGCAACGCGTCAACATGGATCAGCAAAGCCGCTCAAAGGGTCCGCCATGAGCAGCAATGCAAGCGTGGCAACGCGTCAACATGGATCAGCAAAGCCGCTCAAAGAGTCCGCCATGAGCAGCAATGCAAGCGAGGCAACGCTTCAACGTGGATCAGCAAAGCCGCTCAAAGAGTCCGCCATGAGCAGTAATGCATGCGAGGCAACGCGCCAACATGGATCAGCAAAGCCGCTCAAAGGGTCCGCCATGAGCAGCAATGCAAGCGTGGCAACGCGTCAACATGGATCAGCAAAGCCGCTCAAAGGGTCCGCCATGAGCAGCAATGCATGCGAGGCAACGCGTCAACATGGATCAGCAAAGCCGCTCAAAGGGTCCGCCATGAGCAGCAATGCATGCGAGGCAACGCGTCAACATGGATCAGCAAAGCCGCTCAAAGGGTCCGCCATGAGCAGCAATGCAAGCGTGGCAACGCGTCAACATGGATAAGCAAATCCGCTCAAAGGGTCCGCCATGAGCAGCAATGCAAGCGTGGCAACGCGTCAACATGGATCAGCAAAGCCGCTCAAAGGGTCCGCCATGAGCAGCAATGCAAGCGTATCAACGCGTCAACGTGGATCAGCAATGCCGCTCAAAGGGTCCGCCATGAGCAGCAATGCAAGCGTGGCAACGCGTCAACATGGATCAGCAAAGCCGCTCAAAGGGTCCGCCATGAGCAGCAATGCATGCGAGGCAACGCTTCAACATGGATCAGCAAAGCCGCTCAAAGGGTCCGCCATGAGCAGCAATGCAAGCGTGGCAACGCGTCAACATGGATCAGCAAAGCCGCTCAAAGAGTCCGCCATGAGCAGCAATGCATGCGAGGCAACGCGTCAACATGGATCAGCAAAGCCGCTCAAAGGGTCCGCCATGAGCAGCAATGCATGCGAGGCAACGCGTCAACATGGATCAGCAAAGCCGCTCAAAGAGTCCGCCATGAGCAGCAATGCATGCGAGGCAACGCGCCAACATGGATCAGCAAAGCCGCTCAAAGGGTCCGCCATGAGCAGCAATGCATGCGAGGCAACGCGTCAACATGGATCAGCAAAGCCGCTCAAAGGGTCCGCCATGAGCAGCAATGCAAGCGTGGCAACGCGTCAACATGGATCAGCAAAGCCGCTCAAAGGGTCCGCCATGAGCAGCAATGCAAGCGTGGCAACGCGTCAACATGGATCAGCAAAGCCGCTCAAAGAGTCCGCCATGAGCAGCAATGCATGAGAGGCAACGCGTCAACATGGATCAGCAAAGCCGCTCAAAGGGTCCGCCATGAGCAGCAATGCAAGCGTGGCAACGCGTCAACATGGATCAGCAAAGCCGCTCAAAGGGTCCGCCATGAGCAGCAATGCATGCGAGGCAACGCGTCAACATGGATCAGCAAAGCCGCTCAAAGAGTCCGCCATGAGCAGCAATGCAAGCGTGGCTACGCGTCAACATGGATCAGCAAAGCCGCTCAAAGGGTCCGCCATGAGCAGCAATGCATGCGAGGCAACGCGTCAACATGGATCAGCAAAGCCGCTCAAAGAGTCCGCCATGAGCAGCAATGCATGCGAGGCAACGCGTCAACATGGATCAGCAAAGCTGCTCAAAGGGTCCGCCATGAGCAGCAATGCATGCGAGGCAACGCGTCAACATGGATCAGCAAAGCCGCTCAAAGAGTCCGCCATGAGCAGCAATGCATGCGAGGCAACGCGTCAACATGGATCAGCAAAGCCGCTCAATGAGTCCGCCATGAGCAGCAATGCAAGCGTGGCAACGCGTCAACATGGATCAGCAAAGCCGCTCAAAGGGTCCGCCATGAGCAGCAATGCATGAGAGGCAACGCGTCAACATGGATCAGCAAAGCCGCTCAAAGGGTCCGCCACGAGCAGCAATGCATGCGAGGCAACGCTTCAACGTGTATCAGCAAAGCCGCTCAAAGGGTCCGCCATGAGCAGCAATGCAAGCGTGGCAACGCGCCAACATGGATCAGCAAAGCCGCTCAAAGGGTCCGCCATGAGCAGCAATGCAAGCGTGGCAACGCGTCAACATGGATCAGCAAAGCCGCTCAAAGGGTCCGCCATGAGCAGCAATGCAAGCGTGGCAACGCGTCAACATGGATGAGCAAAGCCGCTCAAAGGGTCCGCCATGAGCAGCAATGAAAGCGTGGCAACGCGTCAACATGGATCAGCAAAGCCGCTCAAAGGGTCCGCCATGAGCAGCAATGCATGCGAGGCAACGCGTCAACGTGGATCAGCAAAGCCGCTCAAAGGGTCCGCCATGAGGAGCAATGCAAGCGTGGCAACGCGTCAACATGGATCAGCAATGCCGCTCAAAGGGTCCGCCATGAGCAGCAATGCAAGCGTGGCAACGCGTCAACATGGATCAGCAAACCGCTCAAAGGGTCCGCCATGAGCAGGAATGCAAGCGTGGCAACGCTTCAACGTGGATCAGCAAAGCCGCTCAAAGAGTCCGCCATGAGCAGCAATGCATGCGAGGCAACGCGTCAACATGGATCAACAAAGCCGCTGAAAGGGTCCGCCATGAGCAGCAATGCATGCGAGGCAACGCGTCAACATGGATCAGCAAAGCCGCTCAAAGGGTCCGCCATGAGCAGCAATGCAAGCGTGGCAACGCGTCAACATGGATCAGCAAAGCCGCTCAAAGGGTCCGCCATGAGCAGCAATGCAAGCGTGGCAACGCGTCAACATGGATCAGCAAAGCCGCTCAAAGAGTCCGCCATGAGCAGCAATGCAAGCGTGGCAACGCGTCAACATGGATCAGCAAAGCCGCTCAAAGAGTCCGCCATGAGCAGCAATGCTAGCGTGGCAACGCGTCAACATGGATCAGCAAAGCCGCTCAAAGGGTCCGCCATGAGCAGCAATGCAAGCGTGGCAACGCGTCAACATGGATCAGCAAAGCCGCTCAAAGGGTCCGCCATGAGCAGGAATGCATGCGAGGCAACGCGTCAACATGGATCAGCAAAGCCGCTCAAAGAGTCCGCCATGAGCAGCAATGCATGCGAGGCAACGCGCCAACATGGATCAGCAAAGCCGCTCAAAGGGTCCGCCATGAGCAGCAATGCATGCGAGGCAACGCGTCAACATGGATCAGCAAAGCCGCTCAAAGGGTCCGCCATGAGCAGCAATGCAAGCGTGGCAACGCGTCAACATGGATCAGCAAAGCCGCTCAAAGGGTCCGCCATGAGCAGCAATGCAAGCGTGGCAACGCGTCAACATGGATCAGCAAAGCCGCTCAAAGAGTCCGCCATGAGCAGCAATGCATGAGAGGCAACGCGTCAACATGGATCAGCAAAGCCGCTCAAAGGGTCCGCCATGAGCAGCAATGCAAGCGTGGCAACGCGTCAACATGGATCAGCAAAGCCGCTCAAAGGGTCCGCCATGAGCAGCAATGCATGCGAGGCAACGCGTCAACATGGATCAGCAAAGCCGCTCAAAGAGTCCACCATGAGCAGCAATGCAAGCGTGGCTACGCGTCAACATGGATCAGCAAAGCCGCTCAAAGGGTCCGCCATGAGCAGCAATGCATGCGAGGCAACGCGTCAACATGGATCAGCAAAGCCGCTCAAAGAGTCCGCCATGAGCAGCAATGCATGCGAGGCAACGCGTCAACATGGATCAGCAAAGCTGCTCAAAGGGTCCGCCATGAGCAGCAATGCATGCGAGGCAACGCGTCAACATGGATCAGCAAAGCCGCTCAAAGAGTCCGCCATGAGCAGCAATGCATGCGAGGCAACGCGTCAACATGGATCAGCAAAGCCGCTCAATGAGTCCGCCATGAGCAGCAATGCAAGCGTGGCAACGCGTCAACATGGATCAGCAAAGCCGCTCAAAGGGTCCGCCATGAGCAGCAATGCATGAGAGGCAACGCGTCAACATGGATCAGCAAAGCCGCTCAAAGGGTCCGCCACGAGCAGCAATGCATGCGAGGCAACGCTTCAACGTGTATCAGCAAAGCCGCTCAAAGGGTCCGCCATGAGCAGCAATGCAAGCGTGGCAACGCGCCAACATGGATCAGCAAAGCCGCTCGAAGGGTCCGCCATGAGCAGCAATGCAAGCGTGGCAACGCGTCAACATGGATCAGCAAAGCCGCTCAAAGGGTCCGCCATGAGCAGCAATGCAAGCGTGGCAACGCGTCAACATGGATGAGCAAAGCCGCTCAAAGGGTCCGCCATGAGCAGCAATGAAAGCGTGGCAACGCGTCAACATGGATCAGCAAAGCCGCTCAAAGGGTCCGCCATGAGCAGCAATGCATGCGAGGCAACGCGTCAACGTGGATCAGCAAAGCCGCTCAAAGGGTCCGCCATGAGGAGCAATGCAAGCGTGGCAACGCGTCAACATGGATCAGCAATGCCGCTCAAAGGGTCCGCCATGAGCAGCAATGCAAGCGTGGCAACGCGTCAACATGGATCAGCAAACCGCTCAAAGGGTCCGCCATGAGCAGGAATGCAAGCGTGGCAACGCTTCAACGTGGATCAGCAAAGCCGCTCAAAGAGTCCGCCATGAGCAGCAATGCATGCGAGGCAACGCGTCAACATGGATCAACAAAGCCGCTGAAAGGGTCCGCCATGAGCAGCAATGCATGCGAGGCAACGCGTCAACATGGATCAGCAAAGCCGCTCAAAGGGTCCGCCATGAGCAGCAATGCAAGCGTGGCAACGCGTCAACATGGATCAGCAAAGCCGCTCAAAGGGTCCGCCATGAGCAGCAATGCAAGCGTGGCAACGCGTCAACATGGATCAGCAAAGCCGCTCAAAGAGTCCGCCATGAGCAGCAATGCAAGCGTGGCAACGCGTCAACATGGATCAGCAAAGCCGCTCAAAGAGTCCGCCATGAGCAGCAATGCAAGCGTGGCAACGCGTCAACATGGATCAGCAAAGCCGCTCAAAGGGTCCGCCATGAGCAGCAATGCAAGCGTGGCAACGCGTCAACATGGATCAGCAAAGCCGCTCAAAGGGTCCGCCATGAGCAGCAATGCATGCGAGGCAACGCGTCAACATGGATCAGCAAAGCCGCTCAAAGAGTCCGCCATGAGCAGCAATGCAAGCGTGGCAACGCGTCAACATTGATCAGCAAAGCCGCTCAAAGGGTCCGCCATGAGCAGCAATGCAAGCGTGGCAACGCGCCAAAATGGATCAGCAAAGCCGCTCAAAGGGTCCGCCATGAGCAGCAATGCAAGCGTGGCAACGCGTCAACATGGATCAGCAAAGCCGCTCAAAGGGTCCGCCATGAGCAGCAATGCAAGCGTGGCAACGCGTCAACGTGGATCAGCAAAGCCGCTCAAAGGGTCCGCCATGAGCAGCAATGCAAGCGTGGCAACGCGTCAACATGGATCAGCAAAGCCGCTCAAAGAGTCCGCCATGAGCAGCAATGCATGCGAGGCAACGCGTCAACATGGATCAGCAAAGCCGCTCAAAGGGTCCGCCATGAGCAGCAATGCATGCGAGGCAACGCGTCAACATGGATCAGCAAAGCCGCTCAAAGGGTCCGCCATGAGCAGCAATGCAAGCGTGGCAACGCGTCAACATGGATCAGCAAAGCCGCTCAAAGAGTCCGCCATGAGCAGCAATTTAAGCGTGGCAACGCGTCAACATGGATCAGCAAAGCCGCTCAAAGGGTCCGCCATGAGCAGCAATGCATGCGAGGCAACGCGTCAACATGGATCAGCAAAGCCGCTCAAAGAGTCCGCCATGAGCAGCAATGCATGAGAGGCAACGCGTCAACGTGGATCAGCAAAGCCGCTCAAAGAGTCCGCCATGAGCAGCAATGCAAGCGTGGAAACGCGTCAACATGGATCAGCAAAGCCGCTCAAAGGGTCCGCCATGAGCAGCAATGCATGCGAGGCAACGCGTCAACATGGATCAGCAAAGCCGCTCAAAGAGTCCGCCATGAGCAGCAATGCAAGCGTGGCAACGCGCCAACATGGATCAGCAAAGCCGCTCAAAGGGTCCGCCATGAGCAGCAATGCATGCGAGGCAACGCTTCAACATGGATCAGCAAAGCCGCGCAAAGGGTCCGCCATGAGCAGCAATGCAAGCGTGGCAACGCGTCAACATGGATCAGCAAAGCCGCTCAAAGGGTCCGCCATGAGCAGCAATGCATGCGTGGCAACGCGTCAACATGGATCAGCAAATCCGCTCAAAGGGTCCGCCATGAGCAGCAATGCAAGCGTGGCAACGCGTCAACATGGATCAGCAAAGCCGCTCAAAGTGTCCGCCATGAGCAGCAATGCAAGCGTGGCAACGCGTCAACATGGATCAGCAAAGCCGCTCAAAGGGTCCGCCATGAGCAGCAATGCAAGCGTGGCAACACGCCAACATAGATCAGCAAAGCCGCTCAAAGGGTCCGCCATGAACAGCAATGCATGCGAGGCAACGCGTCAACATGGATCAGCAAAGCCGCTCAAAGGGTCCGCCATGAGCAGCAATGCAAGCGTGGCAACGCGTCAACATGGATCAGCAAAGCCGCTCAAAGGGTCCGCCATGAGCAGCAATGCATGCGAGGCAACGCGTCAACATGGATCAGCAAAGCCGCTCAAAGGGTCCGCCATGAGCAGCAATGCATGCGAGGCAACGCGTCAACATGGATCAGCAAAGCCGCTCAAAGGGTCCGCCATGAGCAGCAATGCAAGCGTGGCAACGCGTCAACATGGATCAGCAAAGCCGCTCAAAGGGTCCGCCATGAGCAGCAATGCAAGCGTGGCAACGCGTCAACATGGATCAGCAAAGCCGCTCAAAGGGTCCGCCATGAGCAGCAATGCAAGCGTGGCAACGCGTCAACATGGATCAGCAAAGCCGCTCAAAGGGTCCGCCATGAGCAGCAATGCAAGCGTGGCAACGCGTCAACATGGATCAGCAAAGCCGCTCAAAGGGTCCGCCATGAGCAGCAATGCAAGCGTGGCAACGCGTCAACATGGATCAGCAAAGCCGCTCAAAGGGTCCGCCATGAGCAGCAATGCAAGCGTGGCAACGCGTCAACATGGATCAGCAAACCGCTCAAAGGGTCCGCCATGAGCAGGAATGCAAGCGTGGCAACGCTTCAACGTGGATCAGCAAAGCCGCTCAAAGAGTCCGCCATGAGCAGCAATGCATGCGAGGCAACGCGTCAACATGGATCAGCAAAGCCGCTCAAAGAGTCCGCCATGAGCAGCAATGCATGCGAGGCAACGCGTCAACATGGATCAGCAAAGCCGCTCAAAGGGTCCGCCATGAGCAGCAATGCATGCGAGGCAACGCGTCAACATGGATCAGCAAAGCCGCTCAAAGGGTCCGCCATGAGCAGCAATGCATGCGAGGCAACGCGTCAACGTGGATCAGCAAAGCCGCTCAAAGAGTCCGCCATGAGCAGCAATGCAAGCGTGGCAACGCGTCAACATGGATCAGCAAAGCCGCTCAAAGGGTCCGCCATGAGCAGCAATGCATGCGTGGCAACGCGTCAACATGGATCAGCAAAGCCGCTCAAAGGGTCCGCCATGAGCAGCAATGCAAGCGTGGCAACGCGTCAACATGGATCAGCAAAGCCGCTCAAAGGGTCCGCCATGAGCAGCAATGCAAGCGTGGCAACGCGTCATCATGGATCAGCAAAGCCGCTCAAAGGGTCCGCCATGAGCAGCAATGCATGCGAGGCAACGCGTCAACATGGATCAGCAAAGCCGCTCAAAGGGTCCGCCATGAGCAGCAATGAAAGCGTGGCAACGCGTCAACATGGATCAGCAAAGCCGCTCAAAGGGTCCGCCATGAGCAGCAATGCATGCGAGGCAACGCGTCAACGTGGATCAGCAAAGCCGCTCAAAGGGTCCGCCATGAGGAGCAATGCAAGCGTGGCAACGCGTCAACATGGATCAGCAATGCCGCTCAAAGGGTCCGCCATGAACAGCAATGCAAGCGTGGCAACGCGTCAACATGGATCAGCAAAGCCGCTCAAAGGGTCCGCCATGAGCAGGAATGCAAGCGTGGCAACGCTTCAACGTGGATCAGCAAAGCCGCTCAAAGAGTCCGCCATGAGCAGCAATGCATGCGAGGCAACGCGTCAACATGGATCAGCAAAGCCGCTGAAAGGGTCCGCCATGAGCAGCAATGCATGCGAGGCAACGCGTCAACATGGATCAGCAAAGCCGCTCAAAGGGTCCGCCATGAGCAGCAATGCAAGCGTGGCAACGCGTCAACATGGATCAGCAAAGCCGCTCAAAGGGTCCGCCATGAGCAGCAATGCAAGCGTGGCAACGCGTCAACATGGATCAGCAAAGCCGCTCAAAGAGTCCGCCATGAGCAGCAATGCAAGCGTGGCAACGCGTCAACATGGATCAGCAAAGCCGCTCAAAGAGTCCGCCATGAGCAGCAATGCAAGCGTGGCAACGCGTCAACATGGATCAGCAAAGCCGCTCAAAGGGTCCGCCATGAGCAGCAATGCAAGCGTGGCAACGCGTCAACATGGATCAGCAAAGCCGCTCAAAGGGTCCGCCATGAGCAGCAATGCATGCGAGGCAACGCGTCAACATGGATCAGCAAAGCCGCTCAAAGAGTCCGCCATGAGCAGCAATGCAAGCGTGGCAACGCGTCAACATTGATCAGCAAAGCCGCTCAAAGGGTCCGCCATGAGCAGCAATGCAAGCGTGGCAACGCGCCAACATGGATCAGCAAAGCCGCTCAAAGGGTCCGCCATGAGCAGCAATGCAAGCGTGGCAACGCGTCAACATGGATCAGCAAAGCCGCTCAAAGGGTCCGCCATGAGCAGCAATGCAAGCGTGGCAACGCGTCAACGTGGATCAGCAAAGCCGCTCAAAGGGTCCGCCATGAGCAGCAATGCAAGCGTGGCAACGCGTCAACATGGATCAGCAAAGCCGCTCAAAGAGTCCGCCATGAGCAGCAATGCATGCGAGGCAACGCGTCAACATGGATCAGCAAAGCCGCTCAAAGGGTCCGCCATGTGCAGCAATGCATGCGAGGCAACGCGTCAACATGGATCAGCAAAGCCGCTCAAAGGGTCCGCCATGAGCAGCAATGCATGCGAGGCAACGCGTCAACATGGATCAGCAAAGCCGCTCAAAGAGTCCGCCATGAGCAGCAATGCAAGCGTGGCAACGCGTCAACATGGATCAGCAAAGCCGCTCAAAGGGTCCGCCATGAGCAGCAATGTATGCGTGGCAACGCGTCAATATGGATCAGCAAAGCCGCTCAAAGGGTCCGCCATGAGCAGCAATGCAAGCGTGGCAACGCGTCAACATGGATCAGCAAAGCCGCTCAAAGGGTCCGCCATGAGCAGCAATGCAAGCGTGGCAACGCGTCAACGTGGATCAGCAAAGCCGCTCAAAGGGTCCGCCATGAGCAGCAATGCAAGCGTTGTAACGCGTCAACATGGATCAGCAAAGCCGCTCAAAGAGTCCGCCATGAGCAGCAATGCATGCGAGGCAACGCGTCAACATGGATCAGCAAAGCCGCTCAAAGGGTCCGCCATGAGCAGCAATGCATGCGAGGCAACGCGTCAACATGGATCAGCAAAGCCGCTCAAAGGGTCCGCCATGAGCAGCAATGCATGCGAGGCAACGCGTCAACGTGGATCAGCAAAGCCGCTCAAAGAGTCCGCCATGAGCAGCAATGCAAGCGTGGCAACGCGTCAACATGGATCAGCAAAGCCGCTCAAAGGGTCCGCCATGAGCAGCAATGCATGCGTGGCAACGCGTCAACATGGATCAGCAAAGCCGCTCAAAGGGTCCGCCATGAGCAGCAATGCAAGTGTGGCAAAGCGTCAACATGGATCAGCAAAGCCGCTCAAAGGGTCCGCCATGAGCAGCAATGCAAGCGTGGCAACGCGTCAACATGGATCAGCAAAGCCGCTCAAAGGGTCCGCCATGAGCAGCAATGCATGCGAGGCAACGCGTTAACATGGATCAGCAAAGCCGCTCAAAGGGTCCGCCATGAGCAGCAATGCAAGCGTGGCAACGCGTCAACATGGATCAGCAAAGCCGCTCAAAGTGTCCGCCATGAGCAGCAATGCATGCGAGGCAACGCGTCAACGTGGATCACCAAAGCCGCTCAAAGGGTCCGCCATGAGCAGCAATGCAAGCGTGGCAACGCGTCAACATGGATCAGCAAAGCCGCTCAAAGGGTCCGCCATGAGCAGCAATGCAAGCGTGGCAACGCGTCAACATGGATAAGCAAAGCCGCTCAAAGAGTCCGCCATGAGCAGGAATGCAAGCGTGGCAACGCTTCAACGTGGATCAGCAAAGCCACTCAAAGAGTCCGCCATGAGCAGCAACGCATGCGAGGCAACGCGTCAACATGGATCAGCAAAGCCGCTGAAAGGGTCCGCCATGAGCAGCAATGCAAGCGTGGCAACGCGTCAACATGGATCAGCAAAGCCGCTCAAAGGGTCCGCCATGAGCAGCAATGCAAGCGTGGCAACGCGTCAACATGGATCAGCAAAGCCGCTCAAAGAGTCCGCCATGAGCAGCAATGCAAGCGTGGCAACGCGTCAACATGGATCAGCAAAGCCGCTCAAAGAGTCCGCCATGAGCAGCAATGCAAGCGTGGCAACGCGTCAACATGGATCAGCAAAGCCGATCAAAGGGTCCGCCATGAACAGCAATGCAAGCGTGGCAACGCGTCAACATGGATCAGCAAAGCCGCTCAAAGAGTCCGCCATGAGCAGCAATGCAAGCGTGGCAACGCGTCAACATGGATCAGCAAAGCCGCTCAAAGGGTCCGCCATGAGCAGCAATGCAAGCGTGGCAACGCGCCAACATGGATCAGCAAAGCCGCTCAAAGGGTCCGCCATGAGCAGCAATGCAAGCGTGGCAACGCGTCAACATGGATCAGCAAAGCCGCTCAAAGGGTCCGCCATGAGCAGCAATGCAAGCGTGGCAACGCGTCAACGTGGATCAGCAAAGCCGCTCAAAGGGTCCGCCATGAGCAGCAATGCAAGCGTGGCAACGCGTCAACATGGATCAGCAAAGCCGCTCAAAGGGTCCGCCATGAGCAGCAATGCAAGCGAGGCAACGCGTCAACATGGATCAGCAAAGCCGCTCAAAGAGTCCGCCATGAGCAGCAATGCAGGCGTGGCAACGCGTCAACATGGATCAGCAAAGCCGCTCAAAGGGTCCGCCATGAGCAGCAATGCATGCGAGGCAACGCGTCAACATGGATCAGCAAAGCCGCTCAAAGGGTCCGCCATGAGCAGCAATGCAAGCGTGGCAACGCGTCAACATGGATCAGCAAAGCCGCTCAAAGGGTCCGCCATGAGCAGCAATGCAAGCGTGGCAACGCGTCAACATGGATCAGCAAAGCCGCTCAAAGAGTCCGCCATGAGCAGCAATGCATGCGAGGCAACTTGTCAACATGGATCAGCAAAGCCGCTCAAAGGGTCCGCCATGAGCAGCAATGCAAGCGAGGCAACGAGTCAACATGGATCAGCAAAGCCGCTCAAAGAGTCCGCCATGAGCAGCAATGCATGCGAGGCAACGCGTCAACATGGATCAGCAAAGCCGCTCAAAGAGTCCGCCATGAGCAGCAATGCATGCGAGTCAACGCGTCAACATGGATCAGCAAAGCCGCTCAAGGGTCCGCCATGAGCAGCAATGCATGCGAGGCAACGCTTCAACATGGATCAGCAAAGCCGCTCAAAGGGTCCGCCATGAGCAGCAATGCAAGCGTGGCAACGCGTCAACATGGATCAGCGAAGCCGCTGAAAGGGTCCGCCATGAGCAGCAATGCAAGCGTGGCAACGCGTCAACATGGATCAGCAAAGCCGCTCAAAGGGTCCGCCATGAGCAGCAATGCAAGCGTGGCAACGCGTCAACATGGATCAGCAAAGCCGCTCAAAGAGTCCGCCATGAGCAGCAATGCAAGCGAGGCAACGCTTCAACGTGGATCAGCAAAGCCGCTCAAAGAGTCCGCCATGAGCAGTAATGCATGCGAGGCAACGCGCCAACATGGATCAGCAAAGCCGCTCAAAGGGTCCGCCATGAGCAGCAATGCAAGCGTGGCAACGCGTCAACATGGATCAGCAAAGCCGCTCAAAGGGTCCGCCATGAGCAGCAATGCATGCGAGGCAACGCGTCAACATGGATCAGCAAAGCCGCTCAAAGGGTCCGCCATGAGCAGCAATGCATGCGAGGCAACGCGTCAACATGGATCAGCAAAGCCGCTCAAAGGGTCCGCCATGAGCAGCAATGCAAGCGTGGCAACGCGTCAACATGGATAAGCAAAGCCGCTCAAAGGGTCCGCCATGAGCAGCAATGCAAGCGTGGCAACGCGTCAACATGGATCAGCAAAGCCGCTCAAAGGGTCCGCCATGAGCAGCAATGCAAGCGTATCAACGCGTCAACGTGGATCAGCAAAGCCGCTCAAAGGGTCCGCCATGAGCAGCAATGCAAGCGTGGCAACGCGTCAACATGGATCAGCAAAGCCGCTCAAAGGGTCCGCCATGAGCAGCAATGCATGCGAGGCAACGCTTCAACATGGATCAGCAAAGCCGCTCAAAGGGTCCGCCATGAGCAGCAATGCAAGCGTGGCAACGCGTCAACATGGATCAGCAAAGCCGCTCAAAGAATCCGCCATGAGCAGCAATGCATGCGAGGCAACGCGTCAACATGGATCAGCAAAGCCGCTCAAAGGGTCCGCCATGAGCAGCAATGCATGCGAGGCAACGCGTCAACATGGATCAGCAAAGCCGCTCAAAGAGTCCGCCATGAGCAGCAATGCATGCGAGGCAACGCGCCAACATGGATCAGCAAAGCCGCTCAAAGGGTCCGCCATGAGCAGCAATGCATGCGAGGCAACGCGTCAACATGGATCAGCAAAGCCGCTCAAAGGGTCCGCCATGAGCAGCAATGCAAGCGTGGCAACGCGTCAACATGGATCAGCAAAGCCGCTCAAATGGTCCGCCATGAGCAGCAATGCAAGCGTGGCAACGCGTCAACATGGATCAGCAAAGCCGCTCACAGAGTCCGCCATGAGCAGCAATGCATGAGAGGCAACGCGTCAACATGGATCAGCAAAGCCGCTCAAAGGGTCCGCCATGAGCAGCAATGCAAGCGTGGCAACGCGTCAACATGGATCAGCAAAGCCGCTCAAAGGGTCCGCCATGAGCAGCAATGCATGCGAGGCAACGCGTCAACATGGATCAGCAAAGCCGCTCAAAGAGTCCGCCATGAGCAGCAATGCAAGCGTGGCTACGCGTCAACATGGATCAGCAAAGCCGCTCAAAGGGTCCGCCATGAGCAGCAATGCATGCGAGGCAACGCGTCAACATGGATCAGCAAAGCCGCTCAAAGAGTCCGCCATGAGCAGCAATGCATGCGAGGCAACGCGTCAACATGGATCAGCAAAGCTGCTCAAAGGGTCCGCCATGAGCAGCAATGCATGCGAGGCAACGCGTCAACATGGATCAGCAAAGCCGCTCAAAGAGTCCGCCATGAGCAGCAATGCATGCGAGGCAACGCGTCAACATGGATCAGCAAAGCCGCTCAATGAGTCCGCCATGAGCAGCAATGCAAGCGTGGCAACGCGTCAACATGGATCAGCAAAGCCGCTCAAAGGGTCCGCCATGAGCAGCAATGCATGAGAGGCAACGCGTCAACATGGATCAGCAAAGCCGCTCAAAGGGTCCGCCACGAGCAGCAATGCATGCGAGGCAACGCTTCAACGTGTATCAGCAAAGCCGCTCAAAGGGTCCGCCATGAGCAGCAATGCAAGCGTGGCAACGCGCCAACATGGATCAGCAAAGCCGCTCAAAGGGTCCGCCATGAGCAGCAATGCAAGCGTGGCAACGCGTCAACATGGATCAGCAAAGCCGCTCAAAGGGTCCGCCATGAGCAGCAATGCAAGCGTGGCAACGCGTCAACATGGATCAGCAAAGCCGCTCAAAGGGTCCGCCATGAGCAGCAATGAAAGCGTGGCAACGCGTCAACATGGATCAGCAAAGCCGCTCAAAGGGTCCGCCATGAGCAGCAATGCATGCGAGGCAACGCGTCAACGTGGATCAGCAAAGCCGCTCAAAGGGTCCGCCATGAGGAGCAATGCAAGCGTGGCAACGCGTCAACATGGATCAGCAATGCCGCTCAAAGGGTCCGCCATGAGCAGCAATGCAAGCGTGGCAACGCGTCAACATGGATCAGCAAACCGCTCAAAGGGTCCGCCATGAGCAGGAATGCAAGCGTGGCAACGCTTCAACGTGGATCAGCAAAGCCGCTCAAAGAGTCCGCCATGAGCAGCAATGCATGCGAGGCAACGCGTCAACATGGATCAACAAAGCCGCTGAAAGGGTCCGCCATGAGCAGCAATGCATGCGAGGCAACGCGTCAACATGGATCAGCAAAGCCGCTCAAAGGGTCCGCCATGAGCAGCAATGCAAGCGTGGCAACGCGTCAACATGGATCAGCAAAGCCGCTCAAAGGGTCCGCCATGAGCAGCAATGCAAGCGTGGCAACGCGTCAACATGGATCAGCAAAGCCGCTCAAAGAGTCCGCCATGAGCAGCAATGCAAGCGTGGCAACGCGTCAACATGGATCAGCAAAGCCGCTCAAAGAGTCCGCCATGAGCAGCAATGCAAGCGTGGCAACGCGTCAACATGGATCAGCAAAGCCGCTCAAAGGGTCCGCCATGAGCAGCAATGCAAGCGTGGCAACGCGTCAACATGGATCAGCAAAGCCGCTCAAAGGGTCCGCCATGAGCAGCAATGCATGCGAGGCAACGCGTCAACATGGATCAGCAAAGCCGCTCAAAGAGTCCGCCATGAGCAGCAATGCAAGCGTGGCAACGCGTCAACATTGATCAGCAAAGCCGCTCAAAGGGTCCGCCATGAGCAGCAATGCAAGCGTGGCAACGCGCCAAAATGGATCAGCAAAGCCGCTCAAAGGGTCCGCCATGAGCAGCAATGCAAGCGTGGCAACGCGTCAACATGGATCAGCAAAGCCGCTCAAAGGGTCCGCCATGAGCAGCAATGCAAGCGTGGCAACGCGTCAACGTGGATCAGCAAAGCCGCTCAAAGGGTCCGCCATGAGCAGCAATGCAAGCGTGGCAACGCGTCAACATGGATCAGCAAAGCCGCTCAAAGAGTCCGCCATGAGCAGCAATGCATGCGAGGCAACGCGTCAACATGGATCAGCAAAGCCGCTCAAAGGGTCCGCCATGAGCAGCAATGCATGCGAGGCAACGCGTCAACATGGATCAGCAAAGCCGCTCAAAGGGTCCGCCATGAGCAGCAATGCATGCGAGGCAACGCGTCAACATGGATCAGCAAAGCCGCTCAAAGAGTCCGCCATGAGCAGCAATGCAAGCGTGGCAACGCGTCAACATGGATCAGCAAAGCCGCTCAAAGGGTCCGCCATGAGCAGCAATGTATGCGTGGCAACGCGTCAACATGGATCAGCAAAGCCGCTCAAAGGGTCCGCCATGAGCAGCAATGCAAGCGTGGCAACGCGTCAACATGGATCAGCAAAGCCGCTCAAAGGGTCCGCCATGAGCAGCAATGCAAGCGTGGCAACGCGTCAACGTGGATCAGCAAAGCCGCTCAAAGGGTCCGCCATGAGCAGCAATGCAAGCGTGGTAACGCGTCAACATGGATCAGCAAAGCCGCTCAAAGAGTCCGCCATGAGCAGCAATGCATGCGAGGCAACGCGTCAACATGGATCAGCAAAGCCGCTCAAAGGGTCCGCCATGAGCAGCAATGCATGCGAGGCAACGCGTCAACATGGATCAGCAAAGCCGCTCAAAGGGTCCGCCATGAGCAGCAATGCATGCGAGGCAACGCGTCAACGTGGATCAGCAAAGCCGCTCAAAGAGTCCGCCATGAGCAGCAATGCAAGCGTGGCAACGCGTCAACATGGATCAGCAAAGCCGCTCAAAGGGTCCGCCATGAGCAGCAATGCATGCGTGGCAACGCGTCAACATGTATCAGCAAAGCCGCTCAAAGGGTCCGCCATGAGCAGCAATGCAAGCGTGGCAACGCGTCAACATGGATCAGCAAAGCCGCTCAAAGGGTCCGCCATGAGCAGCAATGCAAGCGTGGCAACGCGTCAACATGGATCAGCAAAGCCGCTCAAAGGGTCCGCCATGAGCAGCAATGCATGCGAGGCAACGCGTCAACATGGATCAGCAAAGCCGCTCAAAGAGTCCGCCATGAGCAGCAATGCAAGCGTGGCAACGCGTCAACATGGATCAGCAAAGCCGCTCAAAGTGTCCGCCATGAGCAGCAATGCATGCGAGGCAACGCGTCAACGTGGATCACCAAAGCCGCTCAAAGGGTCCGCCATGAGCAGCAATGCAAGCGTGGCAACGCGTCAACATGGATCAGCAAAGCCGCTCAAAGGGTCCGCCATGAGCAGCAATGCAAGCGTGGCAACGCGTCAACATGGATAAGCAAAGCAGCTCAAAGAGTCCGCCATGAGCAGGAATGCAAGCGTGGCAACGCTTCAACGTGGATCAGCAAAGCCACTCAAAGAGTCCGCCATGAGCAGCAACGCATGCGAGGCAACGCGTCAACATGGATCAGCAAAGCCGCTGAAAGGGTCCGCCATGAGCAGCAATGCAAGCGTGGCAACGCGTCAACATGGATCAGCAAAGCCGCTCAAAGGGTCCGCCATGAGCAGCAATGCAAGCGTGGCAACGCGTCAACATGGATCAGCAAAGCCGCTCAAAGAGTCCGCCATGAGCAGCAATGCAAGCGTGGCAAAGCGTCAACATGGATCAGCAAAGCCGCTCAAAGAGTCCGCCATGAGCAGCAATGCAAGCGTGGCAACGCGTCAACATGGATCAGCAAAGCCGCTAAAAGGGTCCGCCATGAACAGCAATGCAAGCGTGGCAACGCGTCAACATGGATCAGCAAAGCCGCTCAAAGAGTCCGCCATGAGCAGCAATGCAAGCGTGGCAACGCGTCAACATGGATCAGCAAAGCCGCTCAAAGGGTCCGCCATGAGCAGCAATGCAAGCGTGGCAACGCGCCAACATGGATCAGCAAAGCCGCTCAAAGGGTCCGCCATGAGCAGCAATGCAAGCGTGGCAACGCGTCAACATGGATCAGCAAAGCCGCTCAAAGGGTCCGCCATGAGCAGCAATGCAAGCGTGGCAACGCGTCAACGTGGATCAGCAAAGCCGCTCAAAGGGTCCGCCATGAGCAGCAATGCAAGCGTGGCAACGCGTCAACATGGATCAGCAAAGCCGCTCAAAGGGTCCGCCATGAGCAGCAATGCATGCGAGGCAACGCGTCAACATGGATCAGCAAAGCCGCTCAAAGAGTCCGCCATGAGCAGCAATGCAAGCGTGGCAACGCGTCAACATGGATCAGCAAAGCCGCTCAAAGGGTCCGCCATGAGCAGCAATGCATGCGAGGCAACGCGTCAACATGGATCAGCAAAGCCGCTCAAAGGGTCCGCCATGAGCAGCAATGCAAGCGTGGCAACGCGTCAACATGGATCAGCAAAGCCGCTCAAAGGGTCCGCCATGAGCAGCAATGCAAGCGTGGCAACGCGTCAACATGGATCAGCAAAGCCGCTCAAAGAGTCCGCCATGAGCAGCAATGCATGCGAGGCAACTTGTCAACATGGATCAGCAAAGCCGCTCAAAGGGTCCGCCATGAGCAGCAATGCAAGCGAGGCAACGAGTCAACATGGATCAGCAAAGCCGCTCAAAGAGTCCGCCATGAGCAGCAATGCATGCGAGGCAACGCGTCAACATGGATCAGCAAAGCCGCTCAAAGAGTCCGCCATGAGCAGCAATGCATGCGAGGCAACGCGTCAACATGGATCAGCAAAGCCGCTCAAGGGTCCGCCATGAGCAGCAATGCATGCGAGGCAACGCTTCAACATGGATCAGCAAAGCCGCTCAAAGGGTCCGCCATGAGCAGCAATGCAAGCGTGGCAACGCGTCAACATGGATCAGCGAAGCCGCTCAAAGGGTCCGCCATGAGCAGCAATGCAAGCGTGGCAACGCGTCAACATGGATCAGCAAAGCCGCTCAAAGGGTCCGCCATGAGCAGCAATGCAAGCGTGGCAACGCGTCAACATGGATCAGCAAAGCCGCTCAAAGAGTCCGCCATGAGCAGCAATGCAAGCGAGGCAACGCTTCAACGTGGATCAGCAAAGCCGCTCAAAGAGTCCGCCATGAGCAGTAATGCATGCGAGGCAACGCGCCAACATGGATCAGCAAAGCCGCTCAAAGGGTCCGCCATGAGCAGCAATGCAAGCGTGGCAACGCGTCAACATGGATCAGCAAAGCCGCTCAAAGGGTCCGCCATGAGCAGCAATGCATGCGAGGCAACGCGTCAACATGGATCAGCAAAGCCGCTCAAAGGGTCCGCCATGAGCAGCAATGCAAGCGTGGCAACGCGTCAACATGGATCAGCAAAGCCGCTCAAAGGGTCCGCCATGAGCAGCAATGCAAGCGTATCAACGCGTCAACGTGGATCAGCAAAGTCGCTCAAAGGGTCCGCCATGAGCAGCAATGCAAGCGTGGCAACGCGTCAACATGGATCAGCAAAGCCGCTCAAAGGGTCCGCCATGAGCAGCAATGCATGCGAGGCAACGCTTCAACATGGATCAGCAAAGCCGCTCAAAGGGTCCGCCATGAGCAGCAATGCAAGCGTGGCAACGCGTCAACATGGATCAGCAAAGCCGCTCAAAGAGTCCGCCATGAGCAGCAATGCATGCGAGGCAACGCGTCAACATGGATCAGCAAAGCCGCTCAAAGGGTCCGCCATGAGCAGCAATGCATGCGAGGCAACGCGTCAACATGGATCAGCAAAGCCGCTCAAAGAGTCCGCCATGAGCAGCAATGCATGCGAGGCAACGCGCCAACATGGATCAGCAAAGCCGCTCAAAGGGTCCGCCATGAGCAGCAATGCATGCGAGGCAACGCGTCAACATGGATCAGCAAAGCCGCTCAAAGGGTCCGCCATGAGCAGCAATGCAAGCGTGGCAACGCGTCAACATGGATCAGCAAAGCCGCTCAAAGGGTCCGCCATGAGCAGCAATGCAAGCGTGGCAACGCGTCAACATGGATCAGCAAAGCCGCTCAAAGAGTCCGCCATGAGCAGCAATGCATGAGAGGCAACGCGTCAACATGGATCAGCAAAGCCGCTCAAAGGGTCCGCCATGAGCAGCAATGCAAGCGTGGCAACGCGTCAACATGGATCAGCAAAGCCGCTCAAAGGGTCCGCCATGAGCAGCAATGCATGCGAGGCAACGCGTCAACATGGATCAGCAAAGCCGCTCAAAGAGTCCGCCATGAGCAGCAATGCAAGCGTGGCTACGCGTCAACATGGATCAGCAAAGCCGCTCAAAGGGTCCGCCATGAGCAGCAATGCATGCGAGGCAACGCGTCAACATGGATCAGCAAAGCCGCTCAAAGAGTCCGCCATGAGCAGCAATGCATGCGAGGCAACGCGTCAACATGGATCAGCAAAGCTGCTCAAAGGGCCGCCATGAGCAGCAATGCATGCGAGGCAACGCGTCAACATGGATCAGCAAAGCCGCTCAAAGAGTCCGCCATGAGCAGCAATGCATGCGAGGCAACGCGTCAACATGGATCAGCAAAGCCGCTCAATGAGTCCGCCATGAGCAGCAATGCAAGCGTGGCAACGCGTCAACATGGATCAGCATAGCCGCTCAAAGGGTCCGCCATGAGCAGCAATGCATGAGAGGCAACGCGTCAACATGGATCAGCAAAGCCGCTCAAAGGGTCCGCCATGAGCAGCAATGCATGCGAGGCAACGCTTCAACGTGTATCAGCAAAGCCGCTCAAAGGGTCCGCCATGAGCAGCAATGCAAGCGTGGCAACGCGCCAACATGGATCAGCAAAGCCGCTCAAAGGGTCCGCCATGAGCAGCAATGCAAGCGTGGCAACGCGTCAACATGGATCAGCAAAGCCGCTCAAAGGGTCCGCCATGAGCAGCAATGCAAGCGTGGCAACGCGTCAACATGGATCAGCAAAGCCGCTCAAAGTGTCCGCCATGAGCAGCAATGCATGCGAGGCAACGCGTCAACGTGGATCAGCAAAGCCGCGCAAAGGGTCCGCCATGAGCAGCAATGCATGCGAGGCAACGCGTCAACATGGATCAGCAAAGCCGCTCAAAGGGTCCGCCATGAGCAGCAATGCAACGTGGCAACGCGTCAACATGGATCAGCAAAGCCGCTCAAAGAGTCCGCCATGAGCAGCAATGCATGCGAGGCAACGCGTCAACATGGATCAGCAAAGCCGCTCAAAGGGTCCGCCATGAGCAGCAATGCATGCGAGGCAACGCGTCAACGTGGATCAGCAAAGCCGCTCAAAGAGTCCGCCATGAGCAGCAATGCAAGCGTGGCAACGCGTCAACATGGATCAGCAAAGCCGCTCAAAGAGTCCGCCATGAGCAGCAATGCATGCGAGGCAACGCGTCAACATGGATCAGCAAAGCCGCTCAAAGAGTCCGCCATGAGCAGCAATGCATGCGAGGCAACGCGTCAACATGGATCAGCAAAGCCGCTCAAAGGGTCCGCCATGAGCAGCAATGCAAGCGTGGCAACGCGTCAACATGGATCAGCAAAGCCGCTCAAAGAGTCCGCCATGAGCAGCAATGCATGCGAGGCAACGCGTCAACATGGATCAGCAAAGCCGCTCAAAGAGTCCGCCATGAGCAGCAATGCATGCGAGGCAACGCGTCAACATGGATCAGCAAAGCCGCTCAAAGGGTCCGCCATGAGCAGCAATGCAAGCGTGGCAACGCGTCAACATGGATCAGCAAAGCCGCTCAAAGGGTCCGCCATGAGCAGCAATGCAAGCGTGGCAACGCGTCAACATGGATCAGCAAAGCCGCTCAAAATGTCCGCCATGAGCAGCAATGCATGCGAGGCAACGCGTCAACGTGGATCACCAAAGCCGCTCAAAGGGTCCGCCATGAGCAGCAATGCAAGCGTGGCAACGCGTCAACATGGATCAGCAAAGCCGCTCAAAGGGTCCGCCATGAGCAGCAATGCAAGCGTGGCAACGCGTCAACATGGATAAGCAAAGCCGCTCAAAGAGTCCGCCATGAGCAGGAATGCAAGCGTGGCAACGCTTCAAAGTGGATCAGCAAAGCCACTCAAAGAGTCCGCCATGAGCAGCAACGCATGCGAGGCAACGCGTCAACATGGATCAGCAAAGCCGCTGAAAGGGTCCGCCATGAGCAGCAATGCAAGCGTGGCAACGCGTCAACATGGATCAGCAAAGCCGCTCAAAGGGTCCGCCATGAGCAGCAATGCAAGCGTGGCAACGCGTCAACATGGATCAGCAAAGCCGCTCAAAGAGTCCGCCATGAGCAGCAATGCAAGCGTGGCAACGCGTCAACATGGATCAGCAATGCCGCTCAAAGAGTCCGCCATGAGCAGCAATGCAAGCGTGGCAACGCGTCAACATGGATCAGCAAAGCCGCTCAAAGGGTCCGCCATGAGCAGCAATGCAAGCGTGGCAACGCGTCAACATGGATCAGCAAAGCCGCTGAAAGAGTCCGCCATGAGCAGCAATGCAAGCGTGGCAACGCGTCAACATGGATCAGCAAAGCCGCTCAAAGGGTCCGCCATGAGCAGCAATGCAAGCGTGACAATGCGTCAACATGGATCAGCAAAGCCGCCCAAAGAGTCCGCCATGAGCAGCAATGCAAGCGTGGCAACGCGCCAACATGGATCAGCAAAGCCGCTCAAAGGGTCCGCCATGAGCAGCAATGCAAGCGTGACAACTCGTCAACATGGATCAGCAAAGCCGCTCAAAGAGTCCGCCATGAGCAGCAATGCAAGCGTAGCAACGCGCCAACATGGATCAGCAAAGCCGCTCAAAGGGTCCGCCATGAGCAGCAATGCAAGCGTGACAACGCGTCAACATGGATCAGCAAAGCCGCTCAAAGAGTCCGCCATGAGCAGCAATGCAAGCGTGACAACGCGTCAACATGGATCAGCAAAGCCGCTCAAAGAGTCCGCCATGAGCAGCAATGCAAGCGTGGCAACGCGTCAACATGGATCAGCAAAGCCGCTCAAAGGGTCCGCCATGAGCAGCAATGCAAGCGAGACAACGCGTCAACATGGATCAGCAAAGCCGCTCAAAGGGTCCGCCATGAGCAGCAATGCATGCGTGGCAACGCTTCAACATGGATCAGCAAAGCCGCTCAAAGGGTCCGCCATGAGCAGCAATGCAAGTGTGGCAACGCGTCAACATGGATCAGCAAAGCCGCTCAAAGAGTCCGCCATGAGCAGCAATGCAAGCGTGGCAACGCGTCAACATGGATCAGCAAAGCCGCTCAAAGAGTCCGCCATGAGCAGCAATGCAAGCGTGACAACGCGTCAACATGGATCAGCAAAGCCGATCAAAGAGTCCGCCATGAGCAGCAATGCAAGCGTGGTAACGCGTCAACATGGATCAGCAATGCCGCTCAAAGGGTCCGCCATGAGCAGCAATGCAAGCGTGACAACGCGTCAACATGGATCAGCAAAGCCGCTCAAAGAGTCCGCCATGAGCAGCAATGCAAGCGTGACAACGCGTCAACATGGATCAGCAAAGCCGCTCAAAGAGTCCGCCATGAGCAGCAATGCAAGCGTGGCAACGCGTCAACATGGATCAGCAAAGCCGCTCAAAGGGTCCGCCATGAGCAGCAATGCATGCGAGGCAACGCGTCAACATGGATTAGCAAAGCCGCTCAAAGGGTCCGCCATGAGCAGCAATGCATGCGTGGCAACGCGTCAACATGGATCAGCAAAGCCGCTCAAAGGGTCCGCCATGAGCAGCAATGCAAGCGTGGCAACGCGTCAACATGGATCAGCAAAGCCGCTCAAAGAGTCCGCCATGAGCAGCAATGCAAGCGTGGCAACGCGTCAACATGGATCAGCAAAGCCGCTGAAAGAGTCCGCCTTGAGCAGCAATGCATGCGAGGCAACGCGTCAACATGGATCAGCAAAGCCGCTCAAAGGGTCCGCCATGAGCAGCAATGCAAGCGTGACAACGAGTCAACATGGATCAGCAAAGCCGCTCAAAGAGTCCGCCATGAGCAGCAATGCAAGCGTGGCAACGCGTCAACATGGATCAGCAAAGCCGCTCAAAGGGTCCGCCATGAGCAGCAATGCAAGCGTGGCAACGCGTCAACATGGATCAGCAAAGCCGCTCAAAGAGTCCGCCATGAGCAGCAATGCAAGCGTGGCAACGCGTCAACATGGATCAGCAAAGCCGCTCAAAGGGTCAGCCATGAGCAGCAATGCAAGCGTGGCAACGCGTCAACATGGATCAGCAAAGCCGCTGAAAGGGTCCGCCATGAGCAGCAATGCAAGCGTGGCAACGCGTCAACATGGATCAGCAAAGCCGCTCAGAGGGTCCGCCATGAGCAGCAATGCAAGCGTGGCAACGCGCCAACATGGATCAGCAAAGCCGTTCAAAGGGTCCGCCATGAGCAGCAATGCATGCGTGGCAACGCGTCAACATGGATCAGCAAAGCCGCTCAAAGAGTCCGCAATGAGCAGCAATGCAAGCGTGACAACGCGTCAACATGGATCAGCAAAGCCGCTCAAAGAGTCCGCCATGAGCAGCAATGCAAGCGTGGCAACGCGTCAACATGGATCAGCAAAGCCGCTCAAAGAGTCCGCCATGAGCAGCAATGCAAGCGTGACAACGCGTGAACATGGATCAGCAAAGCCGCTCAAAGGGTCCGCCATGAGCAGCAATGCATGCGAGGCAACGCGTCAACATGGATCAGCAAAGCCGCTCAAAGGGTCCGCCATGAGCAGCAATGCAAGCGTGGCAACGCGCCAACATGGATCAGCAAAGCCGCTCAAAGGGTCCGCCATGAGCAGCAATGCAAGCGTGGCAACGCGTCAACATGGATCAGCAAAGCCGCTCAAAGGGTCCGCCATGAACAGCAATGCATGCGAGGCAACGCGTCAACATGGATCAGCAAAGCCGCTCAAAGGGTCCGCCATGAGCAGCAATGCAAGCGTGGCAACGCGCCAACATGGATCAGCAAAGCCGCTCAAAGGGTCCGCCATGAGCAGCAATGCAAGCGTGGCAACGCGTCAACATGGATCAGCAAAGCCGCTCAAAGAGTCCGCCATGAGCAGCAATGCAAGCATGGCAACGCGTCAACATGGATCAGCAAAGCCGCTCAAAGAGTCCGCCATGAGCAGCAATGCATGCGAGGCAACGCGTCAACATGGATCAGCAAAGCCGCTCAAAGGGTCCGCCATGAGCAGCAATGCAAGCGTGGCAACGCGCCAACATGGATCAGCAAAGCCGCTCAAAGAGTCCGCCATGAGCTGCAATGCATGCGAGGCAACGCTTCAACGTGGATCAGCAAAGCCGCTCAAAGGGTCCGCCATGAGCAGCAATGCAAGCGTGGCAACGCGTCAACGTGGATCAGCAAAGCCGCTCAAAGGGTCCGCCATGAGCAGCAATGCAAGCGTGGCAACGCGCCAACATGGATCAGCAAAGCCGCTCAAAGGGTCCGCCATGAGCAGCAATGCATGCGAGGCAACGCTTCAACGTGGATCAGCAAAGCCGCTCAAAGAGTCCGCCATGAGCAGCAATGCAAGCGTGGCAACGCGTCAACATGGATCAGCAAAGCCGCTCAAAGGGTCCGCCATGAGCAGCAATGCAAGCGTGGCAACGCGTCAACATGGATCAGCAAAGCCGCTCAAAGGGTCCGCCATGAGCAGCAATGCAAGCGTGGCAACGCGCCAACATGGATCAGCAAAGCCGCTCAAAGGGTCCGCCATGAGCAGCAATGCATGCGAGGCAACGCGTCAACATGGATCAGCAAAGCCGCTCAAAGAGTCCGCCATGAGCAGCAATGCAAGCGTGGCAACGCGTCAACATGGATCAGCAAAGCCGCTCAAAGAGTCCGCCATGAGCAGCAATGCAAGCGTGGCAACACGTCAACATGGATCAGCAAAGCCGCTCAAAGGTCCGCCATGAGCAGCAATGCATGCGAGGCAACGCGTCAACACGGATCAGCAAAGCAGCTCAAAGGGTCCGCCATGAACAGCAATGCATGCGAGGCAACGCGTCAACATGGATCAGCAAAGCCGCTCAAAGGGTCCGCCATGAGCAGCAATGCAAACGTGGCAACGCTTCAACATGGATCAGCAAAGCCGCGCAAAGGGTCCGCCATGAGCAGCAATGCAAGCGTGGCAACGCGTCAACATGGATCAGCAAAGCCGCTCAAAGAGTCCGCCATGAGCAGCAATGCATGCGAGGCAACGCGCCAACATGGATCAGCAAAGCCGCTCAAAGAGTCCGCCATGAGCAGCAATGCAAGCGTGGCAACGCTTCAACGTGGATCAGCAAAGCCGCTCAAAGAGTCCGCCATGAGCAGCAATGCATGCGAGGCAACGCGTCAACATGGATCAGCCACGCCGCTCAAAGGGTCCGCCATGAGCAGCAATGCAAGCGTGGCAACGCTTCAACATGGATCAGCAAAGCCGCTGAAAGGGTCCGCCATGAGCAGCAATGCAAGCGTGGCAACGCGTCAACATGGATCAGCAAAGCCGATGAAAGGGTCCGCCATGAGCAGCAATGCAAGCGTGGCAACGCGTCAACAAGGATCAGCAAAGCCGCTCAAAGGGTCCGCCATGAGCAGCAATGCAAGCGTGGCAACGCTTCAACGTGGATCAGCAAAGCCGCTCAAAGGGTCCGCCATGAGCAGCAATGCAAGCGTGGCAACGCGTCAACATTGATCAGCAAAGCCGCTCAAAGGGTCCGCCATGAGCAGCAATGCAAGCGTGGCAACGCGTCAACATGGATCAGCAAAGCCGCTCAAAGGGTCCGCCATGAGCAGCAATGCAAGCGTGGCAACGCGCCAACATGGATCAGCAAAGCCGCTCAAAGGGTCCGCCATGAGCAGCAATGCATGCGTGGCAACGCGTCAACATGGATCAGCAAAGCCGCTCAAAGTGTCCGCCATGAGCAGCAATGCATGCGAGGCAACGCGTCAACATGGATCAGCAAAGCCGCTCAAAGAGTCCGCCATGAGCAGCAATGCATGCGAGGCAACGCGTCAACGTGGATCAGCAAAGCCGCTCAAAGGGTCCGCCATGAGCAGCAATGCAAGCGTGGCAACGCGTCAACATGGATCAGCAAAGCCGCTCAAAGGGTCCGCCATGAGCAGCAATGCAGGCGTGGCAACGCGCCAACAAGGATCAGCAAAGCCGCTCAAAGTGTCCGCCATGAGCAGCAATGCAAGCGTGACAACGCGTCAACATGGATCAGCAAAGCCGCTCAAAGGGTCCGCCATGAGCAGCAATGCATGCGTGGCAACGCGTCAACATGGATCAGCAAAGCCGCTCAAAGGGTCCGCCATGAGCAGCAATGCAAGCGAGGCAACGCGCCAACATGGATCAGCAAAGCCGCTCAAAGGGTCCGCCATGAGCAGCAATGCATGCGAGGCAACGCGTCAACATGGATCAGCAAAGCCGCTCAAAGAGTCCGCCATGAGCAGCAATGCAAGCGTGGCAACGCGTCAACATGGATCAGCAAAGCCGCTCAAAGAGTCCGCCATGAGCAGCAATGCATGCGAGGCAACCCGTCAACATGGATCAGCAAAGCCGCTCAAAGGGTCCGCCATGAGCAGCAATGCAAGCGTGGCAACGCGCCAACATGGATCAGCAAAGCCGCTCAAAGAGTCCGCCATGAGCTGCAATGCATGCGAGGCAACGCTTCAACGTGGATCAGCAAAGCCGCTCAAAGGGTCCGCCATGAGCAGCAATGCAAGCGTGGCAACGCGTCAACGTGGATCAGCAAAGCCGCTCAAAGGGTCCGCCATGAGCAGCAATGCAAGCGTGGCAACGCGCCAACATGGATCAGCAAAGCCGCTCAAAGGGTCCGCCATGAGCAGCAATGCATGCGAGGCAACGCTTCAACGTGGATCAGCAAAGCCGCTCAAAGAGTCCGCCATGAGCAGCAATGCAAGCGTGGCAACGCGTCAACATGGATCAGCAAAGCCGCTCAAAGGGTCCGCCATGAGCAGCAATGCAAGCGTGGCAACGCGTCAACATGGATCAGCAAAGCCGCTCAAAGGGTCCGCCATGAGCAGCAATGCAAGCGTGGCAACGCGCCAACATGGATCAGCAAAGCCGCTCAAAGGGTCCGCCATGAGCAGCAACTATGCGAGGCAACGCGTCAACATGGATCAGCAAAGCCGCTCAAAGAGTCCGCCATGAGCAGCAATGCAAGCGTGGCAACGCGTCAACATGGATCAGCAAAGCCGCTCAAAGAGTCCGCCATGAGCAGCAATGCAAGCGTGGCAACACGTCAACATGGATCAGCAAAGCCGCTCAAAGGTCCGCCATGAGCAGCAATGCATGCGAGGCAACGCGTCAACACGGATCAGCAAAGCAGCTCAAAGGGTCCGCCATTAACAGCAATGCATGCGAGGCAACGCGTCAACATGGATCAGCAAAGCCGCTCAAAGGGTCCGCCATGAGCAGCAATGCAAACGTGGCAACGCTTCAACATGGATCAGCAAAGCCGCGCAAAGGGTCCGCCATGAGCAGCAATGCAAGCGTGGCAACGCGTCAACATGGATCAGCAAAGCCGCTCAAAGAGTCCGCCATGAGCAGCAATGCATGCGAGGCAACGCGCCAACATTGATCAGCAAAGCCGCTCAAAGAGTCCGCCATGAGCAGCAATGCAAGCGTGGCAACGCTTCAACGTGGATCAGCAAAGCCGCTCAAAGAGTCCGCCATGAGCAGCAATGCATGCGAGGCAACGCGTCAACATGGATCAGCAAAGCCGCTCAAAGGGTCCGCCATGAGCAGCAATGCAAGCGTGGCAACGCTTCAACATGGATCAGCAAAGCCGCTGAAAGGGTCCGCCATGAGCAGCAATGCAAGCGTGGCAACGCGTCAACATGGATCAGCAAAGCCGCTGAAAGGGTCCGCCATGAGCAGCAATGCAAGCGTGGCAACGCGTCAACAAGGATCAGCAAAGCCGCTCAAAGGGTCCGCCATGAGCAGCAATGCAAGCGTGGCAACGCTTCAACGTGGATCAGCAAAGCCGCTCAAAGGGTCCGCCATGAGCAGCAATGCAAGCGTGGCAACGCGTCAACATTGATCAGCAAAGCCGCTCAAAGGGTCCGCCATGAGCAGCAATGCAAGCGTGGCAACGCGTCAACATGGATCAGCAAAGCCGCTCAAAGGGTCCGCCATGAGCAGCAATGCAAGCGTGGCAACGCGCCAACATGGATCAGCAAAGCCGCTCAAAGGGTCCGCCATGAGCAGCAATGCATGCGTGGCAACGCGTCAACATGGATCAGCAAAGCCGCTCAAAGTGTCCGCCATGAGCAGCAATGCATGCGAGGCAAAGCGTCAACGTGGATCAGCAAAGCCGCTCAAAGAGTCCGCCATGAGCAGCAATGCATGCGAGGCAACGCGTCAACGTGGATCAGCAAAGCCGCTCAAAGGGTCCGCCATGAGCAGCAATGCAAGCGTGGCAACGCGTCAACATGGATCAGCAAAGCCGCTCAAAGGGTCCGCCATGAGCAGCAATGCAGGCGTGGCAACGCGCCAACATGGATCAGCAAAGCCGCTCAAAGTGTCCGCCATGAGCAGCAATGCAAGCGTGACAACGCGTCAACATGGATCAGCAAAGCCGCTCAAAGGGTCCGCCATGAGCAGCAATGCATGCGTGGCAACGCGTCAATATGGATCAGCAAAGCCGCTCAAAGGGTCCGCCATGAGCAGCAATGCAAGCGAGGCAACGCGCCAACATGGATCAGCAAAGCCGCTCAAAGGGTCCGCCATGAGCAGCAATGCATGCGAGGCAACGCGTCAACATGGATCAGCAAAGCCGCTCAAAGAGTCCGCCATGAGCAGCAATGCAAGCGTGGAAACGCGCCAACATGGATCAGCAAAGCCGCTCAAAGGGTCCGCCATGAGCAGCAATGCATGCGAGGCAACGCTTCAACGTGGATCAGCAAGCCGCTCAAAGGGTCCGCCATGAGCAGCAATGCATGCGAGGCAACGCGTCAACATGGATCAGCAAAGCCGCTCAAAGGGTCCGCCATGAGCAGCAATGCAAGCGTGGCAACGCGTCAACATGGATCAGCAAAGCCGCTCAAAGAGTCCGCCATGAGCAGCAATGCATGCGAGGCAACGCGTCAACATGGATCAGCAAAGCCGCTCAAAGGGTCCGCCATGAGCAGCAATGCATGCGAGGCAACGCTTCAACGTGGATCAGCAAAGCCGCTCAAAGGGTCCGCCATGAGCAGCAATGCAAGCGTGGCAACGCGTCAACATGGATCAGCAAAGCCGCTCAAAGGGTCCGCCATGAGCAGCAATGCATGCGAGGCAACGCGTCAACATGGATCAGCAAAGCCGCTCAAAGAGTCCGCCATGAGCAGCAATGCAAGCGTGGCAACGCGTCAACATGGATCAGCAAAGCCGCTCAAAGGGTCCGCCATGAGCAGCAATGCATGCGAGGCAACGCGTCAACATGAATCAGCAAAGCCGCTCAAAGGGTCCGCCATGAGCAGCAATGCAAGCGTGGGAACGCGTCAACATGGATCAGCAAAGCCGCTCAAAGGGTCCGCCATGAGCAGCAATGCATGCGAGGCAACGCGTCAACATGGATCAGCAAAGCCGCTCAAAGAGTCCGCCATGAGCAGCAATGCAAGCGTGGCAACGCGTCAACATGGATCAGCAAAGCCGCTCAAAGGGTCCGCCATGAGCAGCAATGCATGCGAGGCAACGCTTCAACGTGGATCAGCAAAGCCGCTCAAAGAGTCCGCCATGAGCAGCAATGCATGCGAGGCAACGCGCCAACATGGATCAGCAAAGCCGCTCAAAGGGTCCGCCATGAGCAGCAATGCATGCGAGGCAACGCGTCAACATGGATCAGCAAAGCCGCTCAAAGAGTCCGCCATGAGCAGCAATGCATGCGAGGCAACGCGTCAACATGGATCAGCAAAGCTGCTCAAAGGGTCCGCCATGAGCAGCAATGCATGCGAGCCAACGCGTCAACATGGATCAGCAAAGCCGCTCAAAGAGTCCGCCATGAGCAGCAATGCATGCGAGGCAACGCGTCAACATGGATCAGCAAAGCCGCTCAATGAGTCCGCCATGAGCAGCAATGCAAGCGTGGCAACGCGTCAACATGGATCAGCAAAGCCGCTCAAAGGGTCCGCCATGAGCAGCAATGCATGAGAGGCAACGCGTCAACATGGATCAGCAAAGCCGCTGAAAGGGTCCGCCATGAGCAGCAATGCATGCGAGGCAACGCTTCAACGTGTATCAGCAAAGCCGCTCAAAGGGTCCGCCATGAGCAGCAATGCAAGCGTGGCAACGCGCCAACATGGATCAGCAAAGCCGCTCAAAGGGTCCGCCATGAGCAGCAATGCAAGCGTGGCAACGCGTCAACATGGATCAGCAAAGCCGCTCAAAGGATCCGCCATGAGCAGCAATGCAAGCGTGGCAACGCGTCAACATGGATCAGCAAAGCCGCTCAAAGTGTCCGCCATGAGCAGCAATGCATGCGAGGCAACGCGTCAACGTGGATCAGCAAAGCCGCGCAAAGGGTCCGCCATGAGCAGCAATGCATGCGAGGCAACGCGTCAACATGGATCAGCAAAGCCGCTCAAAGGGTCCGCCATGAGCAGCAATGCAACGTGGCAACGCGTCAACATGGATCAGCAAAGCCGCTCAAAGAGTCCGCCATGAGCAGCAATGCATGCGAGGCAACGCGTCAACATGGATCAGCAAAGCCGCTCAAAGGGTCCGCCATGAGCAGCAATGCATGCGAGGCAACGCGTCAACGTGGATCAGCAAAGCCGCTCAAAGAGTCCGCCATGAGCAGCAATGCAAGCGTGGCAACGCGTCAACATGGATCAGCAAAGCCGCTCAAAGAGTCCGCCATGAGCAGCAATGCATGCGAGGCAACGCGTCAACATGGATCAGCAAAGCCGCTCAAAGAGTCCGCCATGAGCAGCAATGCATGCGAGGCAACGCGTCAACATGGATCAGCAAAGCCGCTCAAAGGGTCCGCCATGAGCAGCAATGCAAGCGTGGCAACGCGTCAACATGGATCAGCAAAGCCGCTCAAAGAGTCCGCCATGAGCAGCAATGCATGCGAGGCAACGCGTCAACATGGATCAGCAAAGCCGCTCAAAGAGTCCGCCATGAGCAGCAATGCATGCGAGGCAACGCGTCAACATGGATCAGCAAAGCCGCTCAAAGGGTCCGCCATGAGCAGCAATGCAAGCGTGGCAACGCGTCAACATGGATCAGCAAAGCCGCTCAAAGGGTCCGCCATGAGCAGCAATGCAAGCGTGGCAACGCGTCAACATGGATCAGCAAAGCCGCTCAAAGTGTCCGCCATGAGCAGCAATGCATGCGAGGCAACGCGTCAACGTGGATCACCAAAGTCGCTCAAAGGGTCCGCCATGAGCAGCAATGCAAGCGTGGCAACGCGTCAACATGGATCAGCAAAGCCGCTCAAAGGGTCCGCCATGAGCAGCAATGCAAGCGTGGCAACGCGTCAACATGGATAAGCAAAGCCGCTCAAAGAGTCCGCCATGAGCAGGAATGCAAGCGTGGCAACGCTTCAACGTGGATCAGCAAAGCCACTCAAAGAGTCCGCCATGAGCAGCAACGCATGCGAGGCAACGCATCAACATGGATCAGCAAAGCCGCTGAAAGGGTCCGCCATGAGCAGCAATGCAAGCGTGGCAACGCGTCAACATGGATCAGCAAAGCCGCTCAAAGGGTCCGCCATGAGCAGCAATGCAAGCGTGGCAACGCGTCAACATGGATCAGCAAAGCCGCTCAAAGAGTCCGCCATGAGCAGCAATGCAAGCGTGGCAACGCGTCAACATGGATCAGCAATGCCGCTCAAAGAGTCCGCCATGAGCAGCAATGCAAGCGTGGCAACGCGTCAACATGGATCAGCAAAGCCGCTCAAAGGGTCCGCCATGAGCAGCAATGCAAGCGTGGCAACGCGTCAACATGGATCAGCAAAGCCGCTGAAAGAGTCCGCCATGAGCAGCAATGCAAGCGTGGCAACGCGTCAACATGGATCAGCAAAGCCGCTCAAAGGGTCCGCCATGAGCAGCAATGCAAGCGTGACAATGCGTCAACATGGATCAGCAAAGCCGCCCAAAGAGTCCGCCATGAGCAGCAATGCAAGCGTGGCAACGCGCCAACATGGATCAGCAAAGCCGCTCAAAGGGTCCGCCATGAGCAGCAATGCAAGCGTGACAACTCGTCAACATGGATCAGCAAAGCCGCTCAAGGAGTCCGCCATGAGCAGCAATGCAAGCGTAGCAACGCGCCAACATGGATCAGCAAAGCCGCTCAAAGGGTCCGCCATGAGCAGCAATGCAAGCGTGACAACGCGTCAACATGGATCAGCAAAGCCGCTCAAAGAGTCCGCCATGAGCAGCAATGCAAGCGTGACAACGCGTCAACATGGATCAGCAAAGCCGCTCAAAGAGTCCGCCATGAGCAGCAATGCAAGCGTGGCAACGCGTCAACATGGATCAGCAAAGCCGCTCAAAGGGTCCGCCATGAGCAGCAATGCAAGCGAGACAACGCGTCAACATGGATCAGCAAAGCCGCTCAAAGGGTCCGCCATGAGCAGCAATGCATGCGTGGCAACGCGTCAACATGGATCAGCAAAGCCGCTCAAAGGGTCCGCCATGAGCAGCAATGCAAGCGTGGCAACGCGTCAACATGGATCAGCAAAGCCGCTCAAAGAGTCCGCCATGAGCAGCAATGCAAGCGTGGCAACGCGTCAACATGGATCAGCAAAGCCGCTCAAAGAGTCCGCCATGAGCAGCAATGCAAGCGTGACAACGCGTCAACATGGATCAGCAAAGCCGATCAAAGAGTCCGCCATGAGCAGCAATGCAAGCGTGGTAACGCGTCAACATGGATCAGCAATGCCGCTCAAAGGGTCCGCCATGAGCAGCAATGCAAGCGTGACAACGCGTCAACATGGATCAGCAAAGCCGCTCAAAGAGTCCGCCATGAGCAGCAATGCAAGCGTGACAACGCGTCAACATGGATCAGCAAAGCCGCTCAAAGAGTCCGCCATGAGCAGCAATGCAAGCGTGGCAACGCGTCAACATGGATCAGCAAAGCCGCTCAAAGGGTCCGCCATGAGCAGCAATGCATGCGAGGCAACGCGTCAACATGGATTAGCAAAGCCGCTCAAAGGGTCCGCCATGAGCAGCAATGCATGCGTGGCAACGCGTCAACATGGATCAGCAAAGCCGCTCAAAGGGTCCGCCATGAGCAGCAATGCAAGCGTGGCAACGCGTCAACATGGATCAGCAAAGCCGCTCAAAGGGTCCGCCATGAGCAGCAATGCAAGCGTGGCAACGCGTCAACATGGATCAGCAAAGCCGCTGAAAGAGTCCGCCTTGAGCAGCAATGCATGCGAGGCAACGCGTCAACATGGATCAGCAAACCCGCTCAAAGGGTCCGCCATGAGCAGCAATGCAAGCGTGACAACGAGTCAACATGGATCAGCAAAGCCGCTCAAAGAGTCCGCCATGAGCAGCAATGCAAGCGTGGCAACGCGTCAACATGGATCAGCAAAGCCGCTCAAAGGGTCCGCCATGAGCAGCAATGCAAGCGTGGCAACGCGTCAACATGGATCAGCAAAGCCGCTCAAAGAGTCCGCCATGAGCAGCAATGCAAGCGTGGCAACGCGTCAACATGGATCAGCAAAGCCGCTCAAAGGGTCCGCCATGAGCAGCAATGCAAGCGTGGCAACGCGTCAACATGGATCAGCAAAGCCGCTGAAAGGGTCCGCCATGAGCAGCAATGCAAGCGTGGCAACGCGTCAACATGGATCAGCAAAGCCGCTCAGAGGGTCCGCCATGAGCAGCAATGCAAGCGTGGCAACGCGCCAACATGGATCAGCAAAGCCGCTCAAAGGGTCCGCCATGAGCAGCAATGCATGCGTGGCAACGCGTCAACATGGATCAGCAAAGCCGCTCAAAGAGTCCGCAATGAGCAGCAATGCAAGCGTGACAACGCGTCAACATGGATCAGCAAAGCCGCTCAAAGAGTCCGCCATGAGCAGCAATGCAAGCGTGGCAACGCGTCAACATGGATCAGCAAAGCCGCTCAAAGAGTCCGCCATGAGCAGCAATGCAAGCGTGACAACGCGTGAACATGGATCAGCAAAGCCGCTCAAAGGGTCCGCCATGAGCAGCAATGCATGCGAGGCAACGCGTCAACATGGATCAGCAAAGCCGCTCAAAGGGTCCGCCATGAGCAGCAATGCAAGCGTGGCAACGCGCCAACATGGATCAGCAAAGCCGCTCAAAGGGTCCGCCATGAGCAGCAATGCAAGCGTGGCAACGCGTCAACATGGATCAGCAAAGCCGCTCAAAGGGTCCGCCATGAGCAGCAATGCATGCGAGGCAACGCGTCAACATGGATCAGCAAAGCCGCTCAAAGGGTCCGCCATGAGCAGCAATGCAAGCGTGGCAACGCGCCAACATGGATCAGCAAAGCCGCTCAAAGGGTCCGCCATGAGCAGCAATGCAAGCGTGGCAACGCGTCAACATGGATCAGCAAAGCCGCTCAAAGAGTCCGCCATGAGCAGCAATGCAAGCGTGGCAACGCGTCAACATGGATCAGCAAAGCCGCTCAAAGAGTCCGCCATGAGCAGCAATGCATGCGAGGCAACGCGTCAACATGGATCAGCAAAGCCGCTCAAAGGGTCCGCCATGAGCAGCAATGCAAGCGTGGCAACGCGCCAACATGGATCAGCAAAGCCGCTCAAAGAGTCCGCCATGAGCTGCAATGCATGCGAGGCAACGCTTCAACGTGGATCAGCAAAGCCGCTCAAAGGGTCCGCCATGAGCAGCAATGCAAGCGTGGCAACGCGTCAACGTGGATCAGCAAAGCCGCTCAAAGGGTCCGCCATGAGCAGCAATGCAAGCGTGGCAACGCGCCAACATGGATCAGCAAAGCCGCTCTAAGGGTCCGCCATGAGCAGCAATGCATGCGAGGCAACGCTTCAACGTGGATCAGCAAAGCCGCTCAAAGAGTCCGCCATGAGCAGCAATGCAAGCGTGGCAACGCGTCAACATGGATCAGCAAAGCCGCTCAAAGGGTCCGCCATGAGCAGCAATGCAAGCGTGGCAACGCGTCAACATGGATCAGCAAAGCCGCTCAAAGGGTCCGCCATGAGCAGCAATGCAAGCGTGGCAACCCGCCAACATGGATCAGCAAAGCCGCTCAAAGGGTCCGCCATGAGCAGCAATGCATGCGAGGCAACGCGTCAACATGGATCAGCAAAGCCGCTCAAAGAGTCCGCCATGAGCAGCAATGAAGCGTGGCAACGCGTCAACATGGATCAGCAAAGCCGCTCAAAGAGTCCGCCATGAGCAGCAATGCAAGCGTGGCAACACGTCAACATGGATCAGCAAAGCCGCTCAAAGGTCCGCCATGAGCAGCAATGCATGCGAGGCAACGCGTCAACACGGATCAGCAAAGCAGCTCAAAGGGTCCGCCATGAACAGCAATGCATGCGAGGCAACGCGTCAACATGGATCAGCAAAGCCGCTCAAAGGGTCCGCCATGAGCAGCAATGCAAACGTGGCAACGCTTCAACATGGATCAGCAAAGCCGCGCAAAGGGTCCGCCATGAGCAGCAATGCAAGCGTGGCAACGCGTCAACATGGATCAGCAAAGCCGCTCAAAGAGTCCGCCATGAGCAGCAATGCATGCGAGGCAACGCGCCAACATGGATCAGCAAAGCCGCTCAAAGAGTCCGCCATGAGCAGCAATGCAAGCGTGGCAACGCTTCAACGTGGATCAGCAAAGCCGCTCAAAGAGTCCGCCATGAGCAGCAATGCATGCGAGGCAACGCGTCAACATGGATCAGCAAAGCCGCTCAAAGGGTCCGCCATGAGCAGCAATGCAAGCGTGGCAACGCTTCAACATGGATCAGCAAAGCCGCTGAAAGGGTCCGCCATGAGCAGCAATGCAAGCGTGGCAACGCGTCAACATGGATCAGCAAAGCCGCTGAAAGGGTCCGCCATGAGCAGCAATGCAAGCGTGGCAACGCGTCAACAAGGATCAGCAAAGCCGCTCAAAGGGTCCGCCATGAGCAGCAATGCAAGCGTGGCAACGCTTCAACGTGGATCAGCAAAGCCGCTCAAAGGGTCCGCCATGAGCAGCAATGCAAGCATGGCAACGCGTCAACATTGATCAGCAAAGCCGCTCAAAGGGTCCGCCATGAGCAGCAATGCAAGCGTGGCAACGCGTCAACATGGATCAGCAAAGCCGCTCAAAGGGTCCGCCATGAGCAGCAATGCAACGTGGCAACGCGCCAACATGGATCAGCAAAGCCGCTCAAAGGGTCCGCCATGAGCAGCAATGCATGCGTGGCAACGCGTCAACATGGATCAGCAAAGCCGCTCAAAGTGTCCGCCATGAGCAGCAATGCATGCGAGGCAACGCGTCAACATGGATCAGCAAAGCCGCTCAAAGAGTCCGCCATGAGCAGCAATGCATGCGAGGCAACGCGTCAACGTGGATCAGCAAAGCCGCTCAAAGGGTCCGCCATGAGCAGCAATGCAAGCGTGGCAACGCGTCAACATGGATCAGCAAAGCCGCTCAAAGGGTCCGCCATGAGCAGCAATGCAGGCGTGGCAACGCGCCAACATGGATCAGCAAAGCCGCTCAAAGTGTCCGCCATGAGCAGCAATGCAAGCGTGACAACGCGTCAACATGGATCAGCAAAGCCGCTCAAAGGGTCCGCCATGAGCAGCAATGCATGCGTGGCAACGCGTCAACATGGATCAGCAAAGCCGCTCAAAGGGTCCGCCATGAGCAGCAATGCAAGCGAGGCAACGCGCCAACATGGATCAGCAAAGCCGCTCAAAGGGTCCGCCATGAGCAGCAATGCATGCGAGGCAACGCGTCAACATGGATCAGCAAAGCCGCTCAAAGAGTCCGCCATGAGCAGCAATGCAAGCGTGGCAACGCGCCAACATGGATCAGCAAAGCCGCTCAAAGGGTCCGCCATGAGCAGCAATGCATGCGAGGCAACGCTTCAACGTGGATCAGCAAAGCCGCTCAAAGGGTCCGCCATGAGCAGCAATGCATGCGAGGCAACGCGTCAACATGGATCAGCAAAGCCGCTCAAAGGGTCCGCCATGAGCAGCAATGCAAGCGTGGCAACGCGTCAACATGGATCAGCAAAGCCGCTCAAAGAGTCCGCCATGAGCAGCAATGCATGCGAGGCAACGCGTCAACATGGATCAGCAAAGCCGCTCAAAGGGTCCGCCATGAGCAGCAATGCATGCGAGGCAACGCTTCAACGTGGATCAGCAAAGCCGCTCAAAGGGTCCGCCATGAGCAGCAATGCAAGCGTGGCAACGCGTCAACATGGATCAGCAAAGCCGCTCAAAGGGTCCGCCATGAGCAGCAATGCATGCGAGGCAACGCGTCAACATGGATCAGCAAAGCCGCTCAAAGAGTCCGCCATGAGCAGCAATGCAAGCGTGGCAACGCGTCAACATGGATCAGCAAAGCCGCTCAAAGGGTCCGCCATGAGCAGCAATGCATGCGAGGCAACGCGTCAACATGAATCAGCAAAGCCGCTCAAAGGGTCCGCCATGAGCAGCAATGCAAGCGTGGGAACGCGTCAACATGGATCAGCAAAGCCGCTCAAAGGGTCCGCCATGAGCAGCAATGCATGCGAGGCAACGCGTCAACATGGATCAGCAAAGCCGCTCAAAGAGTCCGCCATGAGCAGCAATGCAAGCGTGGCAACGCGTCAACATGGATCAGCAAAGCCGCTCAAAGGGTCCGCCATGAGCAGCAATGCATGCGAGGCAACGCTTCAACGTGGATCAGCAAAGCCGCTCAAAGAGTCCGCCATGAGCAGCAATGCATGCGAGGCAACGCGCCAACATGGATCAGCAAAGCCGCTCAAAGGGTCCGCCATGAGCAGCAATGCATGCGAGGCAACGCTTCAACGTGGATCAGCAAAGCCGCTCGGTGTTAACTGGGTGCTATTGTTTAGTTATTGTGGACATTCTTCACTGGCCATTAGTTTCTTTATTTGAGGACGGACGAAAATACCAGCTTTAATTTTGGTAGCTTCTGACATTTTAGGAAAAAGAAGTCTTTAAATATCCCCTCTCTTATGTGTTCAAAGCCGTTACCCCTAAAACAAGGCCTGTCCAGGGAAAATGCCACGGTGGCAGCCGTCTGCCACGCTAGTGCCACGACCTATACTTAGTGAATCGGAGGTTGTGGGGAGAAAGTCGGGGTCGAGGTATAACTGCAAGCAAGGAAGGTGTTGCGGTAGCGAAAGTAGCGAGCTGGCAGAAAGACGGGCAACGTTCCATGGGACATCAGTAACCAATAGTCAGTAGCTATAACAAATCTTTTGAATCATACTGCCTGCTTTATTATTTTATACAACTATTAACAACTATCAACAGATCACATCTTTACGTAGTTCATGATTTCGATTTCAATGCAACTAGATTTGTAATATTTGGTTGCATTGCGTTTGCCGAGTGAATTCTGAGAATAGAGCTTCAAGTAACGCTTCCGTTAAAGGTGACCACGACTTACATTTGTTCATGTTCATTGCGGTAATGGAAATAGCTTCTCGCAAACGCGTGTTGTGCTAAACATAGTGGTAATAATAATTCTATCGGATGGCCTCGGGTGCCGGGTGCAAGCTTTGTAATTTGACACCCAGAGGGTAGCTTGCGTGTCGAATTTCGTTGTTCCTTGAATCACTATTAAAGTCAAGGAGGTTAGATATCTAAGCTCCTTGAACACTATAGCGCTTACTAGTAGAGAAATGAGGAACTTTGCATGGGCGGAAACTCCCGAGATTAATTTTGTCATTATGAACACGGCCTACTGAATTGGAATGGGTTCTTTGACATGCCAACATCGTATGACATGCGTGTCGTATTTTTGCTGCCTTTCAAAAATCACTTACCACGGTGAGGAGCGAACCTGCAATCTTGGGGTTAGTAGACCGACACGCTATCCACTCACCCACCGTGGCAAGCTAACATAGTGTTAAATCGCAGGACTAGACTATGCATGCGAGGGAATTCTCGTTTACTCACGACTTTGTAGAAACTGATAATATCACTGTTAAAATGATAATACAGCGTGTTTAGGACAGGTGTGTGGAGGGTTGGGGGTGGGGGCGCAAGTCCGTCTTCTCTTCTCTAGCAAGAGAAGGTAGTGAGAGGAGAAGCTGGTGGTGGCGCGGAGAAGAGCGGGGGCTTAGTCTGCCACGGAGCGAGTCTCGTGTCAAGCCGTGGCGCCACAGCCACCAGTGGCATAGCTGGATAGGCCTGCCTTAAAAAGTCTGCCAATACTTCAAATATTTATTTATTATTGCATAAAGTACAAAAGCAAACTTTATTACTTACGAATGAAGTGTTTGGTTACTGTTCGATGTAGACAGTCAGAATATTATGCATTAAATAATAGACTCAACATAAAAGGTTTGGTTTGTTGACTTGCGTTATCAACAAACGCTGGCGTAGCCAAATTCAGCGGCAGTCGTAGCTTGAAAGGCTAATACATTGTTTGTGGTTTGCAATGACACCTGTTTGAGACAATTAACACTGTCTACTTGTCCCAACAGAGCGAATACCTCATGTTCGTGGAGTCCTACCGACGCTTGTCTGGCGCCACCTGGATCGTGAAGCCCGCCTGCGGGTCTCAGGGACGTGGGATCTTCCTCTTCCAACGGTGAGCTGTAACATAGAGCACACTTTGGTTCCTTTATGTTACACAGGAGTAAATGTTCAAAATTCTACACTATAATAACCATTTTCCCTTAAAAACATCAAAGTTCCTTTCATTGCAAATTCAATTTGTTCACATACTTTGTTCTTCACATACAGAATGAAGTGTCCTGAGTTTTAATGTGGGCAGACTATTAAGGTCTCTTGTTCATTTTTTGTAATTAACAGATAATAACCGGAGTTTTAGTTTTAAAATGAAATAAATCAACATACAAAAATTCCACTCGCAGTAACATTCGGGACATTTTTTATTTACCGTTCTTCTATGAACGTGTGTAACAAATTTTACAATCTATCATTATTGGAGCATTTTATAGAAAGGCAACTACAAGAAACGCGTTTACTTTCGAGTTTCGTGTTACGAGTTGGAGTTAAGAGTTTTCAGTTTAGAGTTGAGAGATGAGAGTTAAGACTTTACAGTTTAGAGTTCAGAGTTTAGTGATTAGAGATCAGAGTTTAGAGATTTGAGTTTAGAAATTTGAGTTTAGAGTTAAAAGTTTAGAGTTTAGAGTTTAGAGTTTAGAGCTTAGAGATTAGAGTTTAGTTATTTGAGTTCAGAGTTAATAGTTTAGAGTTAAGTGTTTACAGTTTAGAGATTAAAGTTTAGAGTTAAGAGTTCAGAGATTAGAGTTTTGAGCTTAGAGATTAGAGATTAGAGTAAAGAATTTAGAAATTAGAGTTTATAGATTAGAGTTTAGAGTTAAGAGTTGAGAGTTTAGAGATTAGAGTTTACAGTTTTTGAGATTAGAGTTAAGACTTTACAGTTTAGAGTTAACTGCTTGGACTTTATATGTTTGAGTTTAAAGTTAAAAGTTTAGATTTAAGAGTTTAGAGCTTAGAGATTAGAGTTTAGTTATTTGAGTTCAGAGTTAATAGTTTAGAGTTAAGAGTTTACAGTTATATGATTAAAGTTTAGAATTAAGAGTTAAGAGATTAGAGATTATGGTTTAGAGTTTGGAGTTTTGAGTATAGAGATTAGAGTTTAGAAATTATAGTTACGAATTTAGAAATTAGAGTTTATAGATTGGAGTTCACAGTTTAGAGATAAGAGTTAAGACTTTACAGTTTAGAGTTCAGAGTTTAGTGTTTACAAATTAGAGTTTAGAGATTTGAGTTTAGACCTAGAGATTAGAGTTATTTGAGTTCAGAGTTAATAGTTTAGAGTTAAATGTTTACAGTTTAGAGTTTAGAGATTTAAGTTTAGAGTTAAGATTTAAGAGTTTAGAGATTAGAGTTTAGAGTTAAAAGTTTAGAGTATAGAGTCCCGAGTTTAGAGATAAGAGTTTAGAGTTAAAAGCTTAGAGTTAAGAGTTTTGTTTTGTTTCTGAAAACAAACGTTTCAGTTTTTATCATAATTTATTTTTGGAGCTGGTGGTTTGCGAATACACTAAATACTATTTTGACCGCGTCTCTTATTTTGAAGGAACTTTTGCGAGTTTTTGGATTATTTGACGGGGGAATTTTAGGTGAATAATACTTTGTCTGCTTGTCAATAAATTTCCTCGGCCATGATTAATAAATCCTTCACATGAAATCTCAAGATTATAGTATGGAATTTTATTCGACACAAAACTCATGTATACGGAATATGTTCATTTAAATACTCATTTTAAATCAATCTTGATATAAACACATTAATTGTTCTTTTTGATAATCGATTTCTATATACTGTATGCATGAACTTATATGATCGTATTTTGTTCATGGGATCATATTTCGTGGTGAAAGCTCTGTCCCTCTGTATTCTATAGAGGAGCGTAAATTGAATCTAGAAACTGAGGGTGCTCAAGGTTCTTTAAAGGGTGCGGCTGAAAAATATAGTTCTTTTTTTCCTGACACGTGGTGAAAAACTCCTACTGGTATTTATTTTATTGAAGTGGAGAACAAAAATATGACAACATGATTTTCGAACGATGAAAATTAACGTTCGTGCATTTCCTAGTGCGCAAGGCGGAATGTTCACGAGTTATTGAATCTCACATTCAAATGACGTCTTCATCTTAAACTGTCCAGTAATGAAGAAAGTGTTGCGATAATGAAACCCATTTCAAAACAAAGTGAGTGATTTAATAAGTATTGATGTGAAACGGAACGTTTCAGGCCAACATCACCATTAAAACTTGTCTTTCGTGTACTGTATTTTGAAATGTTCCCTTGAATTTCTTCGTTCAGAACTGGAGGTGCGCTGGTATCGGAAAGTTCTGCTACCCTGAGAATGGAATCTCCTCCAGTTAGATTTATTTAGCATTTGGGATCACATTGCACAAATACAATTATAGTCCGTATACAAATTTACACAATAATCTACACACGACATCTTCATGGGTGTTTTGAGTGTTATTAATGCAAAGAAGGAATGCATTTTCTATACTGCTCCGTACATATGTTGCCACACCATAAACCTTATCACACGTAGCACCTAGGAGATCGAAACCAGGTATTGTACCTCTTGAGGAGAATTGGTTTACATTCTCAACATGATGTTTTTGAACCGCAAGTACATCAACTCTGTTATCTTCCAAGATCTTCGATGTTCAGTTGATATAATCTAATTTTTGGACGCAATTATTCTGTATAGATGGTCATGAAAAGGTCCGTTTCTTTGAGTTTTGGCCATTTTGGCAATGTGATACATGACCGTTGCTCACGTCCGCAGGTATAACCTTACATTACCCTGCACGTGTCCCCTGGGTGGTGTTAAACGAGCAACAATATTACTGGAGCCAGATAATCCTTGTGATCTCCAGTTAGATATCGATGTTATATAGAAATTTAATGTTTTTCAGTCGGTCAATACGATTGTACTCAATTGTAATGGGTGTCTCCCTAATCCTGAAGAAATTTTACATGATATTAATACGAAGTAAATACACTTGGATGACCAGTTTCGATCGTCACGTGATCAGATCCTTTACACTTCGGCTATGTCTACAAGTATGGGTGATGGTGTTTGCAATATACAGGATACACTTATTTAGTTGCACTAATAATGATACTAGCACAGCTAGTCAAGATATGTGATTCTTTGTTGAGATAATCATAGTGGTTATTGACTTCAAGTTTGCTTGCTTAGCGTGTTTATGTGGTTGTCATTAAATGGTCAGGTTGGTGGGGATTGTGAACTTTGTGCGATGTGTGGTCCGTTCCCGTGCAGCTGCCAACACCACTGTTTGCACTGAACTGGAAGGAATTTCCTGTGTTGTCACGTTATCTCATATCCTTCTTGGCCTTTTCCCCACATTCCTAACCGTCAGTGTTCGTCGAGCACAAGTGTCCAATAATAATAATAATAATAATAATAATAATAATAATAATAATAATAATAATAATAATAATAATAATACCGTCCAATTACATGCCTTCCCACGATGTATAAGATCATCACGTCCTGTCTTAGTAGGAGGATATATGCTCACTGTGAAAAAAATAACATCATAGCAACACAACAAAAAGGATGCACGAAAGGGTCCAAAGGGTGTAAAGAAATACTTATCATTGACTCAGTGGTTTCTAACCAGGCCTTTACCAATAACAGAAATTTATTCACGGCATATATTGACTACAAGAAGGCCTATGATTCCGTGCCCCATGATTGGTTGATCCATATTTTGTCAGTGTATAAGATTGATCCTCAGATTATATATTTCTTGGAACACGCCATGACATCGTGGCGTACAGTGATGAGCCTTAGTACTACAAATGGCAGTATTGCAACAAGTATGATCCCAATCCACAAGGGAATATTCCAAGGAGACTCCTTGAGCCCATTATGGTTCTGTCTTGCGATGAACCCACTATCAAACCAACTTAATTCAACAAAATATGGATTCAGTATCAAGAAGAACTCCAGGGAGCTTGCAAAGCTCAACCATCTCCTGTATATGGATGACCTAAAGCTATATGCTGCCACCAGAGCACAACTAGAGTTTCTGTTGAAGATAGTGGAAACCTTTTCACAGGATGTGAAAATGGAATTCGGGCTGGAGAAATGTAAGACGCTGAACATTATGAAAGGCAAGCTGCAGGAAGGTGTATATGAAACAGCTCAGGGCCATCAGATTGCAACAATGCTCACTAGCGAGACCTACAAGTATCTGGGAATGAAGCAAGCCAGACACATAGAACACTCAGTAGTGAAACAAGATCTGACGAAGGAATTTGTCAGAAGAATTAAGCTTGTTTCTAACACCAGCCTCAACAGTAAAAACTTGGTTAAGGCAATCAACGCTTATGCTGTCCCTATTCTTAGTTACTCGTTTGGGGTCATCAAGTGGAGTAAAACTGACATTGCAAGCTTAGAACAGAAAATTAGAACATCACTGACCAAGTCACGAAAACACCATCCCAGGGCATCTGTGGAACGAGTCATGTTACCGAGACATATGGGTGGGAGAGGAATTGTTGATATAAACAACCAAGTAGCTCGACAGATCTATGAGCTAAGAAAATACTTCTGTTCTGTATCGAACCATTCGATGCTGCACAGGGCTGTCACAGAAGCAGATGATTCAACTCCACTACTCTTAAGTCAGCAAGAGACTCAAATTCAGGTGCGCAGTGATTTGGATAGATTCAATGCCTGGTTGTCCAAGCCACTACACGGAAGACATCCCAATGAAGTCATCCAAACTCACGTCGACAAGCTAGCGTCGAACTTTTGGTTGATTTCTGGGCAGATGTTTCCTGAAACAGAAGGCTTTATGATGGCTATTCAGGACCAGGTTGTCCCCACGAGGAACTACCTAAAGTTCATAACCAAGGATGCATCTGTGCAAGATGACCATTGCAGATACGGTTGCCCAACATCTGAGACTGTTCAGCATATTATATCGGGTTGTCGCCATTTTGCAGGGACAGAATATAGGAAGAGACATGATTTTGTTGCCAAGATAGTCCATCAAGAATTGGCTATACAACTTCAACTGCTGAGCCAAGAGAAAGTGCCGTACTACAAATATGCTCCTGAACGTGTACTGGAAAATGACAGCTTTACGTTGTACTGGGATCGTACTGTATTGACAGACCAATCAGCTGTGCACAACAGACCTGATTTAGTTCTTGTTGACAAATGCATGAAGCACACCACCTTCATAGATGTGGCGATCCCAAACAGTGGCAACATACTAACAAAGCATGTTGAAAAGCTGTCAAAATACACAGAGCTTTCAGAACTGACAAGGAAGCAATGGCACATGGCACAAGTCAGGACAGTTCCTATTATTATCTCCAGCACTGGCGTGATTCCCAACAACTTAAAGGAATCGCTCACGGCGTTGAAATTAGACCCAGGCCTTTTCAAACTGATGCAGAAAACAGTCATACTTTCTACGTGTCGCGTAGTAAGGCTGTTCTTGGGCAATCAGGCCTGAAGCAATGAGGGGAATATGAAGCTACTACTCAATGCAGTCACCAAGAATTTGCTCCTTGTGATATGTACGGTATCTGGGATTGTAAATGTTTTCTTTCCAGCAAATGCTGAGAATGTGTACGCGCATGCGCAAAATAATAATAATAATAATCAAAGATGAACTCATTGGTAAATTTACCACAAGACTACATCAAGTGCTGCGAGCCAATCTATGTGCAAAGAACAAAATTAAAGCTATCAACACATACGCTATACCAACCCTAATATATTCATTTGGGATTCTGAAAAGGTCAGCAACAGAAATGGAAAGCCTGCAGAGAAAAACAAGGACCCTTCTCACTACTTACCGTTTACATCATCCAAACGCCTGCAAAGAAAGGGTCACTCTTCCACGAAAGATGGGAGGTCGAGGAGTACTGGATTTACAAATTTTGCTCCAGAACCAAATTAAAACCCTCAGAAGGTATTTCTATCAAAGAAAGGAAAACAGCATTCTCCATAAAGCCATTGTACTAGCTGATAAACACACTGTATTGAACCTTCGTAAAACCTCTGATGATCATATCAGCCAGCCACCACACTTACATGAAAAATTAAAGGCATGGGGAGAAAAGACCCTCCATGGAAAATACTACAGCAACCTATCCCAACAGAGTATTGATAAAAACGCATCGTGTATGTTGTTACAAAGTGGTCGACTGTTTGGAGAAACAGAGGGATTCGCAATTGCCATCCAAGATCAAGTCATTGCTACAAAAAATTACAAGAAATACATCATCAAAGATACCAGTGTAATTTCAGACAAATGCAGGCGATGCGCCATTCATCTCGAGACCATTGACCATGTCACTGCAGGTTGCCCAATACTAGCATCAGTTGAATATACAAAACGGCACAATCAGGTTGCAGGCATCATTCACCAAGCACTCGCACAGAAATATAAATTAACTGAGGAGTATATCCCTTACTACAAGTATCACCCACCATCCCTCCTCGAAAATGAATTGTGTAAAATATATTGGGGGGACACTGGTATTGTGACAGATAAAACAATAGATCACAATCGACCAGACATCATAGTAGTAAATAAGGTTGATGGCACTACATTTATGAAGACATAGCAGTCCCCGACGACACCAATATCGAACGGAAACACAATGAAAAAATCACCAAGTATAGACAGCTTGCAGAGGAAATCAAGAGGATATGGAAGATGGACTGCGTCCGGATTGTGCCTGTAATCTTGTCAGTCAACAGCCTCATACCTCACACACTCCACAAGAATCTGAAGGAATTGGATCTTCCGCCGAGCATCTACAAGAGTATGCAGCATTCTGTCCTATTGTCCACATGCAATATTTTGCGATCCTTCCTGGCTAGTGAATGAGTGATAATGAACTCTATATTTTGTATATACATGATATATATGTATTATAGTTTGTATTATAGTTTTTATGTATTGTTGTAAAGCACTTGGTTTAACCCGTGCTTTAGAGTAACCCATGTTTGTAATGGTGAATTGAATAAATAATAATAATATCATACGGCCTCGGGTGCTGGCACAAAGCTTTGTTATTTGACGCCCAGAGGGCAGCTTACATGTTGAATTTGTTGTTCCTTGAAGCACTATGAAAGTCAAGGAGGTTAGATATCTAAGATCCTTGACACTATAGCGCTTTCTAGTAGAGAAATGAGGAAAATCCTGAGATTAATTTTGCCATTATGAACACGGCCTACTGAATTCAAATGGGTTCTTTAATATGCCAACATCGTATGACATGCGTATCGTGATTTTCGCCGCCTTTCAAAATCACTTACCACGGCCAGAAGCGAACTTGCAAACTTGGAGTTAGTAATCAGAAACTCACCCACCGTGGCAAGTTGTGTCCAATGAAATCTTGTGGAGTGAACCACGTGATATACGATGTCCCACTCATTACCTGTGAATATCGATGAAAATTCACGCCATATACTGTGGCAATGCGTGCTGCCAAACAGAGATAATCGCATCACAGGAAATACTTCTCTAATTTTTGGGAGAGTGGCTTCTTAATATCATCAGATTTGACTTAATTTGGTTGAGAGAGGAAAGAAAGCCTTCTGAGACTGAATTCCAGTCCCATTGACGTGGTATTAGAACTCTTCTCTTTCTTAAGTTAACAGCCCAGGGGCCGGTTTGCAGAAACTCGCTATCTGATCTATTCTCCATCACCTCTTCAATTCGTGATAGGTGGTCTTCCTCTTGTGTTTTTCCTTTCTAACATCCCTTCGATGAATCTTGTTAGCAGGCTATTATGTCTGGGAATATGTCCCGGCATATTTGCCCTTCTTGTTTCCAGACTCGTATTGGAACTAGACCATCGATAAATGCATTTCTCGTTCAGATGAAAATCAAGTTCATCGTGTCGCGGTAATATGTTCCCCAAAGAGCGAAAATAATTGGATTAAGTTACCAGTTGCAATAGTAGTCTGTGTTAAGCACGGATATTTTAGAAAAAAGGAACGATATCGCCAGTATTATGGGAACTGCATAAGACCCAATGATAGCTCTCGGGATACGCACGATTTGCCTTACAAGAAACATTTCATTGTGGCTTACTTCTTAAAACTTATTTATTTGGAATTAAGAGAACATATTTTAAGACCACCTCGTGGTGTAGTGGCTAGCGTTATTGGCTGTCCCCTTGGATGTCCGGGTTCGATTCCCGGCTCTGCCAAATTTAATTCTGGCGTGTGGGCTAGAACTGGTTACACTCAGCCTAGTGAGGCAAAACTGAGAAGAGGAGGGATCGATTCCCACCTTAGCCATCCTAGGAGTGGTTTTCTGTAGCTTCTCCACTTCTACTCCGGGACGGTTCCCCATCTTAAGGTCCCGACCGACTCCTTCCCAATCCTTTCCCCAATTTACAAATACACACTCGAATACGGCCATCACAATAACACAGATTATCACACAAATTACACACACACCCAAGTACACGTGTCTGACAGATTCCACTAAAAGAAGAGCCTTGTTAATGCAGAATGCCACACGTTTTGTTTGGAATACTTTATTCTAATTTTCGTGTGAATTTAGACCAGAGAGATTACACGTCTCTTTATTACTGATTGTCCACTCTTCAACTATTCACCCATTCGTGGACAATTAATTGAAATCACCTGATTTAGAGGATACATTCCAAAGTATCCGTTTGTAACTTCCAGTATCTTGGAATTATTGTCTCCAAGGATAACACCCTCAAACAAGAAATTCTAAAGAGGACACAGAAAGCATCACATTTCTATAACCAAGTTCGGCACTTACTTTGGGACAAAAGCATTCCCTTGGCAGCAAAGGCAACGTTGTATCACACCTACTTTGTGCCAATCCTTACTTATGGTATGGAAACATGTACAATTGCTAAGTAAGGATTGCAGTAGAATCCAAGCCACAGAAATTAGATTCATTAGGACTATGAACCAAAGTACCAGGAGAGACAAGATCAGAAATGAGGTACACAGAGCAACAGCTGTCATCAGGGTCCCTGTTATCAACTTTCCGGGGAAACACAGACTTCAGTGGTATGGCCATGTAATGAGGAAGGATAGCTCTAGAACAGCTAAGAAGTACTTTAACCTGGATGGAGGGAAGAGACCAAGAGGAAGACCAAGGAGACGATGGTTAGAGACAGTTCGATCAGAGGTGGAGAAGAATGGTTTTAACTGGGACGATGTCCCAGAACAAATGGTGTACCAAGATCGAGCAAGATGGATAGCTCTTGTTTGCCACACCCGGGAAACTGGAGATGGAAAATGATGATGATGATGATGATGATGATGATGATGATTCCAAAGTCAATGAAAGAAAGAAAAACGGGCCCAGCAAATGTGTCCCTCAGAATCTCCAATTTCTTAAGTAGGGTAATAAAATAAAATTAGATTATTTTGAATAAAGAAATGTGACTGATTTTAATTCTTAATTTGAGTCTACAATTTGTACACCTTTGTAGTTGGTGTTATTTCATTGGCTTTTATAACTAAGCGCGTAAGTGTTGATAATTGTTATGGGGTATGAAGCCACTTTTCTGTGTTGCCTTAGTAAACAAAAGTTTGGTGCTTTTCAGTCGGTCAACACGAATGTACCCAAAAGGGTTGGGTTATACCCTAATCCTGAAAAAAATGAGATTAATAAATACACTAGGATGACCAGTTTCGATCGTCAAGCGATTATCATCAGATCCATTACACTTAGGCTATAAAATCTATGTTTGAAAATACGGGTGAAACTATTTACAATATGTACACTTATTTAGTTGCAGTATTGGTAATGCAACTTGTCGGTATTTATTAGTTGTAATCTATATGACGTTTTGGTGAGATGCTTAAAGTGGTGATAGAACTCCGGAATTTGTCTGTTTGGAGTGACTATGTGGTTGTAGTGAATGGTCAATTCAGATTGCACTGTATTGTGTAGGCTACTTATCTGGTTGGGGGTCTTGCGCAGTACAGCAGCGAGCCGTTTCACTTCACACGGGCACTGGTAACATGGATTTTATAGCCTAAGTGTAATGGATCTGATGATGATCGCTTGACGATCGAAACTGGTCATATTAATGTATTTCTTCTTCTTCTTTTCGAATCACCCACTTTGGGGTACGTCAGATCAATCACTTCTTAGATGTTCGTGCTCTCCTTTTCTTCCAATACTTCTTCATTCTCTCTGATCTCCTCTTTGTTTCCTCTTGTGATATCTGCATCGGTTTTCTGGAGACGGCTCTGGCTTGGAACTTCTTGGTGTAGTCTTTGGTCACGGTTTTGGCTGTACCATTCATCAACATGATTTCAGTAATCTGAAGCTCTCGCAGGTCCTTTTCTACTTCCGTAAACCAATTAGGTTTGATCTTTTTGGAAAAGAAGTCAACGATTTTCCTGGTTAATCGGGCAGGATTCATCCGGTAGATGTGTCCATAGAAATCAATCCTCCTTTTCCGTATGATATCCGAAAGTCTCTCCGACTTCACATACAGGGTGTCGTTCCTATAGAAAACTTGTTTGTTATTTTGGAATTTAGGACCTATGATCTTCCTCAACATTTTTCTCTCGTTGATTTCCAATTTTTCCATTTGCCCTTGTCTCCTCAAGACTAGTGTTTCTGCTGCAAAGAGTGCCTCTGGCTTAATTACGGTGTTATAATGCCTGATTTTAGTGTTCCAGGAGAGGGTTTCTTATTGTATGTATTTTTGGTGTTCTGGAAGGCTAGTTCCATTTTGATTCTTCTCGCCTCCATTGTTTTTCTTCAAGGTCGATCCATTCTCCTAAGTATTTGAAACTATTGACCACCTCGATTTTATTAGCTCCTACTGTAACTCTCTTGGGCACATCCAAACTATTTGGCATAATTTTCGTTTTTCAAAGGAAATCTTAAGTCCTGTTTTCCCCGCCATCTCTTGTAACTCTGTGATTTGTTCTTTTGTTTCCTCCCATGTTTCTGCGAGCAGCGCCGTCGTAAGCAAAGGCCAAACACTTAATCGTGATTCCTCTGTTTTCCTAGACGTATTCCCCCTCGTGTTTTCGCATTCTATTCTCTCATAACTTTTTCAAGTGCACAGTTGAACAACAGGGGGGAGAGACCATCCCCCTGCCGGACCCTTTTCTGATCTCAAAGGGTTCAGACAGTTCGCCCATGAATCTAACTTTAGAGGATGTATTCGTGAGCGTCTCCTTTATAAGGGCTAGGGTTTTCCTGTCCAGGCCAAACTCTTCCAAAATATTGAGCAACGACTCTCTGTCGATGGAATCGTAAGCTTTTTGGAAGTCTACAAACGTCACGATATACGGTTTCGCCCTCTGCCTCTGGTACGCTATAATGTTTCTGAGATTTAAAATTTGTTCAGCGCAAGATCTCCCCTTTCTAAACCCTGCTTGATATTCCCCAAGTTGGCAGTCCAACTGTGGTTCTGCTCTTTCTAATAACGCTCTTGAAAATATCTTGTATGTCACGTCCAGCAGCGAAATCCCTCGGTAATTGCTAGGATCCGATTTCGAACCTTTTTTTGTGAAGAGGATGTATCAGGGCCATTTTCCATTCCACTGGAACGATCTCTGTCTTCCATATCTCCTCAAAAAGCTTTTGGAGTGAGCCAATCGCATCTTCACTGGCATACTTCCATAATTCAGCTGTTATCTGATTTTCTCCAGATGCCTTGACATTTTCTATACGAGTCAGTATCTTCTGAATCTCTCTTACAGACGGGGGTTTAGAATCATGGTTGGGAGACGATTTTGGTCCACAATCGAACGACATCTTTTGGAGTGGTTCATGCAATTTAGGAGTTCTTTAAAGTAGCCGGCTAGAATTTTACAGTTACCCCTGTTACTACCTGTATATGCTACGTTCCCGTTTTCGTCCTGAAGTTGGAAAGTTGAGGGGTCATATCTGCTTAGGGTTTCCTTGAACACCCGATAATAGTTTCTCATATTGTTCTTCGCAAAGTCATCATTTATGTTCCTGAGTAGTTGGTCGCCGTGCTCCTTCTTTACTTTCTTGATCCCCTTGGACACCATCTTCCTGGTTTCCACAAAGTGTTGCCAGGTACTCTCGTCCTTTTTGGTTTGCCAAACGTGCCACGCCTTCTTCCTCAGATCAAGTAGTCTATCACACTCGTTGTTCCACCATCTATGCTTCTTCGTCTTTGTAACAGGAGCAAGTTGTTCTGTCTTGGTTAGAAGACTCTTCTCCATCTGCCTCCAGTCCTGGCGTTCTAGGTCTCTGGTTAATGTGTCCCATTCTTCCATGTTCTCCTTAATTTTGTTTGGATCACATCTTCTTCGTATACGGTTGTTCCTTTGAAAGTTACTCCTAGGAATAATCTTCAGTTTAACTTTTGACAAGTAGTGGTCTGAGTCAAGGTTAGCTCCTCGGAGAACCCTAACATTTTGTATTTCCTAATGAAACTTTCGCTTTATTGCAACATGGTCCAACTGGAATTCTCCGAGGAGGGGATTAGGTGATATCCATGTCTGTTTTCTCGGCAGTTTCTTAAAGCTAGTCGATTTTAAGACCAATTGACATAATTCAATGAGACTGACACCATTTTGGTTCGTTCTGTTATGTGCCGGGTAGCATCCCACTATATGCCTGAACTTCTTTTCTCTCCCCACTTGGGCGTTAAAATCCCCTAAAAGGATGACGTTATTTTTTGTCTGTGATCTTCTGGATCGTATCGTCTAGTTTATCCCAGAAAAGTTCTACTTTTGCCTTATCCTTTTTGTTGTCGATGTTTATAGGGGCATGAATGTTCACAATTGTATAAACTTTGTTGGTCGACTTGAACGTGAGTGTGGATAGCCTTTCCGAGGTGGACTCGAAGCTTATAATGGAGTCTAGTATTTTCTTGTCAACTATGAATCCTGTTCCAAGATGAGGAACATTCTTCATTACTCTGGTCCCTGGTTTCCCCTTGAGTATCCTGAATCCTCTCGATCCAAAACTGTTCTCATCTAGGAATCTGGTCTCTTGCACAGCCGTTATGATAATTCTATGTTCATTTAGTGTGCCTGTTAGAGTCTTAAGTTTCCACACTTTCAAAAGTGAATTTGCATTAAAAGTGGCTAGGTAGTTTATTTTCCTGTATTTTATTGTTTTCGAAGTTCCAAGACGCTCCGACTCGTCTTTGTGTGACATTGCAGACTCCCCAGAATCCGAATGTCTGCTTGTGGATTGACCACCTGAGGTAAATAGTTTCACATCACACCGCTCCATGATTGATAATTCTTTTAGTTTTGGAGGTGACTTTTAGAGCCACCATTTTTACAACCGAGGTTGTATTTATTAATCTCATGTTTTTTTTTTCAGGATTAGGGTATAACCCAACTCTTTTGGGAACATTCGTGTTGACCGACTGAAAAGCACCAAAAGTTTGTTGATAACTAATTGAGACATAATGCTTCAGGATCTTTAATTAATGAGAAATATTTTAATTTAAGTTATTGATCTGCTTGTGCTGAAGGATTTATAAAAATCCGAAAATTTTCCACAAAACGGAATTAAGTTTTCATGTGTGCTAAAGTATTGATTAGATGGTTGAATAACTAATTCTTGTTTATACAGATACAGGTTATCAAATGAAAAATACAACACATAACCAAGTGCATGGGGCTAAATTAATTGATAATGTAATTTTCAATCGGTCAACACAAAATAATTCCAGTGACTGGAATTACCTGTGGAGCCGTTTTCACCGTGGCCCACATTTTAACAGAGTGTGTGGATCTTGCTGACTTACGTAGAAACCTTGGTTTGCAGATGACACTCAAACGTGTATTATCTGATGACGCGGAGGCTGCTGATCTCGTCATCCGCTTTATAAGTGAGAGTGAGTTAGGGCCAGCAATCTAAATTTTCCAGTGTACATTATCTCAAAGATTCTCATCGTTTATGTTTATTCCGTAATTTGTGTTTCTCTTCTCTTCTTTATTAGGAATATTCTACAATACAGTAGTTTTCCTTCAACCTCAAAATACTCTACTCCTCCACAAATTTCGGTCTTCAGCATCTTCCTCTGTTAAGCCTCCGATAGCCATGCTTTTCTTTACACCATCCATTGTTCTCTTGGTTTGTCCCGTTTCCGTTTACCTTCAGCGTGTCAATGTAACATTATATTTGGAATTCTACTATTCTGCATCCTTTTCACATGTCCAATCCATTGTAATCTTCTTTCTTTAACCATTTCTAGTACATTTTTTTACCTGCATAATTTCTCTGATTCACGTATTTCTAATTTTATCCAATCTTGATTTTCTTGCCGCCCTCCTCCAATAATAATCCATCTCTGTTACTAATAATCTGTTTGCTTGCTGTCTGTTTAACAACCAAGTTTCTGCTCCATATTTCTTTTATTATAATACACACATCAAAAAAAGTTTTACATATTACAGGCCAAGAGTCGTAGTGGTCTCAAACCCATTAGTCGTTCTTGTGTGCGTGTATATCGCCTGTGTCAATGAGGATACATCTGTGAGAGTGTAGAGACGACCCGGTGAACGTATGCACGACCAATACATCCAAGACCGATACCAACAGGGTGCAATGTATTGGGGTGGCATCATGTATGGTCGTCGAACCCCTCTTGTGTACATTCTAGGGCGTATGACAAGCATACGTTACATGGATACTATCCTGGCACCTGTATTGAAAGGCTATGCTGACAATTTTGGCCCTAATGTCACTTTCGTGGACGATAACGCTCGAACGCACATTGCCAATGTCTTTCTTCAGGAGAATGGTACTGTATTTACAGAATGGAATGGCCTCCCTATGCTCCCGAACTCAATTGTGTAGAGCAGGAGTGGACACTGCTTAATAAATAAGTCCGTCCTCACCTTCATCCCCACTGTGCTGCATGACAATATGCAAAACATTTTTTGATGTGTGTAATTATTAGTTTTATTTTATTTTTTGGTTTTACTAATTTTCGAATTTTTTCATATTTAGATGTCCACCTTTAAATTATTAATTTCATTTAATTTAATCAGTCTTAAGAGGGACAGATGACCTAGTAGTCATCTCGCCCCTTAATACCGCAACAACTATCTAACTGGAACATGTGAAAAAATAACCTGAAATAAATTAAGAAAAAATTAATGATTAAGATACATATTATATAAATAATTCATGTTTTTGGGCTAATGCCGTGTGTATTTAAATTAGAACCATACGTTTCGGAGAAACCTTGCCTCCTTTTTCAATGCAATCAAAAAATGTGGCCAAAGAAAGTATATCAATGAGAATACAAAAAATTACAAAAAATATAGATAAATTCCTCTGTTCGTCACCAGAGAGCAGCTGCCAGAAATTACTGAATGGACCATGGTAGAACGGCGAACAGAGTAGTAAGTAAGGAGAAGGTAAAGGGAGAGGGGTGAAAATATAGAGACTCCTCGAAGAATGAGGATGTCCAAAAGAAAAAGGAAGGGGGGGGGGGGAGAGATTGGAGGGTTAGATGGATATAAGGAAACATAAACAAAAGGGAAGTGTGTCTGAAGGCTCTGTAGCCTGGATTTGATCTCCTTTGTTCGTCACTGGAGGAGTTTCCATCTGTTTTCTCGCCGTTGTCTGTATGACGTTAGGTATCGTTCAGGTATCGTTCCGGGCCGTGAAAGCATATTGTTATGGACTATTGAAAAAGGAGAAAACAATATAGACAGTATCTTAAACACATGTATTTTATCTTTGGTTATTTTTTCACATATTACAGGAGTTATTTTGTGTTGACCGACTGAAAGTTATAATATCAATCATTAATAAGGAAGCCCTGAGAAATGGCTTCAAAATTATCTTTGACCACGTTGCCCAAGCCTCTTAAATGATACAACTGTTTCTAGTCAAAGGAAGGGAGGTCAACTTTGGCTCACGCCCGAATAGTCACGTTAATCATAGTCGAGTGATATCAGAATATTATACTGTATTTTAGCTGTGTAAACGAGCTTGGTATGTTTCCAAATGTATGAACCATTCGAAGACGGTAGAACACAGGTTGTAAAACATGAAATATGGGTAGTTAACCTTTGATCTGCAGATAATTCTTTGTAAGTCGCCTAAGCGGAAGAAATAAAATACCAGCGTTTTGCAACAATATTATTTATGGTATTCATAGTTCTTATTCGATCTAAGATACGATGGTTGGAAGGTAATGCAAAAGATCTCTAAGTCGTGTTTCGGTGCGCGGAGTGTTGAGTTGTTGCTCCTGTGTCGTGTAGCTCGTTAACGAGACTTCTTTACGAGCTTGTAGGTCTGTTAACCTGAGAGGCCAGCTGCTTCACTCTCCAATTAAATTATGTTTCTCTGGATCTAAAACATGTGACTGGCGATGATTTCATTAACAGAGAATAGGACGGATTTTCAGTAGCGTGAATTTCTTCTCAGGGGGATTTAGACTCTGAAAACATTAGCCAGGCCAAGGATAGGTCATACAAGATCCACCCAGTCGTACCTAATAAGAAGGTAAGACCCCCCCACTTTGTACCTGTGAAGCCGTTTTCACCGTGGTCCACATTTTATTCGAGTGTGTGGATCATGCTGACTTACGAAGAAACCTTGCTTTGCAGATGACATTCGCACTTATATTAGCTGAATACGCGGTGGCTGCTGATCTCGTCATCCGCTTTATAAGTGAGAGTGGGTTAGGGCCAGCAATCTAAATTTTCCAGTGAACATTGACTCAAGGACTTGTTCCTTTTTTAATTATGATTTTTGTTTTTCCGTTTTTTATTAGTTTTATTTAATTTTTTGTTTTATTAATTTTCAGTCTGTTGCACATGTTGCTATATTTTCATGTGCAGGTATAGAAAATTGTCTGAAATTAGGAAAAGTAGACACAGCTTATCGAAGGATTAAGAATACTTTTGGGGAAAAGAAGACTACGTGCTGTAATATTAAGGACACAAATGGAAAGCCTGTAACAGGTAGGGAAGAAAAGGTTGAGAGATGGAAATCTTACATAGAGTGTTTGTATAAGGGAAAGGAGATTGAGAATCGTGTAATGGAAAGGGAGGAGGAAATTGATGAGGATGCAAAAGGAGATTTAATATTGAGATCAGAATTTGACAGAGCATTGGAAGACTTAAGCAGGAACAAAGCACCAGGCATAGATGATATACCGATTGAGTTGCTACGCTGCATAGGAGATGAAGGTCTGATCAGGTTATTTCACTTGGTGTGTAGGATTTATGAGACAGGTGAGGTACTGTGCCCAATCGGTTACGGCAGACTGGCATCGAACTCAGGTCTTATCTGAGAAGACCAGGCACATGATTCTAACTGGAATCGAACCATTGATCTCTGAGGGGGAACAGTTTTAGGGAACCCGAAGAGCAATGTGTTAAATAATGAGATATAATAATGTAGCATGATTTCACGACCTATATGTGAATATCATAGCAATTTAAGGTGAAGAATTGTAAGCAAATGCAAGCAAATATACGTTTTCGAAGCATACAAGAACGAGAGCAGGCCAGTTGACGTTTTACTAATTGCAGTTGGAAAATGGGTGGAGATCGAAGACGCCGAGGGACCTACTTTCGTCTGGAGCGAGGAGACAGCTTAAAATTAATGACTCGGGTATTCACCGCCTGACAACGATGGAACCTATGGTGGGGAGGACTGCCCACGGAAATTAATTAATTACAGCCAAGTGGAGCATTGAAATGGAGTGAAATGTACACCCAGGTGAATATATTCAAGGAGAGATAATTTAGGGATGATCTTACACCTAAATTGAAGCCTATATCTCCAAATGAACGTGTTACCACCGAGCCTACGCTCGAGAGGAGTAATTTGGTGACAAGTCAGAGGGGAATCACCATGGTGGCGTCCTGACGCGCTGAACTAAGGCAATTAATTGTAATTAATTGGCCGAAGCGATCGCCGGCACGCGAACGTTTATGAAACCTCCACACCTAAATAAACAAGGTGTACATGTCAGTTCGGCTGAAGATGTATTATTTCAAGGAAGGAGTCGCACTCGTGTGTCCGGTGGACTAGTTTTTACGAGAAACCTTTATAAGGAGGAGCAAGGCAGACCAAGCCAGAGTTGTCTAGAGAGTGGTCGAGAGTTGTCTTCAGTCTGTTCTCAAGTATACACGTAACTAATACGCTGCCAGTAAGCGAGCGAAATGTTAAAGTATCAACGCTCAGCCGTTGAAGAACAATAGAAGCAAGTCTTACAGCTTCATAAGTATAATCATGAAGTGCGTCGAAGTTGATTTAATACAGATATTTATCTATTATCTGACGCAAATATAAATTCGCTACAGCGAAAGAGTAACTTATAATGTTTTTGAACATTACACATACCAGGAGGTATTGTCAGAGTTGAATATGACATTATCATCAGGATCACTACAAGTATGGGAGCTTGGGAAGCATCGCCACTTAATCTTGACAGTGAGCTGAACGATATTGCAGGTGACGGGGATCAAACGTCCGTAAACGCAGTTAAACTTTCACGGAGACCAGCGGTTGGCGTAATTGCATCGCATCTCTGAGATCAGGCGTAGGAGGAGTCCGATTAAGGATCAACCTGTGAAATAGTGAATAAGTGTACATAAATTGTGTAATAGTGATTTGAAAGTGTTCATGTGTATAGTGATTAATATGTATTGTGTAAAAGTGAAAGAAGCCACTGATAAGAGTATGTTTATCATGTGGGAAATATGTGAAATTAAGTGTTGTGTAAAGGATAACATGATGGCTTAAATCAAGCGTCATGGTAGGCCTGAAGCTAAAGTGCTGGTGCCATCCAGCGAAAATTAAAAAGTGAGTACCAATTTACAATGTTATTATAACTAAATAGTTCACCATATAACGATTTATCACTTTGAGACTAAGATGTAACAGTCACTTATTGAACGAGTTTTCACCACTCGTCTTGAATAAAATATGGTTTGGAAGGTGATTTGTTTAGGGCCATTCAGGCCGAAAATAGTGATGGATGTAACGGTAACGTTAAATGAATAATAATCATAATAATAATCTGGGGTCGGCAACAGTAAAGTAATAGGCATTTTTGGCCTAAATAACGTTCAAAGTGTGTCATATCTAATATAAAGATACTGTATTTTGGTAAACAGTAAGAATGTAACGTGGAATATAGCGAGATACGAGAGTTTTTCAGTGTCAAATGAAATGTTGAATGAATATTTGATATGGTCAATCCTTAGGATTATGTTTGAGGACCATTAAAGTAAAGTAAGCCAGTAAATTTATACCTTGTTGTTAGGAGCTATTTAAAGCTTTGGCTTAAGTGTTATTACAGAGAGAACTCGGGTGTCTTAATAATTGAGTCATCTATGTGAAGTATTGTTTGAAGCCGCATATAGCGTGCAGAAGTAACGTAGAATCCAGTGATTTACGTAAATAATATTGCGGGGACCAAACTAGTAGAGCTTGCACGTTAGGTGAGAAGTTGGCTGATCTACGAGTTAGTATCGCCGTTGTGCATACTCTATTATTCGCAGCGAATTGGACAGAGCCTGTCTGTATCCAACGCTTGCATGAATTATGGCCACGAATGATGTCCATCGAGACTCCGTGAGCATGTGTATAAATGATCTACCCTGAGAGGTAAGGATCATATTCATCGTTTAGGAAACGCAGATTTCCCTATGTTATTATTAGACAGCTGCTGGTGAGAATCCTGTATTCTCATTATGATGCGCGTCAAAAGCCACCAGTATTCACCATAGAACGGCAAGGCTATCACAGGAACCATCCCCAGCCATGAATGTTAATAAGGAGCCGAGTTGAGCCCAATGCACTATAATTATAGGTGTTAAATAATTAAATGACTCAAGTACTTAGGAACAACACTTAGTGTATCTCTGCTGTACTGCAATTGTAAACAAACCTGACCTTGCCAGCAGATGAGAGGAAGTGGGTGGCCCACTGAGGCGAGCGGCCATCTTGTGCAGTGGCCGGAACTAATTTTATTGCCTGCTAAGAGGAGGGGACATCGGTCCGCCAGTCCTTTAAATTAGGGTCACAGTAGGACACTGAAGAATCTTGATATTTCAATATGCAATTATGATATGAGTGTAATGATGATGCCAATTGAATTAAATGATGTGTTCCAACAAACATACATTGTTGAATCAAAGAAATTGGATAATATTTGGCCCAGTTATTCTCTGAAGAGGAACACTGAACCAAATAAAGGGTTAGGCATCCATTTAGAATGCATTTTACCAGTTCACGCTAATTTATGCAGACGGATATGTGATTTCTAAGAATATGACACATTTGTAACGATAATAATCCCGACAAGACCCAGAGAATCGATGTATGGTGAAACTATAAACATTTCTATCCATGTCTATTTTGGAAGGGAAAAGTACCACTTTTTAAGCGTTTCATATTGATGGATAGAAGGAAGATGATTCACACGACACAACAAATATTTGTTAATTAAAGCAGAAAATAATGAATTTATGCTAATCAAAGTAAATGCCATAAGAAACGGAGTAATGTTTTATTAATGTCATTCAGATGTGATATGTGACTTTTGTGTTGTGATATTCCAGTTAAGTAAAATTGTGTCACATGATGAACAGTATGGAAACCCATGGAAGTCTGAAAGTATCAATGATAGGATGCTAGAATTAGATTTGAGTGCAGTCTAGCATTATTTTAAGAAGAAAACTCACAAAATAACCCTATTTTATTTGTGGGAATTAAATATAATTTGTCCTTTATTTGTATTTGTTGTATAGGCATGATTTTATACCAGTAAATATTTTATTTTAGGAATATGTTGTGTATTTCATGTAGAGTAGTTACCTGGTAGACTCAAATCCTGAGCATGTGGTCGTATGGTGGGCAGGAACGCCCTATACCTCGAAAGACCGTGAGTTAGCTGGGATACGAACACATGTTCCACATGATGACAGTTGGGTACAGTACCCCCTGATTTCAAGAAGAATATTATCATCCCTATACCAAAGAAAGTGGGAGCTGACAGCTGTGAAGATTACCGTACAATCAGCTTGGTTACTCATGCTTCAAAGATCCTGTCTAGAATAATTTACAAGAGGATTGAAAGCCAGATAGAATCGGAGTTGGGTGAAGACCAGTTTGGTTTCAGGAGAAATGTAGGAACAAGGGAAGCTCTACTAAGTCTTAGGCTGATTTTGGAAGGTAGAATAAGGAAAGATATGAGTACGTTCATGGCATTTGTAGACTTAGAAAAGGCTTTTGATAACGTTGATTGGACTAAATTGTTTGACATTTTGAAATCTATTGGAATAAAGTACAGGGATAGGAGGGTGGTATACAATCTATACAGAAACCAGACGGCAGTCATTCGAGCTGAAGGACATGAGAGAGAAGCTGGTATTCAGAAAGATGTAAGGCAAGGCTGCAACTTATCACCCATACTTCTCAATCTTTACATTGAACAAGCAATGAAGGAAAGTGGAGAAAAATTTAAAGTGGGAGTGAAGATTCAAGGAGAAATAATTTCAACTCTGAGATTTGCTGATGACATCGTCATCTTGGCCGACAAGCATGAGGATTTGAACGAGTTTTTGACTGGTATAGACTCCGTCTTACGGAAAGAATTCATGATGAAAATTAATAAATGTAAAACAAAAATACTGGAATGCAGCCGAAATAAATCAGAAACCTCTATGGAGATCAAATTGGCCGATGAAAAGATAAAGGAAGTAGGAGACTTCTGTTACTTAGGAAGCAGAATAACCAGTGATGGACGAAGCAAAGAGGATATAAAAAGTAGGTTGGCTCAGGCAAGGAAAGCATTTCTACAAGAAAGGAATCTGTTGACATCGAATATAGATTTAGGTATTAGGAAGTCATTTTTGAAAGCCTTTGTCTGGAGCGTGGCGCTATATGGAAGTGAAACTTGGACTATTGGTGCAGCAGAAAAGAGGAGAATTGAAGCTTTTGAAATGTGGTGTTACAGGAGAATGATGATCAGATGGGTAGATACGGTTACAAACGAAGAGGTATTAAGACGAGTGGGAGAGGAGAAATGTTTCTGGCGACTGCTAAAGAAGAGAAGAGATAGGTTAGTAGGACACATACTAAGACACCCAGGAGTAGCAAGCTTAGTAATGGAAGGAAGGGTCGAGGGCAAGAACTGTAGGGGTAGACCAAGGTTAGAATATGTTAAACAGATTGCCTCGGATGTAGGGCGTGGTAGCTATGTAGAGATGAAGCGATTAGCTCAGGACAGGGAGGCATGGAGGGCTGCATCAAACCAGTCATAAGACTGAAGACTCAACCATCATCAAATTTAGATACCTCAAAATTTTAAATTCCATTCTACATTTGTATACTTTAATCTCTGTTAAGAGGGGCAGATGACCTCGTAGTTCCGCCCGTTAAAACAACAACGAAAACAGGTCGAAAACTATCTTGAAACTTTGTACTATAAGATGACAACGTGCGGAAGATCAGCCGCCAACAACAACATTAACTAACTAACTAGAACGCCTTGAACCAGGAAGACATTCTTCGACGACTGAAGCTAAGATGGATCATTGTCTCTATACATCTAGTCACCTCAAGACCTAAGCGGTCCCTTTGATGTTCTGGTCAGTGAATTAGCCAACGCGCCAGGAAATAGTTCCCACTTTTTCTGCACGTGTTGCTAAGCTGGGTCGATTAATTTTCAGAATTTCCTTTGTAAAAATCTATGAATATTTTTTTTCATTTTCAGGTTAATGGAGAGCTTTTCCATGCGATGAATTGTGTGTGTGAATATAGTTTTAGTGGTATTTGGAACGATAGGCAGAGTAATTCAGGACGAATTTAATGTTATATTATATTTTGTTGTGTGTGTATAAAGCTTGTTTGAGCGCAAAAGAGCATCCCCCAGTAATTCGATTTTGTGGCGAATCAGGCTCAAAGGTTGACAACACTACTACAATTTCACAAAGTTCAACATGGTTTCCTCATGTACACACCGTGTTCAAACCGCTGTTAAGCTTCGGTGGCGTAGTTGGTAGCATGCTGAACTGCTGTGCCCAAGATAGTGGGTTCAAACCCAGCCGAAGTCGTCGGATTTTTTAAGAGCGTTAAAAATCCTTCAGTATGCCTTCCTTCGGAGGGGAAGTAAAGCTGGCGGTCCCATGTCATAGATTTATGGCTTGTAAAAGATCCTTCCACAGACTAAACTTGTGTGCAGCTAAATTGTTAGGTTAGATTTCGTCAGAACGCTCTATCAAAGTTCCAACGTTCACGACTAGGGATCATTGATATCTGGCAGCGAAAGTTGGAACTACTTGAAATTGAACGGAACTTGTAGGTCACCCTAAGGGTGTCCGCTGGAAGCAGCTACAGACTCAGACGAGCCGAACATGTCCTCGGACACTCCCGGCACTAAAAGCCATACGATAAATAAATAACTAAAACCAATAAAATACTTCAAAGGTAATAAAAGTGGAGAGAAGTTGAGTAAAAGATGGAAACAAGTGATTTAAATGTATATAGTAGGTTAAGAGATGACAATCCATGCCAGGAACACAGGAAGGGACAGATAGAGAGAGAGAGGAGATGCGCTGAGGGATATATTTCCTCAGGACCTGACCTGACGTTTGGTATAGAAGAAAGTCAGCTGGTAAGTGGGAAGGGCACAAAACCCTAGATTGCTGACTCCAGGTCTTTCCTTGAGACAAAAAGTGAAATCTGTTGCCATTTCTAAAACAGGTAGAAAACCCACGACAAATACCGAAACCGGAAGTTGGGCTGGCTGCGTGGCTCAGGGGTAACGTTCTCGCTTGCTGGGCCCGAGGTTGCAGGTTCGTATCCTGGCGCAGTCAGCTGGCATTTGAGGGTGGGCAAATGCGAGGGAGCCGTGTCCGTAGATTTACTGGCACGTTAAAGATCCCCTTCGGGCAAAATTCCGGCACCCCGGCGTCTCTATAAGCCAGTGTAGTTAAAAGGGACGTAAAACCAATAACATTATATTATTATTATTAAACCGGAAGATGGCAAACTTTTAGTAGTAGTGTGTCGATGTAATGAGCAAAAGTTATTAAACGTGCCAAGGCAAACACCCCGTCTTCCACCCCATCACTCCCCCAGGAGCTAACGACTATTGGGACGTGGGTTGGCGACCACGGGATCCCAGCTGAGTCATGATTACCTACACTTACTTGTAAGATGGGTAGATAAGGTTACAAACGAAGAGGTATTAAGACGAGTGGGAGAGGAGAGGTGTTTCTGGCGACTGCTAATGAAGATAAGAGATAGGTTGGTAGGACACATACTAAGATACCCAGGAATAGCAGGCTTAGTTACGGAAGGAAGGGTCGGAACTGTACGGGTAGACCAAGGTTAGAAAATGTTAAAGAGATTGCCTTGGATGTAGGGTGTGGTAGCTATGTAGAGATGAAACGATTAACTCAGGACAGGGAGGCGTGGAGAGCTGCATCAAACCAGTCAAAAGACTGAAGACTCAAACAACAACAACTTGTAACGGGCTGCTCTCCGTCATCATTTCCTGTCGACCTCCCTTCGTCAACTCTTGTTCTCTGCCGACCCCGAAGGTATTAGGACATCCGAGGCCTTGGGTGTCTTTCATCTTCCCGCCTTAATTGGTCCTTGTCACATCCTTCCTGATACTTTCATTCTTTCGAGGGCTCAATCAAAGTAAAAGGGTCTGTATATACTTAAATACTATTTTACTATTAGTTTATATCACATTGATCGCGTTATCCGCTTTATAAGTGAGAGTGGGTTAGGGTCAGCAATCTAAATTTTCCAGTTAACATTGACTTAACGACTTGTTCGTTTTTGAATGATAATTTTTTGTTTTTCCGTAATTTTTGTTTATTATTATTTATTTTTTTGTTTTTGTTTTATTACTCTTGTCTTTTTAAATTTAGGTGTCCACCTCAAAATTTTAAATTCATTTCCAAATTTGTATTCTTAATCTGTGTTAAGAGGGGCAGATGACCTCGTAGTTCCGCCCCTTAAAACAACAATAAGTAACTAACTAACTAACTATATCACATTCCTACGTCATCTGTTGTTGTTGTTGTTTCATTTAGGGGGTTTGTGATATAACCACGATGTGGCACCGTGCTCTTGGATGCATGTAATAATAATAATAATAATAATAATAATATCGTATGGCCTCGGGTGCCTGGTCCAAGTTTTGTAATTTTACACCCAGAGGGTAGCTTGCATGTCGAATTCCGTCGTTCCTTGAATCACTATGAAAGTCAAGGAGGTTAGATAATAGATATCTAAGCTCCTTGAACATTATAGCGCTTTCTAGTAGAGAAATGAGGAACTTTGTGTTGGCGGAAACTCCCGAGATTAATTTTGCCATTATGAACTCGGCCTACTGAATTCAAATGGGTTCTTTGACATGCCAACATCGTATGACATGCGTATCGTATTTTTGCCGCCTTTCAAAAATCACTTACCACGGCCAGGGGCGAACCTGCAATCTTGGGGTTAGTAGACCGACACGCTATCCACTCACCCACCGTGGCAAGCTAGATGCATGTAGAATCTGTCTGTTAACCTGTGATGTAGTGGCGTTTGTAGCAGTTTTTGTATTTGTAATTCAGGTGAGGATTGGTAAAGAGGTGCCCGCGGCGTTAAGTTATGAACCACCCTAGCATTTGCCTGCTCTGGAGTAGATTATTTATTTAGCGTATGGCCCTTACAATCAAGTTATATACAGAAATATATACATATTTGCATAACAATAAAGGACACCTTACAATTGAATGTCAAGATCATTGATCCACTGTATTGTTTCTGGTGTTGCCATCAAGAAATCGTCTTGGCTGCCTGTGTACTTCCGCGTTTCACATTCGCTCACAATATGGTGGATGGTCTGTCACGCAGCTCCGGAGTCACACGCAGCTGTGGGCAAATTGTTCCATTTTAACAACATGTCTCTGCACCTACGATGGCCTGTTTTTATTCTATTCAGGGCAGTCCATGTTTTACGTGGTAACTGGAATCCACTTGGAAGTTTGGCACCCGAGAACATACTATGTAGGTGCATCTCTGTTGCTGCTTTCCACTGTCTTTTCCACTCTGTAGTTGGGCCGTACCATGCCAGAGGCGTTACGTAGAGCTGGATGGCGTAAACGCAATCTGTTTTGATTAAGAGTGGGTAGATCTTCATGTGCAGGTTCATCAGGATTGCTTAAGATTTATGGAATTCCTTGATAAGAGCGGTGGATCTGCGTAAATAAGATACCATTATTCCAGACAAAAGCGGTAGCCAATGAATTGGTGTAGACCGAGTAGAAGTGGGAATCCACGGAAAACCTCTTACAGGCAGGATGGCTCAGGAGCGAATCAAACCCACCTCTTCTCAGTGTTGCCTCATGAGGCTGAGTGTACCCCGGTTCAGCTCTGAGACAAGAATTACATTTCTTGGCGCGCTGGGAATCGAACTCGGACATCCGCTCCGGCACGACAGCCAAAAATGCTAACCACTACTCCTGAAGCCCATATTACCTAGGAGGACTTGTGTCCACTTGCTGGCGACCGATGCTTTTACATGACCAAGTGTAGGTTCGGTTGGCGGATGTGCCCTAGCAAAGAGAACAAAGGGAAGAATACCCACTTCTTTGAAGATTCGTAACGCTTCACTCTTCCGTCGTGTAGGAGAAGGGGAACTGATGCTACATTTCCTTGACAAAGTGATTTATAACAGCTGGTGAAAGCTGCCCCATGTCGTAATACATGACGGTGGCTTCGGTGGCGTAGTTGGTAGCATGCTGAGCTTCTATGCCCAAGGTCGTGGGTTCAAACCCAGCTGAAGTCGTCGGAATTTTTAAGAGCGTTAAAAACCCCTGGAAGCCTTCCTTCGGAGGGGAAGTAAAGCCGACGGGCCCATGTCATAGATTCATGGCATGTAAAAGAACCTTCCGCTAAGAGGGTGTGGTGGCGCAGCGGTCAAGCTGCTGGCCTCTCACCACGGCAGACCGGGTTCGATTCCCGGTCAATTCAAGTGAGATTTTCAAGTTGAAATGCCATGTCCTGTGGTTCGGATTCCACTTAAAAAGGAGGTCCCGTGGCTCATGATCTCGCGATTAACGGTCACGTAAAACTACAATCTTCCTTCTTCCTTCCACTAACTACAATTGTGTGAAGCTAAATGTGTAGGTTAGATTTGATTAATGCTCTATTAATTTCCAACGTTCGCCACCAGGTGCCGGTTGCGGTGGTATCTAGTAGCCAAGCGCACTGATAGGTGTCGTTGACGGCAGCATTTGGTAACAAAAGTAGGAACTACTTGAAATTGATCGTGAACAGTCCTTGCCTGAATTATAGATAACACACACTAATACTGCCATCACATTTAACACCGGTTATCAGACAGATTCTACACACACCCAAAGTACACGGGGCTACATGACCGCGTTGTCGCAGCCCCTAAACTGAGGAACCAACCAACGAGTGTACCTTTTGAATTTATTGGGATTAGCTAAGTGGCCCTTCATTGCCCTGGGAAAATAGTTCAGGTTCTTTCTTTGTCTGAACCCAGTTCAAATTATTAATTCACCTTGTTGTTGTTCATTTAGGGGCTTTGCGGGCGACATCGTGATCGTGTAGCCCCATGTACCTGGGTGTGTGTAGAATTTGTCTGATAACCTGGGTTTTTGTGATGTATGTAGTAGTGTCTGTATTTGTAATACAGGTGTGGATTGGGAAGGAGGTGGCCGTGACATTGCCTGGAGTAGAAATGGGGAACCACAGAAAACCACTTTCAGGATGGCTGAGATGGGAGTCCAACCCACCTCTTTTCAGTTTTGCCCCACGAGGCTTAGTGGACCCCGTTCCATCCCTCAGAACAGAATTAAATATCTTGGCAGAGACAGGAATTGAACCCGGACCTCTCCCGCGACAACCAAGTATGCTAGCAACTACACCAGGAAGTGGACTTACACCTATATAGCTTCATAGCCATGGCTTGTTTCCTTTGTTCACCACTGCAGGTTTGATCTGTTATTTCACCAAGGCGGCATATATGAGGCAATATACAGATGTATTTACATTTTGGCATTCTTAATTGATCCTGTACCTTTTATATCCCTCTCTCCCCTTCCTCTTTTCTGAGCATTCTCATTCTTTAAGAATTCCATTTCCCCCTTTCCCTCACAGTTTTAGAATTATTCCTTTCCTTTGTTAAACTTTCCAACCTCTAAAAAGATGGTATATTGGCTTTCACGGCCAGTGAGTTAAAACTCAGCAATTCTTCTAGGTTTGTGCCGTGTCCTGCCTGTGTGGGGTTTCGCCTAGGACACCAAGGTAGGCTCATCAGCGGGCTCTTGGTTAACCCGCCCGGACCCCCACAGGAGTAGCGAACTGGGCACTACCAACACCACCGAGCCTAGGTGGTGTTGGCACTACCTGCCTTTTTATGAAGCGCACTTGCGCCTCTTTACTGCGAGAACTAAAAGCTCAAGCAGCCATAACCTCCCTATGAAGGCTTCCAAAAATATGGTAGGCTATATTGGCTTTCACGGCCAGTGAATTAAAAATCAGAAAACTCTAGAAAAATTATATAAATAATTCATGTTTTTTGGGCTAATGCCGTGTGAAATTAAATTAGGACCACACGTTTCGGAGAAACCTTGCCTCCTTTTTCAATGGAATCAAACAATGTGGCCAAAGAAAGTATATCAATGAGATTACAAAAAAATACAAAAAAATATAGATAAATTCCTCTGTTCGTCACCAGAGAGCAGCTGCCAGAAATATTTCTGACGTGAACTGCGTACCGTGATCTGAGATAATATAGGTTGGTTTTCCCATAGTATGAAATACACCTTTCTCCAGCCTGTTAATGACATATCGTGATTTCTGGCAGCTGCTCTCTGGTGACGAACAGAGGAATTTATCTATATTTTTTGTAATTTTTTGTAATCTCATTGATATACTTTCTTTGGCTGCATTGTTTGATTCCATTGAAAAAGGAGGCAAGGTTTCTCCGGAACGTGTGGTCCTAATTTAATTTCACACGGCATTAGCCCAAAAAACATGAATTATTTATGTAGTAATCCGGGCCGTGAAAGCCTTAATATACATTCTGGAAGAATTGCTGAGTTTTAATTCACTAGCCGTGAAAGCCAATATACCATAGTTTTGGAAGCCTAGGGAGGTTATGGCAGCTTGAGATTTTAGTTCTCGCAGTAAAGAGGCACAGGTGTGCTTCATAAAACGGGAGGCAGCACGCACTTCGCTACTCCTGTGGGGGTCCGGGGGACACCAAGAGCCCGCTGATGAGCTTACCTTGGTGTCCTAGGCGAATCCCCACACAAGACACGGCACAAACGTAGATTAATTGCTGAGTTTTTTCCACCCTCTAACTAACAAGGAAAGTATCAGGTAAGACAGGTCGAAACCTATCTTGAAACTTTGTGGACGCAATCGTTGTACTATAAGAGAACAACGTACGAAAAATCAGCCTCCAGATTGAACTACAAGGCTCCGAAATCATGTGGCGAATCTCTCATATAAATCAATGGGAAGTAGCGAGCACCGTACACGTTGGAAGGGACAGGCGAGACGGCTCAGGCACTGAAGGCCGGTAGGAAGCAGCCGCCCGTTCCTGTCAGCATATACGCCCCCACCATGCGACTACTCTGAATGCCGTAGAGATGTCCAGCTCCGCCAGCCGTCATGCCTGAGTACCAGAATGTCAGGTACGATTTCGGATCCTTGCAGTTCAATCTGGCGGCTGATCTTCCGCAAGTTGTACTCTTATAGTACAACGATTTCGTCCACAAAGTTTCAAGATAGTTCTTACCTGATACTTCCCTTGGAAGAAATGGCGGATTGTCTGCCTAAATTAGTCAAAATGTCAGTGGTCAGAAATATCTATCAAATTTTAATGCAAAATAGTTTAAGAGGTTCAAGATTCAAAAGAAACTGTAAACGTTTAAGAAAACGGTTTTCTTAGAAAACGTAGAAACGTCTATTTTTAGGAAACGTTTATGGGGGAGATCCAGCTTAAGAGAGGAATAAAATGTCAATATTCATTCGATTGTTGAACATGCTACAAATGAAAATGAAAATCCACAGCCTGCTTCCAGTCTCAGACCGGGTCAGGAATGGAATGGAATGAATGAAGCCCCCATCTAGCGGCGAGGATATGAACTGTGCCGGCTGCCGAGGCCTGACGCACTCCTCTGGGACAATGATTAAATGAATGACAGATGAAATGAAATGATAGTGGAGAGTGTTGCTGGAATGAAATTTTGATAGGGAAAACTGGAGTACCCGGAGAAAAACCTGTCTGCCTCCGTTTTGTCCAGCACAGATCTCACATGGAGTGACCGGGATTTGAACCACGGACCCAGCGGTGAGAGGCCGGCGTGCTGCCGCCTAAGCCACGGAGACTTGAACATGCTACAAATACTGTTGACAAATTTTACTCATATCACAGTAATGGCATGTTTGTGGCAACCAAAAGCAACGTTTATAATATCAAAATTCTTATCATAAGAGTTTTTTAGAAAATTTTCAAAATTTCTTACGATGCATCATCGTTCCCCTTATAGGCTACTAGCAGAAGTACCCGTTCTTCGAACGGTGTTCGTTGTTAACACCAGACATTATCAATTGAGCTACTGTTGCAATGGTTAGCAGTTTGTCATTCCTTCAAGTTTATCAGAACGAAGTTAGGTTACTGGGAATATCACATACACACTGTTTATTTAAGGCCCTTAAAATGTAGTTTTCGGAGACCCTTTATAGATTCCCGAATTTTGGGTCTCACATTGAGAAGCGCAACATATGCTTTGTTCGTCCTTCTAGGATAATTTTTATATTTCGCCTATTTTAGCATATATTGAGAAGTTTTTCTCTATATCCACCCTTCTAATGTATGAAAAGTACGGTGAAGAGTTTTATAAATGGTTGGTGTATTGACTCTGATACCTAATTTTACGATGCACCAAGCATCCGAACACGAGGTATAGGCGTACATAAAGATACACAGAAAGACAGACAGACAATTCTATTGTCTACAACATATCACCCAGATATCCAAATATGGGTATATCTACCACACAGTATCAAATAAAATCATCCTTACGATGAACGCGTATGTCGACAAAAAAAAGTTAAAATGTGCTCTCAGACTAAAAACACCTAACGTGTACTTCCTGACGTGAAATACAATTGAAAGTCTTGTAGACGAAACGCAATACACGTCACACAAAAACTGACCCTCTACGTTGTGCTAGGTGCCCATACACAGGGAGACCCCTATCATAAATTATAAAGGCTTATGGTGCATGAAAATTCAGGTTCTCTAGACTCAAATTGCCCAAATTCCTAAAAGCCGCAAAAAATGCTAGTTCAATTCAGGAATTTTTGAAAATAATGTTGCTGTTTGGAGATATAATAGACCTTCTGTACTATATGTCGAACGTGAAAATTGCATGAAAAAATTCTAGTTTACCCCTTCACCCTCTTAATTGCATTGATGAATTATACGGTCTACGTTAGTTCCGTGATAACCTTATAGCCATTTGCAAACTTTCACAGAAATGTAATAAATGGAGTGTCATTGCTTCTTACAGAAATAGATGGAAAGTTGTATGCCACCCCATGAGATAATGTTCTCATGGTTACCGATTCGCATTCCTTCATTAGTTTGTTAAATTAAATAAGTTTTCTGGGAATATTTCACAAACTGTTGGATTTAGAGCCTTATAATGTAGTTTTCGAGGACCCTTTAGGGCCCCCGAGTTTTGTTGCTGGCACCGAGGGGCTTTGTCTCGTCGTTGTACGCCATAATATAATACTAATAATAATATAATATAGGGAGAAATTATAACTCCTATTTTTTATTATTTTTTATTCAGCCAATGGCCATGTACTTGTCTTTTCAGGACGGGTCAGGGAAGGGATATTATCAGAGAAGGAAGCATTCACATCGCGCTTGAGCAAAATGGAAATGGCCTACCATTTAACTAAGGACATCTACATGAAAAGGTCAATATTCTTCAACGCAAAACTAAAACATTACTGCAGTGTCATCCGTCCGGAAGTCTTGCATGCTTCTGAATGCCTCACGATGAACAAAAAAGGCTTGGTCGAGAAACTGGAGGCCAAAGAAAGAAAATTTTTGAGAAAGATATTGGGTTCCATCAAAGATAATGGGGAATACAGAAAACGGCATAACCATAACCTATATACTCATGTGGAGAAGATAAGCAACGTCATTCGGAAGAGAAGGTTACCATTTGTTGGGCATGTGAAACGAATGAGCCCAGCGAGACTGACCAACCGCATCATAACTTACTTTCAGGAGAGGAAAACAAAATGGGCCTGGTTCATTGAACTGGATAAAGATCTGAAAGAAGTGGGGATTACACCAACAGACATTCAGGAGTGCGTCCCACTCAAAGGGAAACTTCAAGCTTGTAAAGGTTTCCAAGAAAACCCGAAGCTGAAAACAGGAAAGCTTTGGACCCAGGAACGGAAGGAAGTCCACCGAGAACGAATGCGGGCGTACAGGGCAAACATCAAAGCCAGTAGGAGACGGTTGGAATGACGCGGTCCATAGATGGCCTATACGAAATAAATGAATGAATAATATGGAGATAGGAATATAATAGACCTGCCGTACCACACCCGCAGGTGTAAATCGCGTGAAAAAATTCTAGAGTGCCCCTTGATCCCCTTAAGCGCGTTAAACGTATTGATGAATTTTGCGGCTTTGGTTCCGTGATAACCTTCTAGCCGTTTGCAAACTTTCACACTAATGTAATTAATGGAATTGCATTGCGTCTTACAGCAATAGATGGGACCTCTGAGAATCCGTTGCCATGGTTACTGGCTTGCATTCGTTCATTAGTTTATTAAATTAAATTAGTTTTCTGGGAATATCTAAAAAACGGTTGGTCTTCGGTCCTTAAAATGTGGTTTTCGGGGACCCGAGCTTTGTCTCTCACATTGAGGGGCTGAAAATGAGTTTTGTCTCGTCCTTCTACGCCTATTTCAGCATGTATTTTAAGGGGGTAGGCCCCCTTTTATGAGAGGTACGGAGAAGAGTTACATCAATGATTGGTGTCGTGCCTCTGATGGATATCTGTACCAAATTTTACGTTGATACACCCAGCCGTTCTCGAGTTATAAGGGAACAAATTTGTCCACAGACAAACAAACAAACAGACAGACAAACAAAAAAATTATTTTCGCGCGCATCCATCATAAAACAGTCTGAAACGTGTAAACATCTCAAATATCCGTAGAAATTCAGAGATAAACACACAAATTTTCATTTTTATATATAGAGAGATATACTGCACCGCTCGGTGTTGACCGTGTTTTATTGCACAGATTCTGGTTTTACTCGCTAACCGTTGGAGATATACGAAAAGTGATAAGGACCTTTCGGATAGAAAATTAAATGTTAAAGCTCATGTATACCATCAAAAGTTTGCTATTTCTTAGCGTTCTCTTTTTATTTAAAATGGAAATATGAAATGTTGAAACCAAAGGGTGTAGTGACGTCATAAATGTTGGTTTTACTCGCTAACTGTTGGAGATACACGAAAAGTGATAAGGACCCTTCGGATAGGAAATTAAATATCAAAGCTCATATGTGCCATAGAAAGTTTTCTATTTCCTACCGTTCTCTTTTTATTTGAAATAGAAATATGAAATTTTGAAACCAAAGGGTCTAATGACGTGACTAAAATAGTCGCCATTTTTTAATAGTGTAAAATTTCGAAATCAAAAGTATCCTATATGTAAACCTGGTAAATCAGCTACATCCATGCAAAATTTCATTTAAATCTGACCAGTGGTTCTTGAGTTATTGAGCAACAGACAGACAGACAGACAGACAGAAAGACAGACACACACCATCTCATTTTTATATATTAGTACTAGCAGAAGTACCCGTTCTTCGAACGGTGTTCGTAGTTAACACCAGACATTATCAATTGAGCTACTGTGCAATGGTTAGCGGTTTGTCATTCCATCAAGTTTATCAGAACGAAGTTAGTTTACCGGGAATATCACACACACTGTTAATTTAAGGCCCTTAAAATGTAGTTTTCGGAGACCCTTTATAGATTCCCGAATTATCTGTCTCACATTGAGAAGCGCAACATATGCTTTGGTCGTCATTGTAGGATAATTTTTATATTTCGCATATTTTAGCATATATTGAGAAGTTTTTCTCTATATCCACCCTTCTACTGTATGAAAAGTACGGTGAAGAGTTTTATAAATGATTGGTGTATTGACTCTTATGGTTACCATACCTAATTTTAAGATGCACCAAGCATTCGAACACGAGGTATAGGCGTACATAAAGATACACAGAAAGACAGACAGACAATTCTATTGTCTACAACATATTACCCAGATATCAAAATATGGGTATATCTACCACACAGTATCAAATAAAATCATCCTTATGATGAACCCGTATGTCGACAAAAAAAAAAGTTAAAATGTGCTCTCAGACTAAATTCACCTAACGTGTACTTCCTGACGTGAAATACAATTGAAAGTCTTGTAGACGAAACGCAATACACGTCACATAAAAACTGACCCTCTACGTTGTGCTAGGTGCCCATACACAGGAAGACCCCTTTCATAAATTATAAAGGTTTGTTGTGGTGCATGAAAATTCAGGTTCTCTAGACTCAAATTGCCCAAATTCCTAAAAGCCGCAAAAAATGCTAGTTCAATTCAGGAATTTTTGAAAATAATGTTGCTGTTTGGAGATATAATAGACCTTCTGTTATATGTCGAACGTGAAAATTGCATGAAAAAATTCTAGGTTACCCCTTCACCCACTTAATTGCATTGATGAATTATACGGTCTACGTTAGTTCCGTGATAACCTTATAGCCATTTGCAAACTTTCACAGAAATGTAATAAATGGAGTGTCATTGCTTCTTACAGAAATAGATGGAAAGTTGTATGCCACCCCATGAGATAATGTTCTCATGGTTACCGATTTGCATTCCTTCATTAGTTTGTTAAATTAAATTAGTTTTCTGGGAATATTTCACAAACTGTTGGATTTAGAGCCTTATAATGTAGTTTTCGAGGACCCTTTAGGGCCCCCGAGTTTTGTTGCTGGCACCGAGGGGCTTTGTCTCGTCGTTGTACGCCATAATATAATAATAATAATAATAATATAATATAGGGAGAAATTATAACACCTATTTTTTATATTTTTAATTCAGCCAATGGCCATGTACTTTTCTTTTAAGGACGGGTCAGGGAAGGGATATTATCAGAGAAAGAAGCATTCACATCGCGCTTGAGCAAAATGGAAATGGCCTACCATTTAACTAAGGACATCTACATGAAAAGGTCAATATCCTTCAACGCAAAACTAAAACATTACTGCAGTGTCATCCGTCCGGAAGTCTTGCATGCTTCTGAATGCCTCACGATGAACAAAAAAGGCTTGGTCGAGAAACTGGAGGCCAAAGAAAGAAACATTTTGAGAAAGATATTGGGTTCCATCAAAGACAATGGGGAATACAGAAGACGGCATAACCATGACCTATATACTCATGTGGAGAAGATAAGCAACGTCATCCGGAAGAGAAGGTTACCATTTGTTGGGCATGTGAAACGAATGAGCCCAGAGAGACTGACCAACCGCAACATTACTTACTTTCAGGAGAGGAAAACAAAATGGGCCTGGTTAATTGAACTGGATAAAGATCTGAAAGAAGTGGCGATTACACCAACAGACATTCAGGAGTGCGTCCCACTCAAAGGGAAACTTCAAGCTTGTAAAGGTTTCCAAGAAAAACCGAAGCAGAAAACGGGAAAGATTTGGACCCAGGAACGGAAGGAAGTCCACCGAGAACGAATGCGGGCGTACAGGGCAAACATCAAAGCCAATAGGAGACGGTTGGAATGACGCGGTCCATAGATGGCCTATACGAAATAAATGAATGAATAATATGGAGATAGGAATATAATAGACCTGCCGTACCACACCCGCAGGTGTAAATCGCGTGAAAAAATTCTAGAGTACCCCTTGATCCCCTTAAGCGCGTTAAACGTATTGATGAATTTTACGGCTTTGGTTCCGTGATAACCTTCTAGCCGTTTGCAAACTTTCACACTAATGTAATTAATGGAATTGCATTACGTCTTACAGCAATAGATGGATCCGTTGGCATGGTTACTGGGCTGCATTCGTTCATTAGTTTATTAAATTAAATTAGTTTTCTGGGAATATCTCAAAAACGGTTGGTCTTCGGTCCTGAAATGTGGTTTTCGGGGACCCGAGTTTTGTCTCTCACATTGAGGGGCTGAAAATGAGTTTTGTCTCGTCCTTCAGCATGTATTTTAAGGGGGTAGGCCCCCTTTTATGAGAGGTACGGAGAAGAGTTACATCAATGATTGGTGTCGTGCCTCTGATGGATATCTGTACCAAATTTTACGTTGATACACCCAGCCGTTCTCGAGTTATAAGGGAACAAATTTGTCCACAGACAAACAAAAAAACGAATAGACAGACAAAAAAAATATTTTCGCGCGCATCCATCATAAAACAGTCTGAAACGTGTAAACAACTCAAATTTCCGTTGAAATTCAGAGAAAAACACTCAAATTTTCATTTTTATATCTTCTTCTTCTTCTTCTTTTTCCTAGCGTTTTCCCGCTGCTGCAGGGTCCGCTGTTTTGGTCTTGGCTCGCCATTTTGCACGATCTTGGGCATCATGAGGTCTTAGATTGAGAGCCTTCATATCCGCATTTGCTGTATCATGCCAGCGCTGTTTTGGGCGCCCACGTGGACGGTGCCCATTAACTTCAAAGGAGAGAGCGGAATTGGCAACAGTTCCAGGTGCAGCACGCAAGACGTGGCCATACCATCGAAGCCGTTTTTCCCGTGCCTTCTCAGTGATGGGTGCAACTCCTATTTGCTGGCGAACAGAGTCATTCTTTATATGATCTAGGAGTGTGATGCCCATCGACCAACGGAGCATACGCATTTCCATGCTATGTAATTGGCGCTCCGTAGCTTTGTCAGCTGGTCGACATTCAGCACTGTACAAAGCAACAGGACGTACTATCATGCGGTATATTTTGGACTTAAGGTATAGTGGCATCCTTCTGTCGCAGAGTACGCCTGTAACTTCCCTCCATCTCATCCATGCAGCCTTTATCCTACTTCGCACTTCATCACCTATCTCACCATCAGCTTGTAGGCGAGATCCTAGATACCTGAAGCTTAAGGTCTTCGTCAATGTCTCTCCATCAATTTGGATGGATCCGTTGGTTGGGACAGTTTCAAGGTATTCGGTCTTCTTTTTGTTCAGTCGAAGACCGTATTGTGAGAGACGGCTGTTCCAATTTTCAACTTGACGCTGCAATCCTATCCTGGTGGTATCAGCAAGTGCGACATCATCAGCATATAAGAGTGTCCAAAGGACATTCCTTTGCAGATCCCGTGTGACTGTGTCCATGACTAGGACAAAGAGCAATGGGGACAGTGCAGATCCTTGGTGTACACCGACTTTCACTGGGAAGCTCTCCGAGGTGCCAACAGCACAGCGTACACAACTTGTGGTGTTTGTGTATAGCATCTTGATCCAGCTGATAAGCATTTCTGGTACACCATGGTTACGAAGTGCATACCAGATCACACGATGTGGAACACGGTCGAAAGCCTTTTCAAGATCAAGAAAGGCGATATGCAGTGGCTGTTGTTTCTCGCGATGCTTTTCGATGAGCATTCTGGCAGCGAAGATTGCATCAGTTGTTCCCGCACCCTTGACGAAGCCGCACTGGTTGGTACTAATACTGACGATGTCCCGCAGTCGTCGATCAAGGATTCTCTCAAAAATCTTCATTGTGTGCGACAGGAGGCGAATTGGACGATAATTTGCACATTCTGCTGGATCACCTTTTTGTTTAAAGATAGGTACAGTGATGCTTGTAGCCCAATCACTGGGAACAGTTCCAGAGTCAACTATGGCATTGAAAAAGTTGGTCAGCCAGTTGATCGCGGGTTCTTTTAATTCCTGCAACTTCCAGAAGTCTGCCGGCAGGTCATCTGGTCCTGGTGCTTTTTGATTCTTCATACTCCTAATGGCACTGGTGACTTCCTCAGATGTGATGTGTGAGATAGGACCTGCTGTTGGAGTACCTTCTGGAATAGAGGGATGTGGGAACTCAATGTTGGAAATCTCTTCAAAGTGTTGTTGCCAACGTTTGAGGATATCCTGTTTGTCTTGTAAACGTTGACCATCTTTGCCTTTTATGCACACATAGTGCTCAATATCCTGTACTGACTTTGTTCTAGCTTTGGTCAGCCTGAAGATAGTTTTCTCTCCTTCCTTTGAGTCCAGTGTTGTATACAGGTCATCATAGTGACTGCACCTAGCTTCAGCAACAGCTTTCTTAGCCTCACGTTTGGCTATGGCATACCTTTCCCTGTTCTCTAGAGTCTTTTGTGAGACCCAGTTTCTGTATGCCTTCCTTTTTTCATGCACCTTTTCTTGCACTTGGGGTGTCCATAGCCACGTTTGTTTATCAATTCGGTGGGAGCTAGGTTTTGTTGTACCCAAAGTTGCTGTGGCGGTTTCAGTGACAGATTTACAGAATGTAGTCCAGGTGTTGTCTATCGCATTCAGGTCGATGGGAGGAAAATTTATACTGCCTGCTAAAGTCTCCTTTTGGTCTTTAAGCTTCCACCACTTGATCTTCTCAAGGACATTTATCCCTCTGCCTCTACGATGTTTAGAGATCCTTAAGTCTGCCGTTAGCAACTTATGTTGAGGGGCTACACAGTCATATGGTATGACCTTCACATCTGATACTAGTCGGAGATCACGGTGTCGAACAAGGATGAAGTCAATTTGGCTGCTGTAGTCACCACTGGTGTAGGTGGTGAGGTGGTTTATGCGCTTTTTGAAAAACGTATTACCAATAACCAAGTCATTCGCCTCGGCGAAATCCAAAATTTGTGTTCCATCATCATTCCGGGTACCATAGCCATTACCACCGTGGCAGCTATAACCGTCCTTGGTATGACCAACATGACCATTAAGATCACCACAGAGAAGTGGAAACTCATCTTGAGGACATGCTGAAACATGATCTTGTAGCTCTTGCCAAAACTGTTCCTTTTCTAGCTTATCACAGCCAGTTTGTGGTGCATATGCTGAGAAGACACGAAGCCGAGAAGATGCAATGTCGATTGTAATTGACATAAGGCGGTCTGAATAGCGCTGAACCTCAGCAACTCGGTCTCTCAGGCTGGCACAAACGATGACAGCAACACCATTTCTGTTGGACGTACCATGGTAGATCAGTTTATAGCCATCTCCGATGTCACGAGATTTTTGCCCCTTCCAGCGTGTTTCTTGTACACATGCAATGTCCACTTTCCGTTCTTTCAGCATCGCTGCTAGTTCACGGCTGCGTCCAGTAAGAGTCCCAAAATTGAGCGTGGAGATGCGTAAATTTTGTCTGCTTTGGACTTGCTTCTTTAACTGGTTCCGCCCTTGAACCAGTAGCCCTTGTCCATTTGTCGCGGCGGTCAGGCGAGGCCGACGCGCGTCGCTTCTGGGGGACGCCCTAGCATTATCCGACAAAATTGACGTAGACATGATCCATGGGTTGCGACAGAGTTACCGACCGGCTTGTCGCCACAGCCTGGCGTCGGGCATTTTAGAGCTACTGCCAGCAGGAATTTGGGCCGCTCCTAACATGGAGAACAGACGCCCTTTGCAGCCGCTCGATCCGAGTCAGACGCTGCTAAAAATAGTTCATCCACCTTCTTCGTCGTTGGGACTCGAAGTCTTCATCCGGCGTTGAAGCTGTTGACCATTTTACTCTTCCCTCTCCTCCTTTCTCAACCGGGCCAAATTTTCATTTTTATATATAGAGAGATATACTGCACCGCTCGGTGTTGACCGTGTTTTATTGCACAGATTTTGGTTTTACTCGCTAACCGTTGGAGATATACGAAAAGTGATAAGGACCTTTTCGGATAGAAAATTAATTGTTAAAGCTCATGTATACCAGCAAAAGTTTGCTATTTCTTAGCATTCTCTTTTCATTTGAAAAGGAAATATGAAATTTTGAAACCAAAGGGTGTAGTGACGTGACAAATGTCGGTTTTACTCGCTAACTGTTGGAGATACACGAAAAGTGATAAGGACCTTTCGGATAGGAAATTAAATTTCAAAGCTCGTATGTACCATCAAAAGTTTGCTATTTCCTGCCGTTCTCTTTTTATTTGATATGGAAATATGAAATTTTGAAACCAAAGGGTCTAATGACGTCACTAAAATGGTCGCCATTTTTTAATAGTGCAAAATTTCGAAATCAAAAGTGTCCTATATGTAAACCTGGTAAATCAGCTACATCCATGCAAAATTTCATTTAAATCGGACCAGTGGTTTTTGAGTTATTGAGTAACAGACAGACAGACAGACAGACAGACACACACACACACACCATCTCATTTTTATATATTAGTATGATATCCCAAGTTTATAAGAAATTTCATACTTTCTTTAAGGTGTGTATTACATCTGCACCTACAAAAATGTTCCTCATTTGGGTCATTATGATTTATATTTGATTTTATATTCTGTATTTATCAAAGAACTTTTTTCAGCTGCTCTGAATAAAAATGCAATAAAAGTACCTAATTTACAGTTTGTGTTAGTGACTGAGGTACATTTTGTTGCTGCAGATGTAATACAAACCCTAAAAAAAGAAAAGTAGGACATTTCTTATAAACTTGGGATATATGAGTGAACATTTGGGTGGCCTCGGTGGCGTAATTGGTAGCATGCTGAGATTCTATGCCCAAGATCGCGGGTTCAAACCCGACCGAAGCCGTCGGATTTTCTAAGAGCGCTAAAAATCCCTCAGTATCCTTTCCTTCGGAGGGGAAGTAAAGCCGGCGGTCCCATGTCATAGATTTATGGCATGTTAAAGAACCTTCCACTAATTACACTTGTGTGAAGCTAAATTGTAGGTTAGGTTAAGCATTTGACAAACGCTCTTAGGTTCCGACATTCGTCACCGAGAGCCGACTGCGATGGCATCTAGTAACAAGTTCTGAACTAGTAGTCGTTGATGGTGGCGTTTGGCGGCAAAAGTAGGAACTACTTGAAAAAATTCAATGTCTGCGTAGTAGGTAATCTGTGGTCTGCGGTCCTTACTTGAATTGAATACAGATAACACACACTAATACAGTCATCACACTTACCACCGGTTATCAGACAGATTCTACACACACCCAAAGTACACGGGGCTACATGACCGTGTTGTCGCAGCCCCTAAACTGAGGAACCTACCAACCAAGTGAACGTTGATGCACGGTAAAGAAATTGGCAAATTTTGACAATTTTCTAAGAAACTCTTATGATAAGAATGTTGACATTATAAAAGTTGCTTTTGGTTGCCACAAACATACCATTACTGTGATGTGAGTATCATTTGTCAACAATATTTGTAGCATGATCAACAATCGAATGAATATTGACATTGTGTTCCTCTCTTAAGCTGGATCTCCCCCGTTAAACGTTTTTATAAATACGTTATATTACAGAAAGTTTTCTATGAGACGAGTTTTAACGCATATTTGATAACTTTTAATGATTACATCGCAAAAACGTTTCTGATCGTGAGCGCTAGGAGCTCGCGTACTGGCAGGTACTCGGAATGTGGGAGGGGGGAGAAAATAGGGCAAGGGGATGGTAAATGAAGCAAGATGCCGGGCTAGATCTAGTCTAGTGTGTCCCTAGCTTAGCTACTCCGAATCGGCCAGCGGGCAGTTGAGCTGGAGAGCGTACCTGGCCGGTATTCCAGCCGCCATTCAGCAAGCGATGGTCCCCCCAAAGATGGCTAATAAAAAATTGAGTTACAGTGATGATGATGATGATGATGATGATGATGATGATGATGATGATGATGATGATGATGAGTTGCCATCAAGTCGGCGTCGACTCCTAGCGACTGCATGGATGGACTGTCTCCATATGATTCGGTCATCAGCCATATACTTCAGATCCTTCACTGGCATATACATGTTGGATTTGATAGAGTCGATCCATCTCAATGCTGGCCGCCCTCGTCTCCGAGACCCTTCCACCTTTCCAAGCATAATTGTCTTTTCCAACGAATCGGAACGCCTCATAATGAGTCCAAAATTTGACAGCTGTAATCGTGTTCAATGCTTCAAGAGACAGATCTGGTTTGAATTTTTGAATCACCCATACATTTGTTTTCTTGGCTGTCCAAGGAATACGCAGTATCCTTATCCAACACCAGAGTTCAAAAGCATCAATATACTGTACTTCCTATCTCGTTTCCTTATGGTACAGCTTTCGCAACCATAAGTAGCTAGTGCCTTAACCATTCTAATTTTAGTAGGCAAAGAAACATCGGAACACTTTCCAGGCCTTTAAAAGCTGCTCTTCCTAGGGCAAGTCTTCGGCGAATCTCTTGACTGCATGAGCCTCTACTACTAATGGTTGAATCCTGTAATCCGTCACCTTTGGGACTGAGGGTAGACTATGGTCGGAACGCTAAAAAGGTCGGATTATCAGAAAGTACAGAAAAATACCGTTGTACATTACATTAAAATCTCGCCTGTTTGCCATCTCTTGATGAATGCAGTACATTTGCATTTGTCTGTTGGCACAGGCTAGAGTAAAATGCGGCTTTTCACCAATGTCTCAGTCCCACTCATGGCTGTGATTATATGGAAGCTACTGAGGTAAGCTTATGGGTGGAGCTTAGTATTGACATTCAGGGATGCTATGAAAGATTCTACTCATGGGGTTAGTACTGCTGATCTGACTCAGTGAGGAAAGCAAAGACAAACTACCTCACTCCTCATCTTGCCTAGTACGCCTCACTATAGTGGGTATCTACGCACATAACCTAACGGTGGTACTTTTTGAGGATCCAACCAGCCTTCGGGCTGACTACCTAACATACAGACATTAAAATCAACAATCTCTGAACTCAAGATATCGGGCTTCCTTTCCTTCTGTCTTGGTAGAGCCACATCCACAATACGTTGTCAAGCAGTTCAAGTTTAGGCTTTTTCTATGTTTTGCGATTCTTAAGAGCGTTTTCACCACATATCGTCATTGTACATGATTCAATGTCTTTCTGATTTCTTCTCACATCTTTTATTGTCGTAACGCCTACATTGAGTTCCTTGACAAGTTTTTGGAGTGATTTCCCCTTTGTCCAGTCTTCTTAGTACTGCTAATTTTTCATTTAATGAAAGAGTAACTTGTTTACTTTTCACTCCTGACATGTTGAAAAAGCACACAATGTACAGTAAAGAAATTACTGTCGAGTACTGCAGAAACTCTCAAACTTATTGCTGAAGGCCACGGCAGAGGACTAGAGCTGCTAACTGCTTTATTAAACGCAGTATATAAATCTGCTAGAATTCCATCTGACTGGCTAAGATCTTCTTTTCTCACCGTACCTAAAAAGGCTAGTTCATCATATTGTGATGATTATCGTACGATCAGCCTAATGTCCCATGTGCTAGAGGTATTTCTGCGTATCATCCACAATCGAATCTACCTTAAATGAGAACGCTATGTTGGTAATACTTAGTTTGGCTTTAGGAATGGACTGGGTACTCGCGAGGCTCTTTTCTCCTTGAATGTTTTGACCCAGAAATGCCTAGATATGCACGCTTGCTCCATCGACTACCGAAAAGCTTTCGATTGCGTATCATGTTAACTTGTTGAGATTTTAAAATCTACTGGTGTAGATGTTGGTGATCTTCTCATAATTTCCCATCTGTACTGGAATCAAACGGCAGAGGTCAAAACAGAAGGAACTACTACTGTGGACATAGCTATACGAAGAGGTGTCCGCCAGGGATGTGTCCTGTCCCCATTCCTTTTTAACATCTACTCTGAAACTGCGTTCAGAGAGGCTATTGAAGATGTTAATCTAGGCATCAAGATCAATGAAAGGAAGATTGTAGTTTTACGTGACCGTGAATCTTGTGATTATAAGCCACGGGACCTCCTTTTTACGTGGAATCCGAACCACAGGACATGGCATTTCACTTCGAAAATCTCACATGCATTGACCGGGAATCGAACCCGGACCGCCTTGGTGAGAGGCATACAGCTTGACCGCTGAGCCACCACGCCAAGATCAATGGCTACGTCATTAATAACATCCGATTTGCTGATTAAACGATTGAGCTAGCCAGCAACCCTAGTGATCTTCAAATTATTATAAACAATATCGTGAGGACCAGTGAAACCTACGGTTTATCCTTGAATATTAACAAGACCAAGCTGATTGTATTCTCGAAAACACCAAAACAGGTCTCCCTTCACATCAACAACACCATCATCCAACAAGTATCTTCCATCAAATATCTTGGAACTTCAGTGAACCAGTATTGTGATTCAAAGAGTGAAATCTTATCCAGGATTGGACAAGCAAAAAATATGTGCAATGCCATGAGGACCTTATTCACCAGCCGAGAACTCAACCTTCAGCTCAGAGTTCGAATGTTACGTTGCTTTTGTATGGTTTCGAAGGTTGGACGCTCAGCCCATTACTGGAGAAGCGGATTGCATCTTTTCATTCATTTTTTCATTCATTCATTTATTTGCAATGAGATGTACTTATACAGAAGAATACTCCGAATATCTTGGGTAAAAAGGAAAACAAATGAAGAAGTCCACAACATCTTGGACAAGAAGAAAGAGCTTCTCACAACCATCAAGGAGCTTGCTCAGCTACATCGGGCACATCATAAGAGGTGAAAGATATGAACTTCTCCGGCTGATCATTCAAGGGAAGATTGATGGGAAAAGATCTGTGGGATGACGAAGAAATTCCTGGATGAAAGACTTGCGGCGGTGGTATGGACATACGTCGATAGAAATCTTCCGTCCTGCAGTTTCGCGTGTAGTGATAATCAATTGGATCGCCAACCTTCGGAGGGAGACGGCGTCATAAGAAGAAGACTGCAACTTATCACCAATACATTTCAATCCATACATTGAACAAGCAATGAAGGAAATTGGAGAAAAATTTAAAGTAGGAGTAAAGTTTCAAGGAGAAATAATTTCAACTATGAGATTTGCTGATGACATCGTCATCTTAGTCGACACACCAGAGGAGTAGAATGAGTTTTTAAATTCACTCATTCATTCATTCGTTTATTTGCAACTTGGGGTGTGTCCCCCGGTGGCAAATTAGATATACATAACAAATAAATAATTGTACATAACAATTCACTAACAATTAAACTGGAGTATTTACACAAATAGTCAGTCTTTTCTTAAACACACCTATATGTTTGGGAAAAGGCTCTAAGACTGCGGCAGCTAGAGAGTTTCAATTATCAATGGCATGGTTTTCGAAAGAATATTTACCATAATTTGTTCGCTGTGGTCGGCCCTTAACTTTGAAAGGATGATCGCCCCTACCCATGTAAGTAGGCTTTTCCATACGTTTGCTAAGCTCACCCCATGCTGGTTGATTTGTATACGTGTTGTACATAGCGCAGAGTCTAGATTTCATCCTCCTAGCCTCAAGTGATTCCCACCCAAGTTTCTTTAACATACGGCTCACACTGCTCCTGGGATTAAAGTCACTGAGCCCAAATCTAGCGGCCTTTCTTTGTACCATTTCCAACTCATTTATGAGCCCTACTTGATATGGATCCCAAACCGCCGAGGCGTATTCCAGAATAGGTCTTACAAGTGATAAATATCCTAATTCTTTAGCAGAGGTACTGTACCCGATAATCCGGAAAGGATCCTGTTGGAATATCCATTGCCCCCGCTGGATTGCCTATTTCTAACTGCTCCGGCAAATACAACATCAGAAATCGCTTCCAACATGGCCTTTAGGGATTTACAGACAGCAGTTACCAGAATATTGTGGATCAACAACCAACTACACGGGGCACTCACCTTTACTTACCTCGGGGACTGGGACTTCAGCTTCGCCTACACTACATCCACAATACTCTGCTTCTTATATTTAAAATGAATCACACTCCAACAACAATGGAAAACAATCTGAACAAATTTATTGACAAAAGGGTAAACTAATCTACTATAAACAAAATAACAATTAACGAATTTAACAATTGACATTAAATTAAAAACACGCAATCATTCACGCCTCCTTTCAACTCTACATCTTACTACAATGTTGTATTAAAAATTATGAGTATAAAACTTGGCTTGGTTTTAAAGTCCACAGCGTAAAAATAAAAACGTTTAATGAAGCCTCTTAATGGCATTCCATACACATGGTTTCATTCACAAGCCTGCGTTGTAGAACGCACGTGCAGTAACTTCGTTTCATCAATGAAATATCGGCACCACGCCGAACTCAAAACTGGTTTATACAATAAATACAAGGCTGTGAATCTACACCTGCTATATTATGTCATCGGTCTCCAATGCTAAAGGTGAATCATTCTCGCTTGTCCACAGAGACTGCTTGTGTGTGCATTTATAAAACACGTAAAAATTAACATTTAGATCTTACAAAAGTTCATATAACTGCTCTGTTTCTCAAACAATCATTCTAAAAATATTTATACACACTTTCATTCGCACACCGCAATTGTTCTAGACCAATTCGGTTCCACATCTGCTCTTAACAATGAATAATCATTCACACCAAAAACATCCGCTCATAAACACACACTGCTCCAAAACAATTGATTAATAAATCCTACTAAATTGTTTAAATATTAAATCATTTCCACGAAAATTATTTACATGTAATATGTTTATAATAATATCCATTATCTAGTGTTGCTAACGCGACACTTTCGAGATTCTAACTTCTCGGTTACAATATAATTCTTAACTAACTATATACACTGGTTTTTCACATAACCATCCTTCTCTAACGTTCTTTAGTTTTAATATACTGCATACACCTCGTCTTATATAGGTTTCATTACATTATCGGTATAATACAGTCGACTAATTAAGGTAAACTGTACGTAATTACATAAATTTGGGTCTAATAAAATTTAATAATTGTATTATAGACGTGAGTAGACAATCTTTCTCAAGTTGCATTTCCGCTGAAACCCTCCTGTAAACACAGCTAAATTGTTAATTCACAAAAACTGGACTACTTGTATACAACGGCTCTTATTATGATACATGACTTTTTATCAAAGAACAACAATACTTTGACTTCCTTAAAATGCGGAATTCCCTCGCACGAGCACTCCATAGCTCTACAAAACCTCATATAACAACAGTATATACGGCATAAACAATTATCATCTACATTGTTAAACAATAACCAAAAGGGATTAATTGTTATTAACATATCTTATGTAGGAACTTCTCTCAAATACTGACATGACCCTCTGTATCATTGCACATGACTACTGGACTACAATTATACGTGCGTATATTCTTCAAACGAAACTTTCAATTTTAATGAACGATATTAGACAGTCGTGATTAACCTCCTAAAGTTTACTCCACAACAAGATAATTAACTGTTAACTCGTCTGTCGCAAATACATGTAATAAAAATAATACTCCTGTTTCATCTCACTTGTCAAGCTATAAATTGTTTATCGTTGTAATATCATGTCCACAAATGACGTGATGTTACACAAATAGGATAAAATAACACACATGTTATTTATAGTGTCAGATAGAATTCAATCCTGACCGGGATAAACTAGCTTTGAATTCCTAGCCAAAGATTAGAATAATCTTCTATCAAAAGGTATTTCCTCTAACATATTAAATGACCAAAGCTCTTGGCTTTACAAATAATAAGAATGGTTTGTCAATGTCGTAATGTTTTTCCACTTTACACAAAGAATGTTCATAGGGATAAACACTTAGGTCTTAACAAACGACTAGTATTTCTTAGATCGTCGATAGTTTATGTACAATAATGATATAACAATATATTTCGATGTTTCTTCTTTTCTTGAAGTTATATGTTGTTACATTAAAGTGCTCAAATTAAATTTAATAAGAATTTAATTTGAAGCTATGACACAATGTCAGAATACTTGGTTTAAATGAAATTATAAAATTCGAGAGTCGAAACGACTAGTCTCCTATGAGGCAATATGATTCCTCAAACAAAATTTTTAATGTCAGTTCCACAACTGATCCGTAGAACAAAATTGAAAAATAGATGAAATGCAATAATCTTCTAAATAATCTTGCAGCATAAAAATCTCAACACACATCTGAAGTGCAAAATACATAAAAGCACTGAAATACATGAAGTGTGAAAATATAGAAATATGGAATAAGATCGCCGAAAATATGGAATAAGATCGCTGGCTTAGAATGTTACTAATCAAGCTCTATATAACAATGAGATACACTAATACCTTATTTGGACGAAAACTTGAAGATCAATGTAAGTATTGCCACAATACTTTAGATGTTTCCTCAGTACAAGACACTGATATGGATCTGCATTCTAACCTCGGATCTGCGACCTCAGAGATAAGAAAAGTCCCTCTCTGGAATTCACCAACATTCGCCTGGGCTCGAACGACATCCTTCTGGCAAATTCTTCTGGGTTGCTGGGCTACCTTTCCCTAGCATCTTGACAAATCTCTTCTGTATTGTCTTCATTCTCCGTCGTAAATATGTATCAGCTTCATCATTGGAATATAATTATGGAAATATTCATATAAATAGTGAATGAAATTTTTCCATTGCTAATTGATGTTATATTAGTGTTCGTAGACTGACGAAAATGCACAAGATGGACCGTACACTACGTCTGTATTCAAGAATACGTTGTCTAACGAAGCTCCATCGTTGTATCTTCACTCCTGCTATTGAATATGTCTCTGGCGCATGACTGTTTAGTCCATCATATCAACAATATTAATTATGCTGAATGATGATGTTTGAAGAATAATTATAGTCATTCTATTAATGTTTATGTGTTGCGCCAATATTAAAAGTCCTCCGCTACTCTTCACTTGAACTGCGTTTGCCAACTTCACGTTGAAATTTATAATGATATTCAGCTCTATTTCCGACACATTTGAAAATCTAACTTGACAGGCTTATATTGTCGAAACGGTGAATATTTAAGCGCTCGACTTTTCACAATATATAGTAGGCGACCTGTTCTTAATATATATTCGCTTATTTAACTTGAAATCGCAATTATATATGAGATATAATCAATACAATGTTCCTCGCAACTTCACGTAGAATGGAAGTGCGGTGATCTCTACCGTTCCACCTAGCTATCCTCGCGTCTCCACAAGTCGACAGTCGTCGCACTCGGACTAAGCCTTGGGATCTCCGTTAACCCAGTAAAAACACTTCCTCGCTCTTCAAAGTCTGCTGGAATAAGAACCTCGATCCTTGGATCTCCCCCTCCAAGTCGAATTTTTGGCGGCCATATCAATCTCCCACCATAATTTTAGCGCGTAGATTATCTGAGGCACTTGATGGCATTCAACAAGGTATTAAGGTCAATGGTAATTATATTAATAATATGCGGTACGCTGATGATACTGTATTGATTGCAAATAGTTTCGAAGGACTTAAAGAGATTGTTACTATGGTGTATCAAAAGAGTAAACAATATGGCCTTGACCTCAACATTAAGAAAACAAAATATATGATAATCTCGCGAAAACCAGCATTGTCACAAGTCCTTTTAGTCGATGGACATCAGATTGAGCGAGTCAAGAGTTTGGTTTATTTAGGAGAGAATATTAATAAGAACTGGGATCCTTCGGTTGAAATAAGATGCCGTATAGAGAAGGCTAGATCCATCTTTATGACAATGAAACAACTACTATGCTGTCGAGATCTCAGTATGACGCTTAAGAAAAGAATTGTGAAGTGTTATGTTGTCTCCACCCTTCTTTATGGTGTTGAAGCTTGGACCTTGTCCGTAGCTACAGAAAAGAAGATTCGAGCTTTTGAAATGTGGATATACCGGCGGATTCTTAAAATTTCGTGGACAGAACATGTGAGTAATGCCGAGGTTCTTCAGCGTGTGAGCAGCCAACCTGAGATGTTAAACACAATTAAGAAGAGGAAATTGGAATACTTGGGACACATGATGAGGAGTCCAAAATACCGTCTGCTCCAAGTTATACTTCAGGGTAAAATTGAAGGTCAGCGTGGACCGGGAAGGAGACGAATAACTTGGATGGATAATTTAAGAACGTGGTTTGGGCTGTCTTCCACGGAACTCTTCAGGATTGCACAGGATAAGAAGGTGTTAGCCATGGTGGTAGCCAACGTCCCTATCGGATAATGTAGAAGAAGAAGAAGAAGAAGATTATCAATGCTTATTACTGCGTAGATTAACCGATCTGTGGTTTTTAAAGTATCAGACATAATTTCTCTTAATATTCTCTTCATTACCAAATAAGAAAATCTTCTTCTAAGGGCCTAAATGCATAATCTCATATTGTGTAATTAAAGTTGATCCTGTCTTCAATAAGACCTGTTCTCATTGGCTCTGGGCTGGGATCCAATAGCATAATTTATAGCAATATTTATAATATTAATCTACGAACTCGCTGTTGCTATGCTATATATAGCCTTCTAGAGGCGTCCATTGTGCAACATATCACGTGATCGGGCTCTCCCACAGTTTCGAGCTTGTAACACGACCCTCTTGTGTCACACATCCAGAAATTATATTTGCTAGTTAAATTTTATCATGGGGACGGAAAATACTCTCATTTTGTCCCTAAATAATTCAATTTACGGGGGCAGTACTACTTCCTTTTAATACCCTCATTACAAAATGCAGGGATTTGTAAGCTTTAGAAACTACACATCCTATATGACTACTCCATTTCATATCATTTCTTACGTGAACGCCCAAATATTTGCAAGAATCTTCTTCTACAAGTATTTCCGAGCCAATGTTATATTGAAAATCTTGCCTTCGCACTTTCCCTATTTTTATTAGACTACATTTTCTTGTGTTTATTTTCATTTTATTTTCAATCGCCCACTTATAGACCAGGTTCAGGTCATCTTGAAATACTGCATTGTCTTGTGAGTCATGTATCTTTCGATATATTACACAATCATCTGCAAACAATCGACAGTCACTGCGAATCGCATTTGGTAAGTCATTTATAAACGCCAAAAATAACAAAGTTCCGATTACGCTGCCCTGAGGGATACCCGACGTTACGGTAATTTCATCCGAGAATCGGCCTTCAACTTTCTCTTTCTGGGAACGACCCGTCAAAAATTCTTGGATCCATAAATTTACTCTTCTATCAATCTTCGTCGAAGCTAATTTATGGAGTAGCATGTCATGCGGCACGACATCAAATGCCTTCGCAAAATCTATAACTACGGCGTCGACTGAAACTCCATCGTCTAACGATTCGCTATTATCTTGAAAAAGTGATAGCATCTGACTCTCGCATGAGTAACCTTTCCGAAATCCATGTTGCCTATCATTAAACCATGATAATGTTTCCCACTGTTCCCTCAAGTAGTCGCAAATGAGATGCTCTATCTGTTTACAAACGGTGGACGTATGACTAACCGGCCTGTAGTTGCCCAATTCTAGTCTGCTCCCTCCCTTAAATATTGGGACTACCGTAGCTCTTTTCCAGTCATCTGGGATTTGCGCATTGTTTATGGACACATTAAACATCACCTCTAAGTATCGTGCCACGGCCCTACCTCCTAGTTTAAGTACTTCACTAACAATATTATCAGGACCCTTCGATATATTGTAACGTAATTTTTGTATTAGCTTTACAATTGCTGACTGGTTTATTTGGAGAAGTGGAGCCCCTGATTCATCGTTAAGGTCCAACCACACAGCTATTGGATTTATTGAACTCACTACCAAAAAAGACATTTAATTCATTAGCAATGGCCTGCTTCTCAGTAATTAATTTACCGTCACCGGACATTATCATCGACAAATTATTTGAATTTCCCTTTCTTCTCCTAACATAACTGTAATTTTTTCCACCGATCGCCTCCCGAACCAAGTAAACCTTGCATATAATTGTCATGAGCAGCCCTCTTTTTTTAAGACGAGCTCTCTTGATAAGGACTTAAATTTCAACATATACTTGTCACTATCATGTCTTTTATTGTATAATTTCCTAATTTTCCTTTTAAGACTCCTGATTTCCCGTGTGTAATACTCAGGATCTGGGGTTTGTTTCAGTAATTTAAATGGAACAAATTTATCAATAGCGCTATTTAAAATTTTCAAAAAGTTAGTCCACAGGATATTAATGTGATTTCCTTCCGATGCCCATCCTACAAATAGCTCATTCAAATACCCCTGAAATTTGCCTGATCCGCCCTGAGATACTGGATTATGATCTTATATGCTACATCAGAGTCTAATTTTGTAATGTCACCGTATCTAATATTTAATTCAACCCCAGATTTGTCACTAATTCCTGGTACTTTCAGACAGTTAATATACAGCTCTACAGGCCTTACGAGATAAACATCTAAGGTATTATTGCCTCTAGTTGGGAAGTCAACTACTTGGGAAAATCCACCCTCAATTAAGAGTTGATTTGCAGCGCTCTGAGCTTGACCACAGCTAGTTGACTCACCAGACCAGTCTACTTTGGGGAGGTTTAAATCTCCGGCAATTATTATGCTCTTTTTCATAGCATTACCCGTACAAGTGTTATCATACAATGTGTCGAAAAGCGAAAAGTTATCTTTCGGTGCTCTATACGCCCCATCACCTGAAGAGGGAATTTATTCCCTTTATCCGAAATGTGTACACATAACATTTCATGATCCGTATCAGCCCACTTTAAGAAACTAGCTATATTTTTGCACACACAAATAAATAGCCCACCACCTCGCTTCCCCCGATCCCTTCTGTACATTTCGTAGGTCCCTTGAATTATTTCATTACCATTTATATCCTCATATAACCAAGATTCAGTAGCAATGACAATGTCCGAAGAATACGTCTCTACAAGATTCCAAAATGCAATTAATTTATTTCCTAAACTCTGACAATTAACCTGCAGTAATCTTAGAGTCTTACCTCCGCATCAAATATCCCGAAGTAGCTCCTTCTGTTCCCGTCGGCTGGCAACCTCTGGACCTGCTCCTCCTCACAATGGCCGGCACGAACCGATGACCCTGTCATGTAGGCTCCCTAGGTTGAAAGCGCCCCGTCGATTTAAATGCAGCCCGTCTCGGGCGAAGTCACGGCCACCAATCCAGTAGTCAGCATCTACGTACACTAATCCCAGTTGTGCACAAACGCAGTCCATGCGGTCATTTACAGTCTTAACTCGCCTTAACGGAACATCTCCCCGCCGAACAATGCCACTCATTATAATTTTTGCATTTCTAAACTTGCTTTTAGCTTTTCTGCCTAGTTCGTAGAGCTCCCCCATGATGTAATCAGCTGTAGCCCTCTTCTTCAAATCGTTCGTCCCAACATGGAGCAACAACACTTTAACTTTGTCACAGTCCACTACATTTGCTTCTTCCACTTGTTGGGAAAGCTGGTCAATTTTAATCCCCGGATAACACCGCACTTTCGCACCCGATTTCCTCGAGATATTCGCACTCCATCGTATCATAGAATCACCCATTATGATAACGTCATCCTCAGTTTGCTTCTGCACGCCCTCTTCCACACTGATCCCAGTAGAAAGCCGTTCAGTCACATCCTTCACCGTTTCCTCTGATTCACGAAGTTTTGTTCTAAGTTCCTGTATTATTTGATCCCTTGCTTTGATTTGCACCCTCAAACAGTCCGGCGTATCACATACTTTACAAAACCAATTCCCGACATCACAATCCTCCTTCTTGACCTTAATACAGCCGAAGTGAAACCATTTCTCACATAGTCCACACTGAACACCGTTCTTCAATGTTTTACTGCACGTCGAACACTTTAATGCTGCCACTGGATCATTTGCCTGATTCACATTTGGTATGGATTCTGTCTTGAGGAAAGAATTCATGATGAGAATTAATAAATGTAAAACAAAAATATTGGAATGCAGTCGAAATAAATCGGAAACCCCTATGGATGGCGAATTGGCAGGTGAACAGCTGTTATTGGGAAGCAAAATAACCAGTGATGGACAAAGCAAAGAGGATATAAAAAGTAGGTTAGCACAGGCAAGGAAAGCATTTCTACAGAAAAGGAATCTGTTGACATCGAATATAGATTTAGGTATTAGGAAGTCATTTTTGAAAGCCTTTGCCTGGAAGTGAAACTTGGACTATTGGTGCAGAAGAAGAGAATTGAAGCGTTTGAAATGTGGTGTCACAGGAGGATGATGAAGATCAGATGGGTAGATAGGGTTACGAATGAAGAGGTATTAAGACGAATGGGGGAGGAGAGATGTTTCTGGCAACTGCTCAAGAAAGAGAAGAGATAGGTTGGTAGGACACGTACTAAGACACCCAGGAATAGCAAACTTAGTTATGGAAGGAAGGGTTGAGGATGAGAACAGTAGGAGTAGACCAAGGTTAGCATATGTTAAACAGATTGCCTCGGATGTAAGGTGTGGTAGCTATGTAGAGATGAAACGATTAGCTCAGGACAGGGAAGAATGGAACGCTGCATCAAACCAGTCGAAATACTGAAGACTCAAACAACAATAACTGTAGGGACAGATGACCTCTCTGCTCTGCCCCTTAAAACCTCAATAACTAACTAACTACAGCACTGTAACGAACACAGAAGAACAATGTCGTAAAAACAACGGACAACTTCACAGTGCAGTACGTACTGTACAAAACACTGACGTCAGTAACGATACGAGAAATGACGGAGCACAACAATGGAAAAGCGATAACAATGAGTTCTTGTTAACAACAATGACGTGACGGGTAGTGAGTCACCACTGCGAGTCGGAGCGGCGGATCAGCCGAGGGTGGATAAGAGTGGCTTACTGTACCAGATTGGTAGCTTTCTTAGGCAGTCTAGACTAGCTCTCAGCTCTCAGTTACGCCTACAAGTTCTGGCTTTTTGGGAGAGTCAGTGGCTAGCTGACCCATTGCCCAGTAAACTGAGAGCGATCAAGGGAACTACTCGCGTGTGGTGGAGCTCTTTCCGGTCACGGAGAGAGTCCGTCATTTTGTGTAGGCTAAGGATAGGTCATACAACATCCACCCACTCGTAACTGATGAGAAGGGAAGACCCTCCACTTTGTACCTGTGGAGCCGTTTTCACCGTGGCCCACATTTTCACCGAATGTGTGGATCTTGCTGACTTACGAAGAAACCTTGGTTTACAGATGACACTCAAACTTATATTAGCCGATGACGCGGTGGCTGCTGATCGCGTTATCCGCTTTATAAGTGAGAGTTGGTTAGGGCCAGCAATCTAAATTCTCCAGTGAACATTGACTCAACGACTGGTTTTTGAATGATAATTTTTTGTTTTTCCGTAATTTTTGTTTAATTTTACAATTTTTATTTTTATTTATTTTTTTGTTTTTGTTTTATTAATTTTTGGTCTTTTTAAATTTAGGTGTCCATCTCAAAATTTTTAATTCAATTCCAAATTTGTATTCTTTAATCTGTGTTAAGAGGGGCAGATGACCTCGTAGTTCCGCACCTTAAAACAACAATAACTAACTAACTAGACCGGCCGACAGAGGGCAGGAGTATCTAGTCAGTAATTGCGATCAATATGCAGCTAATGTTGTATGCACGTTCTCCGATGTGACTGTATTTTTCTCACCTTATACCTGAAAATATTTCAAGACACTTCTTGCATTTATCGCGTCCTACAAATGACTTAGATCCAGTATTATCGTTCATTTAGTAATGCAGAGGACCACTGTTTGTAAATTGGGTTTGAATAATTTATTAAAAGTGTTCCATTGTATCGGTACATTAAATTCCCTAGTGAGTTAGTATGTAACTTGTGAAAGGGCATATTTCAAATTACGAGGGCTTTTTTTTTTTCAAGTTCCGATGGACTGTATAAAATAAAAGATCGGCATACCAAACTGATTTTACTAATAAATGTTTGCTTGTTTTATTCTTATGTCCCAATATAATCGCCAAAACGATTGAAACATTTATCTATCGTTACACCAGCTTTCCAATGCCCTCGGCAGAATATTCTGTCGCCACCGAGGTGGGTGAGTCTGGACAGTTTCCTTTTTGGTGAGGCGCTGCCGTCCAACCATACCTTCAATTCTCAAAAAAGGTGAAAATCATTCAGTGCTGGTTTGGATTTAACGGCAGATGGTCCGAAACTTCACACTGGAATACTTTGAAAAGGTCTATCGTAACGTTGGTACAGTGTGGTCGTGAAAGATTTTCACCTTTTTCGAGAATTGAAGGTATGATTGGGTGGCAATGCTTCGCCAAAAAGGAAAACCTTCAGGAGACTCTCCAGACGCACCCACCTCAGTGGAGGCAGAATTATTTGCCGAGGGCATTGGAAAGCTGGTGTAACGATACGACAAATGTTTCAATCGTTTTGGCGGTTATGTTGAGACATAAGAATAAGACAAACGTTTAGTAATACAATCAGTTTGGTAGGTCAACCTGTTATTTTTATACACTCCATCGGAACTTGAAAAAAAAAACAGCCCTCGTATGTACATCTTACTTCTCCAAATTCCACCGAGCGATTTCTCTAATTTAAAAGTAAGCATTCTGCCTGTACATTATTAATTATCGTCTAAAACATTATTTTAATAAAGTGTATTACAGCCAATGGCCATACAAGAAATGTAAATAAAATACCCCAAATTATAAATTAATTTTCTTTGCAAACAGCTGCTAAAGATTCATTTTAATGTTCACCAATCACAGCAACTCTTACCACAACGAACGCACGCACAATCTGAATCTGGTTGATGGAAATTCTTAGTTTTGCACAACTTAAAATGAAAGCCATGTATCCCCCGTGTGGGTGCGGGATAGAATACACCCACGGCATGCCCTGCCTGTCGTAGGAGACGACTAATAGGGCCGACATGGCCGAATAACTTGCCAGTTTTGATTTGTTCAGACCCCCTGTGGGTGGGGAGGGCAGAATTCATCCACGGTATCCCCTGCCTGTCGTAAAAGGCGACTTAGAGGGGGCCTTATAAAGGTCAATTTTGGTTTTCTGGTCCCAGCTCTGGTTTGACCAATAGAAATAAACATGCGTGCTGTTAGGGGAAGGGCCACCAGCTTGGCCATCTGGCCAGAAAGCCTAGACGGTATGCCCCATCCCGTCAGGTGGGTGCGCCATGTACCCTACAGTAGTATCCGCCTTACAACGAAGGTCCCTGCATGGCCGAATACTGGAGCTGAATAAATCCTGTGCATGCCGAGGGGGAAGTGCCTGTTCGAGGCACTGGGACCCCGGGCAATATCTGCTATGCCAGGTAGGTATTGCCTTGGCTGGGTGGCGCCCACAGTGATAGCCCCCGTTCGGAGTGGGCAGTATTCGGGGAGGATTTCGTCCGGGATGCCATCAAAGCGATCACGGACACCTGTACAGGGTGGCACCCTTAAAAAGCCGTCTCTGGAGTGTCGAGCTAATCCCAAGGTGTATACGCCTTGGGATGAAGCCTTTAACCATCGATTTGCGACAGACAGATCACCTCGCTACCTGGTAGCTACCAGGACTGACGGGGATGATTTCAAGCTCGTAAAATCGATCATTTTCGCTGAGGAAATCGAGGGGAAATTTGGTGATCTTAACGGGATTTCCAAGCTCCGGAACGGGCAGCTCTTGCTGCATACCGTTAGCCGGCAGCAAACCGAAGCGTTGCTGGAATGCACGCAATTCGGCGAAATCCCCGTTAAGATCACAAAGCACGAAACGCTGAATGAGGTCCGTGGAGTTATTTTCCATCGTGACCTCATTTTGAATAGCGATGCTGAACTGTTGCGGGATCTGGGGAAGAGAGGCGTCACAAAGATTAGGCGCATCACCCGAAAGATTGGGGAAAGGAGCGTCGATACCGGCGCTTTTATTCTCCATTTTGAAGGTGATGTTGTACCTAAGCAGGTGAAGGTCACATCGTACAACTGCGATGTGCGACCGTACATCCCTCCACCTATGCGCTGCTACCAGTGCCAGAGATTCGGGCATGTTTCCGCCAGGTGTACTGCGAAGGCCGTATGTAGAGAGTGTGGCAAGGGGACACATGAGGGTGACGAGAGGTGTACGCCTCCCCCGATATGTCCCAACTGCCAAGGAAGTCACTCGCCACGGTCAAAACAGTGCCCTGAATTCATTATGGAAGCCAAGATCCAGGAAATCAGGACTCTTGACAGGCTTTCATATCACGACGCGCGCAAGAGGTACCGTGATATGAATGCCCCCGAATTTCGGGTATCGTTTGCAGCTGCAGCGACGCCCTCAATCACCCCTGCCGTTAAAGTTTCCAGTGCAGTACCCTCGATGTCCTCTTTTAGTACGAGTTTGAAATCTCCCCTCGCTGTACCAGCGAGCACTGTCAGCCCGAAGGAGGTCCCAAAACCTTCTTCGGCCACGGTTAAGAAGGCGCCGGTTTTAACACCTAAACCGGCGAATTCGGAGAAGAAGTCCTCTTCTTCTCCGAAACGGTCGGCGAACAAGTCTTCCCCAGCTAAAGGGGGAAAGAAGACTTTGCCGACCAGGGCTGGTCCTTCTTCCAGCCCACCTAATACGAAAAATATAGGGGAGAAGAGGGAGATGGTTCGTCGCCGTCTCTCTCGTCCTCCTGCTGACGGGGTGGCTACTGTCTCTGCTGGCCTTTCTGCTCCCACTACCACCAAGGGGGCGAAGCCTGCTGAAGCCAAGCCCGTCCGTATGGAGGAACTCCCCTATAGAAAAGAAAATAGATCGGCGGAGGAGAGGGGAACGGTTCAGCGCCGTTTCTCTTCCTCTCCTAAAGGCAGGGCTGCTCACGTATCTGCTGGCCATCCCGCTCCCACCACTACCAGTGGAGCGGTGCCAGCAGGAGCGACCTTGTTTTATAAGGACCCGGCGTCTGTGGGGAAGGGACCATCTACTTCCCCAAACACACGTCGGCGCCGATCCAAGAAGAAATCTCTTCGGGGCGTGTCGGGGACAGACACCCAGTCTTCGGACCGGGAGAAAGTCCCTCGACACCGCTCTCGCTCTTCCCCAAGAGCGAGACTCGTGAGGTCCGACGACGACCGCGCGCAACCCAAGAGAGCGCCCGCTCCATTTTCTTCGTCTTCGGACGGAGATGTGGAGATTGAGGTGTGCTCTCCTGCCCCATCATCTCCAACTAGAGATGGGGAAGGGTGGCAAACGGTCAAGCATAAGTAGAAGACCAACTTCTACTTAAGTCCACACCATGGCACTATTACAATGGAACTGTAATAGCTATTCTGTTCATCTCGCTGAGTTACGACAATTAATATCTTCGTTTTCGGCAACCATTGTCTGTCTTCAGGAATCCAGGTTTCGTCCTGGACATGAGACAACAATGCGTCACTTCAAACTCTTCTCTAGAGACCGGGTGGACGGAGCTGTGGCCGCTGGTGGCGTCTGCACTCTCGTCCACTCTAGCCTCTTTAGTGAAGAGGTGCCGTTGCGTACTCAGCTAGAGGCAGTTGCAGTTCGTACTTCGTTGCCAGTAATGGCAACAGTATGTAACGTGTACATCCCGCCTGATTCTCAGCCGGATTACGACCAGCTGGTGGATCTAGTCTCTCAGCTCCCCCCTCCTTTTCTCCTTCTGGGAGATGTTAATGCCCACAACACCATCTGGGGCTCCGCTACCACTAGCGGTAAAGGGAGAGATTTTGAGAGGCTGATCAGGCGGCTGGACCTGTGCCTGTTGAACACAGGGGAGCCTACGCACTTCTCTATTGCACACGGTACTTATTCAAGTATCGATATTACCCTGTGCAGTCGTGCGCTGGTTCCCCTGCTACAGTGGGGTGTACACGATGACCTTTGTAATAGTGACCATTTTCCAATTATCGTTACTCTTCCGAACCAGAGAGCCATCGAGTTACCAAGTCGATGGCTTCTCCGTCGGGCTGATTGGCCAACTTTCACGGCACGCGCGGTGTTTGCCGAAGATACCTTTGAGAGTGTCGACGATCATACCATTCACATAACGAATGGTATTTTGGCTGCTGCTGAGGAAACAATACCTTCCTCGTCCGGCAACTCACGCCGGAAGCTTGTCCCTTGGTGGACAGCCGAGATTGCAGCAGCCATTAAAGATCGTCGACGTGCTTTCAAATGCTATCGGAGGCAAAACACTATGGCCAACCTTATCACCTTCAGAAGGATGCGTGCTAGAGCCCGATATCTGATTCGGGAGAGTAAGAAAACGACGTGGGAAAAGTATGTGTCGTCCATGACGGCGCATACTCCTTCATCTCAAGTGTGGACTAAGCTTCGTCGGATCTCCGGACTCCCGACATCACTGTCGATACCCGGAGTGTCCATCAATGGAGACATCATCACGGACCATCTCGCCATTGCCAACAGCATTGGCTCGCACTTCTCCGATGTATCCTGCTCCGGGAGTTACGATCCTACGTTTCTGACTCTGAAGCGGGAGGCAGAGACTCACCCCTTGTCCTTTGCCACTGCTGCTTCGGAGTCCTATAATGTACCATTCTCTGAATGGGAACTGCGCAGTGCGCTTGCACTGTGCAGGGATACGGCTCCTGGACCGGATAACATACATAATCAAATGTTAAAACATCTGTGCGATTCCAGTATAAAAAAACTGTTGCTCCTCTTCAATCGTATATGGATTGAAGGGGAGTTTCCATCTCAATGGCGAGAGGGGATCGTGATACCGATTCCTAAGGCTGGAAAGAATCCCAAGTTTGTAAGCAGCTATAGGCCCATTTGTTTGACAAATGGCCTATGTAAGCTGCTCGAAAAGATGGTGAACCGTCGACTGGTGTGGTTCTTGGAGGATAAAGGTCTCCTGTCTGAGTACCAATGTGGATTTCGCTCTCATAGGTCCACCACTGACCATCTGGTGCGACTTGAGAGCGCCATACAGGAGGCTTTTTTCCGGAAGCAGCACCTAGTCACGGTTTTCTTTGACCTCGAGAAAGCCTACGACACCACATGGCGCTACGGGATCCTTTCCACCCTTCACAAGTGGGGACTCCGTGGTAACTTACCGACTTTCATTGCGAATTTCATGTCCGTCCGACTCTTCCGTGTAAGGGTCGGTAGGACATTATCGCAGTACTATACCCAAGAAAATGGAGTTCCTCAGGGTTCAGTGCTGAGTGTCACCTTGTTCGCGATTGCCATTAATGGCATTGTTGCCGCCGCCGGGTCCGCGGTAGTTCCATCGCTGTATGTAGATGATTTAGCTCTGCATTACAGCTCTGGAAGTATGGCAGTCGTGGAACGGCAATTGCAGCTAGCCATCAACCGGGTCGACAGGTGGGCTCACGACCGGGGTTTTCGTTTTTCAGCAGCGAAAACCTCCGTCGTCCATTTTTGTCGGCTACGGAGGCTACATTTACACCCTGAACTACATCTCAGGGATGCTGCGTTGCCGGTGGTTGACACTTATCGCTTCCTGGGGCTCCATTTTGACAGCAAGTTAACGTGGCAGCACCATATACGGCAATTGAAAATGACATGTCTCAGGAAACTGAACATGCTCAGGTTTCTTAGTGGCACTACGTGGGGGGCTGACCGTGCGGTGCTGCTACGGTTCTACCAAGCCCTCGTCCTGTCCCGGCTAGACTATGGTTCTGCGGCATACGGTTCAGCAAGGCCGGCAACCTTGAAAATGCTGGACAGTATCCACCATAGTGGCGTTAGGCTGGCTACCGGTGCCTTCCGGACCAGCCCGATACCCAGCCTACTCGCCGAATCGGGTGTTCCACTTTTAAATTATAGACGCCAACATATGCTGTTAGCATATGCTGCCAATGTGCGTCAAATGCCGCAACACCCGACCTATCAAGCTCTCTTCGGTACCCAAAACCACCAGGGGTACGCCAACCGGCCTCGTGCCACTCGGCCGGTTGGTATTAGACTTGATAGCTCGTGTACCGAAATAGGAGTGGCTGTAGGTCCCTGTATGATCCGGACATCTAGCGAGGTGCCTCCGTGGCAAGTCCCGCGTCCGGAAATTCGGTTAGATCTGCACCGAGGTCCTAAGGTGAACACGGATGCCTCCGTTTACCGGAGGCAGTTCCACAGCATAGTTCACCAATTTCCGGACGCTGGCATTCTATACACGGATGGTTCGAAGGTGGACGAGAAGGTGGGTTGTGCTTACGTTATTGATGGTGCAAATACCAAGATCTCTTTGCCTGAGGCCTGTAGTGTGTTTACTGCGGAGCTCGTTGCCATCTATGAAGCTCTGCAGTTTGCACTACAGGATGCTCGAATCCACTTTCTCGTGTGCACCGACTCTTTGAGTTCGTTGCAGTCAATTGCTACATGTTTCCCGCAACACCCCCTAGTGCAGCGAATCCACGACCTACTAGCCGGGCTGTGCCACGCTGACACTCGAATCACCTTTCTGTGGCTTCCAAGCCACATGGGAATTGCGGGAAATGAGTTAGCAGATCAAGCTGCAAAAGAGGCGGTATCACTACCACCTCGACCAATGGAGGTACCCGCTAGAGATATTCGCTCTCAGTTACGCCTACAAGTTCTGGCTTTTTGGGAGAGTCAGTGGCTAGCTGACCCACTGCCCAGTAAACTGAGAGCGATCAAGGGAACTACTCGCGTTTGGCGGAGCTCCTTCCGGGCCCGGAGAGAGTCCGTCATTTTGTGTAGGCTAAGGATAGGTCATACAAGATCCACCCACTCGTACCTAATGAGAAGGGAAGACCCCCCACTTTGTACCTGTGGAGCCGTTTTCACCGTGGCCCACATTTTCACCGAGTGTGTGGATCTTGCTGACTTACGAAGAAACCTTGGTTAGCAGATGACACTCAAACTTATATTAGCCGATGACGCGGTGGCTGCTGATCGCGTTATCCGCTTTATAAGTGAGAGTGGGTTAGGGCCAGCAATCTAAATTTTCCAGTGAACTTTGACTCAACGACTTGTTCGTTTTTGAATGATAATGTTTTGTTTTTTCCGTAATTTTTGTTTATGTTTATAATTTTTTTTTTATTTTTTATTTTTTTATTTAATTGTTTGTTTTTGTTTTATTAATTTTTGGTCTTTTTAAATTTAGATGTCCACCTCAAAATTTTAAATCCAATTCAAAATTTGTATTCTTTAATCTGTGTTAAGAGGGGCAGATGACCTCGTAGTTCCGCCCCTTAAAACAACAATAACTAACTAACTAACTTGCCAGTTTTTGATTTGTAATGACCCCCTGTGGATGGGGAGGGCAGAAATCATCCACGGTATCCCCTGTCTGTCGTAAAAGGCGACTAAGAGGGTGCCTTTTAAAGGACGATTTCGAATTTCTGGTCCCAGTTCTGGCTTGACCCATAGAAATAAACATGCATGCTGTTCGGGAAGGGCCACCAACTTGGCCATATAGCCAGAAAGTCTAGACGGTATGCCCCATCCCGTCAGGAGGGTGCGCCATGTACCCTTTCAGTAGTATCCGCCTTACAACGAAGGTCCCTGTGATCCCTTTTCGTGATACTTTCAATGTTTAGCTTGGCCCATTTGTCGGTCAAATTTTGTTTCTTGTTACCGAGATCCCCGAATGGTAATTATTTCTTTGTAAATGTATTAATTGCTTAAACCACATGCATAATCTTGTTATCAATCACCTATTTATAGATATTATAGTTCTCACCTTGAGTGTTCCAGTCGCTCGCTACTTCAAGCTCCCACACTCCCGACATACAGGGCTCTACTGGTTGATCAGCTGTCTGCTGAGTAGGGTCGACTGACGTCACCCTGACTTTCGTTCGACCAATGGCAGGTCTTTGTCTGGTCGGGCAATCTCCAGCTTCGAGATTGTTCCATGATCACTATTTAAGACGCCACTTGCTGGCGTTCTTCACCCACTTCTGATCAATCATCACTTCTGATCACTTCAACCTGCTGGTCACCGCTACTGCATCTCATGACACCATCGCTAGTCTCTACGCTACCTAGCAGTTACGTCACGAGATCTGCACCCTGATGTATTGCTCAAGATGGCAAGAATAATTGCCAGCTGTCGTACTCTTCAAGCCGTACCTTAGATGGGGTACTTTGATTCGTCTTTCGAAGTAGCTGCAGTCCTTTCGGCCGCCAACCAATTTTCAAAATGCTACTGGATCACCACTTGGACGCTATAAGTGTCATTCCTTCGCAAGAGAAGAAGAGAGAGTTGACCTTTTTATCAATTGTGTACATATCTCTAGGCCATGTACGCCTCCGTCAGAAGAAACTGTGAGGACTTCTCAATCAACGCTTATGCTAGCTGGAACTTTTAAGGAGCTGGCTCTTCAACCCTTTGAGAAGATAAGTTCAATTTTATGAAGAATTTAAATCATACTGGTTATCTTACACTCTTAATCAGTTTTATGGTTCTTTTTATAAGGTGCATTTTTTATGTTAAGCTCAACTTCTCTCGAATTAAGCAAGCTTGTTTCATTGGCATTTCCTTAGTCTGGGTTTCTGTCATCAGGCCCTCACACTTTGTTTCATTTATAATTATTCATTTCTGTGATAAGCACTTAAGTGCAATTTGTTTATTGGTTATAAATTTATTATTAGAAATAAACATTGTTAATGTATGGCTACCTACATTGGTTTTCTAGTGATGTATTTCATGCCCACTACCCCGCACCGCTTCAGTCTAATTTTATTGACCAATTGTAGTTATTTTGTCCAGGCTCTCGCCTGATGCGTTCTCCCGTATGGGGAAGTTTTAGGGCAGAACTTTACTCCACCCTGCATGGCCGAATACTGAAGAGCTGTAGAAATCACTGTGCATGCCAAGGGGTATATCACTGTTTAAGGCACTGGGATCCCGGGCAATACCTGCTATGCCAGGTAAGTATTGCCTTGGATGGGTGGTGCCCACAGTGATGGCCCCCGTTTGGAGTGGGCAGTATTCAGAGAGGATTTTTTCTGGGATGCCGAAGCGCTCACGGAATACTCTACAGGCTGGCACCCTTAAAAAGCCGTCTCTGGAAGTTGTAAATCATCCCAAGGTACACCTTGGGATGTTATATACACCTAGGGATGAAGCATTTTTGAAAAGGTTCCCGGTTGATAATGCTCCTCGTTATCTGGTAGCTACCAGAACTGACGGGGGTACATTTCACTTTGTGAAATCTACCGTGCTCTCTGAGGAAATCGAAGATAAATTCGGTGACCTTGACGGGATCCAAAAGCTACGCAACGGTCAGCTTTTATTGAAGACCACTGGCGGTGATCAAACCGAAAAGTTGTTGAAATGCGACCATTTCGGTGCGATCCCAATGAAGATCGAAAAGTACTCGACGCTGAACGAGATCCGTTAAGTTATCTTCCATCGCGATCTCGTTCTGAATTCCGATGATGAACTGTTGCGTAATTTGAAGAATCGTGGGGTCACCAAAATATGACGTATTGTGCCCGTTTAGACCGGAGTCCGCACGACCACATATGCATTTTACCAATAATCAGTCAGCACGAGAATCAAAATATCCCGGAGCGCCAGATGGGTTAAAGCAAATCGCAAAAACGACATCAAATTTATAAAATGCTTTACTGATTTTTGGCTCAATGCAACAATAAGGATAGAAGGAGATTTAATTGGGTGAAACACATCTGGTAAAATTATCTCAGTTTATTTAAAGTTAAAATCTGACTGCAAGAATGCTCAAAGCGGCATCATCCCACATGTGGCGGTCCACACTCTTATTTACACACAATATACAGAAATCTTCCAAACACATTTGACAATCTTTTTGGAAACACAAGTCCGATTGTTAGTCCTGTGGACTGTGTTCCAAAATTATTAACATCAACTTCAGTGCAAAATGAATTGTCCATACTGGAAATAACGTAGATCACTGTTTGACTATTTACATGATATTAACACTCGTAGAATAAATGTTTATAGAATTTCTTAAACTTTCACTTGTTTTCCAGTTTTCAAAAATATATCGTTGAAACTATTATTATCATCGTAGCAACACAAATTATTAACACATATAAACAACATCTGAAAAGTATTTGACCATTGAGCATAGCATCGAAGAACTGTGCGAAGCACAACAACAATTAATTGTTCTTCTAACATTAAACATTCGAGAAGTGACTCGATTATGAACTTCAAGTTCCAAACAAAATATATGATTTCTGAATCATTAACTTGATCAATAAATGGTTGAACCATTCAACTATTAGATTTTCCACTTGGGAACAATATTATAAAAATATTTATATTTATGGCCATTTCTAGCAACTTTCACAACTTGCAATTCTTCGACAGAATGCGGAAATTAGAATTGTAGTCTTATAATGAATTCATTTAGTTCATGGCACTAGGATTGAAAATATCCTTCAAATTATTCGTGGTTAAAGAATTATTTTAAATTGGCAGTGGCCCATTCTACTATTTGTGTAAGAACACAATATTATAACAACAACAACAACAACGGCAAAGGTCTTCCTCTGAAGAAGAATAAACTACTATCATGACAAATCCGGGTTCTAGCAAAATCAAAGTCTAAATGGAATTCGTAAACAAGGTTGAAATAAGAACTGATGGTTTCAAAGAAATAACCTTCGGGTTATTCATACGACGAAATGTGTGGCTCCAATACTCCTACTATAAACCTGAGCCATCGAACCTGCTATTTGATTGATGCTCGAAAAAACCTTCATTCCTGCGACTTAACATGCGCACCTGGGAATGGCATTACAACTATTCCACACACATAAATTTTCTTCCCCAAAATTTATACAATAAATCAAGCCTCTGCTTGTTATCAACACTGGAAGATTAATAAACTTACAAGTTTATTTTATTTTACCATTCAATTCAACCCGTGACTTTACCATACTTATGAAAAGCTTATTTCACTTTCGAAGTGTATTTACGTCATGATTTTATATAAATACAACAATATCCTATTTGATACAAATATCATTTGCTTCCCGTTTCATGCCTCTCCGTGTTATATGAAACATATACTTTGCTCATAGCAAATATCAACTGTTCAACCAGAACTGACATGTTGGTTGAATGCGGGCTTGCGCTAACCACTCTCCTTCGTAAAATCTCCTGTTCCATACTAGAAATGTTTCAACTACTTCATAGGCTCTTTCTCAATACATATGATTATTATAAAATATAATATCCAAGAATTATTTAGAAAAATTATGAAAATTATTATTATTATTATTAGTGGATTATTATTATTATTATTATTTCAAATATGTTTAATTATCATCTCATCATGTGAGAATCCACATGTTCGAACCTTCGAATATGGAAAAAATATCCATTCCTCAACAAAAATAAATTTAACTTTTACAGTTACATCGGCTGATTACCGTGATTTCCCAAAAATATGAAAAATTCAAATAAATGCTCAAAATGCTCGGTCATCGATCCTAAACTGTTCTGAGTGCTGAAAATGCTCAGAATAAATCTAACAAGTCTTGCGTAAATCATTACAAGCTTTAAATACGACCAAAAAAATGTGTTGGTCATCTGCAGAAAAATAGTTTGTTCCAATTAGCTAAGCATAATATAATTCAAATGTGGCTTACATTTCTTGATGTTCTTGAAGTGTAGTAAACCTGGTCTATACCAGATTTATCCGTAGACATGCCCTATCGGACAAGCACGTATAATCCTTGTATCGGCCGCCATTGTAGACCCACAAATCGTCTAGTCAGACATAGTGGTAGTATCTTTCGACGTTTTAATAAACTGTGGTTCCATTTTAATATGGGCTTCTATCAAAGCCATAACAGTTTGTTTGAAAAGGGTCAGATCTAAGCGATCTCTTCTTAAATGTGTCAGTTGTAACATAACTCACTGTAATCTCGTCAGTACAAGAAAAACGTTGACAGTCTAAGCAGTTAACGGCTGTTCTGAAGATCGTTCCCTGGGCATGGTTTATTAAAATCACCATCTGCCATGCGCTGGACAACCTGCAGTTTCCCTTGCGTAGACTAATGAACACCACCGTTATAGACTATTCTTCAATGTACTGACGGATCGAAGTGGTTAAATAGTTACAAAATATGAAAACTGACTTTAAATGGATTTAAACATCCAAGTATTAATTTACTATTGGACTGACAAATACTATTTTCTAGACAGAGTCTAGCATATGTCCTTTAGGAAATATAAATATTTCCACCAATGTCTGTAGAAAAACAATCACCTCAGTGATTCTCCTCACCAGAAACTTACTAAGTTCCAACTCGTTTGCGCAGCACTTCTCGTGACTATCACGATTTGAAAAGAACTTCTTCGTAGAGGCGGCAACCATGTGCCTTGGCTCAGCGTAGACGCAACTTGTTCGCCAAGTGCTTGTGATGAAGTGAGCTAACTATCCCTGCTCCAGCTTGCTTTTATACAAAAACGGTCAGGGTCACGCGTCATCGCCTGATATCTAGAAATCCTCATATCTCTTGAATCCCTGGTCCGATTTACTTGATACTAATTGCATTCTCTTTCATTTGGCCGTGCCAGTAATCTGATCCCAGTCTCAAGTCTCTGCTCCATAGTTAACTATTTAATCAATAAATAGTCTCCACCTCTGCTATGACTCGCTACGTCATTTACCATCCAACTATCGGTAATTTCCTTCGAAAGGCTTCGAGAAGCAATGTAGCGCGATATTCAAATATCTGAACTTTCAAAAGCTGCTACAGCCTTTCCCTTGATATCTAGGTGTCTGAAACTTGGAATACCCATTCCTAGATTTGGGCACAGTATCACGAGGAAGATCGGCGAAGACAAGGTAGGCATGGGCACCTTTATAATCCATTTTGAGGAGTCCGTTCTACCTAAGCTAAGCAGGTTAAAGTGACATCCTATCGCTGCGCCAACCAAGAGAACACCCCCTCTATATTTTCGTCCTCCGACGGAGAAGTGAGGAGATTGAGGAATGCTCTCCTCCCCCCCCCCCCCCCTTATCACCTCCACCTAAGGATAAGGATGGTTGGCTTCGGTCAAGCATAAGTAGACTTTCCTCTACTTAAGCCCACACTGTGGCACTATTACAGTGGAACTGTAATAGCTATTCTGGTCATCTCACTGAGTTACGTCAACCTCATCTTCGTTTTCGGCAACCATTGTCTGTCTTCAGGAATCCAGGTTTCGTCGTGGACACGAGACAACAATACGTCACTTCAAACTCTTCTCTAAAGACCGGGTGGATAGAGCTGTGGCCACCGGTGGCGTCTGAACTCTCATCCACTCTAGTCTCTTTAGTGAAGAAGTGCCGCTGATAAATTAGCTAGAAGCAGTTGCAGTTCGTACTTCGTTGCCAGTAATATTAACAGTAGGCTATGTAACGTGTACATCCCGTCTGATTCTCAGCTGGATTACAACCAGCTGGTGGATCTAGATTCTCAGCTTCCCCCTCCTTTTCTCCTTCTGGGAGATGTTAGTGCCCACAACACCATCTGGAGCTCCGCTACCACTAGCGGTAGAGAGAGAGATTTTGAGAGACTGATCAGGCGGTTGGACCTGTGTTTGTTGAACACAGGGGAACCTACGCACTTCTCTATTGCACACGGCACTTATTCAAGTGTCGACATCACCACGTGCAGTCGTGCGCTGGTTCCCCTGCTACAGTGGGGTGTACACGATGACCTTTGTAATTGTGACCATTTCCCGATTAACGTTACTCTTCTGGACCAGAGAGCCATCGAGTTATCAAGTCAATGACTTCTCCGTTGGTCTGATTGGCCAAAATTCACAGCACGTGCTGTTTTTGCCGAATATACCTTTGAGAGTGTCGATGATCATACCATTCACATAACGAATAATATTTTGGCTGCGACAGAGGAAACAATACCTTCCGCATCCTGCAACTCCCACCGGAAGCTTGTCCCTTGGTGGACAGCCGAGATTGCAGCAGCCTTTCAAGATCGTCGACGTGCTTTCAAATGCTATCGGAGTCAAAACACCACGGACAACCTTCTCATCTTCAAAAGGATGCGTGCTAGAGCCCGATATCTGATTCGGGAGAGTAAGAATACGACATGGGAAAAGTATGTGTCGTCTATGACAGCACATACTCCTTCATCTCAAGTGTGGACTAATCTTCGTTGGGTCTCCGGACTCCCGACACCTTTGACGATACCCGGAGTATCCATCAATGGAGAAATCATCACGGACCATCTCGCCATTGCCAAAAGTATTGGATCGCACTTCTCCGATGTATCCTGCTCTGGGTGTTATGTTCCTGCGTTAGTGGCTCTGAAGCAGGAGGCAGGGGCTCACCCCTTGTCCTTCGCCACTGCTGCTTCGGAGTCCTACAATGTACCATTCTCTGAAAGGGAACTGCGCAGTGCACTTTAACTGTGCAGGGATACGGCTCCTGGACCGGTTAACGTAATCAAATGTTAAAACATCTGTGTGAATCCAGTATAAAACAACTTTTGGCCTCTTCAATCGTATATGGATTGAAGGGGAGTTTCCCTTTCAATGGCGAGAGGGGATCGTGATACCGATTCCCAAGGCTGGAACGGATCCCAAGTTTGTCAGCAGATATAGGCCTATTTGTCTGACAAATGTCCTATGTAAGCTGCTGGAGGAGATGGTAAACCATCGACAGGTGTGGTTCTTGGAAGAGAGAGGCCTCCTGTCTGAGTATCAGTGTGCGTTTCGCTCTCACAGGTCCACCACCGCCCATCTGGCGAGACTTGAGAGTTCCATACAGGTGGCTTTTCTCCGGAAGCAGCATCTAGTCACGGTTTTCTTTGATCCCGAGAAAGCCTATGAGACCACATGGCGCTACGGGATCCTTTCCACCCTTCTCGAGTGGGGACTCCGTGGAAATCTCCTGATTTTCGTAGCGAATTTTATGTCCATCAGAATCTTCCGAGTAAGGATCGGTAGGACATTATCGCAATATTATTCTCAGAAAAATGGTTCCTCAGGGTTTTGTGCTGAGTGTCACTTGTTCGCGGATGCCATAAACGGCATTCTTGCCGCCGCCGGGCCTATGGTAGTTCAATCGCTGTATGTAGACAATTTAGCTTTGTAAGTATGGCAATCGTGGAACGGCAATTGCAGCTAGATGTTAACCGAGGCAACAGGTGGGATCACGACCGGGGTTTTCTTTTTTCAGCAGTGAAAACCTCCGTCGTCCATTTTTGTCGGCTCCAGAGGCTGCATTTACACCCTGAACTACATCTCAGGAATGCTGCGTAGCCTGTGGTCGACACTTATCGCTTCCTGGGGCTCCATTTTGACAGCAAATTGACGTGGCAGCACCATATACGGCAACTAAAAACGGTGTGTCTCAGGAAACTGAACATGCTCATGTTTCTTAGTGGTACTACGTGGGGGGCTGACCGAGCGGTGCCCTCGTCCTGTTCCGGCTAGACTATGGTTCTGCGGCATACGGTTCAGCAACGACGGCAGCCATTGTGGCGTTAGACTGGTTACCGGCGCCTTCCGGACCAGCCCGATACCCAGCCTACTCGCCGAATCTGGTGTTCCACCTCAAAATTATAAACGCCAACATATGAGTTTAAGCATATGCTACCAATATGCGTCAAATGCCACAACATCTGAGTTATCGAGCTTTCTTCAGAACCCAATGCCACCAGAGGTACGTACGTGCTACTCGGCCGGTTGGTATTAGAATCGATAGCTCGTGTACAGAAATAGGAGTGGCTGTAGGTCCCTCTATGATCCGGACGCCTAGCGTGGTGCCTCCGTGGCAAGTCCCACGTCCGAAAATTCGGCTAGATCTACACCGAGGTCCTAAGGTGAACACGGACGCCTCCGTTTATCTGAGGCAGTTCTACAGCATAGTTCACCAATTTCCGGACGCTGGTATTTTATACATGGATGGTTCGAAGGTGGACGAGAAGGTGGGTTGTGGCTACGTTATTGAGGGTGCAAATACCAAGATCTCTTCGCCTGAGGCCTGTAGTGTATTTACTGCGGAGCTCGTTGACATCTATGAAGCTCTGCAGTTTGCACTACAGGATGCACGCATCCACTCTCTCGTGTGTACCGACTCTTGACTGGGTTGTGCCACGCTGACACACGAATCAACTTTCTGTGGCTTCCAAGCCACATGGGAATTGCGGGAAATGAGTTAGCGGATCAAGCTGCAAACGAGGCGGTATCACTACCAGCTCGACCAATGGAGGTACCCGCTAGAGATATTCGCTCCCAGTTACGCCGACAAGTACTGACATTTTGGCAGAGTCAGTGGCTAGCTGACCCAAAGCCCAGTAATCTGAGAGCGATCAAGGGAACTACTCGCGTGTGGCGGAGCTCTTTCCGGTCACGGAGGGAGTGCGCCATTTTGTGTAGGCTAAGGATAGGTCATACAAGATCCACCCACTCGTACGTGATAAGGGAAGACCCCCAACCCCCCCCCCCCCCTCCCCCTTCCCCACTTTCTACCTGTGGAGCCGTTTTCACCGTGTGGCCCATATCGAGTGTGGGGATCTTGCTGACTTACGAAGAAACCTTGGTTTGCAGATGACACTCAAACTCATATTAGCTGCTGATCTCGTCATCCGCTTCATAAATGAGAGTGGGTTAGGGCCAGAAATCTAAATTTTCCTGTGTACATTGACTCAAAGACTAGTTCTTTTTCGAATTATAAATATTTTGTTTATTCCGTAATTTTTGTTTATTATTGTGGTTTTTTTTTACATTCGAATTGAGACTCTATGAACTACGGAGTGACAATCAAAATCAATATTTCGTTCTAGATCGTCTGCCAGCTTTGATGCCCTGCCAGTATCTCTTGAGCCCATAGCTCAGCGCCTTCTTCCGATCTTCTGAAAGAGGACCCCTCCGTCTTTTGGGTTCTGCCCCTACCTTAAATTCCTGGTAATTTTGGATTAGGTGTCTGAATTCACACCTGTTCATAATTTTTCAGTCTGGAATACCAATTTCTATAAGGTCTTTGTTACATTCTTGGAACCATGCCAATTTTTTCCTCTTTGGTTCCACGAAATTCCAAATTTTCTTAGTTAGACGATCGTTGGACATTCTGAAAATGTGTCCGTAGAATAACAACCTTTTCCTTTTTATTGTTGACGTGACTGGTTCTATCTTTCTATATAACTCTTCGTTTGACTTCAAACGTAAGTGTCCGTTAACCCATCTGTTGCCTAAATTTTTTCTCAATACCCTGCGTTCTCTTTTGTCTAACTGGTCGACTAGTTCCCGTCTGTTCATAGTGAAAGTCTCCGAAGCATATAATTCTTCAGGTTTGACAACCGTACTGCAGTGTCTTAATTTGGCTCCAATGCTCGGCGACTTCTTACAGTATTATAGAGATTTTTCGTCAGGTGATAGGCTCGGTATAATTTCCAGATTCTAAGATAAATTGCTTCCTGTTCTAGGCCATTTTGTTGGATTACCTCACCCAGGTATTTAAATTTCTTTAAACGTTTAATCTTCCCTTGGTTTGTTTTCATCCATTCTGGTCCATCACTAATGTTTGTCATATACTTTGTCTTCTCAAAGGAAATCTGTAAACCTACTTTCTCAGCTATCTCTGACAACCGATTAATCTTTACAATGGCTGATTGTAATTATTAGTTTTTTCATATTTAGATGTCTACTTCTAAATTATTAATTTCATTCCAAATTTGTATAGACTACTTTAATCTGTGTTAAGAGAGGCAGATGACCTCGTAGTTCCGCCCCTTAAAACATCAATAACCAACTAATACCATGTATAGCAAAAAAGGTTCACAGAACGTCTCAAGTAATTCCAGCGTTTATCTTCTTCTTTTTTCAATTTCAAAGAGCCATGTTTGTTTGGATGTGAAACACTATTATTATTATCTTTACTCTTCTCCAGCAATCCTTTTTAGGTTATTAGGCAGTGTCTGTTGCAGGGTTTCACCTGGGCCCACCAAGTTAGGCTCATAAGCGGGCGGGGGGGGGGGGGGGGGTAGGGGCCGATAGCCTAGATGTTAGGCCCCTTAAAACAACAATTATCATCATCATCATAAGCGGGCTGTAGGTGTACACTGACCGGACCGGCGGGGTGGCATATCATGCTCTACGTCCCATATATATACACACCTCTGTGCTACTTAGCTGCGTGAACCAAGAGTACTCATCTCATTATCATTATTATTTTTAATATTATTCTTTCGAATAACCAATTTGGAGGGTGCGATGAATCAACGTTGGCTATTGTCTGTTGCATTCAATTTCCGTTGTTTCCAAATTTCTTTCATCCTTCTAGAGTGACGATATTTCTCCTCGAGTCCACTTTCTGCCAGTTGTTAGTTTCTTCCTTTCTTGAAATTTTGCCATTTGATTAGCTTCTCTGAAGAGTGATCTGTTTGCTATTGTGCCTGTCTGAATTTTGGCGTTTGTCAAATCTTTGTCAATTTCAATGAACCATGTGGGTTTGGATTTGTAACTTGACAGTAAGTTGAAGATCTGTTTAGTTAGTCTACTATTTTCCATTCTATAGATGTGCCCAAAAACTATAATCTTCTCTTTCACATTACATCAGTTAATTTTTCACATTTCAAATATAACTCTCTATTTGGTCGTAACCTATATTCTGCGTTATTATTTCGTTTAGCTCCCAGTATTTTTCTCAGAATTCGCCTTTCAGTCTTCTCTAATTGGTCTAAATCACCAAATCTTGTTAATTTAAGTGCTTCTGCTGCATACAGAGTTTCAGGTCTGACCACTGTTTGATAATGCCTTAATTTAGTGTTCCAGGATAAGTTTTTTTTATTATATATATCTTTTGTCATATGAAAACACCTATGTAATTTATGTATACGTGTTTCTATTGCCGTCTTTTCCTGTAAGTCATTCATTATCCACTCTCCTAGATATTTAATGGAATTTGTTTTAAATACTTTTTTATCGTATGGCTTTTAGTGCCGGGAGTGTCCGAGGACATGTTCGGCTCGCCAGTTTTTGTAGCTGATTCGAGACGGACACCCAATGGGTGAGCTACAAGTACCGTTGGGGAGGGAAGTTGGAATGTAAGGACGAGGAGTTGAAAGGTAGCGGCTGTGGCCTATAGTTGGGACCAACCCCGGCATTTGCCTGGAAGGAAGATGGGAAACCACAGAAGACCATCTTCAAGGTTGCCGGCGGGGGGATTCGAACCTCCTCGCCTCCCGGATGTGAGCGACTGCCAGCAGTCATGCCGTAACGACCACGGCTAACTCACCCGGTTTTTACATACTGAACTGTCATGAATTGTGATACTTTTGGGGGCATCGGTGATGTTTGTCATGAACTTAGCTTTTTCAAATGATATTTGTAGTCCGACTTTGGCTGCCTGTTTTTGCAACTCTCTAATTTGTTCTTGGGCAGTATCCAGTGAGTCAGTAAGTAATGCAAGGTCATCCGCAAAAGCTAAACAATCCACAGTGATTTTATTTGGATGTCTTCCTAGTTGAATGCCTTTAGTATTGATGGCTTTCCTCCACTCTCGAATTACCCTTTCCAATGCACAATTGAAAAGCAGAGGTGACAGACCATCTCCTTGTCTCACACCTGACTTTATTTTGAAAGATTTTGAAAGTTCCCCTCTAAATTTTACTTTGGAAGTTTTGTTCGTTAGTGTTTCTTGAATTATTTCAGTTGTCTTGTTATCAAGTCCAGATTCCTTCAGAATGTTAAAAAGTGCCTTTCTGTCAATGGAGTCATAGGCTTTTTTTAAATCCACAAAAGTAACTACATATTTGAAGTTCCTGATTTTCCTCATGTCTAATATGTTCTTTAAATTTAGTATTTGCTCCATACACGATCGTCCCTTCCTAAATCCTGCCTGATACTTTCCCAATTGTGGGTCGAGTATTTTTTCTGCTCTTTTTAAAAGTGCTTTGGATAAGATCTTATAGGTCACTAGCAGAAGGGATATTCCCCGGTAATTGTTAGGATCTGTTTTCTTCCCTTTCTTATGTAGTGGATGTATCAAAGCAGATGTCCATTCTGATGGTAAACTGTGTGTTTTCCTTATGTTATTTATGATTTCCGTTAAACATAGGATCATGTTGTCACTCGAGTATTTCCATAATTCAGTAACTATACTATCTTCTCCAGATGCTTTGTTATTTTTAAGTTCGTTTATAATTTCTTTAATTTCATTTGTTGTTGGTGGTTTCGAGTCTGGAGGAATGGGGAGTATATTATCAAAATTAAATGTCTCCTTTGGTGGATCGCAGTTGAGGAGTTCTTCAAAATATTCCGCAAGTATTCTGCAATTTTCAGCGTTATTATATGCAGTTTTCTGAGTCTTTAGATCTGTGAAAAGTAAGCTTAAACTACTTCTGAAAGGTTTGTAGAAGTCCTTTGTATTGTGCTGTCTGAAGTCCTACTCTATTAATGTTAATTGATATTTCATATGTTGCGCTTTTATCCTTTTGAGTCCCTTAGATGTATGTTTTCGGGCTTCTATAAAGCTGTTCCAGGTATTCTCATTTTTATTTGCATTCCAGATGTTCCAAGCTCGTTGTCTTTTAAAGATTAGTTCATCACACTCAGCAGTCCACCAGGCATGTTTTCGTTTCTTTTAAGGAGAATGGTTTCTTCTGCTGTCTGTACTAAGTCTCTTTGAAGTTGTCCCCATGTTTTACGTGCTCGGTTTTCAAAAAGTGTTTTGAAATTATTTTCTGTAGCTAATTTTTGAGTATCAAACTTTTTGGATTGATAATGATTTTTCTTTTTATATATTGGTCTAATTTTGAATTTAATGAGAGACAAATAGTGGTCTGAATCTAAACCTGCACTCTTAGCAACTTTCACATTGAGTATCTCCGTTGTAGACTGTCTGCTAATAGCAAAATGGTCAAGTTGTTTCTCACCACAAACTGGATTTGGGGAAACCCAAGTAGTTTGATTCCTAGGAAGTTTTTTGAAGAATGTAGATTTCAGGACTATGTTATGCTCTCTGCATAAACTAATGACTCTTTTTCCATTTGTGTTGGTTCTTTTATGTGCGGGGAAATATGGACCGATGTTGACGTTCTTTGCCGATTTGAGCGTTAAAGTCTCCAAGTAGAAGTATTATATCTTTTGATGGAATTTGATCTAGGGTGTTTGATAGTTCTTGCCAAATAATTTCCGTTTGTTCTTTCTGAGTCCTATTTTTACCTTTATTTTTAATTATTTATTTAAGTTTGAATCAAGCCCCTATGGACTGCATGTTAACAATCAATTTCGTTTGTGACTAGATCTTGCTCTTCTACCGGCCTTGACTTCCTCCCAGTATTTCTTGAGTCCATTAGCATTAATATTATTTTTATTATTAGCCTAATTTTCTCATTTTGCAAAAATGACGAAAAAGTAGACTTATGAGATCGATCATGGAAAATGTATGTCTGACTATATTGTCTATCCCCCTCCCCCTATCAATTCATAAACGGCTGCAGTAATCGAAACTAAATTTGGTAAAAGTAAAGATCTATACCTGAATATCTCACTGCCATATTTGAAATTGACGTCAATGCTACCAACTGCTGAAAAATTGCAATTGAAATTTGAGCTCTATGTTGGATATCTCAGACGTAATGCATGCGAACTATTCCAAGATTGGCTCACACATAGATAATAACATTCCAGATAAAGTTTCAGAAGTCATATACATGCCAGTGTTGCCAACATGATTTTAAGCCTGCCGATAGGTCCAATGCATGTAACTTCTACACTTTCAATTGGATTTCAACCAAATTTCGTATTTACTTTTTGTAATCCCGGATCTGTGCTGGACAAAACGGAGGCAGACAGGTTTTTCTCCTGGTACTCCGGTTTTCCCTGTCAACATTTCATTCCAGCAACACTCTCCACTATCATTTCATTGCATCTGTCATTCATTTAATCATTGCCCCAGAGGAGTGCGTCAGGCCTCGGCAGCCGGCACAATTCATATCCTTGCCGCTAGATGGGGGGCTTCATTCATTCCATTCCTGACCCGGTCGGAGACTGGAAGCAGGCTGTGGATTTTCACTACAGCAGATATGACTGTACATATTCTAAGGAGCCACCAGGGCTGCTAACTATTGATAAATGCTCTCTCTATGTGAAGGACTGACATATCTTTGTGTGTGTTGTACTTTGTGTATATAGTGTAAAGTGTTCATATCTGTACATAAGTTCTTTAGAGTTAAATAAGATGGCGTTATGTTAGTAAGCTGTGTGTTTCCCTGTGCTCCTTTTCACTCATTCTCCACATTATGGTGCCGAAAACTCGTAAAAAAACAGTGACACGTGTATTTACTAGTGTTAGTGAACAGTGCTAATGCTTCTTTGTCGCCTTCTACACTACGGAAGGACACTCGACGCCGAGAACATTATACACTACCGAGAAGACATCACGTCAGCTTAAAGCACGCCACGCTATCAACGACAAGACGCTACAAGAGTTCTCATTGCCGACTAATCCACTTCAGATAAGTCAAACCATCACAAATTGACATCCTTTTAGTAATGCATGCTCTACATCAGCTGGGAAATACGTTTGAGACCTACAGATAGGCTAATTTCATTAAATGCGATCCCAGAAGTGACGCATCCGCCATCTATCGGAGCAACAGGGAACTCCGTATTGTAAACAATTAAGTTGCACCCTGCAATTTCTATTCGTCAGCGAGAAAAGGACACCACTTATCCTCGCTCAACGCCTCCAGAAATATCTTTCATCTGAGTATTTTCCAGGACACGTGATTATAACCTGCATGAGATCTACTTTAATTACTTCAAGAAATACCAATAATTGCACAGTACGTTACTGACATAACTAGTAGCGTGATCTATCTGCAATCATTGGAACTGCATGCACCTCTGCACAGCGCATGCGTACCTGTCAGTTACTTCCCGAACTATAAAATTGTCACGTTAAACTACCCCACTAGCGCATTCTGTTAGCCAACGTTGGAGTCTTGACTAAACACGCACTCTCCCAAAGAGACTAATATCTACACTGAAAGACGTTCCTACACAACAAGACGGGAGGCTACCTGACTGTCAGCTAATCCTAACATTTATTGCCCCCTCATTATGGCAACCCAAGAGGACCTTGCAGCTCGACTACACAAATTGAAAAGAAGTCGAACAAGAGAGAGAAACAATGTGACACGGTTTCTAAACACCATTGACAGTTTTACTGAAAACTCAAGTATTGAAGACTACAAGCATTATGGAGAGCGACTTCAGGAAACGTTAACTCGGCTAATCCAATTAGATGACTCAATTCACGATCTTTTTCCAGACACAGAATACAACACCGATATTCAAAGTTGCGAAGAATACATAGATAAAGCAAAACGTGGTTTACAGAAAGCCACACGAGGGGCAGAAATTAAACTTTCTTCTGCTACCTCAAACATTACCATAAGCGAGAGTCCCATCACTCCCATTTCAACGTTCACCCATTCTGTTAAATTACCGCCAGTGAAACTGGAACCATTCTCCGGCAATATCGAAAGCTGGATGAGATTTTGGGAACAATTTGAAGCATCCATTGACAAAGACAAGTCACTATCGACAATACATAAACATGTGTTTTTACGCGGGTATCTCGAAGGTGAACCGAAACATCTGGTTGACGGAATTGCCGTGACTGCTTCTACCTACGAGGACACTAAGAAAATGTTAAAGGCCAAATACGGAGATCGGAATCGGATAATACAGGCGCATATCGATTATCTAGAAGATATCCGATCTATCAACACTGTTTGTCCGGAATCGCTAAACACGACATACATTGAATGCAACCGCCGTATCCAGGCATTACAGGCCCTAGGCGAAGATGTAAACGCATATGGGCGGGTACTTGCTCCCAAGATACTCCGAACCTTTCCTGACGATATCTGTAGACGCTGGATAATACACACCAAACGGAATAATATATCGGAAGGTGACATTCTGAAACTGATGGAATTTCTTGGTGAAGAAGTCGATGGAGCGCTAGTCGCCCAGAAGATCAGAGGTGACCCAGTGCTTTCAACCAGTCTCGTCCCCACGACAGCCGCATTTCAATTAAACGCTAAGTTGAAAAAACCGTTACTGCAAACAAAGAAGCAAACAGAACCTTTCTGTGCATTTTGCGACCAACGAGGCCACTGGGCGCAAGATTGTAGGAAGGTGAAAACTGTTCATGACCGAATTGAGAAGCTAAAGACGAATAATCGCTGTTTCCTCTGCCTGAATCGAGGGCATAATTCGAAGAATTGCAGTAGACGGGGCAGAGCATCTTGTTCAAAATGTAAGCAGTCCCATCACTACTCCATTTGCTCAAGCAATGATGTAACCTCCACTTCAGTCAACAAAATCCACTCTCAGACTCCTGACTATACTCACTTACAAACTGCGCGTATTCGAATTGTTGGACCAACTGGCTTAAGTAAAACGACTCGTTGCATCTTCGATGGAGGCAGCCAGTCTACATTCATAAGCAAGTCTCTTGTAGACATATTGAAGCTTCCTACTGTCACGGAACGAGACATATCTAGAGCAGCGTTCGAATCTGACACAACTATCCCTCAAAAGCGTCGTCTGGTTAGTTTCCAGTTACAGGGCACCCAGACAAACGCGTCAATAGGCATCACCGCACTTGAAAGTGCAAACACTTACTCAATGCACCCTACAGTGCCACAAGACGTCTCTTCCCTGAAGTCAGTACGCAAGTTAATACTAGCTGACCCTAAGGATGACTTACACGATCTCCCAATTGAACTTCTAGTTGGAGATCATTACTGGAAGTTGATCAAGGACACACAACCTGTTCGCATATCTCCGTCTTTGGTACTCATTCCTTCACTTTTCGGATGGGTACTCAGTGGCAATAGATCCGGAGTCACCGTCAACCAGCTAACCGTTAACAAAATAACACTGCAGGATGACCCTTCACTTCTCGAGCACCAAGTCCGTAACTTCTGGAACCTTGAAGCAATTGGAATCAAGGAAGAAGAATCAAGATCCCACACGATGAGCTCCAAGGATCTCGATATCCTCAAAAACTTTCATGAATCTCACTGCATTCAAGATGGACGGAGAGTTTTTTTTTTGCCAAAGAGAAACCAGGAATTTGCATCGGATAACCGCACTAACGCTGAGAGACGATTCCAAGCCTTGACGAAGAAACTGCAACGAAATAGAGACTATAACGCCATGTACAACGAAAGAATGCTCGACTACATCATCCAAGGCCAAGTAGAGATGTTGAACCCAGACAACCGAGCAACTTCTGTGTACTATCTACCACATCATGCAGTCAAGAAGACGAAACAGAACGTAACTAAGTGGCGCGTTGTATTCGACGCTTCGTCTCATGAAAATGGATCTCTATCGCTGAATGACGTCCTAGAAATCGGACCTAATCTTTTCCCTGACGTAATGAGTATCCTGCTTCGGTTTAGATTGTACCAATATGCTATTCTTGGAGATATAAAGCAAGCCTTTCTGCAGCTCTCACTTGACTCCAGCGACAGGGATCTAACACGGTTATTTTGGTTTCGAGTAATCAAGGACGAAAACGGCCAATATCACGTCACCGACGAAGTGGTCACCTACCGCTTCACCCGATTACCTTTCGGACTAACCAGTAGCCCTTTCCTCTTGTCAGCAGCCCTGCGAGAATTGGCTACGAGGCACATTGATGACTACGCAGTTGCTGCTAGCCTCGTGGACCAGCAAATGTACATGGACGATTTTTCAGCATCTACCAACGACGTTGAGGAACTCCAAACAATATACCCTCAGCTCACGGATTTGATGAGTATTATCAACATGCCTATGTCGAAGTGGGCCACGAATTCAATCACACTGCAAAACGAGTGGCAAAATCAAAATCTACCCATTCAAGAGGTTACACAGATCTTGGGAATCAACTGGAACACGGGCCATGACACACTGCATCTTTCAGCTATCGATGACTACAAGATGTATCCAGATGACACTGCCACAAAACGCCACGTTCTTTAGATAACATCACGACTATACGATCCTCTCGGACTGTTCTCTCCGGTGACAATAATTGGAAAGATGTTGTTTCAAGAAACGTGGACCAGAGGTATATCATGGCACGAGACTTTACCTTCTGATATTGGGCACGAGTGGTTAGTTTGGTGTTCAAATCTTCAATACGTGTCGGACATTCACACCCCACGATGGAAAGGTGCTCTCAACAAAGACTTGGACAACTATTCTCTACACGTATTCTGTGACGCTTCCGAACGGGCATATGGTGCTGCTGTATACCTTCGATCTCACGCTCACGATACCACTACCGTTCAGTTAGTATGTAGCAAAGCTAGACTGGCCCCTATAAAGAAGGTCACGCTACCACGTTTGGAATTACTCGCTGCACTCGTGGGCACAAGACTTCTTCGTTACTTCTGCCGTGCTACATCCTGTGACATCAGTAAAGCAGCAATGCTGTGGACAGATTCAGCTATCACTCTAGGCTGGATACAAAACGACCCGAACCGCTGGAAAACTTTCATCTGCAATCGTGTTACAGAAATCACCGGCTTCACTTCACCATCACAATGGTTCCATTGTCCAGGAACGGATAACCCTGCAGATCTTTTATCACGAGGACTACAAGAAGATCTAAAATCAGCAGATATTTGGTGGCACGGGCCGGCCTGGTTGAGGGATCCTCCAAGAAGTTGGCCTCCCAAATACAGCACCGAACATTTAACACTTCCAGAGGCTAAGAAGAAACCCTGTCAGGCCCTTGTTGTTACCACACATGAAGCACTCTGTGAATTCGCAAGATTCAGCACCTACAACAAATTACTTCGGACTACAGCTTGGATCCTCCGGTTCATTAAGAACCTTCGGTCAACGGATAAGCAAACTGGTGACTTGACAGTGTTGGAACTCGAAGCAAGTCGGCGATATTTGATAGCTTCTGTACAACGAGAGACCTTCGGAACAGAATACGAAGCTTTGTTGCACAACACGCCCATCCCCAAAACATCGATGATCGCCTCTTTTCAACCGTTCCTGCAAGACACATTGATCCGCCTTGGTGGCCGCCTCCACTTCACAACGATGTCGTATGACGAAAGACACCCAATAATTTTAGACGGTGGACATCCCTTCACTTGTCTTCTAATCCGCCATACCCATATCAGACTGCACCACTTGGGATCACGGATTGTGCTCTCCGAGCTGCGAAGCCAATTTTGGATTCTACGAGCAAGGCAAAGCATTAGGAAGGTATTGAATTCGTGTCTGCCTTGTAAGTTATCACGAAACCCTCCTGGACAGGAGAACGAAGCTCCATTACCGACCGATCGTGTACGATACTCCAGACCGTTCACTGTAACAAGACTCGATTTTGCGGGCCCACTATACGTCCGCCACGATAACACCGTTCGCAAAAGTTACATCCTTTTGCTTACATGTGCTACTACCAGAGCTGACCACTTGGAGCTAGCGTCGGATATGACAGTAAATAAGTTTCTGATGGCCTTCCAAAGATTCGTCAGCCGCCGAGGCCTACCTCATACCATATATTCCGACAATGCCACCACCTTTCACGCAGCTCATAGAGAACTTAGAGAGCTTTCTGTGATCTTCCACGACCACGACGCATCGAGCTACCTTTCCACAAATGGCATCCGCTGGAAATTCATCGCACCACGGGCGGCTTGGTGGGGAGGATGGTGGGAACGAATGGTCGGCACTACGAAACGCTGCTTGCGCAAAGTTTTGGGCCGGAGGCAAGTGAATGAGGAAACCCTGTACACCATTCTCGTTAGCATTGAAGCCGCCATAAATTCCCGTCCTCTCCTTCAGGATGAAGGAACTACAGCCTTGACTCCAAGCCATTTCATCCACGGCGACAAGCTGACGACAATCCCTACAGGACCTGAGCCTGCTATTAAGAAGGACTTGAAAAGGGAATACAGGCTCCAGCAACAAGCGGCAGAAGATTTCCGGAAACGCTGGATGAAGGAATATCTTCTGGAACTACGCAACCATCACCACGTACGACAGACATGCGGCAAAACCCCGAACTTCCGGGTAGATGACCTGGTCCTGCTGCAAGAAGACAACCGTCCTCGCCATGTATGGGGCAGAGGCGTAATCGAGGAACTACGACCTGGACGAGACGGAATACTCAGGACCGTCATCCTTCGCACGCCAGACAGGAACCGGATAACGCGTCCAATTCAGCTGGTCATATCTCTAGAGGTCGACCAGGGTGGGGAGGATGTGAAGGACTGACATATCTTTGTGTGTGTTGTACTTTGTGTATATAGTGTAAAGTGTTCATATCTGTACATAAGTTCTTTGGAGTTAAATATGATGGCGTTATGTTAGTAAGCTGTGTGTTTCCCTGTGCTCCTTTTCACTCATTCTCCACACTCTATGTTTTAACCCTAATATCAATATATCAGAAAGTATGCAAGCCAACGGCTCTAAACTTCGCACACGTTTAGTACCTGACATTCTACCGTAGTTTGGTATAACTTATGTACATCAGTGTTGCCAAAACGATTCTAAGCCTGCTGATAGGTCCAGTTTTTAAATGCATATAAATTCTATACTAACAAATGGATTTTAACCAAATTTCGTATGTACTTTGTGTACCATAACAGTTATGGCTATCCGTATTCGTAAGAACCAGCAGTGCTGCCAACTGTTAATAAATGCTCTATTTGTTTAATCCTAATGTCAATAAATCAGAAAGTATGCAAGCCACCAGCTCTAAACTTTGTACACGTACAGTACCTGACATTCTAGATTAATTTGGAGTAACTAAATACCTCAGTGCTGCCAACATGATTCTAAACGTTCTGATAGTTTCAATTTTTTATTACATGTAGCTTCTATACTAACAAATAGATGTTATCCAAAATTGGCACTATAATAGATCGTAATAATTCAGGTTAATTCTGAGCATCACATATATAACATTGTTCCCAACATGATTTTACGCATAAGTATAAATCCAATATCAAACAGAATGTAACGTCCATTCCATTAAACTTCAACCAAATTTTATATGGGCATTCTATTCCTTAAGAGATGGAACTATGAATATATTCAGAGTCACCAGGGATGCCAACTGTAGTAAGTTACTCTATTAGGCTACACTATTTCAGTGTATTTTAAACTGCAGTACTTAGAAATGTTAGTATTACCAACTTGATTTCGTCATTATTCTGGAGATGTCTATATAGATTGGCATGAATCTCAAATTCTAAAATAAGTAGGCTCTTAAGTTCATCATGGAACTACTTGTTACTGTATCTTTTGGGGGCTGCTAGAGACCAGGTGCGAATTTTAATTCCTCATTCATTGTTGTTATGTTTTCCTTTCTTCTTACAGTAGAATTCCTTCATCATTTCGCCGTGTTTCCATCTTCTCTCTTCGGATTACTTTTGCACACTTGGCTCTTTCCTTTTTCCAGTGACTTTGAAATTGACCCATTCCTCTTATCCTTTCCTGTCTGCCTTTCATGGCTCTACTTCCACCCAAGTCCTTCATTCTTTCAGGGTCGAGGGCACTTCTTTTCCCTGTCCCTTAATCATTTATTTTTGTCCATTTTTTCTTCTACAGGGTCATTATCTAAGTGCGCCCCGATAAGCACGGCAAGCTAAGCGGGCTGTGAATGGCGCAGATCGCGGGGGCACGTACATGGTTCAGCCGGTGGTGGCGCGCTCCGCTGACTCATATCGTTAGTTCACACGTGTTTTGTCATTCATATGGACGTGTATCCCCAAAGGTTAGACGTTAGTGTTGTACGTTTAGTGAGTATTGTGATTACTGTGATTGTTGGTCATGCCTAGACACCAATTCACATTGCGCGAATGTGTGTATATCCATAATTCGTATATGAAAAGCAGAAAATCTTGTTCTGAAATGAGACGAAAATTTCGAATCATGTTTCCAAGAAGACCTGTGCCTAATGCCAGTACAATTAGGAGGCTCGCTAAACGATTCAAGGAAACAGGCTCCGTAAATAATAAAAGAGTTGACAGACATTCTTTCGTCAGAAGATGTCAGGTGTGTGTTACAAGAGAGGGAGGGCATTTTCAGTATCACCTATGAGCGCTGTAATAGTACATTATGCAACGAGCCTATAACGGCAATAATTAAGACACAAGTATGTTTATAAAACGAGCGTAAGCGAGTTTTATAATTTCCATACGAGTGCCTTAATTACCATTATAGGCGAGTTGCATACGACTGTTTATGTTCGACGATAATTATTATAACTATTTTATGTTCGAACATAAATATTCATAAATATCTGTCGATATTTCGCCAGTTTTATGTACTGAACAGAGCGCATGAGACGCAGGAAATGCCTTGTATTTGACCATGGACTCCTCGACACCCCACTATGACACTAGGCCAGGCAGTGAAATTTACATTAGAAGGCCGTGGAACTCAGCGCATCCAATTATCTAATTGGTCAAACAACTGTTTCTTGAGCTCTGATTGATGGGAGAAATTGTTTCATAATGAAAAATAGTGCTATAATGAGCCTCATTATAGTACAGTTTTCTGACAGATAATAGTCAAGGTCGAACATAAATACACATTATTGAACATGCTTGGTAAAAGTGTAAAAGTGCGCGCCACCACTGGCTGAACCGGATATGGACGCCCGCGATCTTCGCCAGTCACAGCCGGCTTAGCTTGCCGTGTTTATCCGAGCGCACATACATAATGATCCTGCAGTATGATAGCGAGATATAAGTTATTAGTAGCATCAGGAGTATATGTAGGGGCAAATGACCTACATGTTACGCCCCATAAAACAACAATCTTGAAGTATAGTAAATCTCCTTCGGAATTTAATTCCGGGTTACGCCCTTGTGAGTGAATACAGATCTGTCAGTCATAAGATAGAGCGGAAATGCACCGCTTTATATGCGGTATTCTTTGGAACGGTACAGTGAGTCGTTAGTGAAGTCCATGAACCTTGGATCACGTCATAATGACACACTCGAGGGAAGTGAGTCGCGAGCTGAACACACGGTCCCTTAATTGCAGAGGACATAATGGTTGTTGCTTCCTTTAGAAACGTTTACAAGCGTGAAAACAACTTGTCTAAACTTGTTCTGTAACCGTTTAAATTAGGTAAGGTCCAAAATTAATCATTATAAGACAGTGAATAATGGGGGAAATCAGCGGCTTCGGTGGCGTAGTTGGTAGCATGCTGAGCTTCTATGCCCAAGAACGCGGGTTCAAACCCGGCCGAAGTCGTCGTCTTTTTAAGAACGTTAAAAATCCCTCAGTATGCCTTCCTTCGGAGGGGAAGTAAAGCCGGCGGTCCCATGTCATAGATTTATGGCATGTTAAAGAACCTTCCTCTAATTACACTTGTATGAAGCTAAATTATATAAGGTTAAACATTTGACTAACGTTCTTAGGTTCCTACGTTCGTCGTCAAGAACCGACAGCGGTGGCATCTGGTAACTATGTTCTGAACTAGTTGGTCGTTGACGGTGGCATTTGGCGGCAAAAGTAGGAACTACTTGAAAAAATTCAATGTCTGCAGTCCTTGCTTGAATTAAAACAGACTAGCGGACCCGTGCGAGAAATCTCGCATGTTCATAAACCACACTTTCCCCAATAGGTTTTGCAAATCTAACACTTCTTACAAAAATTGTTATTAAAGAAATTAGAATTCAATTTGTCACTGATAATGTAATTTGAGTGCCGAGTGTGCTGCAACACTCACCGGTTATTCGATATTTATGAAATTATACGATTTGAGTACTCATTCCTTTGATTCACCGTTTCTGAAATCCATGCAAAATGATAAAGGAAATACCTCATAATGTTAAAATGATATGAAACAGGCGTCTCAGCGACCAAAATGTGAAGTGGACAGCAATTATGGAGCGTATTTTCATACACCAACAGTATCTGCAAATCGCACACTTCGTAGCCTACATTTTTTAAAGTCATTTTTTAAAGAAATTATTGATATTAATGGAATTAAAGTGAAAATTCGTCACTGCTAATGTGTATTCTCTTTCATTTGAATGCTCATTTTCAGGATCGGTCGCTTGTGAGTGCCGCAGGAGGGATCTATACTACTGAAATAATATATATGATACACACACTAATACAGCCATCACAATTAACACCGGTTATCAGACAGATTCTACACACACCCAAAGTACACGGGGCTACATGACCGCGTGGTCGCAGCCCCTAAACTGAGGAACCAACCAAACAAGGGGGAAGATCCAGCTTAAGAGAGGAAATGTCAATATTCATACGATTGTTCAGCATACTGCAAATATTGTTGACAAATGATAACTCATATCACAGTAATGGTATGTTTGTGGCAACCAAAAGCAACTTTTATTATGTCAACAATTTTATAAGTTTATTAGAAAATTTTCAAAATTTGCCATTTTTTTTTACCGTGCATCATCGTTTCCCTTATGTATCCCAAGTTTATAAGAAATTTCATACTTTACTTTTTTTCCTATTTTCAATTTTGAAAAAAATTGGCTTATGAGATCACCTTTTGTCCGTGTGTGTGTGATTCGTGGAGCGATTTCAATGAAACTCGGTAAGTTCATAGCACTATTCCGGGCGACCCGACCCGACCGTGTCCTTCAAATTTTGTTACGACTCACCAATCCAACATGGCGGCTGTGCGAAATATTTCACCAGCATTCAATATCTCCGAAACTGTTACCGATATTACCCTGACATTTTGTATGGTGATAAAGGGAACTACTATAAGTTCACTTATGTGACCTTTGAGAACCTGGTAACTACAAAACCAACATGGCGGCCAAGCGAAGTTGCGACTTTTAAATAGACGTTTCTCGCGATTTAACCAACCAACCGCAATGAAACTTGGTACAGTATATGTATATAGACATTGTAATGCACCGACATCTAACTTCGTTCAATTGTTTACATAACCACAAGATGGTGGATGTGCGAAATATTTCACCGGCATTCTATATCTCTGAAACTATTAGCGGTATCTCCCAGAAATTTTGTACGGAGATAAAGGGCACTACTGGAAGTCCATCTATAAGACTTTCAAAAACCGGTTAACTACAGAACGGACATGGCGGCCAAGCGAATTTGAAAATTTTAAATAGTCCGTCCTCGCGATTTAATGTTCCAAACGCACTGAAATCTGGTACAGGAAATATTTATACACATTGTAATGCACTCGTATCTAATTTAGTTCAATTGTTTACATATCCTCAAGATGGCGGCTGTGCGAATTTTAAAATTAAGTTTTTATTTCTTGTGATGTAGTCATGCGATCGAAGTGAAAGTTTAAATAATGAACCTACGCAATAATTTTCCTTAATGGTACATGACTCTATGGCCTATACTTTTAACAATCCAACATGGTGACCATCCGAAATATTTAGACGGCTCTGAATATCTACGAATCTATTATAGCAATTAAACTGATTTTTTTAATGTTCATAGGGGCTATGAACTTAAGTTCACCTATAGGACTTTAAATAACCTGGTGATCACAAATCCAACATGGCGGCGACGCGAAGTATAAATATTCACATGGACGTTTCTCGCAATTTAACCATCCGATTGCAGTGAAATTGGTACAGTAAATCCTTATACGAATGGTAATCCACTGGCATCTAATTTATTTCAATTGTTTCCATAACCTGAAGATGGCAGCTGTGCGAAATTTTAAAATCTCCTTGTTACTTCTTGTGTCCTAATTATGCGATTGAAGTTTGAATGCTACACGTACACAATAATCTTCATGTAACAGTACATAACTCTTGGAATTACATATATAAAATCCAACATGGCAACAATCCGAAATATTTAGTCGGTTCTCAATATCTACGAATCTATTACAGCAATCAAACTGAAATTGTGTATGTTGATAGTGGCAATTAACATAAGTAGGATATATGAAAATAGAAAGCCTCCGTGGCTTAGGCGGCAGCACGCCAGCCTCTCACCGCTGGGTCCGTGGTTCAAATCCCGGTCACTCCATGTGAGATCTGTGCTGGACAAAACGGAGGCAGACGGGTTTTTCTCCGGGTACTCCGGTTTTCCCTGTCACAATTTCATTCCAGCAACACTCTCCACTATCATTTCATTTCATCTGTCATTCATTTAATCATTGCCCCAGAGGAGTGCGTCAGGCCTCGGCAGCCGGTACAGTTCATATCCTCGCCGCTAGATGGGGGCTTAATTCATTCCATTCCTGACCCGGTCGGAGACTGGAAGCAGGCTGTGGATTTTCAGGATATATGAAAATAGGCTGTATAGTTCTTTACGGAACTACTTGTTTAGTGTGTATTACATCTGCACCTACAAACTGCACCGCATTCACTAACATAAACTGTAAATCAAGTGCTTTTATTGAATTTTTATTCAGAGAAGCTGAAAATAGTTCTTTTTTTTTAGAATAAATACAGAATACGAAAACAAATATAAATCCTAATGTCCAGAATAAAGAACAGTTTGTAGGTGTTGCTTATAAACTTGCGATATATCAGGGAAACGAAGATGCACGGTTAAAAAAATGGCAAATGTTGAAAATTGTCTAAAAACCTCTTTTGATAAGAATTTAGACATTATAAACGTTGATTTTGGTTGCCACAAACATGCCATTGGTTGGTTGTCCATAAGTTAAGGGGCTGCGGTCATGTAGCCCCGTGTACTTTAGGTGTGTGTAGAATCTGTCTGTTAACCGGTGTTAATTGTGATGACTGTATTAGTGTGTGTTATCTGTTGTTTAATTTAAATACATACTGCAACTTAGAATTTTTCAAATAGTTCCTACTTTTGCCGCCAAGCGCCACCGTCAACGACTACTAGGCCACGTTCAGAACTTAGCTACCAGACGACACCGCAGTCGACTCTTGGCAACGAACGTAGAAACCTAAGAGCGTTGTTTACATTCTTAACCTATCCAATTTAGCTTCACACAGGTGTAATTAGTGGAAGGTTCTTTGGCATGCCATAAATCTATGGCATGGGACCGCCGGCTTTACTTCCCCTCCGAAGTAAGGCATACTGAGGGATTTTTAACGCTCTTAAAAAATCCGACGGCTTCGGCCGGGTTTGAACCCACTATCTTGGGCATAGAAGCTCAGAATGCTACCGACTACGCCACCGAAGCCGCTGAAACATACCATTACTGTGATATGAGTATCATATGTCAACAATATTTGTAGCACGTTCAAGAATCGAATGAATATTGAGATTATTTATTCCTCTCTGAAGCTGGATCTCCCCCTTAAGCCAGATGCACTGGAGGCAGCGGAAACCTTAACATGAATTTCAGAGGCCAGATGGAGAAACTCGAATTAAAGGAAAGGAAAATTCAAAGAAAATTTATGGTAGCAACATTTCAGGATAATAAGTGCTTTCTACCAACAGGTACGGGGACTAGTATGGTACAAGGATATACCAATTAAGGCTAAAGCAGTTATGTACAAAGCATATTATGTTCCTATAATGACCTATGCAGCAGAAACTTGGACAATGACTAAGAGAGATGAGAGTCGAGTACAGGCAGCTGAGATGAGATGCCTGAGAAGTATGGTCCAGAAAACGAGGGGAGACAGAGTGAGAAATGAAGATATAAGGAAAGAACTGGGAATACAGAAACTAAATGACAAACTGGAGCAAAACAGATTGAGATGGTTTGGACATGTCAAACGGATGAATGAAGTAAGGCTACCAAGACGAGCCTGGAACGACGGATGACAGGGAAGAGTGGACGAGGAAGACCAAGAATGCGTTGGATGGACTCGGTGAAGAATATCATAAGTAAACGGAACCTGGATTAGAACACCGTGTCGGCAGAGGAATGGTGGAACGACAGAACAAAGTGGAGAGGAACCATATTTGCCCCCACCCAGTGTCAGCTGGAAAAGGGGAAATTAAGATGATGATGATGATGATGATGATGATGATGATGATGATGAAGAAGATAATATACAGTACATCAAGAATAAGACTCTCTAGAAGAAAATTGAAATCATCTCAGATACTATGCGAAAATGGAGGATAAAGTTTTACGGTCATCTTCTCAGAATGAACTCTAATATATTAACCAAACAAATCTCTGATTTCTTCTGTAACCGCCAAACAAAACCCACATGGTTTTACAAGTGTAAAAACCACAGGTATTTAAAATTTTCGTCGGTATCCCTTTGTTCTGTTGCTATGAAATTCTGCACACTCCTAGTACAGTCCGTTATCTTTAGATTTCAACTTGAATATTTGCAATTAAATTCCCTTAGTTATTAAGAAAATCATTCAAAAATTGGACTAATTTATACATTGATCATGCTATTCCTTGATAACTTCTACAAAACTTCACATTTATGGAAGATTATTGTTTTAGAATGTTCATAATGCTTTTGGTAACAATGTAAACTAACATCTTTTGCCTACCTTTTGAAATAATATTGTTTTCTCCCTTTTTTTTATAAGAGTAGAACTTTTATGACAATTTAGTGAGGTATGTTCACTCAGAAAATACAAAGAACAAATGTTACAGCAATGGTTCTAGTTTGCTTTCTTAAGACACAAAAGGTACATGTGAATACAAAATTTCATCTAAATATATCAAAAACGTTTCCTTCCATTTGGTAAGTTTAACGCTCGTTCCCCAAACATTAATTTCATTTTTGTTATCCTTCATAACTCAAACAGTTTTTGAGATATTTTGATGAATTTGTGTAATCACATGTATCACATGGGCACTGTATTTAAACTCGTAGAATTCCTCCGTTTCGTTAGTTGATCTCACGTGAATTTGTGGACGAGAAAGCTGCCACAGATATGTTTAGTCTACTTTCCACAATGTTTAGCCTATATTCATTTTATGAATAAATAGGCTTATGAGATCACCTTTTGTCCGTGTGTGTGTGGTGTATGTGTGTCTGTGTGCTGTGTGTGTGTCCCCCTCTAATAACATCTAAACGGCTGAAGCGATTTCAATGAAACACGGTAAGGTCATAGCACCATTTCAGCTGACCCCGACCGTGCCCTTGAAATTGTATTACGTCACAACAATTTAACATGGCGGCTGTGCGAAATATTTCACCAGCATTCAATATCTCCCAAACTATTGCTGATATCATCCTGAAATTTTGCACGGTGATAAGGAGTGCTACTAGAAGTTCACCTATGAGACTAAAAAAAACTGATAACCAAAAAAACCAACATGGCTGCCAAGCGAAGTTGAGACTTTTAAATAGACTTTTCTCGCGATTTAACCAGACAAGCTCAATGAAACTTGGTACAGCAAATGTCTATATACATTGTAATGCACTGGCATTTAATTTAGTTCAATTGTTTACATCACCTCAAGATGGTGGCTGTGCAAAATATTTCACTGGCATTCTATATCACCAAAACTATTACTGATATCACTCTGAAATTGTGTATGGTGATAAAGGGCACTACTACAAGTTTATCGACGTAAGTTTCAAAAATCTATCAAGTACAAAACGAACATGGTGGCCAAGCGAAGTTGAAACATATTAATAGACTTTTCTCGTGATTTAACCATCTGAGCGCAGTGAAATATGGTACAGTAAATGATCATACATATTGTAATGCGCTAGCATCTAATTTTGTTCAATTGTTAACATAAACAATAAATTTTAAAATTAAGTTATTATTTCTTGTGTCGTAATCATGCGATCGAAGTGAAAGTTGGAATAAAGCTACGCAATATTTTTCCTTTATTGGTACATAACTCTATGGCCTATACATATAACAATCCAAAATGGTGACCATCCGAAATATTTAGACGGTTCTCAATATCTACGAATCTTTTACAGCAATCAAACTGATTTTTTAATGTTCATAGAGACTATGAACATAAGTTCACCTATAGGACTTTCAATAACCTGGTGATCGCAAATCCAACATGGTGGCGACGCGAAGCATAAATATTTAAATGGACGTTTCTCGCGATTTAACCATCCAGGTGCAGTGAAACGTGGTATGGTAAATGTTTATAGAAATGTTAATGCACTGACATCTAATTTATTTAAATTGTTTTCATAACCACAAGATGGCAGCTGTGCGAAATTTTTAAATCTTGGTTTTACTTCATGTGTCCTAATCATGCGATTGAAGTTTGAAGACTACACGTACACAATAATCTTCATGTAATAGTACATAACTCTAAGACCTACATATATAAAAATCCAACATGGCGACTATTCGTAGTATTAGACGGTTCTCAATATCTACGAATCTATTACAGCAATCAAACTGAAATTTTGTATGTTGATAGAGGCAATTAACATAAGTAGGATATATGAAAATAGGCTTTAGTTCTTCACGGAACTACTTGTTAAAATGAGGAAAAAGTAGACTTATGAGATCGATCCGGGCAAATGTGTGTCTGTCAGTCTGTCTGTCTGTCTGTCTGTGTGCCCCCCCCCCCCCCACCTATCAACTGCTAAAAGGCTGCAGCTATCGAAACCAAATTTGGTATCAGTAAAGATCTATACTTGAATATCTCACGGCCCGATCACGAAGACCAAGATTAACGGTCTAGGGGACCCGATGCGCTGACCACTCGTCACCCCAATGTCTGCAGGCCAAATGGCTAGGCAGCGGTCGCTTGTTGGTCCTGGGGCCCTTCATGGGCTGTAGTGCCAGGGGGTGGGGGAGATTCTTCAGTTGGATTGTATTTATTTGATTCTTTTGTTATCAATAAGAACTCCTAGTTCAATAATAGATAACAAACAAACCTACTCATTTCCTTCCCACATTCCTTGCATGTGGCAATAACCAAGACGCCAGGTTTTACGTGTAGGCAATCTCTCCTTTCTGCCTATGCGGTTTTCCCTGGCCCTAAATAGCAACCCTTATATGTATGTGCACATCTGTATATATGCGTATACATATACAGTACCTGCCAATCAAAGAAAGTGTTGTAACTTTGTTTCTTGATGTGCTTTTGGATACACAATATTTTTTTCAATTTCTGTTAACTGCCTCTAAACTATCGTGAATTGAATTAACTAATTTAGAAACATTCGTTGGAGCGTGCACAACAACTCTCCAATGTTTCATCGCAAACGGATAAATGGCATTTAACGCATACGGGATTTGGTTTAAATGATTCGTGTGCTGTCACTCATTTGTTGAATCTACTCGTGCTCTACCAACTGTGAAATGGATTTACTAAGTTAGAAAGCCTCACGTATGTGTACACAACAACTCATCAAAGTTTCATCGCAATCGATGAATAGTATATGAACGCATACAGGATTTTGTTGGAACGCTTCGCGCGTCGTCACTCATTTGTTACATCTACTCGTGCGCTACCAATATTGTAAAATGGATTTACCAAGTTGAACACCTTCCCTGGCGTGTACACAACAACTCATCAAAGTTTCATCGGAATCAGATGTATGACATATGAACGCATAAGTGATTTTCTTTAACCGATTCGCGTGCCGTCACTCATTTGTTGAATCTACTCATGCGCTACCTATTGTAAAATAGATTTACTAAGCCTGAAACCTTCTCTGGCGTGTACTCAATGATTCACCAAGGTTTGATCGCAATCAGATGAATGATATATGTCCGCATTGTGGAAACGATTCACGCGCCGTCGCTCATTTGTTGAATCTATTCGTGCGCTATCTATTGTAAAATGGATTTACTAAGCCAAACACCTTCCCTGGAGCTCACTCAACATATCACCCAAGTTTCATAGCAATCGGATGAATGGTATATGAACGCATACGGGACTTTCAAACGCTCTAACGTGCAGAGACAAACAGTAGAATTCGACATCACTGCCACCATTGGTATAAAACACAACTTTTCGCCACGGGCGGAGTGTATGTAATGGCGGTAGTTGCACAGGTTGCGACCAGGTGGCTCTAACGTGCAGAGACAAACCGTCCAAAGACATCAGCTTTCACGAAGGCCAAGGCTAGTGGTTTCCATGACGACTGTTTTTGACTGTATATTGTGGTTCTAAAATTGTGTGTAAATTGTTGTTCTAAAATTGTTTTCATTCCACGTACCGGGTCAGATTGTGAATCTAAACCATACATGGACCCACCCTAATATACATACCAAATTTCATCAAAATCGGCCCAGGCGTTTAGGAGGAGTTCAGTCACATACACACGTGTCGAAGAATTATATATAAAGATATTCATATCCAATGTTAATATCACCCATGATGCCTGGTAAATTGCGATCGCAATCAGATAGGCGCTAAGCCTCAAAGGGCACTTCCTTACCAAACTCCTATGCTTTCTCTTCTACTATGTAGACAAATCGCATATCGTCAGTGCTACCAACTGCTGAAAAATCGCAATTGAAATTTGAGCTCCATGTTGAATATCTCAGAAAGCATGCATGGGAGCTATTTCAAAATTGGCACACATGTAGATAATAATATTTCAGTTTCATTTTTAGGAGGCCTTACATAACAATGTTGCCAACATAATTCTACGGCTGCTAATATGTCATATTGTTATATGCATGTAACTTCCATACTGTCAGTTCGATTTCAACCAAATTTCGTATGTAGTACGTGTACTATAACACATATGACTATGCGTATTTCAATAGCAACCAGGGCTGCCAACTGTTAATAAATGCTCTCTATATTTTTGTATCCTAATAATAATATATCAGAAAAAATGCAAGCCAACAGCTCGAAACTATGCACACGTGTAGTACATGGCCCTCTTCATTAATTTGGAGTAACTACTACATGTCAGTGCTGCCAACATGATTCTAAGCCTGCTGATAGGTCCAATTTTTAAATGCATATAACTTATATACTAATAATTCGATTTCAACGAAATTTCTTATGTGCTTTGTGTATCATAATTGTTATGCCTATGCGTATTCTTAAGAACCAGCAGGGCTGCCAACTGTAAATAAATTCTCTCTCTATTTTTCACTCTAATATCTATCAATCAGAAATGCAAGCCAATAGCCCTAAACTTTGCTCACGTATAGTACATGACATTTTAGATTAATTTGGAGTAACTGATATGCATCAGTGCTGCCAGCATGATTCTAAGCCTGCTGACAGGTCCAATTTTTAAATACATGTAATTTCTATGGATTTAATCCAAAATTGGCGCAATAGTAGATAATAATATTTCATATTAATTCTGTAATAATAATAATAATAATAATAATAATAATAATAATAATAATAATATCGTATGGCCTCGGTTGCCTGGTGCAAGCTTTGTTAATTGACACCCAGAGGGTAGCTTGCATGTCGAATTTCGTCGTTCCTTTGAACGCTATGAAAGTCAAGGAGGTTAGATATCTAAACTCCTTGACACTACAGCGCTTTCAAGTAGAGAATGGAGGAACTTTGTGTTGGCGGAAAATCCCGAGATTAATTTTGCCATTGAACACGGCCTACTGAATTCAAATGGGTTCTTTAACATGCCAACAACGTATGACATGAGTATCGTGATTTTTGTCGCCTTCAAAAATCACTTACCATGGCCAGGGGCGAACCTGCAATCTTGGGGTTGGTAGTCCGACACTATAACCACTCACCCACCGTGGCAAGCATTAATTCTGTGGAACACATACATGACACCGTTTCCAACATGATTTTACGCGCTGATAGATCCAATGTTTAACTGCATGTAACTATGCTTTGTACTTCAACCAAATTTTGTATGTGTATTCTGTACCTTACGAGATGGAACTAAGAATATATTCAGAGTCACCAGGGCTGCCAACTGTACTGCTCTATTAGACTACACTATTGCAGGTATATTTCGAACAATTAGAAATGTTAGTATTACCATTCGCCATTATTCTACATAAGTATATATAGATTAATCATTGGCATCTTAACTTTTAAGAAAAGTAGGCTCTTTAGTTCATCACGGAACCACTTGTTTTTCGTATAGTGTGCCTTGTTTCGTCAAGAACATGGAGTTCCCGTTTACAAGGTTCCTTACTCCACTGTTCCGCAACCAGTTTACCGCCACAAGTTAAAAGGTGTGACGCGAACTGTTACCTATTATTTCATTCTAAGAAATTAATAGTTGCGTTCATGGTATGCATTTTAATATTATCCCAGTTACTGTGTTTTTGTGTGCCGCTAGACTTGCTTGTTTATGCCATTATACATGCCGAGAATTTCTTTTCTAAGAAATTAAATGTTGTTATATGCTAACTAAATACAACATGTGAAGGAATATAAGTATGTGGGAAGCTCGATAACGTATGATGGAACCAGCAAATGAGAAATTCGGAGTAGAATTATTCTGGCAAAGAACGCCTTTAATAGAAAGAAGAATCTCTTCACATCCAGAAGTATAGACCTAAAAAATAAGGAAAAGACTGTTGAAGACGTACGTGTGGAGTGTGGCTTTGTATGGCAGTGAGACCTGGACAATAGGGAAGTCAGAAGAGAAGAAGTTGATGGCATTTGAGGCTTGGTGCTGGAGAAGAATGCTTAAGAGCAGTTGGATACAACATATGACAAATGAAGAGGTAATCAGAAGAGCAGGAGAAAGTAGAAGCTTTATGAAGAGTATGGAAACAAGACGAGCGAATATATTGGGAAATATTCTCAGACATAATAGCCTGCTAGCAAGAGTCATCAAAGGGATGTTAGTTGGGAAAAACGCAAGAGAAAGACCACCACTTGCATACATCACACAGATAATGACAGACACGAAAACAAAATCATGTCACGAATTGAAGAGGATGGCGGTGAATAGAGAAGATTGGCGAGTTGCTGCAAACCAGCCCCAGGGCTGTTAACTTAATTAACTTTATTGATGTATTGGTATTTCCCGCCTCTTACGCCACTGAGGTACCGTATTTGCTGTTTTTTAATTTTTCTTTACTCTCACCGTATGTTTTGTGAACGTGCTTTTCTCCATAAAATGCGGGGATTAAGAAAGCTTCTGCTGCCTTTTTGTTTATTTTATTGTGTTGTTTTGCTACTTGTCCTTGTTTACATTGAAGGTATGAGTTGAATCAGTTATTTTAGGAGTGATAGAAAAGCATTCCTACTTCGTTTTCCAGTGCCATTCTTGTGTTTTATACAGTGAATTACGTGGCACAATAAAAGGGCGAGTCGACTTCTGTTTAACGAGGAGGAAGGAGAAGAATAACAACAACAACACAAATTTAATGATAGGTTGATTGCATGATGTATTTACAACCAATGAAGCCCGTTGTGTGCAAAGATACAACGAGCTTTTTAAAAACCTTACATGGGAATTACCGATATAATATCATGTGCTAGCGGTTATAGGTTTTCCTCATATGGAATGAGGTATCGATCCTATTTTAAACATTCTTCCATTCCACTATTACCTGCTTTTTAAAATAACATGCATTTGTATGAGTTTTTGGCTCGTATTAGTGCACATTGTTTATACAAACAATTATTTTTTCAACACCATCATCATAATTATGCTTTTAAATATATAACTATTGGTAGGCTATTATCATCAATATTGTATTACTATGTATTCCCGTTAGATTTAAGTATTATAGTTCCATTCTTATTTGTACTTTAGTATTTTACTCATGTTATAAACTGGTTGGATGTTGAAAGGGTTTAATGTCCCTAATCTAGTCAGACAAAATCATTTAAACTAAACTACCACTTAAATCCTTAAAAGGATAGAAACATGTTTGACCTATTTTCATTTATGAAAAAATAATAGGCTTATGAGATCACCTTTTGTCCGTGTGTGTGTGAGTGCATATGTGTGTGTGCATCCCCCTATTAAATTATAAACGGCTAGAGTGATTTTAATGGAACTCGGTAATGTCATAGTAATATTTTGTCCGAACCCGGCTGTGTCCTTACGTCTGAACAAAACAACTTGGCGTCTGTGCGAAATATATCACCGGAATTCTATATCTCCGATACTGATATCACCCTGACATTTTGTGTGGTGATAAAGGGCACTATTAGAAGTTCACGTATGTGACTTTCAAAAACCTGTTAAGTACACAACGAACATAGCGGCCAAGTGACGTTGAAACATTTAAATAAACTTTTCTCGTGATTCAACCATCCGAGCGCAGTGAAACATGGTGTAGCAAATATTTATACACATTGTAATGCACTGGCATTTAATTTAATTCATTTCTTTACATATCCTCATATGCCTGTTTGCCATCTCTTGATGAATGCAGTACATTTGCATTTGTCTGTTGGCACAGGCTAGAGTAAAATGTGGCTTTTCACCGATGTCTCAGTCTCACTCATGGCTGTGATTATATGGAAGCTACTGAGGTATGGGTGGTGCTTAGTAATGCCATTCGGGGCACATTCAGTGCCTGTGGATGCTGTGAAAGGTTCTACTCATAGGGTTAGTACTGCTGTTCTGACTCAGTGAGGAAAGCAATGGCAAACTACCTCGCTCCTCATGTTGCCTAGTACGCCTCAATATAGCGCTGCCTTAGGTTTTTGTGGGTATCTACTCACATAATCTAACGGCGGTACTTTTGAGGATCCAACCAGCCTTTGGGCTGATTACCTAACAGACATATCCTCAAATATGGTGGCTGTGCGACATTTCAAAATTATGTTTTCATATCTTGTGTCCTAATCATGCGATCGAAGTCAACGTTTGAATAATGAACCTACGAAATAATCGTCATCTAACAGTACATCTAAGGCCTACACAAAATCCAACATGGCGACCATCCGAAATATTTAGACGGCTCTCAATATTTTCTAATCTATTACAGCAAACAAACTGAAATTGTGTATGTTGATAGAGGCAATTAACAAAAGTAGGATATATGAAAATGGGCTAGTTAGTTCCTCACGGAACTACTTGTTTTTTATAACTTTGACTTTATTTTTGTTTTCAGTTTTGTGTCTGTTTATTGTTTTAATTTTCGGTTGGAATGCTATTTTTTTCTGTTTTTATTTTTTATTTGGATTTTGGTTTTAATTTTCTGTTTGTTTTATTTTTGTTTCTAAATTATTATTTTTATTATTATTATTATTATTATTATTATTATTATTATTATTATTATTATTATTATTTTGCTTTTGTGTTTGCTTCCAGTTATTGTCTTTGCTGTATGTTTTGTTTTTTGTTTTTTGCTATTGGCTTTTGTTTTCATCCAGTAGACCAAGGAGTTCAGGAACTATTGGATTTTGGAAATATGAACACTTCCACAAGAAATTTAAAAAAGGGCAGACAGATTCACCCACATCAGTATCTTTGGTGTACGGCCCCATGGCGAATTGATTAACTCGCTAGGCTTTGGTCCAATGGGTCCCGAGTTCGATTCCCGGCTGGCCCATCGGGGATTTTCATCTCCTGGAGTTGACTCCACTAGCCCGGGTCTGGGTGTATATGATGTCATCATCATTCGGAGGCGCAGATCGCCCATGGGCGTTCACTAGAAAGACCTGCACTCGGCCGCCTAGGAGGCTGCACGACAAAACAAAAAAATAAGTACCTTTGGTACCGTAACATAAATTGTCCGTACGGTAGATGGTTAGTGTAAAGACTATTATAACATACAGTATTTAAGAGACTTTAAATAACACCACGTCACGAATAAAGTTCAGAGGAACAGTCTCAGGAGGTTTTGAAATCAAGACAGGAGTAAGACAGGGAGATGGTCTCTCACCTCTCCTCTTTAACTGTGCACTGGAAAAGGTTATAAGAGAGTGGCGAAAGGAGATAGCTAAACCGGGGATCCCAAGCGGTATCTACCTTGGACACAAACGTGATGGACTCATTGTGGACTGCCTGGCATTTGCCGATGACCTGGCACTTCTATCTGATTCAACAGAAACATCAGTGAAACAACTCAATATTCTCGGACAAGAAGCAGCGAAGATAGGACTGCAAGTATCATTTGAGAAAACACAATACATCACGAATATCAGTGAATCATCTCATGAACTACTTCTAGAACAGGGAAGGATCATGAAAACCAACTAATTCAAGTACTTGGGTGAAAGGTTGGAACCCAATCTCTCCGAAGGAACAGCATTATCAACTCGAGTAAATAAGCTAGAACTCCCATACCGACTGACTAAGAACATCTACAATAAGAAGTGTCTCTCCCCTAACACCAAAATAAAGCACTATCAAACGGTCATCCGCCTTGAAGCTTTATATGCCTCTGAATGCCTCATATTAAACAGGAAAGGACTCACGGACAAACTAGAAATCCAAGAGAGGAAGATAATGAGGAAGTTATTGGGACCAATCAAGGAAGGGAGTAAATATATTAGAAGGCTCAACCAGGAGCTCTATAGTTACTCTGAAAGAATTACAGACGTGGCCAGGAAGAGACGTCTAACATTTTATGGACACGTCTCCAGGATGCATCCAAACAGGCTGACCAACCAACTACTCACATACTGGCAAAGAAGGAAGACCAAGTCACTATGGCTGATAGAAGTGCACAAAGATCAGCTGGAACTGGGAGTTACGGAAAAGGACATAAAAGATCGAACGTCTCTCAGGAGTAAATTAAATCAAATAAAGTTCCAAGAAAAACCCCAAAAGAAGAAGACAGGTGCCCTCTGGACAATGTAGAGAAAAGAACAACACAGCCAGAGGATGCGTGACTACTGGGCAAACATCAAGGCCCACTCCAAGCAAAATAGTTGAATATCGTGGTACTTAGTTGGCCTATATGGAACAAGAAGAAGATACAGTGTTTAAAACTCCTTATGAAATTAGAGAAACATTCACAGTAGGAGTAAATATTCAAGGAGAAATAATTTCAACTCTGAGATTTCCTGATGACATCGTCATCTTAGCCGACACACCAGAGGATTTTAATGAGTTTTTAAATGTTATGGACTCCCTCTTTAGGATAGAATTTACGATTAGAATCGATAAACGAAAAGCAAAAATATTGGAATGCATTTGAAAGAGATTAAAAACCCCTATGGATATCAAATTGGCAGGTGAAAAGCTAAAGGAAGTAGAAGACTTCTGCTACTTAGGAAGCAAAATAACTAGTGTTGGATGAAGCAAAGAGGATATAAAAAGTAGGCTGGCTCAGGCAAGGAAAGCATTTCTACACAAAAGGAATCTGTTGACATAGAATATGTATTAGGAAGTCATTTTTGAAAGGCTTTGTCTGGAGCGTGGCGCTCTATGGAAGTGAAACTTGGACTGTTGGCGCAGCAGAAAAGAGGGGAATAGGAGCATTTGAAATGTGGTGTTACAGGAGAATGATGGGTAGATGGCGTAACAAATGCAGAGGAATTAAGACCAGTGGGAGAGGAGAGATGTTCCTGGGGACTGCTAATGAAGAGAAGGAGTAAATTGGTAGGACACATATTAAGGCACCCAGGAATAGCAAATTTACTGTAGTTATGGAGTGAAGGGCCGAGGACAGGAACTGCAGGGGTAAACCAAGGTTAGATTATTCTAAACAGATTGTCTTGGATGTAAGATGTAGAGATGAAACGATTAGCTCAGGACAGGGAGGTATGGAGAGCTTCATTAAATTTGTCAAAAGACGGAAGACTCAAACAACAACAAAAACAAAAACAATACGAAATCTACTCATCAAGAGCTACCGAACGACATAAACATTATTTAAATCGAACTACTAGAACTCCAGCAATAAGAGTTAACGTGTGAGTAGAAGTTTGTACAGGGTAATTATATATGTGCACCCCGATAAACACGGCAAGCTAAGCCGGCTGTGACTGGCACAGATCGCGGCTGCGCGTACCCGGTTCAGCCGCTGGTAGCGCGCACTTTCATACTTGTATCAAACATGTTCAATAATGTGTACTTACAGTGCTCATAGGTGATGCTGAAAATCTCCTCCCTCTCTTGTAACACACACCTGGCATATTCTGATTAAACAATGTCTGTCAACTCTTTTATTATCTACGGAGCCTGTTTCCTTGAATCGTTTAGCGAGCCTCCTAATTGTACTGGCATTAGGCACAGGTCTTCCTAGAAACTTGATTCGAAATTTTCGTCTCGTTTCAGAACAAGATTTTCTGCTTTTCATATACGAATTATGGATATACACGCGTTCGCGCAATGTGAATTGGTGTCTAGGCATGACTAACAATCACAGTAATCACAATACTCACTAAACATGCACACTTACGTCTAAGCTTTGCAGATACACGTCGATATGAATGACAAAACACGTGTGAACTAACGATATGAGTCAGCGGAGTGCGCCAACCACCGGCTGAACAGGGTACGTGCGACCGCGATCTGCGCCAGTCACAGCCGGCGTAGCTTGCCGTGTTCACTCGCGCGCACATAGATAATGACCCTGTATTCATCATCATCATCTTGTACAGTTCCCAGCCCCAGGCTGGGTCTGTTTGGAACATAAGCCTCGCCACTTACAGTAGTCCTTTCTTGCCACCACCTCTCCGTTGTCACTCTGGTACAGTTCTCGCCTCTCTTCTTAACACATTCCTCCACTCCTTACAGCCATCTATTTCTTGGTCTTCCCCTTGGTCGTTTCTTCTGCATCTGCATCTGCATCTTATGTATCCCCTTGGGAATCTTCTTCTCTTCCATTCTCTTTAAATGTCCATACCACCTTATTCTTGATGTCTCAGTCCTACCTTGCAAGGGCTCCTCTTTCACTATTTCCCTGACCTTTTCATTCCTCACCCTGTCTCTTCTTGTTACTCCGATCCTACTTCGCAGGAACTTCATTTCACTTGCCTGTCTTCTGCTTATGTCTCTTTTCTTCATTATCCACATTTCTGAAGCATAGGTCAGTATCGGGATATAGTAGCTTCTGTATAACACTCCTTTGCTTTTTTGTGGGACATATTTATTCCACGCTAAGCTCTTAATGCTTCTCAGAAATGCTTCTGCCTGTCTGCCACGTTCCGTAATCTCTTTGTCAAATTCTCCCAATGTCCTTCCCAAGTACTTGAGACTTTCCACCTTCTTCAGCTGTCCACCTCCAAGTGTTATCCCACTCATTGGTCTGTCCTTTTTCCTGGTCGTTAACAGGATCTGGCATTTACTGATATTGAACTTCCATCCGTACTCTCCCACTGTTTCTTCCCAAGCCTTCAGTTGCTCCTGAATTTCCTCCTCCTTGTTTCCCCAGACCATGAGATCATCTGCAAACACCATTGCTTTCACCTTATCTTCTCCTATCGTTCCTGCTACCCGTGTCATTACCCTGTATTAATGTTTCAAAGGACAGTACGAAGTTTGGCGAGTAATGGAAGCTGTCGGTGTTACAGGCTGCGAGACCTGGTGGAGTGGCGCAGTAAGATCAGAGAGTCCACAGAGAAGGAGGCTGTGCCCTTCTATCAGGATGCGGACCATCTCCATGAGCTGTACGTTGTGCAGCGATACGTGGAGGAGCCCTATCTGCTGGCGGGCAGGAAGTTCGACCTGCGTCTCTACGTGCTGGTGACTTCGGTAAGGGAGCATTATTGGTAAACTTTGAATGCAGTTAAGGATGTACATAACCTGAGTTATTTATTTATCGTATGGCTTTTAGTGCCAGGAGAGTCCGAGGACATGTTCGGCTCACCTGAGTCTGTAGCTGCTTCCAGCGGACACCCTTAGGGTGAGCTAAAAGTCCCGTTCAATTTCAAGTAGTTCCAACTTTCACTACCAGATATCAATGATACCTAGTGGTGTACGTTGGAACTTTGATAGAGCGTTCTGACGAAATCTAACCTAACAATTTAGCTTCACACAAGTATAGTCTGTGGAAGGATCTTTTACATGCCATAAATCTATGACATGGGACCGTCGGCTTTACTTCCCCTCCGAAGGAAGGCATACTGAAGGATTTTTAACGCTCTTAAAAATCCGACGACTTCGGTTGGGTTTGAACCCGTGACCTTGGGCATACAAACTCAGTATGCTACCAACTACACCACGATCTAGAAAATCCTTTGTTAAGATCTTTCTTGGCAATGTAGGATTTATTTGTGGGTGTGGGGTTCATTCGTACAGTAGTTGTGTTTTGTTTTTTTTCGTGTAGCCTCCTGAGAGGCCGAGTGCAGGTCTTCCTAGTCGACGCCCGTGGGCGACCTGCGCGTCGGAATGAGAGATGGAATGGATGGATGAAGATGAATGAAACTGGGCAAGGATGTGGAAGGAAGTGGCCGTGGCCTGTCAGAAGGTACTGTCCCAGCATTTGCCTGGTGTTGAAAATGGGGAAACCACGGAAAACCATTTCAAGGACAGCCGACGGTGGGGCTCGAACCCACGCGTCTACCGAGTCAGCAGAGAGCTTGGCCCCTTGACCTAACGCAGCGCTTTAGCCCGCGTAGCCACTACTGTCGGTGTGTGCATTATTAAAATGATATTACGATTATTCATAAAAAGCAATAATTAAATAAACATCTTTGCATGAAAACTATTTTAATTATATTTTCCAGCAAAATAAAAATCATTTTTAAAATAAGAAAAACAATACAGTAGAGTCTCGCAAACTCGGCCTAATGTGGACCGAAGGGTGGCCGAGTTCGCGAAAATGCCGGGATATCGGGAAATGTGTTAAAAAGAAGAAATTTAAAACGATTAAGTCACTACAATTACAGTACTTGAATATACTGTATAGTTCAGTACTGTACTGCATATAAATCAAGGAAAGCAATTAGTGTAAATTATAAAAGAAAACATAGAAAAACTAGACGAAAAAAACATAATAACGCTCTGTGCGGAAACACAAAATCAAACAAAAATCATGATTTTTTTCTCCTGTCAGGGTAGCCGAGAAATCCGGGGTGCCGGGTTACCGAGTGCCGAGTTTGCGAGACTCTACTGTAACTAAATGTTAAAACTGAAATGATGCAGTGGTACCAGCATGTTCATACGTGACTGCTTATAACATTGATATTATGTGTGAGAAAAAATAAGTTTTGATCTCCATGTTCTTACTGCCATAAGGCTACTATCGCCAATCTTGATGGCTTTGTCTGCTTTGTTGATAGGAATAAATTGCATAAACTCCCCATATACCGAATTGTCGTTAACGAAACGGACACACAGTGACAGGTGCACATTTAAAGCAGCCCGAAGCGACTTAGAAGAAGTTACCGATCGTACACTTTAACAGTAAAACTGATCCATGGCTAGCTCCAACGCTGAAGGAGGAGTCTCGCTGCGAGTATAGTGTAGGACATTTACCAAGTAAAGAATGTGATCACATTTAAAATATATACAGGAGTAAAGATGTCGCACTAGTGGTAATGTAAAACAGGCGATAGATGGAGCAATATAAGGATTCATGTAGCCAAATGAAGAAATGTCTCAAGAGGGGAGGTAAGCACTAACCCCGTCCCCCTGTCGGTACATCACTGTGCAGGGCTGCGGGGATATCAAGACGTCAAACGTACTGCACGGGACCGAGCTGACTGGAGAAAACTCATTATAGGGACAAACCAATCGAAATACGATAATGATGATGATGGCCTGGAAAAAATCAACAAATTGAACATGGATGATACATATTTCACCTTAACCCAGTATGTTTTGAATGAAGACGGTTATTAAAATAAATGTTTGTTTACAAAGGAGATAAAGATGATTGTTTATGGAAATATTAATTAAGAAAAATGAATAAGGAAACCATCAAACGAAGTGAAGAAGATGACGAGGACAATATTGGAAACTTACAAATTTATCACTAAAACTGTACCGGTACACAGCTGTTCATGCACGTTCACTTGTCAAACACCCTGCCGAACGTGTCGAATCCCATATCTAGGTGGAAAAAATTCACTGTCGCAAATGAAAGCGAAAACTGGCTTATTCGAAGGTGAACAAACCAAATGGTGACCTTCGGTCTTCCTTTCCGCTGTCTGGTGCGTAGGAGGGGGTATAGGTGCTGAAACGTCTTCCTGCCAGTTATCAGGTCATTTGATATGAGGTGTCGGAGTGAACCGAACGTTGTGATTCTAGTGAGTTCAACGAGGTGTTGTCTTCTGCGGCTCATGGAATGGTGAATGAGGTATGTGTTTGCACTTTTATGCGTAATACGAGCTTTCTGCATTGAATAAATTATTTACTTTATGAGTGCCTCATAGTGCCACTTTACTTTAAACGTCATTCGATAGGGAATTTAATGTAGATTCAGGATCTGTAGTGGTTTGGTTGCGCACGAATGTGCATGATGGTTTATTTTCTTATTTTCAGTGACTATGTGGGCATTACCGCGAGAAGAATTTTTCAACGCGTGGCGGTCGTGTCGTACAAACGTCATATTCCAATATGTTATGAATAAATTTGATCCTACAACTCTTACAGACACTCAGGTGCAGGAGCTAAGAAACAAAATTAAGTTGATATCCCATAATATTAACAAAAATGGGAGAGTGCAAGAAGAACAATGCCACGTACATAGGTAATCTACCTATGGAAGCTATTGAGTTACTTAATGACCCCCAAGGAACTTTGACATCAAATGATGAAGACCAGTATAGCAATGACTACGATGCTCTGGACTCTACAGAAGATTCAGGTGACGAATGAACATTAGACATTTTGTTATTATTAAGGGGAGTGAGATTAATGAGAACATCACTTGACGAATGGACGTTTTCTTTTTATTTGCAATATGAGGAATAGGCCAAATATTAAATATAATGTATATTGTCTTTATTTCCATGTTTTTCTAGAGAAATAATATTGTTTTCGTGTGTGAAATACTGTATGTTTACTAAAACTCCGTCATTAACAGGACTGTAAAATTACATTTTGTTATAAAGAAATTAATTGTATGAATTTGACAAATATTTTTTTTTATTTTTAGAAAATAAATGTTATTGTTTGTGCATATTTCGTTATTCTATGTTTAATAACAATGTGATATACGTTTTTAATGTGGATGATTTTACATACAGTTACTTCGTATATTCCCTAATGTGCCCAATCGGTCACGGCAGTCTGGCATCGAACTCAGGTCTCATCAGAAAAGACCGGGCACATGGTTATGCCTAGAGTCGAACCATTGATCTCTGCGGGGGAGCGATTACCGGGAACCCAAAGAGCAATGAGAGGTATACTGACATATAAGAATGTAGCGTGATTTCACGATCTATAGGTGAATATCATAGCAATTTAAGGGAAGAACTGTAGCCAAATGCAAGGAAATATACATTTTCAGAGCATACGAAAATGAGAGAAGGCCAGTTTGAAGTTTTACAAATGACCCTTAGCAAGTGGGCGGAGAATCTAGGCGCCGACCGAACTACTTACGTCTGGAGCGGAGAGACAGCTCAGAATTAATGACTCGGGTATCCACCGCTTGACAACGGTGCAAGCTATGGTGGGATCGACTGCACATGGAAATTAATTAATTACAGCCAAGTGGAGCATTGAAATGCATTGAAATATACACCCAGGTGAATATATTCACGGAGAGGTAATTTAGGAGTGGTTTTTCACCTAAATTTAGGCCTTTATCTCCAAATGAATGCATTACAACCTAGCCTACGCTCGAGAGCATTGACTTTGTGACCAGTCAACGGGAAAGTACCACGATGGCGTGCCCACGCGGAGAACTAAGGCAATTAATTGTAATTAATTGGCCGAAGCGATCGCCGGCACGCGAATGGTTTTGAAACCTCCACACCTAAATAAACAAGATGTAGATGTCATTTCGGCTGAAGAGGTATTATTTCAAGAAAGGAGTCGCTCTCATGTGTCCAGTGGACTATTTTGTACGAGAAGCCTTTATACACACATCAAAAAAAGTTTTGCATCACCTCGGTTCCCAGATCTCCGGCATATAGACGTTGACTGTGTATATTGTATCCAAGATACAGTCCTTTGACGGTTCATAGATGTCACTAAAACTGCTCAAAGATGTAAACAACCATGCATGAGCAGGGCCTATTAGACGGAGGGGGTACGACAGCCGATCAGTTCCAGTCATTCCACCAGGACGAAGGTACGCTGCTCATGTTGTCTGTAGTTCTACCATGCCTAGAAGGTCAATACCGCAGTTCGATCGCGTCCGCATTGTTACTTTGTGTCAAGAAGGGCTCTCAACAAGGGAAGTTTCCAGGCGTCTCAGAGTGAACCAAAGCGATGTTGTTCCGACATGGAGGAGGTACAGAGATACAGGAACTGTCGATGACAGGCCTCGCTCAGGCCGCCCAAGGGCTACTACTGTAGTGGATGACCGCTACTTACGGATTGCCGCTCGGAGGAACCCTGACAGCAATGCCACCATGTTGAATAATGCGTTTCGTTCAGCCACAGGACGTCGTGTTTCAACTCAAACTGTGCGCAATAGGCTGCATGATGCGCAACTTCACTCCCGACGTCCATGGCGAGGTCCAGCTTTGCAACCCCGACACCATGCAGCGCGGTACAGATGGGCCCAACAACATGCTGAATGGACCCCACGGAATTGGCATCACGTTCTCTTCACCGATGAGTGTCGCATATGCCTTCAACCAGACAATCGTCGGAGACGTGTTTGGAGGCACCCTGGTCAGGCTGAACGTCTTAGACACACTGCCCAGCGAGTGCAGCAAGGTGGTGGTTCCCTGATGTTTTGGGGTGGCATTATGTGGGGCCGACGTACGCCACTGGTGGTCATGGAAGGCTCCGAAACGGCTTTACGATACCTCAATGACATCCTCCGACCCATAGTGCAACCATATCGGCAGAATATTGGAGAGACATTTGTCTTCATGGACGACAATTCTCGACCTCATCGTGCACATCTTGTGAATGCGTTCCTTCAAGATAACGACATCGCTCGACTACAGTGGCCAGCATGTTCGCCAGACATGAACCCTATCGAACATGCCTGGGATATGTTGAAAAGGGCTGTTTATGGACGTCTTGACCCACCAACCACTCTGAGAGATTTACGCCGAATTGTCGTTGAGGAGTGGGACAATTTGGACCAACAGTGTCTTGATGAACTTGTGGATAGTATGCCACGACGAATACAGGCATGCATCAATGCAAGAGGACGTGCTACTGGGTATTAGAGGTAGTGGTGTGTACTGCAATCTGGACCACAAATGCTGAAAGTCTAGCTGTATGATGGTACAACATGCAATGTGTGGGTCTCATGAGCAATAAAACGAGCTGAAATGTTATTTGTGTTGATCTCTATTCCCTTTGTATTTAAAGGTTCCGGAACTCTTGGAACCGAGGTGATGCAAAACTTTTTTTGATGTGTGTATATGGGGAGCGAGGCAAGCCAAGCCAGTTCTTCACCAGTCGTTCGCCAGTCTTCTACAGTCTTCTACATTCTTCACCAGTTCTTCACCAGTTCTTCACCAGTTCTTCACCAGTCTTCTGCAGTATACACGTAACTATGACGCTGCTAGTAGCGCGCCAAATGTTAAAGTATCAACGCGTCGTCGTTGGAGAACAATAGAAGCAAGTTATAAAAGCTTCATAAGTAATCATGAAGTACGTCGAAAGTAAATTAATACAGGTATTTACCTATTATCTGACGCAAATATAAGTTCGCCACAGCGAAAAGGAACTTATAATGTTTTGAACAGTTCTTATACCGGGAGGTATTGTCAGAATTATATATGACAGCATCAACAGAAACACTACAATGATGGGAGCTTGGAAATCATTGCCACCTAATTTGGATAGTGAGCTGGACAAGATTGCAGGGAACGAGGATTGAACGTCCGTAAAACGCTGTTAGATTTTCACGGAGACCAGCGGTTGTCATAATTGCATCGCATCTCTGAGATCAGGCGTAGGAGAAGTCCAATTTAAGGATCAACATGTGAAGTAGTGGATAAATGTATATAAATTGTGAAATAGTGATTTAAAGTGTTCATGTGTATAGTGATTAATATGCAGTGTATTGCAATGATAAAAGCCACTGATAAAAATATGTGTATCATGTGGAAAGTGTATGAATCTAAGTGTTGTGTCAAGGATAACATGATGGCTTAATTCAAGCGTCATGGTACGCTAAAGCTGAGGCGCTGGCACTATCCAGCAAAGAGGAAAAAGTGAGTACCCATTTTTTTATAATGTCATTATAACTGAATAGTTCACCATGTAACGATTTATCACTTTGAGTAAGATGTAATAGTCACTTACTGAACGAGTTTTCACCACTCGTCTTGAATAAAATATGGCTTGGAAGGTGATTTGTTTAAGGCCATTCAGGCAAAAATAGTGATGGATGTAACGGTAACGTTAAATGATAATAATAATAATATTATGGGTCGGCAACAGTAAAGTAATAGGCATTTTTGGCCTAAATAATGTTCAAATAGTGTCATGTCTAATGTAAAGATACTGTATTTGGTAAACAGTAAGAGTATAACGTGGAATATAGAGAAATACGAGAGCTTTTTCAGTGTCAGTGAAATATGAATGGATATTTGATATGGTCGATCCTTAGGATTATGTTTGAGGACCATTAAAGTAAAGTAAGCCAGTAAATTTATTAAATTTATTAGGAGCTATGTAAAGCTTTGGCTTAAGTGGTATGATAAAGAGAACGCGGGTGCCTTAATAATGGAGTCATATATGTGAAGTATTGTTTGAGCCGCATGTAAGCGTGCAGAATTAACGTAGAATCCAGTGATTTACGTAATAAATATTGCGGGGACAAACTAGTATAGCTTGCGCGTGAGGTGAGAAGTTGGCTAAATCTACGAGTAGTATCGCCCTTGAGCATACTGTATTATTTCGCAGCGAATTGGACAGAGTCTGTCTGTATCCAACGCTTGCTTGAATTATGCCACTATTGACGTCCGTCGAGACGCTGTGAGCATGTGTGTGTTAATGACTTACCCTGAGGTAAAGATCATATTCGTCGTTTAGGAACGCAGGGTTCCTTATATTTTATTGACAGCTGCTGGTGAAAGTCGTGGATTTTCACTATGATGCGCGTCTAAAAGCCACTAGTAGTCACCATAGAACGGCAAGGCTATCACTAGAATTCCACCCCAGCCATGAATGTTAATTAAGGAGCCAGTTGAGCCCAAGACACTATAAGGATAGGTGTTAAATATTTAAATGACTCAATTATTTAGGAGCCACACTTAGCGTTACTCCAGTACTTCATTTTGTAAACAAACCTGACCTTGATCTTGACAGCAGAGAGAGAGAGGGGGATGGTAGACCACTTCTGCAGCGGCCATCTTGGATAGCCAGCTGGAACGAATTTTATTGCCTGCTGAGGGAAAGGAAGGTCGTTCGACCGGTCCCTTGTAAATTAGAGTCACAATAGGACACTGAGGAATCTCGATATTTCAATATGCAATTAAGATATGATTATTTTGATGATGCCAAGTGAATTGAACGGTGGGTTGCAACTCACATACGTTGTTGAATCATAGAAATCAGATAATATTTGGCTCAGTTATTCTCTGAGGAGAAAAGCTGAACCAAAATAATGTAGGCATCTTCTTTTAGAGTGCATTTTGCCATTCCTGCTAATTTATGCAGACGGGTATGTGTTTTCCCAGAACATGACACATTCGTAACGTTGATAAGCCCGACAAGACCCAGAAAATCGTTATATGGTGAAACTATAAAATTAAGTACCACTTTTCTTAAAGCGTTCATATGGATGGAAGGAGGGAAGATGATTCACACAACACAACAAATATCTGTTAATGATTGCAGAAAGTAATGAATTCATGTTAATCAAGGTAAATGCCATAAGAAATGGAATAATGTTTATTTAGTATCATTTTATGTGATATGTGATTTTGTGTTATGATACTCCCATTCACTAAAGTTGTGTCAGTTGATAAACACTATGGAAACCCATGGAAGTCTGAAAATATCATTGACAGGATGCTAGAATTAGATTTGAGTGCAGTGTAGCACTATTTTTAAGAAGAAAGCTCACAGAACAACCCTATTTTATTTGTGGGAATTAAATGTAATTTGTCCTTTATTTGTATTTGTTGTATAGCCATGATTTTAGACCAGTAAATGTGTTATTTTTAGGAAAATGTTGTGTATTTCCTGTAGAGTAGTTACCTGGTAGACTCAAATCCTGAGCATGTGGTCGTATAGTGGGCAGGAACGTCCCATACCTCGAAAGACCGTGAGTTAGTTGGGATACGAACACATGGTCCACATGATGACAATCGGGTACACTAAATAAGGTGTAACAAGAATACTTGACTAAAAGTCTCATTGTTATTCATATTTTATCCAGTTTTAAATAGTATGTTTATCACTGTCATAACTATCATATACACATCCAAATCGTGATTTTTACTGCCCAAAATGGATGATTCTTGTGTTGCTTTCGGTCATTTTTTACACCTCACCTTAACACTCACCCCTATATATTTACCCCCCGAAGATCGTACACTTTAGACGATGCCAGAAATGAATTCAGCGACCTCGAAAACGGTATAATGCCAACTTTTAAAAGAATCCCAGCACTATTAACGAAGTTATTAATTTTTTTCCTCCAAGAATTGGGATTCGACACACTGTGCACCGTCTCGATGCGCTGCTTTCCGCCTTTCAGGAATGAATCAAAGTGGGATATCGAGTCGGCTAAGGTACTACAAAACGTTCTGAGATTGATTGATAGCCTCTACTTACGCGTTAATGGAAAGGCGTTTTATCAGCCTTTAATAGCGCAGCTCAGAATTTTGAGAGATGTCCAAAGAACATCGCCCGAAAGCGGATACGCTCATTCACCACCCTTATCTTGAAAGTAAAATAAATAATAAACAAGAGACGGCTGCATATTCGCAATGTGTTCCTAACAAGAGCTGTTACAGAGTACGATTGTCAGTCTGAATGATCTTACAATGTTCCGTCGATGATTATGGATGCTTCTTAGCAATTAATGCTACGGTAACAATTGTTACACGCTGGTACAGAATCGCACTGATTGTCTGGGAGTTAGCAATCTAATGTTTGGGCACACCACACAAATATTGCAGTGGAGACATTCCCCTGTGACGTCACTGGTCCCAGCAAGAATTCTAACTGAGAAATCTGTAGCATGTTGTCTTGAGATTACACCTGTGTTATTGTGATTGCAGTTCCACCCACTGAAGGCGTGGTTGTCACGCGAGGGGTTTGCTCGTATGTCCATGGCTCAGTTCTCGCTGAACGAGATCGATGACTGCAGCGTCCACCTGACCAACACAACGGTCCAACTGCGAGCCAGCAGCCGCGCTCGAGAGGTGAGTTCAACAGCCTATACTGTAGTCCTACAATTGTAAGTTGTCTGGCTGCGTGGCTCAGGGGTAACGTTCTCGCTTGCTGAGCCCAAGGTTGCAGGTTCGAAACCTGGCGCAGTCAGCTGGCATTTGAGGGTGCGCAAATGCGAGGGAGCCGTGTCAGTACATTTACTGGCACGTTAAAGATCCCCTTCGGGGCAAAATTCCGGCACCCCGGCGTCTCTAAAAGCCAGGGTAGTTAAAAGGGACGTAAAACCAATAACATTATTACAATTGTAAGTTTCATTGAATGCTGCAAGAACAATACCGCACGATAAGAGAGGTGGCATCCATGCAGTAACGTTCCTACTGACTAGAGCTCGAGCCAGCCGGGATGGCGGTGCGCAGAACACAACGCTACCATTACGTCATGCCTCACTTCCATCCCACCAATCACAGTCAGTCTGTCTTGAGAATCTGAGCTAGTGTGTTGTCAGAAAAGGCAAGGGTAAAGCAGCATGAAAGAGACAGGCTCGTAGAGCTAAGGGACGGTGTTGCCATACCGCAGGAACTCATGGCAGCAGCCTGCGGTGTGGGGCTCGGCATGGTGGACCTGTTGCAACAGTGGACATGTATCTCTTTCTCTCTCTGCGCAAATCCCAGAGAGCCGGCCGCCTTCCGAGCTGACGCGAGCTCTAGTAACTGTCTTGAGTCAGTTTTTAGGGACATTGGACAGCACGCCGAAAATTGGAACTGTCCCAGTAAAACCCTGACATCTGGTCACCCTGCCTATATGCAATTTTAAACACATGAGCTGAGATATGCACTGGAAGAATGGCCGTTAATGAAGTGATTAATTCAAATAACTACAATATACCCTCTGTCTGAAAAGTTCGGTGAATGGGCTATATTACGAACGGATTGTTGGCTTACCTGAAACAGCCGTTACTGTCCTTCGAAGTAATTCCCGTGGATGGTTATGCACTTCTGAGAACGACTGAACAAGTCCTGGAAACTCCTGGCATAGTCTTCTTTAAGAATAATCTTCAGTTTGGGTCGTCAAAACTCTAAATTGAAAGCAAGAGAGAAGCGTGAATTTATGCAACCTATCTTGCACACCTGATAGACGGGAGGCAGTGAGAAGGGTGAATTTATGCAACAACCTAACGTGTTACCTGTTCGTCGGGTGGCAGTGAGAAGGGTGAATGTTCCGTGGAACGGAATGGTCCTGAAAACGGGTGACGAGACCTGGTGCCTGAGGTACGACCTCGAAGGCAAGCGGCAAAGTATGGAGTACCGGGGTCGAGGGTCGCCGAAAAGCCCTGAAGGGCCAGAGGTTTTCCAACATTTCGGACATCCAACGTAATGTGACGACCCAACTGAAGGCTATCCCTCAGGAAGACTATGCCAGGACTTGCACAGTCGATCCAAGAAGTGCATAACCATCCACGGGGATTACTTCGAAGGACAGTAACGGTTGTGTCGGGTAAGCCAACAATCCGTTCGTAATATAGCCCATTCACCGAACTTTTCAGACAGAGGTGTAACTAATAGTACATTATGCAACGAGCCTATAATGGTTATAATTAAGACACGAGTATCTTTATAAAACGAGCGTATGCGAGTTTTATAATTTCCATACGAGTGTCTTAATTACCATTATAGGCGAGTTGCATACGACTGTTTATGTTCGACGATGTTGTTGTTTGAGTCTTCAGTCTTTTGACTGGTTTGATGCAGCTCTCCATGCCTCCCTGTCCTGAGCCAATCGTTTCATCTCTACATAGCTACCACATCCTACATCAGAGGCTATCTGTTTAACATATTCTAACCTTGGTCTACCCCTACAGTTCTTGTCCTCGACCCTTCCTTCCATAACTAAGCTTGCTATTCCTGGGTGTCTTAGTATGTGTCCTACCAACCTATCTCTTCTCTTCATTAGCAGTCGCCAGAAACATCTCTCCTCTCCCACTCGCCTTAATACCTCTTCGTTTGTAACCCTATCTACCCATCTGATCTTCATCATTCTCCTGTAACACCACATTTCAAATGCTTCAATCCTCATCTTTTCTGCTGCACCAATAGTCCAAGTTTCACTTCCATAGAGCGCCACGCTCCAGACAAAGGCTTTCAAAAATGACTTTCTAATACCTAAATCTATATTCGATGTCAACAGATTCCTTTTTTGTAGAAAGGCTTTCCTTGCCTGAGCCAACCTACTTTTTATATCCTCTTTGCTTCGTCCATCACTGGTTATTCTGCTTCCTAAGTAACAGAAGTCTCCTACTTCCTTCAGCTTTTCACCTGCCAATTTGATTATTATATGTTTTAACATAAATATCTGTGGGATTCAGCTAATTCAGTTATTAGTGAACAAGGCGCACTGGCTTTGGTGGCTGAACAGAGCGCATGCGTAGTCAAGGCACTCCGGAAGCAGAGACCATTCACTTTGCTTGACAACACAGAAATATGTTGGATTTTGAGCGCATGCGCGAAGGTATCCTTATCTAATTGGCCACAAAACTGTTTCTTGAGTTCTGATTGGTGGGAGAAACTGTTTCATAATGAAAAATAGTGTTATAATGAGCCTCATTATGATACAGTTTTCCGACACATATTGTTTACATTTCGACATCGTTGAACATAAAATATATTATATACTGTATAGCCTATATACCAGGAGGCTCATTTGCCCCGAACACTCTACTTTTAGGTGCCCCGCGTGTACTAATGATGAAAGGGAAGTCTAATAACTGAATTCCTAAGGGGTATCCTTTAATAATTTTTATGTTCGACGATGTCGAAATGTAAATATTATACAGTACTGTATATCAGGGTCATTATAACACTATTTTTCATTATGAAACAGTTTATCCCAACAATCAGAGTTCAAGAAACAGTTGTGTGACCAATTAGGTGAGGCTAGCATCGCACCTGCGCTGACTTCCACGGCCTCCTATTATAAGTTTCACTGCGTGGCTAGTGTCATAGTGGGGTATTCAAGGAGACCATGGTCAACTACAAGGTATTCTCTGCGTCCCATGCGCTCTGTTCAGTACATAAAACTGGCGAAATCTCGACAGATATTTATGAATATTTATGTTCGAACATAAAGTAGTTATAATTATCGTCGAACATAAACAGTCTATAATGGTAATTAAGACACTCGTATGGAAATTACAAAACTTGCTTCACTCGTTTTATAAACATACTCGTGTCTTAATTATTGCCATTATAGGCTCGTTGCATAATGTACTATATTAAGCAGCGAATGGCCATGTACGTTTCTTTTCAGGACGGGTCAGGGAAGGGATTTTGGAAGGAAATCGGCCGTGGACCTGTTGAAATGAACCGTCCCGGCATTTGCCTGGTGGTGAAAATGAGAAACCACGAAAACCATTTTCAGGACGGCCGAGGCAGGATTCGAACCCACGCTCTCTAGATGCCAGCGAGAGGTTACGCGTTAGCGCTCTCGGCCACCGCGGCCGGTGGTATCCTTTGATGTAAACAGGTTACGCCAGAATGCCAAGAGATAACAACCAGACGACCACTCGCTACATGTTTCTCAGTGCTCTCGTCTAATGCACTACATTGCGTTATGAAACCTCGAACGCATTACGACCAGCTTCTCCATAGATTAGTATGATGTCTGTGTACTTGTTGCTGATTACACCAGCCATTGCCAATATGTTGTCAGCAACTGTCGTGTTCTTGTACCACATATGAGCCTATTACGCTCTCAATTGCAAGGTTTCATAACGCAATGGGGCGCATTAGTGCTGAGGAACATGCAGCGAGCGGCCGTCCGGTTGTTATATTCTGACGTTAACTGCCAGCATACAGTGTGCCCCTGTGGAAATCAGTTATTAGACATCTCATATAGCATTAGTGTATGCGGGACCCTTATACTGTAGGTACTGGGAGTTAGGGAATGTTCTCCGCAGTAACTACGTGCATCTGCGAGTGGTTGCGGCATGAGTTTAGTTGGCAGCACAGTGTCCTTGATAGGGTGAAGGGCACATGTGCGGGCTGTGGGCTGTCGAATTCGTCAGTGTGTATAGTTAGATTATTGGAAGAGTGCAACAGTATGTTATGAATGGCTGTGGTGAGTTTACAGTTTACTGTTTGTTTGTTATGATACAAGCGACAGCCGTGCTGCCAACGTAACTGGTGACGTAATCTCTCGCAGCAGCATGTAGGCACTGCGGAGAACATTCCCGGACTCCCTGTAGATTGTACGGAGCAAATGGGCCACCTGGTATATACACATATCAAAAAAAGTTTTGCATCACCTCGGTTCCAAGAGTTCCGGAACCTTTAAATACAAAGGGAATAGAGATCAACACAAACAACATTTCAGCTCGTTTTATTGCTCATGAGACCCACACATTGCATGTTGTACCATCATACAGCTAGACTTTCAGCATTTGTGGTCCAGATTGCAGTACACACCACTACCTCTAATACCCAGTAGCACGTCCTCTTGCATTGATGCATGCCTGTATTCGTCGTGGCATACTATCCACAAGTTCATCAAGACACTGTTGGTCCAAATTGTCCCACTCCTCAACGACAATTCGGCGTAAATCTCTCAGAGTGGTTGGTGGGTCAAGACGTCCATAAACAGCCCTTTTCAACATATCCCAGGCATGTTCGATAGGGTTCATGTCTGGCGAACATGCTGGCCACTGTAGTCGAGCGATGTCGTTATCTTGAAGGAACGCATTCACAAGATGTGCACGATGAGGTCGAGAATTGTCGTCCATGAAGACAAATGCCTCTCCAATATTCTGCCGATATGGTTGCACTATGGGTCGGAGGATGTCATTCAGGTATCGTAAAGCCGTTTCGGAGCCTTCCATGACCACCAGTGGCGTACGTCGGCCCCACATAATGCCACCCCAAAACATCAGGGAACCACCACCTTGCTGCACTCGCTGGACAGTGTGTCTAAGACGTTCAGCCTGACCAGGGTGCCTCCAAACACGTCTCCGACGATTGTCTGGTTGAAGGCATATGCGACACTCATCGGTGAAGAGAACGTGATGCCAATTCCGTGGGGTCCATTCAGCATGTTGTTGGGCCCATCTGTACCGCGCTGCATGGTGTCGGGGTTGCAAAGCTGGACCTCGCCATGGACGTCGGGAGTGAAGTTGCGCATCATGCAGCCTATTGCGCACAGTTTGAGTTGAAACACGACGTCCTGTGGCTGAACGAAACGCATTATTCAACATGGTGGCATTGCTGTCAGGGTTCCTCCGAGCGGCAATCCGTAAGTAGCGGTCATCCACTACAGTAGTAGCCCTTGGGCGGCCTGAGCGAGGCCTGTCATCGACAGTTCCTGTATCTCTGTACCTCCTCCATGTCCGAACAACATCGCTTTGGTTCACTCTGAGACGCCTGGAAACTTCCCTTGTTGAGAGCCCTTCTTGACACAAAGTAACAATGCGGACGCGATCGAACTGCGGTATTGACCTTCTAGGCATGGTAGAACTACAGACAACATGAGCAGCGTACCTTCGTCCTGGTGGAATGACTGGAACTGATCGGCTGTCGTACCCCCTCCGTCTAATAGGCCCTGCTCATGCATGGTTGTTTACATCTTTGAGCAGTTTTAGTGACATCTATGAACAGTCAAAAGGACTGTATCTTGGATACAATATACACAGTCAACGTCTATATGCCGGAGATCTGGGAACCGAGGTGATGCAAAACTTTTTTTGATGTGTGTACATACAGGGTGTCGCGAAATTACGTCGACAAACTTAAACCAGAGGTTCCGGTCCTTATCTGAAGCAACTTGAGATAGGACACTTATGACCGGAAACGAACCGTTAACAATCTGTGCGACCTTAAACTTTTTGTTCCATTTTTTGTCGTTCTGATTTCCTTTCTTATGGCTTAAGGGCTCGTTCCTTTTTATTTGCGTGTTATTTTTTGAATATTAAAAGGTTAATTACAGTAGTATTTAATTAATTACTGTATTCTGCAACCATTTGAAATCCCCCATTTCTTGTTGTTAAGTGTGTCTACGTTGAACTAATGGCAAAAATGGCTGGTACGGAACGGAAACTTGAGAAAAAGTCGCACTTTCTCGTCGCGGTGTTGCCGATTTGCCTCGTTAAAAGTCTAACGTCGCACAGATTTTTATGGTCGACGATGTCGAAATGTAAATATTATATGTCAGAGAACTGTAGTATAATGAGGCTCATTATTGTATAAGTTTTCATTATGATACAGTTTCTCCCATCAATCAGAGCTCAAGAAACAGTTGTTTGACCAATTAGGTAAGGATACCTTCGCACCTGCGCTGAGTTCCAAGGCTTTCTAATTAAAATTTCACTGCGTGGCCAAGTGTCATAGTGGGGTAATCGAGGAGACTATGGTCAAATACAAGGTATTCTCTGCGTCCCATGCACTCTGTTCAGTACATAAAACAGGCGAAATGTCGACAGATATTTATGAATATTTATGTTCGAACATAAACGAACTATAATAATTATCGTCGCCTATAATGGTAATTAAGACACTCGTATGGAAATTATAAAACTCACATACGCTCGTTTTATAAACATACTCGTGTCACAATTATTGCCATTATAAGCTCGTTGCATAATGTACAGTACTGTTAACGGTTCGTTTCCGGCCATAAGTGTCCTATCTCAAGTTGCTTCAGATAAGGGCCGGAACCTCTGGTTTAAGTTTGTCGACGTAATTTCGCGACATTTTGTATATAAACTGATGACACTAGCGGCTGAATATTTACACGTTAAAGTGAAACTTGCAGCACCATATCTGACTGTAGTAGAGCAGCTGGTACTGTTGACAACGATGCTCAATTGTTACAGCGCCATGTGATGTTCATTTGTTAAAGAAAGGATGCAAGTGGAACCTACAGCGCCTGCGCGAGTTCCTCACGGCCCGTCACGGCTCCCATGAGGTGGAGCAGTTGGTACAGCGAGTGGCCCAGGTGGTGCTCACGAGCCTGCAGAGCGTGCAGCCCGTCATCAACCAGGACCGCCACTGCTTTGAGTTGTACGGCTACGATGTGCTGCTCGACAAGGATCTGCGACCGTAAGTCTCGTTGTGATAGCTTCAGTTGGGTAACAGCCTAGAAGCAAATCCCATGTGTTGCCATAAATACTGGTTTATGTTCGACCATGGAGAAATGTAAATATTATATGTCAGAAAACTGTACTTTAATGAGGCTAATTATAGTACAAGTTTTCATTATGAGACAGTTTCTCCAACCAATCAGAGCTCAAGAAACAGTTGTGTGACCAATTAGGTAAGGATAGCATCGCACCTGAGCTGACTTCCACGGCCTTCCTATTTTAAATTTCACTGCGTGCCTAGTGTCAAAGTGGGGTATTCCAGGAGGCCATGGTCAAATACAAGGTATTCCCTGCGTCCCATGTGCTCTGTTCAGTACATACAACTGGCAAAATCTCGACAGATATTGATAAATATTTATGTTCGAACATAAAATTGTTATACAGTCGAACCTTCCTTCTGCGGACACCGTCGGTTCCGAGAGAAAGTGTCCGTTACGAGAGGTGTCCGCTGAAACAAGTTTGTAAAAATAATCGAACAATCACATTTCTTCTTGTTTTGAAGTCTAAACACGTTCGTCCCTTGTTACTCATGTTTACTTGACGACTGAAATGCTACAGTATTTCTGTCTCACTAATTAGTGCATGTACTGCAAGTATTTTCCTTCTCAAGTTGACTACCTGAGCTCGACCTTATCGGTGGCAATCTGTGTTATGAATAGAATGATGCAAGCAGGGAAGAAAATCCCCAGGTAACTCGTGAGTAAACAGTCACTGGCAGCAATCCTGGACAATTGGAATTCTCGGAATGTACACCAGTAGGTAGAACACCATATAACGAAAGGTTTGGAAAGAGGAATGTACAGAAGAATTAACTTTACGGCTACTACAGCGTTGCGATGTAGCCTGCAGTTCACTCTCTCTCTCCTTTGACTCGAAATAGTACAGACATTCAAGAGGGATTTCCGTATGTCTGAGAATGGTTTTAAAAGAAAGGATGACATGGTCCTGTGTAAAACAGTGTCCTGCAGCGTGTGAAGTGTCCGCTTAAGTCAAGTGGACGGGACAGATGGCGATGTCCGCTGTCCGGACTTCAAGGTGTCCGCTGACATTAGGCTAATTTAACACTTGTCTTATGTAAATTAAAATCGGTTCCAAGGAAACGCTACGCTACGCTCGTTTTATAAACATACTCGTGTCCTAATTATTGCCATTATAGGCTCGTTGCATAATGTACTATTATAGCATGCTGTATAGTTTTAAACTGAGCAGAAACCTCACACACATCCCATGGCGTAGCCGTGCTCGTTAAATTGTGCACCACCGCCGCGAGGGTAGCTGCAACAAATCCAGAGATCACAAGTTCCAATCCCGGCGCTGACAGCGGCTATCCTGAGTGGTATTCCTCTTTTCTTTTCAAACTCCCTCCTGGAAAATGCCGGGATATAACCTGATTTCATGTCCTGGGGCATCTACCCTGTCACTGTCCCTAATACAGTTACACACACTACCACAGTCAACACAGGAGCACATGTTATCGGACAAGTTCAACACACACACACACCACTACACGGGCCTGATGAATTAACATCAACAACAGAAACATCACGCTTGTGTCAAAAGCAATAGCGATTCATTCTGAGTGCTGCTGTTTAAGAGGCAGTACAGTAGAACCCCTCTTGTCTGCCCTCTTTCCCCAAGGGCTCACATGTAGTGGGACGTGGGTTGGCGAACACGGGACCCCAGCTGAGACCGGCATTGCTTCCACTTACTTGTGCCGGGCTCCTCTCCGTCTTCTTTCTGTTGACCTCTCTTGGTCAACTCTTGTTCTTTTCCGACCCCGACGGTATAAGTTATTTTTTTAGCGTATGGCTTTTAGTGCCGGGAGTGTCCGAGGACATGTTCGGCTCGCCAGTTTTGTAGCTGCTTCGAGACGGACACCCAATGGGTGAGCTACAAGTACCGTTGGGGAGGAATGTTGGATGGGAGGGTCGAGGAGTTGGAAGGTAGCGGCTGTGGCCTATAGTTAAGGACCAACCCCGGCATTTGCCTGGAAGGGAGATGGGAAACCACAGAAGACCATCTTCAAGGTTGCCGGCGGGGGGATTCGAACCTCCTCGCCTCCCGGATGTGAGCGACTGCCAACAGTCATGCCGCAACGACCTCGGCTAACTCACCCGGTGGTATTAGGGTATCTGAGGCCTAGGGAGTCTCTTTCTTTCCCGCCTTAATTGGCCCTTGTCTCATCTTTCTTGATACCCTCATTCTAGGGGTCAGCCTTGTTTTCCTTTTCATGTTATCTCCTGCCTTCTGCTCAAGGCCCTAAAGGAGTCAGGGTGTATGTAGCCCCACCACTTCTGGTACACCCTGGATAGTGCTACACCCTCAAGGGCTCACGGTTGGTGGGTTTAGTAGTTGGCGACCCCGAGGGATTCCAGAGCTGGGTTCGTTTTGTCTCCTTTTTCCTCTGACCTTGGGGCGGACCCTCTCCTCTTTCCCTTTCCTATCTGCCTTTCATTGCTCTCCTTTCTTCCCAGTCCCTCCATCCTCATTCTTTGAGGGTTGAGGGCATTTCTTTTCTTCCTGTCCTTTATTTGCCTTATCCTTCATTGTTTTACCATTTCTTCTTCTAGTATGTAAGTTTGTAGTTAGTATTAGTTATAGTTTTCATTCTCATCTCATCTTTCACTACCACACAAAACATTAGGGGCCGATAACCTAGATGTTAGGCCCCTTAGAACAACAATTATCATCATCATCATCATCATCATGTCCGCCCTCTGCTGGTCCGCCGCTCCGGTTGATCCGACCGTGCTCAAGCCGAACTTGCTCCGACTCGTAGCGGTGACTCACTACCCGTCGCGCCATTGTTGTTATTATAACAGGTACTTGTTGTTATCGCTTGTCCGTTTTAGTGCTCCGTCATCTCTCGTATCGTTTCTGTCATTGTCAGTGTTTTGTACAGTACGTGCAGCTCTGTGAAGTTTTTAGTGCTTACTGTTCGTTGGTTTTACGACATTGCTCTTCCCTGTTCGTTACAGCACTGTTCAGTAATTTGTTTACCGTACATTGTGTGTACTGTAGAGTTATGTGTGTTTTTTCAACATGTTAGGAGTGAAACGTAAACACATACTCTTTCATTAAATGAATAATTAGCAGTGCTTTTTTTTTTTTTTTTTTTTTTTTTTAGCGTATGGCTTTTAGTGCCGGGAGTGTCCGAGGACATGTTCGACTCGCCAGTTTTGTAGCTGCTTCGAGACGGACACCCAATGGGTGAGCTACAAGTACCGTTGGGGAGGAAAGTTGGAAGGGAAGGGCGAGGAGTTGGAAGGTAGCGGCTGTGGCCTATAGTTAGGGACCAACCCCGGCATTTGCCTGGAAGGAAGATGGGAAACCACAGAAGACCATCTTCAAGGTTGCCGGCGGGGGGATTCGAACCTCCTCGCCTCCCGGATGTGAGCGACTGCCATTAGTCATGCCGTAACGACCTCGGCTAACTCACCCGGTATTAGCAGTGCTATAAAGACTGGACAAAGGGAAATCACTCAAAAAAATTGTTAGGGTAGGCCCTACTCAATGTAGGCGTAACAACGATTAAAGATTGGTAGAAATCTGAAGACATTGAATCATCTATCGTCACTGTACTTGAACTGCCTGACAACGCATTGTGGACGTGGCTCTACCAAGAAAGAAGGAAAGGAACTCCGCTATCTTGAGTTCAGAGCTTGTTTATTTTAATGTAAATCCGTATTTTTCTGTACTTTCTGATAATCCGACCATTCTTGCGTTCCGACCATAGTCTACACTCAGTCCCAAAGGTGACGGATTACAGGGGTTGTACTTTTATATACCTCAAGTTTGAAGATTACAATGTACAGTAAATTGAAGGAATATGAACATCGAGTCACTTTGAGCGCGTCTGAACGTCTCATATTGGGATTGTCCTGCCAATAATCAAACGAATATTTCGGACCTCTGCAGGAAGGCCGTTACAGTTCGAAAGCACAGTTCTGAGGTAATACCGCTTAACGATGTACAAATAAATGTAAATAAATCACTGGCTAGCCAACGACGCTTGACCATTGGTGTAGACAATTTTAATTCGATATGTTTTTCGGGTGGAGTCTATCTGGGATTAACGTGAACAGTATGTTTAGCGTCGAAAAATTTCCGACATTTAGTTACCATGGCAAAACATGCAAGCGCAATTAGTTTCCCCTAATTGAAGCGTGTTCAGCGACAACATTCCGACACCTAGTTACCATTGCAACATGTGCAAGATCACTCAGGTCATGTGTTACTGGTAGCTCCCAGAATTCTGTACCATCCTGGTCATTTGGTCTTCTTGGTGGAACCCACAACATCTGATCAATAAAACGAATTTCTGTAAAATTTAATTTGGTCTCTCTCTCTATTGATCACTCTGAAATTTACATGCTAGACGGGTATTTTATAGTTTTAGTCGCTTTGTGTATTCACTCAGCTGTTGTGTGGGTTTATCTATCATCTTTCTAAGTAAATGGTCATCCACAAGGGTCAACTGAACTGGGATAATAACTTGTTCTACTTTCCATCTCAACTTCGAGAAAGAATGTTTTATTATGTATATCTGTAGTCTTTTAAACTCTGTTAATTGGCCAATCGTAATGTGAGGATGTTTCTACTTTCTTTCTTAATCTTATCATCTAAGGCGGTTTCCTTGCTGGTTTCTTTTCTTGATATGTACTTTTGGAGGTTTGGTGGCGATATAACGATACCTAAAGCTCTGATAACACTAATAGTGTAACAAAACCGGTAAGATGAGGAGTTTCTATTCATCGTCATTCATCGATGATTCCTGGTAGAATTTGTTCGTTAATTATTCCTTCTGATGAGAACCGCATTGATGCGCTGCATTTTCCACTTAAGTGGCGATCAATCTTTAAGAGTTTACACTCTTGTCCGATGTCATTGAAAGTGACTGTTTTTACGAGATCAAATCTCAGGTAGACCTCAAGGCACCGGACTCTTATCTTCACGAACCGAACATTGGCTGTGTGTGTCGATGGTGTAGCAGATTCTGCGACCATTACCACGCCTAGGAGTGTCCAAAGAGAGTCTGCTCTCTGACAGGACTTTGTAGTGAATAACTTGTAACCTGTTGTATTCAAATTTGCTTATATGACCATTGGTTACAATAAATTCTATTATTTGTTCGCTAATGAGTGGAATGTACTGATATCTTCTTTTTCTTTTATGTGCGATATCGTGGTCATGTAGTCTCCTGTACTTGGGCGTGTGTGTGGAATTTGTCTGTGTTATTGTGATGGCTGTATTAGTGTGTGTATTTTCAATTCAGATGAGGATTGGGAAGGAGGTGGTCGTGGCCTTAAGTGAGAACTCATCCCAGCATTTGCCTGGAGTAGAAGTGGGGAAACTACACGGAAAACCACTTCCAGGATGGCTGAGGTGAGAATCGAACCCATTTTTGCCTTTTAAGTCTGAGTGTACCTCGTTCCAGCCCTTAGATTAGATTTTTTTTTTTTTTGGCACAGCCGGGAAACGAACCCAGACTTCAGGGATGACAGCTAAGTATGCTGGTGGTTGCTTTGATAGATTTCATGTTATTATTATATTATTATTTGTAGCACTTGGTTCACTTCTTATCTTGAGAAATTACAGAATATGCGGGAAGAGAGAAGGCTGCACAGTCCAACTGATACGGTCCTCCCACACCAGGTCACGATTTCAGGGCCATTGTTACAAGACAGCCAGCTGAAGCTAAGTCATGGGCACAATTTAAGTGCACGTACAGATAATCTGCTCTACAAGAGAGACTTTAAGAGCTCAGTTTGTCTTGCTGATGAATGTTCTTGCACGACGGATGCTCACGCCCTATGGACTGCACGTGCGATCGTGGCTCTTCAAGGTTATATACGTATGCACGTGGGTTTCCCTCGTTGTTGTTGTTGTTGTTGTTGTTGTTGTTGTTATTATATTTGTTTTCTGTTGGTTTTGGTTGCGGTGATGTTTACTGTTTTGAGGAATATTAAAGGTCTTCTGTTCACAAGATTCCCACACTGATTCAAGCAATTATGACGAGTTTAGATTTAAATGTTCTTTTTGCACGTCACTCCCGAACTGTCTGTCTGTTAGGTAGTCAGCCCGAAGGCTGGTTGGATCCTCAAAAAGTACCGCCGTTACGTTATGTGAGTAGATACCCACAAAAACCCAAGGCAGCACTATTTTGAGGCGTTCTAGGCAAGAAGAGGAGTGAGGTAGTTTGCCATTGCTTTCCTCACTGAGTCAGAACAGTAGTCCTAACCCTATGAGTTGAACCTTTCACAGCATTCACAGGCACTGACTGTGCCTCGAATGCCATTACTAAGCCCCACCCATACCTCAGTAGCTTCCATATAATCACAGCCATGAGTGAGACTGAGACATCGGTGAAAAGCCACCTTTTCCTCTAGCCTGTGCCAACTGACAAATGCAAAAGTACTGTATTCATCAAGAGATGGCGACTATAGGCTAATACTGTTGTTGCTCATTATAGGGGCAGCGACATCGTGGTCAATAGCCCCATGTATTTTGGGTGCAGGTGTCAACGGGTGTGGGGAGGGCAGAGGTAATGTCGGAAGGGAATGCTATCTTAAAGGGGCGTTTTGTGGATCGATGACAGTCTGTTCAGTTGACTTAGATGGTTCTTGAGTGAAGGAGATCTGTGTATTGGTCACCTTGGGGTATAGCGGCTAGGGTTCTTGGGTGTCCCCTGGAGGCCCGACTCTGCCAAGAAATTTTAATTCTGTCGTGAGGGCTGGAACGGGGTCCACTCGACCTCGTGAGGCAAAACTGAGGAGAGGAGGGTTCGATTCACACCTCAGCCATCCTGAAAGTGGTTTGCCATGGTTTCCCCATTTCTACTCCATGAAAATTTTGCGATTGTTCCTAACTTGAGTCCACCGCAGCCTGCCTCCAATTACTATCCCCAACTTACAAATACACACGCTATTACGGCCACCACAATATCGTAGGTTATCACACGAGTTCCACACACCCAAAAATACACGGGAGTATATGACGGCGATATTGAAGAATCTAAAGTAAGCAACAACAACAACGAATTATAAAGCGATCATATTTCAACTAATGGTGAATTAAAATGCTGAACACTTCTAGATATTTGTATGTGAAATAGTGTTTGCTGTCGAGATCTTACTTGTGGTACATGAAAAGTGATGAATCTTAGTAATTATTCTTGACACTCATTTTTTCCAGTTAGAATTTCCTTAGTAGTTGGGATGAAATTATTGACCACCTATTTATCAGAGACGTGAAGTTTCTTAATAATAAATACTTCATTGCGCACAATCTGCATGAACATGGTTCTTACGATCCATCATTAGTACAAAATTTTGTGAGGGATTCTACCCTCAGTTTACATGATAGTATGTGATATCATTCACATGGGCTGTCACATCTTATGCACTTATACTCAGGACGTGGTTCGCGAATTTTCTTCGTCCGACATATACGGTGATGAAAACCATTCACCGATATTCGAATCATAACGTGCCTCAACTGATAACCACCATGTGCCTATGCACGGTTAGTCATCGCATCACACAGGTAGAAATCCTCCCATATGCTAATCTTCTTCTTGTAGAAGTTCGTTATATGCTTGTGTGGCTGGAAGCAGAAGCTTCAAACGCAACTCCTCCACGAAAATCAATTCTCTAGACAGCTCGTAAACAAGACGGGATGGAGGATATTTGGACAGGCTGAGCACTATTCTTAAAAAGGATGCTTTCGCCTTCTTTATACTGTAGCCTACTAAAGGCTAATATGCAAATGTGCCATATTGATATCAACAACTGGGAGACCTTGCTCTTGATCGCTCATCCTGGAGATCAATTGTTCATCGTGGTGCGATTATTTTTGAAGAAAACCGCCGACGTATGGTAGAAGATCGGAGGCAGCGTAGAGAGAACAGAGTGTTCATTAGAAGACAGGGAATGAATGTGGATGTCTCACCTGGATCTGATACTACCTGTCATCACTGCGGAAAACGGTGTGTGTCCCGCATTGGGCTTTTTAGTCACCTCCGGACTCATCCATGAAGAGTCATTCGGCATTGGAAGGCCAACCTACTCGAGACGAGTGTTTGCTATCATCATAATCATCACTGTGTAAATGCCTCTTTCCGAGGGGTGTCCATAAAACTGAATCTAAGTGTCAAATGGACAAAATACATTAAACGTATGATGTGGAATTAACATATGCGTAGCCTATATTGGGCACCTTTTAGTGGAATATGTGATTGCTCTTCCTGTTCTGTGTGAATTTGATGTCATATTTCCACAAGTCTTTATCATATTGTAACAATATAATTCAATAATTGAATCGGCCGGAGTCATGGACTTAATGCTTTTCTCCTCTGAACGTACTGCAGGTAGCAGTGGTTTCTGGCTTAAACAGAAGGCTGACTTAATTCCTTCCTACGCCGTTCCAAGGCCCTTGTGTCGATACTTCAAAATACTAATTATTTAAAAAATGTCCATTTTTGACTAAATGCTTTTCAGCTCTGAACGATTCAATTGTAAATTTACAGGTTAAAGAAATGAGTGGGAATTGAAAGGAAAATTCTAAAAATTTGTACAGTACTTCTGAATTTTGTAAACTGTGTATATTGTGACGATCTTTTAATATTATTATTATTATTATTTATTTATTTATTTATTTATCGTATGGCATTTCGTGCCGGGAGTGTCCGAAGAAAAATTTTCGGCTCGCCTGAGTCTGTAGCTGCTTCCAGCGGACACTCTAAAGGGTGAGCTACAAGTTCCGTTCAATTTCAAGTAGTTCCAACTTTCGCTACCAGATGTCAGTGATACCTAGTGGTGAACGTTGGAACTTTGATAGAGCGTTCTGACGAAATTTAACCTAACAATTTTGCTTTACACAAGTTTAGTCTGTGAAAGGATCTTTTACATGCCATAAATCTATGACATGGGAGCGCCGGCTTTACTTCCCGTCCGAAGGAAGGCATACTGAAGGATTTTTAACGCTCTTAAAAAATCCGACGACTTCGGCCGGGTTTGAATCCGCTATCTTGGGCACAGCAGTTCAGCATACTACCGACTACGCCACCGAAGCCGCTATAATAATGATAATGGTACTGGACGGATCTAAATTCAGAGAACTATTTGACTATCATCAATTTTCGGACCATCCAAACATTGCATCCAACAGAACGTGGACAGAGGAGCGTAGAAAGAGCTATAGCGAGGAGATTAAGAGATATTGGGAGGACAAGAAAGTGAGACAGGCTCCTTAGACGGGCATAATGAACTACTATAATGAAATTCCACAGCCTGTTTCCAGTCGACCGAGTGGGTTAGGAATGGAATGAATGAAGCCCCCATCTAGCGGTGAGGATATGAACTGTGCCGGCTGCCGAAGCCTGTCACACTCCTCTGGGGCAATGATTAAATGAATGACAGATGAAATGAAATGAATTGAAAGTAGAGAGTGTTGCTGGATTGAAATATTGACCGGGAAAACCGGAGTACCCGTAGAAATACCTGTCTGGCTCCACTTTGTTCAGCACAAATCTCACATGGAGTGACCGGGATTTGAACCACGGACCCCAGCGGCGAGAGGCCGGCGTGCTGTCGCCTAAGCCACGGAGGCTAAATAACGAAGTATAATAATAATAATAATAATGATAATAATAATGGGCACACATCAAAAAACTCAAGAACGGAAAGACATCAGGAGACGACGGGAATCATCGCAGAACTATTGAAAAATCTAGGACCTCGATCACTACAGGAAATAACACAGATCATTCAGGACATTTGGCGAAGTGAAAAACTACCGGACGAATGGAAATGCGCTCTCATCCACCCACTCCACAAGAAAGGAGATAAATCTGATGTAAATAACTACAGAGGAATTTCCCTATTACCCATCGCTTATAAAATCCTCTCCGCCTGTCTTTTACAAAGCACGCAAGAACAACTCGAGCCACTCATCGGTGAATATCAGGCTGGCTTCAGACCAAACAAATCAGCCGTCGAACAAATCTTCAATCTGAAATCCACCTTGAAACTTCGAGCCACACGAAATCTCCCAACCATCTGTACATTTGTCGACTTTCAGAAGGCTTATGACTCCATTGATCGAAAATCTCTTTTTAATGTCCTCGAAGAAAACCATCTCGATCCGAAGACAAGACGACTCATCCAACAAACCTTAACCGACACAATTTCCAAGGTCAAATTCATTGGAGAGATCTCCCAACCTTTTCCCATTAAAACTGGTGTTCGGCAGGGTGATGGACTTTCTCCATTGCTGTTCAACATCGTTCTCGATAAGGTCATCAAAGAATGGGAAAAAGAATTAAAAAGTCGCAACATATGGAAACCTGTCGTGTTAGGAAGACAGAAGGATAATATCAATGTTACATGCTTAGCTTTTGCTGATGCTTTGGCAATCCTCTCCGGGGATGAACGAACGGCAATTCACCAGATTGAAGTCCTCAAAGAATGTGCTGGGAAAGTAGGGTTGCAAATCTCCTTCACAAAAACTGAATTCATGGCTACAAAACACATTGAAACCCAAACTTTGGTAACAAAATACGGTTCAATCAACAAGGTTAATCATTTCAAATACTTAGGTGAAATTATTGAACCTACAGGAACAGAAAGAATAGCACAAAGAACACGTGAACTCAAAATGCGGAAAGCATATGGGAAAACCACAAACATCTACGACAAAAAATGCATGAGCATTAACACTAAAATTCGACATTACGCGACGGTCATCAAACCCGAAACACTCTACGCCAGTGAGACCTTAAATCTCAATTATAAAGGGGATCTTGAAAACATCAAGAAAGCTGAAAGGAAAATCATCCGAAAAATTCTTGGCCCAAGACTTACAGATGAAGGATATCGTTTACAACCGCACAAGATCGGGTGATACAGAGCTCCGCTAATGAGTTCTCTCCACGGGGGTCAATTAGGAAAATCCTAATAGGGGAAGTTGCCTGAGGCGTGTTTTACTGCCCCCCACTCCAAACTGGACGTGAAGGTAGTAATATTAACGGAATGTGTCAACCCGATGATCTTCACTATTTACTCTTGTTATCTCAAACACGTAGTCCATACCAATCATTAGAAATTCTAGGCGTACTATACAAATCAATATGCACATTTTAATTTGTATGTTGTAGCTTTGTAAAAATGTTATCATATGAAAGTTATAACCAGCAGCATAACGAATAGAAAAAGAAGTGATATCACTGGCCTAGTACGCCTGATCCGCCGCAGCGCAGCGCTGGCTCCGATCTGTGATGTAAGTTAGCATTGGCGCTTACGAGACTTTTAAAACCTTGCGACCTGTTTTACAAGTTAAAACACCGCAAGGTATCCTCATAGGCCCTAATAAGTTCGACATCTCCACTTACTTTGCTGTGCCCAATTATAATTTAATAGGTCGTCTACTGTAATAGTCGAGTTTCGACAATACGCGAAGACAGAGAGCAAGTTCAAAATGCAATTAGTTTTGCCAGCTATCGGTAAATTAAAAAAAAAAAGAACGGAAAATTTAACCTCGCTATCAGAAAGGATTTCTTCACATTGTTATACATTTTACATTCCCTTAACAGACTTGCAACACAGCAAAAAAAAAAACGTACGAACACAACTTTCAACTTTACCGTAGATTACTATAAAATTCAATAATAACCAGAAATGTTACTCCACAAACACCAAAATCAGTAAACTACCATCATTTCAGAAGAACTTAACATTAAACAGACATAGAAGGCATAGTCATGACCCCTTCATAGACTAGGCTATTGCCTAAACCCGATCACTGCTCCTTCAACTTTACCTTAGAATATTACAAAAATCAATGATACCGGTACCCATAAATTTCACTCCACAAACACCAAACTCAATAAACTACCATCATTTCAGAAGCACTTAACATTTAACAGACCTAGAAGGAACAGTAATGACCCCTTCTTAGAGTAGGCTATTGCCTAAAACTGATCACGCCTCCTTCAGCATTACGGTAGATATATGTTTTTCAACTCATTGTCGTTTTATTCTCGTCCCTTTCTTCACAGAAGTAGTCTTTAATGGCATCAAGAGCATTTTTATTTACACCATACTGGACAAATAGTTACGGTAGGCAAATTAGGAAATGTATGTGGAACAGAATAGTCTTTCAATCGCCAGTTGGTTCTTGGGAGAAGTACTACTTCCTATCACAAATTTGTCAAATTTAACAATTAAATCTTCTGAAAAGTGAGCATCACAGATGTAGGACTTTTCAGTAAGTTCCCTATCCTTCCCTGGTATGGCCCCTTTGCACTTGATAAAACGTTCCTTATCTTTAGGAGGTTTGAAAAACCATCTGACCTCTTTACAGTCCCCATAACCAGATCTGCATCCTGGTACAAAACAGCAAGGCATCTTCACTAATCACATTAAGCACTCATGAAAATGTAAGGGCTAAACTGCTGTTTACTTACATTAAATAACAATAAAATTAACACACGAAGATAACGTCAACACACGACAAGAAATCAAATTCCATTTCAGTTAATGCTTCCTACAATAGCATTTCAGGTATTAATACTATGAATAATAGTGTAAGCACTTCATATCAATAAACGTTTGCACAGAACACCACCAAAACACTCCGACCGATTAAATACTTAATATATCGCACATAAACACATAAACATATGTGGAAATCAACAATCTCAAGTCGACTGTAGCGCTGCGTAGCGGCGAGTGCCAACCCGATCTGTATTCATTACATGCTATGCCAGCAGTATGAGCATTACAACGATATTCTGCTACAAGGTGCAAAACTGCAGGCAAAAGCTTTACTTCCACTGACAGTTCGTGGAGTTAACGTTAAAACTTTGACGGTATGAAAATAATTAATCTTCTTAGTTTTTTCATTCAATCACGACGAAGTATTTGTATAGGAACAAAATTGAATGCATAAATTTTATGACACATCGTTTAAGTCCTAAGAGAATAAAAATAACCTTTACCACAAGGTGATTTCTTAAAGTCTGCAAATGTGTAAATTGGGGTATCAAAGTGAAGCTATCATGGTGGGGGGGAATTGTGTTTAAATGTACCTCCTATATTAGTCCAATAACTAACCAAAATACTCATTCTACTAATATTTCATATAACAAACGCTTTTTTTAATGTGAAATTTGTCACCGCACTGGTAGCCCCACTAAATGTAGTTTAGTGGCAATATACCTAAATGAAACCTTGTTATTGTCACATTGCAATACATTTCATTTGCATATTCCTTGTTGGTGCACACTGTTTCTTGAAGACACTTAGTTGAGTTTATTCTCGACTTATCCATATATTTTGGCCCATCAATGTCCAAGTATTTCATTCAACCTATAAATATAAAAAGGAAGCTTGTAGTTTAACGTGACCGTCAATCTCGCGATCATAAGCCACGGGACCTCCGTTTTACGTGGAATCCGAACCACAGGACATGGCATTTCACATCGAAAATCTCACATGCATTGACCGGGAATCGATCCCCGTTCGCCTTGGTGAGAGGCATACAGCTTGACCGCTGCGCCACCACGCCCCCAACCTATAAATATACTTGGCAAATTGAATTATGATATGAAATAAATCACCCGTTTGGACAGCTAGTTCTACAGAGCTAACCTAGATGTAGGATCCTCTGGTTTTATTCGAGGTTAGTTAGTTAGATGGTTTTATGGTGTTCGACCATCTGGAAACAACATATTGTAACCACAAATATATTTCAACAGGACTCTTTATAAGGTTAGATGACTTCAAAAATTTTACGCATTGTTGCATATCAGTATGCCTGGCTGGAAACAACATCTCATAGCATCCATCAGCGACATCCGTTTCAATATATAATATTATTATTATTATTATTATTAATAATAATAATAATATATGGCCTCGGTGCCGGGTGCAAGCTTTGTTATTTGACACCCAGAGGGTAGCTTGCATGTCGAATTTTGTTGTTCCTTGAAGCACTGTGAAAGTCAACGAGGTTAACTTTGTCATTATGAACATGGCCTACTGATTTCAAATGGGTTCTTTGACATGCCAACATCGTATGACATGTCGTAATTTTTGCCGCTTTTCAAAAATCACTTACCCCGGCCAGGAGCGAACCTGCAAGCTTGGGGTTAGTAATCCGACACTATAACCACTCACCCACCGTGGCAAGCAATATATTATTATTGAGCTGTATTGAAGAAGTCTAGTTTAATATAGGCCTAATATAGAAAGTTTGGGTTCAACTAGAACGTTTTTCAAGGTTAGAGGACTTTATCAGTCAAAAATGTTACGCATTTCACCAATTCTTTATACGTGGAAACAACACCTTTTTGCAATAAACAGGAGATCCGATTCATTATATTGAACCATAGTGAAGAAGTATAATGTAGACAATCTATTAAGGAAATTTATATTAACTTTAGTCTTGTTTCGTTTATGTATTTTTCTTGTTTTTTTTGTGACCTTTCATTTTATTTAAATTTTAATGTGTACTTTGTAAAGATATCCATTTTCGCTTTGGCATTTGTTAACATAGTTTTTAAGATTCTTTTATTATTTCAATCTACGCTGACGATTATCATTGTATACCGAAACATGTACGTATTAATTCAAATATTAAACGTCTTTTAAGTGTTTGACAAGGCGGCTATTATAATTTGAGATTAATATCATGAAAACCAAAATGTTAATGTATAGTCTATATCATTATAAAGAAAAATCTTATAAAACTGGTTACAACGTTAATACTGAGAGCTCTCCATTATGTTTTGACGGAGGTCCGTGTTTTATTCCCGGCTCTGACAGGAAATTTAATTTGGTCTATGGGTTGGAACGGGGTACACTCAGCCTCGCGAGGAAACACTGAGAAGAGATGGGTTCAATTCCTACCTCAGCCATCCAGGAAGTTGTTTTCTGTGGTTTCCCCCATTTCTACTCCAGGCAAATGCTGGAAGGTTCCTAACTTAAGGTCACGGCCACCTCCTTCCCAATCCTCCAGTCTAGTCTGCAAGCCTCTGTTTGTGAACAAGTCACCTCCATGATCCCCTATTAGCAGTTAGCACTGCGGCCTCCTCTGCTTCTACACCTCTACATTGAAATCGTTCAACACTGAATCTAACCATCGCCTCCTAGGTCTACCTCTACTTTTCTTACGCTCTACAGCCGAACTCATTAACCTCTTAGGTAATCTCTCCTCCCCCTTTCTCTTCACATGACCCCACCATCTGAGTCGGCTCATACGAACATCTGGCGTGTTTATTTCTAACTTATCCTATTTCTCTTCATTTACATACAACAATACTTAAATGTTCCGTCTATAAAAATAGTTTCTCTTTTACACAAGTATTTCACATTTGATGCAGTAGAAAACATAATAATGTTATTCTCGCTGTCTTTTACCAGAAGCATATTTTCTTTTAGTCGGCCCCGTGGTGTTGGGATAGCGCGTCTGCCTCTCACCCAGAGGCCCCGGGTTCGATTCCCGGCTCCGTCACGGATTTTAGAAACTGACGTTAGGGCTGGAACGGGGTTCACTCTGCCAATATTAACGGCCGAGGGGACCCGATGCGCTGATCACGCGTCACCCCAAGATCTGCAGGCCAAATGGCAGGGCAGCGGTCTCTTGATAAGCCTAGGCCCTTCACGGGCTGTAGTGCCAGGGGTTATTATTATACTTTCTTCTAAGTTCGATCGAATGTCCATAATGGCTAGAGTATCACGAACTTCTTGCTTATTTTGAGGCAGAGGTGGTAAGTTTCTCAGTCGCAATATTATTTTAAATCCTCTCTATGCCATTTGATAGTAAATTATCAGACAAGTGCTAAGGGGCAGCAAGTATGTCCTTTCTCATCAACTTCGATGGCCGTTCACATATATTGTCACGTACATTTCTTTTTACACTGTTCGAAATAAATTCTTGATTAATCGTCGTACATGGTTCGTGATTGTGAGACCCACATAACAGAAAGTTACCACCATTTGTAAATAAATGGGCAGAACATTCCTTGACACCTCCACTGTTGGCCCCGTTTTGACAACTTACACTTATGAAACTTATAGTTTCCTATAATTCTCAATCCTCCAAATCTTTGGACTGTACATGGATAACATGTTCGCTGCACTGATTATATCTGCGGAAACCCCAGGGGGTCCAGGTGTATGTAGCTGTCAGTCAACTCATGACATACAAACATTTCAGGAGAGGTTGCCTACCCCCACTCTCTTACCAAACCCATTAGCGTGAGCTGACAGGACTGTTTGGGTTTAACCTAATCAGCGGAGTTCGACCATCCCGACAAGATCACAGAAAAATATTCAAATATTGAAACCGATTTCCGTAAACGACGCTTGAAATTTTATGGACACATTATGAGCCTATATGACAACCGATTAACAAAGTAAATATTGATGTACTCACAAAAATTAAAGACGACAACGGTTTGGATTAAACAAGTCCAAACTGATGTCAATAACGCCAACATCACACCACAGATATCGAAGACCGCAAAACTTTCAGACATAAGATCTACACTTGGGAAGCTGCATCAGAAGATAAGCCCAGCAGACCTAGGGGAAAATGGACTGACGAACGTCGAGCTAAACATAGCGACGTGATGAAAGAATTCTGGAAGAACAAGAAAAATAACAGCAACAGAACATAACTTGCTTTACTGTATGTGATCCTGCATGGGTCGAAACATACTAAATAAATAAATAAATAAATAAATAAATAATAATAATAAGGGTGCATAATGTTTCAGTTCCATCAAATCATGTAGTTTTGTTTCTTTAGTTAAGTCAGTGAAAAGGATTCGAACAATTCGCTCTTTAATTCCAGCTGCTTTTTTTTTTGCCAGAAACTTAGTTTATTTGTATTATTTTCTGTCATCTTGCTCACCTTACACCGGCAAATGCCTAAACAACCGAAAACAACTTGATCTATTAATAACTTCGAATAGTTAAATTAGTTTGAGAACTACAAAAATACATGAGTCCATCATGAGCTCTCCCTTGCGATCTGTCAACCTCTCCTCTCTCCTGCTGTCAGGCCAAACCCCGATCGTTGGCATCTCTGATCAAATGTCACTCGACTCAAATGTCAGTGACGCTCTAGAGAGCCGTAAGTTCTCCGTAATGAGCAAATGAAGTCGCTATGACGCCATCGAGAGGCGATAAATGTACTAATAACGCAGTAGCTGTTAGTCAACGTCATATATTACCGTACAGCGCCGCCATTAAACGGGCCTCATGCTCCGGGAAAGTGGGAATCTCTACTTCGTATAAAAGAAAGTCCCCGATTCTTGGATGTTACGGGTAATCTCGAAAACCACTGGATGGATTTTGATGCGGTTTTAACCATTCTGTAAAGGATAGTAACGATTTCAGTGACAAAGTCGGGGGGAAAAAATTACAGTCAGTCTGAAAGACTAGACGTTATATCATTTCCAATGTCGCATGCTACAAATGCTACACATGTTAGAAAGGCTCATGAGGCTTCCCGCGCGGGCACCTCTTTAAGGGTCACCCTGTATTTGAGTCTGACATCTTTTACAACTCTTTAAGAGTCACCGATTATTTGAATCTGATATCATGCAAACCTATTTAAGAGTCACCCTGTATTTGAATTGAATCTAACATACTGTACACCTCGTTAAGTGTCTCCCTGTAATTTGCTCTGACATCCTGCACACCTCTTTAGGAGGCACCCTGTATTCTTGTCTGACATCTTGTGCACCTCTTTAGGAGTCACCCTGTATTCCTGTCTCCCATTTTGTACACCTCTTTAAGAGTCACCTTGTATTCTTATCTGGCATCTTGTATATCCCTTTAGGAGTCACCCTGTATTGTTATCTGGCATCTTGTACTGTATTTTGCTCTGACATCCTGCACACCTCTTTAGGAGGCACCCTGTATTCTTATATGGCGTCTTGTATATATCTTTAGAAGTCACCCTGTATTCTTGTGTGACATCTTTTACACCTCTTTAGGAGTCACCCTGTATTCTTGTCTGACATCTTGTGCACCTCTTTAGGAGTCACCCTGTATTCTTCTCTGCCATCTTGTACACCTCCTTAAGAGTCACCTTGTATTCTTATCTGGCGTCTTGTATATCTCTTTAGGAGTCACCCTGTATTCTTATCTGGCATCTTGTACACCTCTTTAGGAGTCACCCTGTATTCTTTTTGCTTCGCTCAAAGCCCCAGGTCGCTCGACGCCCCAGGACTCTTTCAACACACTCCATTAACCATTAACTTCGGCTTCCCGCGTGGCTGCATGACGTCACGCACTCGCCGTCCTTTACCCATTAACTAAGGCTTCCCGCGCGGCTGCATGACGTCACTTCCGTCTCCGTCCCGCATAACGTTAGACTCAAGCATAACGACGAAGTCGACAAGATCATTTGAAATGATAAAAACTGGTATTTGTGCGCTTTTTAAGCTTACGCTGGCAAACCGTTAAAAATTGTTCAGCATGAAAAGTTCTACAAAAAAGTCCGTGACAGCATATCTCTATCCTCAATACATCGCCCACAATAAGTGTTTTGCGTTTTCATTTCTTCCAACGTTCTCCATTCAGTTACTAGCTTCGAGATAGTTTACGAGCTAGCTGCTTGGCAAGCGAGCCTATCACTCCAGACACTGTCGAGTCGTGTTGAGTTAAAACTTCAGAGACGAGTGGTTGTGTTTGGAGTTTCCCTGGAAGTACAACTCGGCTTTTCTTCATTTCGCCTGTCAACTTTTCGTTCCGCATAATACACAGTCAAGTTAAGATTGGATGGAAGGGGGATTTGTGATTCATGCACATCGCCATTCTTCAATTACGTCTGACAAAAATTCGTTGCACATGCTATCCCCATGATAATATAATTAATAGTTCAGTCAGTGATTTTAACCCATCACGCCGAGACGGAATACGGATATAGGTCGTATTTCATTGAAATCGAAGAAAATACGCCTTTTAAGCTTACACTGGATATTTATTTATTTATTTATTTATCGTATGGCTTTTAGTGCCGGGAGTGTCTGAGGACATGTTTGGCTCGCCTGAGTCTGTAGCTGCTTCCAGCGGACACCCTAAAGGGTGAGCTACAAGTTCCGTTTAATTTCAAGTAGTTCCAACTTTCGCCACCAGATATCAATGATACCTAGTGGTGAACGTTGGAACTTTTTGATAGAGCGTTCTGACGAAATCTGAAAAATGAAAATCCACAGCCTGCTTCCAGTCTCCGACCGGGTCAGGAATGGAATGAATGAAGCCCCTATCTAGCGGCGAGGATATGAACTGTGCCGGCTGCCGAGGCCTGACGCACTCCTCTGGGGCAATGATTAAATGAATGACAGATGAAATGAAATGATAGTGGAGAGTGTTGCTGGAATGAAATTTTGACAGGGAAAACCGGAGTACCCGGAGAAAAACCTGTCTGCCTCCGTTTTGTCCAGCACAGATCTCACATGGAGTGACCGGGATTTGAACCACGGAACCAGCGGTGAGAGGCCGGCGTGCTGCCGCCTAAGCCACGGAGGCTTCTCTGACGAAATCTAACCTAACAATTTTGCTTTACACTGGATAAACCGTTAAAGATACCGGGCGAAGCCGGGGAGGGTTGCTAGTGAGAAAGTAAGAATTCACAAAGACACATGGAAGAAATGTTCATGGTTTGTAGTCCCATAAAGAGAATTCTGCTATGAATTATGATTCCTCCATCTATATATATAAAAATCAATGTAACGTGATAGTTTGTGGGTATGTATGTCTCCTATGCGTTCATATACCATTCGTCCGATTGCGATGAAACTTGGGTGAGATGTTGTGTACACTTACACTTACACTTACGTGAAGGTTTCAAAATTAGTGAATACATTTCACAGTAGATAGCGCACAAGTAGATTCAACAAATGGGCGACGACACGCAATGCGTTTCAACAAAGTCCCGTATGCATTCATATACCATTCGTCCGATAGTTATGAAACTTGCGTAAAATGTTGTGTACACTGCAGGGAAATTTTCTGGCTTAGTACATCCACTTTACAATAGGCAGCGCACGAGTAGATTCAACAAATGAGCTACGACGCGCGAAGCATTTCAACAAAGTCACGTATAAAGTCATACACCAGTCGTCCGATAGCGATGAAACTAGGCTGAGATTTTGTGTGCACTCCAGGGATGGTTTCTAGCTTAGTAAATCCCTTTAAAAGTAGGTAGAGCACGAGTAGAATCAACAAATGAGCAACGGCGCGCGAAGCGTTTCAACAAAGTCCCATATAATTTCATATACCATTCATCCGATAGCGATGAAACTTGGGTGAGATGTTGTGTACACTCCAGGGAAGGTTTCTGGCTTAGTACATACATTTTACAATAGGTATCGCACCAGTAGATTCAACAAATGAGCGATGACGCGCGAAGCGTTTCAACAAAGTCCCGTATAAAGTCATATACCAGTCGTCTGATAGTGATAAATGTTTGGTGAATTGTTGTGTACACTCCAGGAAAGGTTTCTGGCTAAGTAAATCCATTTTACAATACGAAGCGCACGTTTATATTCAACAAATGAGTGACTACGCGCGAAGCGTTTCGGCAACGTCCCGTATACGTTCACATACCATTCATCCGATTGCGATGAAACTTGGGTGAGATGTTGTGTACACTCCAGGGAAGGTTTCTGGCTGAGTACATCCATATTACAATATGTAGCGCAAGAGTAGAATCAACAAATGAGCGACGACACACAAAGCGTTTCAACCAAGTCCCGTATGCATTCATGTGCCATTCGTCCGTAGCTATGAAACTTGGGTGAGATGTTGTGTACACGTCATGGAAAATTTCTGGCTTAGTAAATCCACTATACAATATGCAGCGCACAAGTTGATTCAACAAATGAGGGACGACGCGCGAAGCGTTTCAACAAAGTCCCGTAGAAGGTCATATACCATTCTGCCGTTAGCGGTGAAACTTGGGTGAAATATGGTGGACACTCCAAGGAAGGTTTCTGGCTTAGTAAATACATTTCACAGTAGGTAGCACACGAGTAGATTCGAAAAATGAACGACGACATGCGGAGCGTTTCAATACAGTCCCCTATGTCTTCATATCCCATTAGTCCGATAGCGATGAAACTTGGGTGAGATGTTGTGGACACTTACGTGACGGTTTCTAACTTAGTAAATACATTTTACAGTAGGTAGCGCACGAGTAGATTCAACAAATGAGTGTCGGACCGCGAATCGTTTAAACAAAATCAGGTATGCGTTCATATACTATTCATCCGATTGCGATGAAACATTGATCAGTTATTGTGTACCCGCCAGGGAAGGGGACTTAGTAAATCCATTTCACAATAAGTAGCGCAAGAGTAGATGCAACAAATGGGTGACGACGCGCGAAGCGTTTCAACAAAATCCCCTATTGCGTTCATATAACATTCTTCGATTGCGATGAAACCTTGATGAGTTATTGTGTACACGCCAGGGAAGGGCTTCGACTTAGTAATACATTTCTCAATAGCTAGCGCACGAGTAGATTCAACAAATGAGTGACAGCGCACGAATCGTTTAAACAAAACCCCGTATACGTGCTTCCACGAATGGTTCTAAATTAGAAAATCCATTTTACGATAGCTTAGAGGCAGTTAACATGTTGTGTATCCAAAAGCACTTCAAGAAACAGAATTTCAACGCCAACACTTTCTTTGATTGGCATTGCAACGCATGCCGGGTACAGCTTGTAAATTATATAAATGATGCTTCAGTTTCCGGAGGGGGGGGCTGCTAGTTAATAACAAACGAGTGGTTGAGAAATACTTGAAATTTGAACCCGAAGGTGCATTAGAGCCATCTATCCTACCTCGGCCAGGATAAATTTCATAGAGCACTACGGATAGGCTATAGTATTGACGACCGTAATCTTACAATGTAGGCCTAGTTGGTTAATGCGTCTGTTCGGCCTCACAAGTCTTACTCAACACTATTATTATTGCGTAGTGGATAGCATTCTTGGCTGTCACGACGGAGGTCCGGGTTCGATTCCCGGCTCTGCCAATAAATTTAATCCTGGCCTGAGGGTTGGAACGGGATACACTCAGCCTCGTGGGGCAATTCCTATCTCAGGCATCCTGGAAGTGGTTTTACATACTTCCTCTACTTCTACTCGAGGTAAATGCCGGGTAGGTACCTAACGTAAGGCCACGGCCGCTTCCTTCCCAAATCCTACAACGACTACGAAAGAAATACACACACTAGTACAGACATCATAGACACACAGGTATCAGGCAACCTCTACACACACACCCAAGTACACAGGGCCACGATGTCGCAAAAGCCCCTATGGAATCAAAAACAACAACAGCAGTAATATCATTGTTCTTGCTGATTTATTTTAGATGATGATGATAATATATTGTTTTTAAGGGGCCTAACATCTAGGTTATCAGACCCTAATGGTTTGGTTGATAGCGAAAGATGAGATGAGAATGAAAACTATAACTAATACTAACTACTGACTTACTAGAAGTAGAAATAGTAAACAAATAAAGGATAAGACAAATAAAGGACAGGAAGAAATGAAATGCCCTCAATTCTCGAAGATTGAGAATTAAGGGACTTGGAAGGAAGGAGAGCCATGAAAGGCAGATAGAAAAGGGGGAAAGAGGAGAGGGCCGCCCCAAGGTCAGAGGAAAAAGGGGACAAACCGGATCCAGCTCAGGAATCCCTCGGGGTCGCCAACTCCCGAACTCACCAGCCGTGAGCCCTTGAGGGTGTAACACTATCCAGGGTGCACCAGAAGTGGTGGGGCTACGTACACCCTGCCTCCTTGAGGGCCTTGAGCAGAAGGCAGGAGATAACAGGAAAAGAAAAAGAAGGCTGACCCCTCGCAGAAGGAGGGTATCAAGAAAGATGAAGAAGGAAGATTGTAGTTTTACGTGACCATGAATCTTGTGATTATAAGCCACGGGACCTCCTTTTTACGTGGAATCCGAACCACAGGACATGGCATTTCACTTCGAAAATCTCACATGCATTGACCGGGAATCGAACCCGGACCGCCTTGGTGAGAGGCATTCAGCTAGACCGCTGAGCCACCACGCCCCAAAGAAAGATGAGACAAGGGTCAATTATGGTGGGAAAGGGAGAGACTCCCTAGGCCTCGGATACCCTAATACCGTCGGGGTCGGAAAAGAACAAGAGTTGACAAAGAGAGGTCGACAGGAAAGAAGACGGAGAGGAGCCTGGAAGCAATGCCGGACTCAGCTGGGCTCCCGTGGTCGCCAACCCACGTCCCACTAGATATGAGCCCCTGGGGGGATTCATTTTAAGGGCTGCAGACATCTTCGTCATCGCCCCCGTATACTTGGGTGTGTGTTCAATTTGTCAGATAACCTGTGTTTCTGCAGTGACTGTAAAAGAGTGTGTAGCTGTAATTATTCGAGTCGAAGATGGGGTAAGCGTCCCTGGACTTTAATTAAGGTAATGTACTAGCCCAACATTTACTTGGAGAGAGTGAGGAAAAATCCGCGGAAAATCACAGCCGCTGTCAGTGCCATGATTCGAACCTACGATCTCCGAACTTGCTGCAGTTCACCGTCGCAGTGGTGGTGACTGATGTAACGCGCACGGCTACTCAGCCAGGTACAGCAGTAATAATAATAATTGTATGTAGGCCTATGTCTACCCCCTTATTATTCTCTTTTTCGACGTGGTCGGGGATGACATTGCATGAAAGGCTATGTGGCGGGTGGTTTTTATGGCCGGTTGCCCTTCCTGATGCCAAAATGATGAGATGAGTTCATAGGAGATGAAATGAATGACGATGAATGAAACTGGGCAAGGATGTGGAAGGAAGCGGCCGTGACCTATTAGAAGGTACCGTCCCAGCATTTTCCTGGACTTGATAATGGGGGGACACCACGCAAAACCATTTCAAGGAGGCCGACGGTGGGGCTCGAACCCACTCCTACCGAGTCCGCAGTTAGCTTGGCCCCATGGCATAGCGCTGCGCTTTAGCGAGCGTAGCTGCCGCTGTCGGTAATAATAATAATAATAATGATAATAATTCATATAACGTAATATTAATAGTATTAATAATAATATGATAATAATAATAATAATAATAATGGCATTGATAATAATAATAAAATTAATAATAATAATAGCGTGTGCTCTTCGTAGAGGCCTGCTGCAGGCCCTTCAAGTTGACGCCCGTGGATAATTTGCGCGTCGTGATAAGGATCAAATGAATACCAATTCATCCCGGAATACTTAGAACAAATTACACTGTATACCGTAGGCTTAATCTTGCGTTCGTAGCCGTGCTTTCTAAATCGTGCACCATGGCCGAGAGGGCAGCTGCAGCAAGGTAGAAGTTCGAAGGTTCAAATCCAGGTACTAACAGCAAGCACCTTTAGGTTCTCTATGTAATAAAATGCCGGGATGGCACGGAACCCAATCCTTGACAGTGGGCCTATTATAGTCATGGAAATAGCACAGGTTATGCGACAAACCGCATACGCACACAAATGGAGGGTGGATATTACCAAAGTCCCTGACAGAAGCAGATGTCAGTTACACCGTGCTGTGAGCAAGATATAGGCCTACGCATCAAAAGAAGTTTTTCATATACATACTTATCACCTCGAGTGGCGGTGGTACAAAACTTCCTCCAGGAGTCCGCCATTGCACGAATGGAATGGCCTGCGATGCCGCCGGACATGAACTGCATTGAACATGTCTGTGATATGCTGAAGCGTGCTATTGATATTGCTCCCATAACCCGCCAAGAGATCATGGAGCCGCCGTCAAAGAGTGGGAACGCCTGCCTCAAGAGGACCTGGACGACTTGATCTGTGGTATTCCACGGCGAGTAAGAGCCCTGGTGGCCGCCCGTGGTGTCCATGTTCCTTATTGAAACGTCACAGGATGGCAAGATTACAACACATACCAGTCCCTGTTTAATAGGCCACACATGAATTAAGTCTTGGTTGGTTTGTTCCTCAGTTTAGGTGCTGCGACATTGCGATCATGTAGTCCCGTGTACTTTTGGGTGTGTGTGTAAATTCTGTCTGATCACCGGAGTTAATTGTGATGACTGTATTAGTGTGTGTTGTCTGTAATTCATGTAAGGACTGCAGACGGTCAATTTCAAGTAGTTCCTAATTTTTCTACCAAATGCTACCGTCAACGACACCTAGTTGCAAGCTTGGCTACTCGATTCCAGCGCAACCAGAATCTGGCGGCGAACGTTGGAACTTAATAGCGTTAATCAAATTTAACCTACAAATTTTAGCTTCACATAAGTGTAGTTAGTGGAAGGCTCTTTTATATGCTATAAATGTATGGCATGGACCCACCGGCTTTACTTTCCCTCCGAAGGAAGGCATACTGAGGGATTTATAACGCTCCTAAAATATCCGACGACTTCGGCCGGGTTTTAACCCGCGACCTTGGGTATAGAAGCTCAGCATGCTACCAACTACGCCACCGAAGCCGCCAATTAATTAAGTCTGCAGGATTTGTCAGAATGCCGTCTCCTGTGTAATAACCTAGCCTACAATCCCACATACGCTCTGCATCATGGCAAACAAGTGTTCTGCAAAACGTCTTCTGATGTGTAGTCTATATATTGGGTACCGATCTGTTGAGACATAGGCCTACTGCAATAAGAAAGGTCGCGCTCCATCGTTTATAACAGTTAAATATCGTTTGGCCGTAATTCTATTTATGGACTAACTTTCAATTGAGTCAATCAATTCGCTTCCAAGTGATACTCCACACACGCGAGGGCACTGTAGTCAGTGGCGTAGCGAAACCCGAGCCACCGGAGGGAAACTCCTGCCCTGCATTTCACTATTATTTCTTTGTTTATTTATTGATTAATTTTTGTTAGTTTGATTGCTTATTCTTTTTCTTTGCCGTTTGGGTCTTCTGAGGACCACAGGGCTCGTAATTTCTCGTCAATTGGACCTTCTGTTTTCTTCTCTTCCAGTACTCCTTCATCTTCTGACTATGAGGCAGCTGTCTTTCCTCCGTCCATAAAGGTCTGCTGTTCTTCCTGCTAGTAAGTGTTGTGGGAAACCCTCCCTGCCGAATGGCTTGCCGGAACTGTGGGCGGTCATGTGGGATCCCCAGTTGCTCCAGACTTGACCGTAGAAATCCACTAGTTCCTGGAGGCTTTCTATCTACTGTGAAAACCTGCAAGGGCTCAGGCGGGTTAAGTGCCTATAGAAAGTCAGGCGTCTATTCCTCATACTCGTGCCGATGTCTTCCGATGTGCGTAGAGTTCATCATGTACAGGAGGTGCCTTCCTCTTCTCGTAAGGGTCCCAATATTTTCTGCACGATCTTCCTCTCCTTGAGTTCAAGTTTCCTGAGAGGGCCTTTCCTGGACATTACAAGGCACTCAGAGGCGTAGAGAACAAATGGTTTTGCTACTGAATTGTACTGTCTGAGTTTAAGGTTCTTGGAGAAATACTTTGATGTGTAAATGCTTCTGCAAGAATGGTAGGCCCTCAACCTTGGTGCACCTGGTGTCTATGGGTAGGTTCTCACTCTGGCTTGCTGAGATCCACTACCATCGGGACTTTTCTGATAGTGGTGTCTTCTAGTGGAATTGTGAAGGAATTGATTACTATATTTTAATGTATTAATTTATTCTTCTTCTTTTCGTTTTGGCCATCTATGACCCACACGGGTCTTCTGTTTCTTCTTTGCCAAGAAGGCTTTCATGTTCTGGCTATGAGCAGACTTCCTCTCTTCTGTCCACTTCGGTCTGGTGGTTCCTGTGGTCTTCCTGCTGATAACGGAGACTGGGAATACCCCCTTGAAGAATGAGCGACGGAATTTGGTCCAATCTCATGCGGTGTCGGGAGAAAATTGAAGCTGTTCCATGTTTGATTTCACTGTGGTGATCCATTTGTTCTTGGAGGCTTTGCCTCTACCTGTCGTGGTGAAGATCCTGCTCGTGAGTCTATATGTTAACCACCTACTATAAAAATATTTTGTAGACTATTATCAAAGGTGCTAATAGTTGAACAACAAAATTTCTTGTACTGTAAATATAATATTTCTGAAAAGCAATTATTATATCTGACTCCTTGAACTATGGCGCTGGATAAAAATAACTAGTAAATATAAACAAAAATATTAAAAATAAACAATAAAATAAAACATAAATATGTTTTATTTTATTGTTGCCTAACTGGGGGATTTTAATGGTCAGTTAGGAAAAGAAAAGAAATATAGGAGAATTACAGGACCATACACTGCTCATAGCAGAACCAATAAAAATGGTGAACACCTTATAAGCTTCTGTCAAAATTTCAATCTCCAAATTATGTCAACACAATTCCAGAAGCCTACGCGTAAATTAACAACATGGATATCCCCCAATGAAACACTTGGAGAATTCCAGATTGACCACGTTGCTATCTCTAGAAGGAACGCTAAAGAAGTCCTTAATGTGAAAACCAGGAGAGGATTCTTTGACTCAGATCATCATTTACTACAAATCAAGGTAAAATTTCAACCCAACAGACAAAGGATAAGGGGAACCCAGCTTTTCCGAACTGATCCAGAATACCTTGAATTCAACAAGATGAACATCATTGAAGAAATCCGTCAAATGGATACCACGAGCTGGTCTGAACTTGCAGAGAAAATGAAACAAGCAATAAAATTCGGTCAACCTCCGAGAAAGAGAAAACATAGGTGGTGGAACATCACATGCGATCATGCTATTGAATATAGGTTTAAAGCATGGAATAATTTCAATAGCCATAAAACAACAGAAAAATGGCAAGAATTTGTGCAGGTTCGGAAAAACACTTCTAAAATTATTCGCCGAGAAAAGCGCAATTATGATAATAATAGGCTAAATGAAATAGAACAGGACTTCGCTAAGAACAACACCAGAAATTTTTACAAGACCTTTAGAGAAAATATAGCAGGCTTTCAACCCCCTAGTTTATGCTTCCAACGACCTGATGGATCTCTGGAAACAAATACGAGCAATAATTGTGAAATTCTAGCTAAATATTTCAGTACACTCCTTAATTGCGAAGCACCTTCTGAACAACTTCAATTTGCAAAACCAGTGCCCAACCTTGATTCACTTCCACCATCACATGAAGAAATAGTGGACATAATCAAGTCATTAAAAAACAATAGAGCCCCTGGTGAAGATGGACTTATTGCAGAAGTTTGGAAATTGGATCATGAACACATAACACCAAAAATTCACAGAATAATATCAGATGTCTGGAAAACAGAGAAAATCCCAAAAGAATGGAAGAGTGCTTTGATACACCCACTCCATAAGAAGGGAAGCAAAACTGATCCGAATAATTATAGAGGAATTTCGCTTCTTCCAGTCGCTTATAAAATTCTCTCTAAAGCTTTGCTGAATCGACTCGAGCCACAGGTGGACCACCATATTGGAGAATATCAGGCAGGTTTCAGGAAGGGAAGGTCCTGTATTGAGCAGATCTGGAACCTCAAGACCATACTGCACATCCGACGATGCAGGAACACTACAGTCACATTTGTGGATTTCAAAAAGGCTTACGATTCGGTTGACAGACAAACCTTGTTTAACAGACTAGAAGAATTAGGAGTTGACAGGAAGACGAGGGCCATCATCCAGGAAACATTATTGGGAACTACCTCAAAGGTGAAATTCATGGGAGAAATCTCTAACTCTTTTGCAATACATACTGGAGTTCGACAAGGGGATGGTTTATCACCACTCTTGTTCAACATCGTACTGGACAAAATCATCACAGAATGGGAAAAGCATGTGAAAGGTATCCAAATTGGAAAGGAGAAAGGGAAAAGAGTCACTGTGAAATGCTTGGCCTTTGCAGATGATCTGGCCATCTTAACAAACAACAAGGATGAAGCCATATTAGCGCTAGAGAAACTACATGAAATCTCCAGTAAAACGGGACTTGATATTTCCTATGAAAAAACACAGTATATGGATACCAAATCAACAGGAAACATCACCTTGCGAACGCAATATGGAAAAATCTCGCAGGTCACTCACTTCAAATATTTAGGAGAAGCCATCCAACCCACAGGATTGAACACAATTTCTAATGCAGATAGAATAGTAAAATTGCAGAAGGCGTACAAGCTGACATGGAATCATTATAACAAAAGAGCAGTATCTCGCAATGCAAAATTGCGCCATTATAACACAGTTGTCTTGCCTGAAGCCTTGTACGCGGCAGAAACAACCGTCATTAGAGGAATGACAAGAATTCATGATATTGAGAAACAGGAACGAAAAATTCTTAGGAAAATCCATGGCGCTGTTTTCCGTAATGGAATTTGGGTCAGGAGACCAACAAAGGAACTTTATGAAAATACAGACACCATTGTAGATAAATTTAGGAAGAGACGTCTGCAGTTCTATGGACACATATATAGGATGGATGAGAACAGACTCACTAAGAAGATTTTCAATATCGTGAATGCAAGTAAATTAAAGACCAGTTGGATTAAAGAAGTACATGAAGACATGGAATTACTTAAAATCTCTGAAGACGACATTAAGGACAGAGAACAATTTAGAAATAAAATCAGAAACACGAAAATTGTACAAGTTTCAAGGAAAGATACATCAGGGAAAAAATGGACAGAGGAAAGGAAGAAAAAGCACAGTGAACTAATGAAGAGGTTTTGGGAAGAAAAGAAGAGAGGAAAAGGAAGTGAAGCTGTGATTGGCTCAAGTTCTCACGCTCTCCTGAAGGGGAATAATCGGAAATAATAAAACATAAATATACAAACTGAAATAAAACACACTAAAATTAAAATTACATTCAGATTATAAAATTAAAAAATTATAAAATTAAAAATAACAAATAAAGAAATATTTAAAATTTATTTTAATAAATTAATAATATTGAACAATATCTAGAATCAAAATTAAAATTATAATAAATTAAATAAAAATTAAGGCGGCTTCGGTGGCGTAGTCGGTATCATGCTGAGCTTCTATGCCCAAGATAGCGGGTTCAAACCCGGCCGAAGTCGTCGGATTTTTTAAGAGCGTTAAAATCCCTCAGTATGCCTTCCTTCGGAGGGTAAGTAAAGCCGGCGGTCCCATGTCATAGATTTATGGCATGTTAAAGAACCTCCCACTAATTACACCTGTGTGAAGCTGAATTGGATAGGTTAAGAATGTAAACGCTCTTAGGTTTCTACGTTCGTTGGCAAGAGCCGACTGCTGTGGCGTCTAGTAGCTATGTTCTGAACTTGGCCTAGTAGTCGTTGATGGTGGCGCTTGGCGGCAAAAGTAGGAACTATTTGAAAAATTCTAAGTTTCAGTCTGTACTTAAATTAAAAAAACAGATAACGCACACTAATACAGCCATCACAATTAACACCGGTTATCAGACAGATTCTACACACACGCAAAGTACACGGGGCTACATGGCCGCGTTGTCGCAGCCCCTAAACTTAAGAACCAACCAAAATAAAAATTAGAGCTGAAATGAAAATTTAAATAAAAACAATTGAAATATAAATTAGAAAAAAAAATAGTCTACCCTACAAAGCGTCAAAGGACATAACACCGAGGGCATCTGCTCCTAAAGACGAAGTTGATACATTATGAAACGTTACTATCCATCCCGCTGATCAAGTAGAAATCCTACATTTTCAACTTCCTTTGCCTCGATTAGACAATCCTCTAAAATATATTTTCTTGATTATTTAAAACATATTTAAAGAACGATGAATACAATGTTCGGCGACCGCGTTTAACTGCAAGGTCTTGTGCCAAGATACCTACGGTCTCGGATGACGAGTGGGTTCAATCTAAGTTTGTGTTGCGTGGAGGCAGGTGGTAACGATTTTCCACCCATTAAAACGACTATGAGAAGACCACCACTTACATATGTGGAAAGAGGACTGCCAGGCAGAAGACCAGTTGTAAGACCAAGAATAATGTGGAGGGATCATCTGAAGGAGGATATGACAAGACGAAGATTGGACTGGAAATATGTCCAGGATAATGAAATTTTTGACGTGACAACGTTGAATAAATTGTTGGAATACTGTGACGTTCGTGAAAAAGTGTTACAGTGAAAGGTGATGATATCTCTCTTCTGCTGCAACGCTCTCTCTCTCTCTCTCTCTCTCTCTCAACCATATGGCGGTATAAACGTGCCAGAATTGCTTTTAGAAGGTGACAAAGTAGAAGCAGTGCATTGCAAGAGTGATCAGTGAGAAGTAAATCAACAGCAGAACGTTCGGTGATAAACGCAGTAAGTTGAAATATTGCTGTTATTTTGATAAACAAGTATTAAAGTGTGTGAGAGGTTAGAGTTGAAAACTACAAAATGACGGGCAAAGACAAACAAAAGAAGGCAGTTGACCGCAGTGGGGAGCGCGGAGTTCGTGAACAAACGAAGGGTGGACAGCGCAAGCAAGTGAAAGCAAACGACCCTAGCGCCCTAGAGAGGAACGGAGCAGGTAGCAGCTCGGGAGAACAATTGAAGACCGTGGATCGCAGTCAGGGTGGGGGTTGTCGCAATGCTAGCGAAGCTGACGGCTCAAAAAGAAACTGGAAGGACAGTGGCACTACTTTTTCTTCAGCGGACCACAACCAAGCTACGCAGGATGTGCGCCGAGACTCAGCTGACATTTTAAGCCTGCTGAGTAATACGAACCTAATCGAGGAACTCGTGGATCGAGTTGCTAATAAGGTGATTGATAAACTAAAAGAAATCATAGATTTTAACACCCAGGTCATCAATGAACCCAGACAGGAACTTGCCAGGCGAGACGACACTATAAATCAACTTGAGCTGCAACTGAATGACCGCACTGATGAACTTGAGCAGTACTAGCGTCGAAATAACTTGAGAATTTTTGGTATTCCAGAAACTCCAGGCGAGGACACCAACAGGTGTGTAATGGACGTTGCTGCCAAGTTGAATGTGACAATCGATCCCCAAAGAATAGACCGATCTCATCGTGTAGGACTCCGGGATACTGGAAAGAAGCGGCCAATAATAGTGCGGTTCGTGTCCTATGCAGATCGAGCAGCACTATTCAGGTCGACGAAATACTTAAGGAATACCGGCATAACTGTAAGAGAAGATCTGACGAAAACCCGGACTGATATTGTAAAACAAGCAGTAAGCCACTTTGGGTTACACGGTGTCTGGACTGCAGATGGCGTTGTTCTGATCCGCATTGATGACACGAGGCATCGTGTGAAAACACTCCGAGAATTGGACTTTTTGAAGAAAAAGTTTCCCGCTCCTCGTACGTAAAGGACCCTCATACGTGCCAGTGTGAGGGGGCTCAACTGATCAAAGTTACAAGTGTAAGCACAAACATGTAATATGGTTACTGGTGGAACTTTAACTACAGTGTCTAGCCAAAATACAAGCCGATATTATTGATTAATATTTAGAAAATAGCTTAAGTTTTAGATTTTGTAATTTTTGATATTTCTTGTTTAACAATTTTACAAATACTTTCAATTATCTTTTGCATGGATATTAATACCAATGAGTATGATACGCTTGCCTATCTTTGTGATATAGCTGATAGATTACCCAATGATTTTAAAGTAACTCACCTGAACACGCAGTCACTTAAAATGCTAGAACATTTCGCAGAATTTGAATACACATTTGTTAACTCCGGTATTGATGTAATCGCTGTTAGTGAAACATGGTTCAATAAGTCCATTACTGATTCATCTGTAACCTTGCCAGGATATAATATCTACCGCAATGACAGACAACGTAGAGAGTTAGTTAGTTAGTTAGTTAGTTATTGTTGTTTTAAGGGGCGGAACTACGGGGTGGAGTAGCAGTGTATGTTCGACAGCACATTAAGTGCCGGGTTATCTGCAAATCCCCAAATAATGAGAATTTCAGACCTGAGTACCTATTCGTAGAGATTTGCCTGAAAGATACTAAAGTATTATTTATTTGTGTTTATGGAGCACCCAAAGTCGGTTTTATGGAACTACTATTAAATGGCATGCTTTCACACATTTTTAGTTATAAAGATGTCATATTAGCCGGTGATTTCAATGTCCATTTTGGGTCGGCTACATTTGAAACGAAAAACATAGTAGAAACTCTAAATACTTGCAATCTGTCGTGGCTCCCGTATCAAGATACACATCACACTGCAACCTCCTCTTCTACTCTGGATCTAATAGCATCCAACTGCAATGAGCACGTGATTGAGTTTGGCTGCTTCTGGCTTCTCAGCACATGATATCTTATACGCAGTATATACCCTGTCAACTCCAAAATATAAGCCCAGTATTCGAACTTTTCGAGACTTCAGCAGGTTTAATTATGAAGGGTTTAAGGCTGATGCCATCTCAGTTCCATGGCACACTGTTCTCGAGCAGCAAACTATAGATGAGAAGGTCGAAACATTCAACACATTTTAATTGATTTATATGATCGCCATGCCCCAGTGCGCTCAGCTAACGTGAGGCATGCACCAGCTGCCTGGATCAACACAGAAATAAAAGATCTAATAAGATCTCGAAATAGAGCCAGAAAGAAGTGCAACAGAACACAGAAACCCGAGGACATTGTAGAATACAAAAGCTTACGCAACAGAACCCATCAAGTTATTCGTAATACAAAGATACGTTACACTTATTCGCTAATTAATTCAGCTAAAGACTCTTCGGCTTTGTGGAGAGCTATAAAAACTCTCGGTGTTGGAAAATCCAGACACAAAAGCAATAACCCAACAACGAGCGCTGATGAGCTTAATAAGCATTATTTAAACGTATCAACCGTTGTAGACAGCAATAGAGTTTTGTCAACTGTTGCTAACTACAGGGAAAAATTTACTGACCGACGGGAAGAATTTCATTTTGGCTATATATATCCAGAGGACATTCATTTAGCCATATTTAGGATAACTTCAAAAGCCATAGGATCAGATCATATATCTATTACGCTATTGAAAAGGAATATGGACCTCCTCATGCCAGTTTTATTGCATATATTTAACTATAGCCTGCAAATGGGTATTTATCCGACACAATGGAAAAAAGCCAACATCAAAGCAATACCAAAATTCACGAACGCCTTAAACTGTAGTGACTTTAGACCAATAAGTATATTGTGTGCAATTGGGAAAGCGTTAGAACGGATTGTTTTTGATCAGTTTTATGAATATATAAATTCCAACAATATCCTAAACCCGAACCAATCTGGATATAAATCAAAACATAGTACTCTGACAGCCCTTATCAAAGTCACAGACGACATTCGTCTAGCAATGGACCGGAAGGAAATAACTATATTATCTCTATTCGATTTCAGCAAAGCTTTTGACAGAGTTCACCATGAGATCCTACTAGTTAAATTAAGAAATCTAGGCCTTTCAAAGTCAGTAACGAACTGGTTTAGGTCTTACCTAACAGGCAGATGTCAGAGAGTAGTCCTAGCAGATGACAATGTTTCAGAATGGTGTGAAGTAACAACAGGTGTGCCGCAGGGTTCGGTCCTTGGTCCACTCCTGTTCTCCGTGTATATAAATGACCTTCCATCTGTCCTTAAATTCTGTCAACATCATATGTACGCAGATGACCTTCAGCTATATCTACACACGGATCTGAAATCCATTCATTTGAAGGTAGCTCTAATTAACAGTGACATTCAAAGCCTATCTCAGTACGCACTCGATCATAATCTAATACTTAACTTCGAAAAAACGCAACCGATCATCATCGGCTATACCAAATTACTCAGTTCCCTACCTGACCCAGTACCACCTTTACAGCTTGCATCCCAAACAGTTCCGTACCAGTCAGCAGTAAGAAATCTGGGAGTTATTTTTGACTTTTGATTATCGTGGCAGGATCACACAAACATGATTCTGAAAAGGGTTGCATCGTCATTATATCAAATTAGGCGAACTTGCTACTATTTGCCTCAAAATGTACGAAAGATACTGATACAGAGTTTGATATTACCAATATTTGACTATGGATCTATAATTTACCATGATATGGGAGAGGTTCTCAATACAAAATTGCAAAGAATGCAAAATGCTTGCTTGCGGTTTGTTCTCAATGTACCAAGAGAGTCTCATATAACTCCATTTTACGTCCAGATTGGATGGCTAAAGTTAAAGGAACGAAGACAGTATGCCATGGCTCTCACTGTGATAAAAATTCTAAAATTCAAAATTCCGTCTTATATTTACTGCACACTAACTCCCATGCAATCAGTGCATAACCGTGCGAATAGACACACTGCACAAATGCTCCAGATACCTCATCACAAAACCGAAAAATGCAAAGGTTCATTCCGTATTTCAGCTAGAATTCTCTGGAATAAATATAAATTGCACCAGTATTCAGGACTTCCTATCAGAGCGATAAAACACTCCCTCCATTGTAATCTATCAGCTATACAATTATCATGTTCAAGCTGAACGGATGTAATAACAAGAACTTCTATTGTCAACTGTAAGTTTAGGTTAAGTTTTAATTTTCTTCATTTATTCTATTGTATTTAACCGCCCTCTGAATGAAGAGAGCTGCATAAAGAGGCTTTGTAGCCTCAGTGGCCTGTATAAGAGAAACAATAAATTCAAATTCAAATTCTCTCTCTCTTCTGTTCCTCCGCTCGAGTGTCGCTACTGTCGTTTTTGGATGTCACGGGTGAACCTCTCGATGGATTTTGATGCGGTTTTCACTATTCTGTAAAGGATATCTCGAGGATGATTTCTGTAGAAAATAATTTTTTAATGATCAAAGGAAACAGAGCAGTAATGATTTCAGTGAAAACGTCGAGAAAAAGCACATGGCGTCCGTGCGCATTTTAGGCTTGCACTGTGCAAACCATTAAAAATATCTGTATGCTATGAATGTAAGAATTGTTCAGCATGAAAAGTTCTCGTGGGAGAGCATATCTCTATCTTCACTATAAGTGTTTTTATGTTTTCATTTCTTCCAACAATCTCCATTCAAATACTGAGGCGACAGTTTACGAGCTGGCTAGGAGCGAGTTTATCACCCCAGTTACAGCCTAGCTAGCGGGCGAACATAGTACCCCAGATTCAGCCAGTAGCAAACTGTCGAGTCGTGTTGAGTTAAAACTTCAGAGAAGAGTGGTTGTGTTTGTTGTTTCCCTGGAAGTGCAACTCAGCTTTTCTTCATTTTGCCTGTGAACGTTCCGTTCCGGAAAATACTTAATTAAAAAATATACGAAGCTGAAATTTCGCAAGAGCGACAGTTTAAACAAATCAGTCCGAGAATACGTTGTCACGCTCAAATATCGTCGCACATCGTAGTTGCACACACCAATATTTTATTAGTCTACTTTCGATTTTTGCAAAAAATGAAAGTAGACTTGTGAGATCAACACAGGGCGAAAAATTGTGTGTCTGTCTGTGTGTGTGTCTGTGAGTCTGTGTGTCTGTGAGTGTGTGTACTCTGAATGTCTGTCCCCCACTATCAATTCGAACACGGTGAAACTGAATTGAACGAAATTTGGTACAGAGGTAGCACTAGCAAAGGGCACCTCAGTGTCATGTTTTATATCGCCGCCATCTTGACGGAAACGTAATGACGGCCACCCAAATGTTCAAAGCTTAAATCAAATTACGACCAACCTAATCATCTGATCTCTACCAATTTTTGCAACATTATACCTTTATGTATGAAGAATCTTTTGACCAAACTACAAGGTCATCAGCCCAATAATTTGCGGATGGCGGCCATGTATGTGTGCAAATCGATTCCCCCTATCTATTCAAGCACGGTGAAACCGAATTGAATGAAATTTTGTACAGAGGTAGCACTAGCAAATGGAACCTCATATTCATGTTTAATATCCGTATAGCACGTTGTATTCCAACGAGCTACTACAACCAACATTCAATTATACTCCTTGAAAAGGACAAAGAGTTATAACAATACCCATGCATTTAGGAGAAAGTAGGCTATATGTTCTTTACCAAACATCTTGTTTTTATTTTGGACCAGCAACGCTGTAAAATGTTCGTATACTCGTATGTAAGCACTTGATCCGGCACGCTGGAAGGGAAAAATGATGATGATGATGATTAATAAAGCAGGAATCATGTGCGGAACTACCATATGGTCTGAGTATATGCGTGTTTGTATGGTAATTGTGGGGAAAGTGATCGAGGTAGCTTCCGAATTATGCCGTATAAAGCCCCTTTGCATAAGAATGTGTGGACGATAAAGGCATCCGCTACTTTCTCAAGAAGAGTGTTACAATGGCTCGTCTCATACACGAGCGATACTTAATATGACTGAATTCTCATAACTTCCACACCTCACCTCCATGTTTGGAGCGCGCGAAATTACATCCTGCATTGGCGTGAGAAGATCGAAGCCACAAGTAGCGTAGCATTGTTTGCTGACATCAAAATATTTTATGTAAATAGTTTCAAAAGAAAAGCTACAATCTGGCATTTTATTCTTCTTCCTTATTTGCTTCACCCAACTTTGGGGTACATGAAATCAATCACTTTTTATAGTTTTGAGCTTTCCTTTTGGCCCAGTATTGCCTCATCCTTTGAGATCTTGCATCCCTTTCTTCGGCAGAGATGTGGATCGTACGCTTTTGTCTGATTTTAACTTGGAACCGTTGTTTCTTATTCTTGGTGACGGTTTTGGTGTCGGTAATTTGTAGTTCTACGAGGTCTTTCTCAGTTTCCTTAAACCAAAGAGGTTTTGTATTTTTATTACAAAAGTAGTCGAAGACCTTTTTGTTTAGTATATTTGAATTAATTCGGGGAATGTGCCCATGAAGATCAATTCTCCGTTTTTTTTATTGTGTCCGAGAGTTATATTATTATTATTATATATTTCTTCGTTACGGACAATTATGGACCACGTTTGACAGATTTTACATTATTTGTTGTCTTCACTCTCTGCCAATATCTGTCCATTTATTATTATTTATTTTACACGTTACAGGCCTATTAGACCACGTGAAGCAATCATGACTTTTTGTTCTTCCTGTCTTTCCAGTACTCTTTCATTCGTGCACTAAAGGCCCTCTTCCTTTCTTCGGTCCACTTTGGTCTTTGGGCTGTAGGTGCTGCTCTCTCTGACAACACTTCCTACTTGTATATTTTGTGTCTAAATACGCTTTTGTCTATGACGTCTTCTGGGTCGAACTGTGTTTTTACCAGATCAATTTTGACTTGCATCATCCAGGGTGTAGTAATCCTGAGCCGCTGTATGTACCTAAGAATATTGTTGGATAGTCTGGTTTGTGGGAGTCTGCTGATGTGGCCGTAAAATTTTAGTCGCCTCTCTCTGATGTCTGCTGCGAGGTTGGACAATTTCTCTGTGGTGTCTCTGGAGTGAAACCTGTATCCTTCATCTGTGTGCTTTGGTCCAATTATTTTCCTTTTTATTTTCCTTTCCTCTGTAAGGATTTTTTCCAAGTCGCCCTTAGCGTGTAACGTCAATTATTATTATTGTTATTATTATTATTATTATTATTATTATTATTATTATTATTATTATTATTATTATTATTATATGACAAACATCTGCGATGGACCTGAATGGATGATCACTAACCTTGGAAAAAATCAGTCGAGTCACAAATTTCCGATATCTCGGTGAAGTCATCCAGCAGAATGGATTAGAAGAGGAAGCAATTAATGTCAGGATGAGGAAGTTAGACCAGGCATACCACATTACAAAGAATATCTATAACAAAAAGTCTATGAGTATAGGGGCCACGTTCCAACACTATACCAGAGTTGTAAAACCTGAGGGATTATATGCGTCCGAAACTTTGACCATGAATAGTAAAGGTCAAGCCGACCAACTGGAAAAAAGAGAGCGCATGTTATTAAGAAGAATCCTAGGTAATAGATGGGTTGATGGACAGTGGCGAATGAGAGCCAATGAGGACTTGTACAACAACATAGACCCTATCACAGCATCAATTAAGAAGAGACGGCTGCTATTTTACGGTCACCTTTTGAGGATGACTGATGATCGATTAACCAAAAGAATATGGAGTTTCATCAAGTCTAAGGCAACAAGGCCGAGATGGTTCGAGGAATGCGAAAAAGATCTCAGGCAAATTGGTATTCTAGACCGAGAAATTCGTGACAGGAACACATTTAGAAGATTGGCGAACAACTACCAAGGTTTTAAAATGGTATCAACTTCCGGAAGACGGAGAGGACCTTTGTCCGAAGAACATAAACAGGCACTCGTCGCTGGGGTCAGAAGATACTGGCAGGAAGTCAAAGCCGGAACAAGAACAAGACCTAGACACTAAAGTGAAGTTGGTTGTTACCTCGCAGTCCATAGAGGCTCAACTCGATGTATATATTATTATTATTATTATTATTATTATTATTATTATTATTATTATTATTATTATTATTATTATTTTAAAACGTTATGCACAACTAAGGAGCGCGATTGAACCCACCTAACCGATGATAATGAATTTTCATTCTTCACATCCCAAAATTTCCTCATTCTCTCACTATGATTTTTCTTCCTTTCTTCTGTCCTTGCACAGTCCAGGCCTGTCCCATAAAATTTTGTCTGTTGCGTTGATTTCTTGAAGATCGTTTTCAATTTCGATTATCCAGTTATTCTTGACTTTCTGTGAGGAGGGATCATTAAGTATCGTTTGAGTAAGTCTTTGATTGTCCATTCTTTGAATGTGTCCACAACATTTCAATCCTACTTTTATCCTATTTTCATTTATAAAAAATAAAAAAAGGCTTATGAGATCACCTTTTGTCCGTGTGTGTGCGTGTCGCCCACTAATAAAATCTAAACGGCTGGAGCGATTTCAATGAAACTCGGTAAGAACATACTACTATTTTGTTCGACCTACGACCGTGCTCTTCAAATTTTATTACGTCTCACCAACCCAACATGGCGGCTGAGCAAAATACTTCACCGGCATTCTATATCTCCAAACTACTACCGATATCTCCATGAAATTTTGTACAGTGATAAAGGGCACTACTAAAAGTTCACCTAGGTGACCTTCAGAAACCTTTCAAGAACAAAACGAACATTTCGTCCAAGCGAAGTTGAAACATTTAAATACACGTATCTCACGATTTAACCATTCAAATGCAATGAAACTTGCTACAACTAATGTTAATACACATTGTAATGCACTGACATCTAATTTAATTCAATTGTTCACATAACCTCAAGATGGCAGCTGTGTGAAATTTTAAAATAAAGTTTTTATGTACTGTGTCCTAATCATGCGATTCAACGTTTGAATAATAATCCTACGTAATAATCGTCATCTAACAGTATATAACTCTACGGCCTACATATATAAAATCCAACATGGTGGCCATCCGAAATATTTAGACGGTTCTCAATATCTACTAATCTATGACAGCAATCAAACTGAAATGTTGTATGTTGAAAAAGGCTATTAACATAAGTACACCTATGGGACTTTCAATAACCCGATGAGTACAAGTCCAATATGTTGGCAACGCGAAATTTAATAATTTAAATGGACGTTATTCACGATTTAACCAACTGAGCGAAGTAAAACTTGGTACAGTAAATGCTTGTACACATTTTAATCCACTGACATCTAATTTATTCCAGTTGTTTTATAGCCTCAAGATGGCAGCTGAGCGAAATTTTAAAAACCATTTTATGTGTCCTAATCATATCTTTGAAGTTTGAATAATAAACCTACGCAATAATCATTATCTAATAGTGCATAACTATGTGGCCTACATACAGTATATAAAAATCCAATATGGTGGCCATCCGAAATATTTAAACGGTTCTCAATATCTACGAATCTATTACAGCAATCAAACTGAAATTTTGTATGTGATATTAACATAAATAGGATATATAATAATGGGCTATTTAGTTCTTCACGGAACTACTTGTTTTAATAGTGTCTGATATTTTCTCGGAATGGTGTTATTATTATTATTATTATTATTATTATTATTATTATTATTATTATTGATTTAAGCCCACTAGGGAGCGCTTATGACTAGTTCTTCTTCGATGCTCTTTTCCGTTCCCAATATCTCTTGAGCCCTGCTGATAATTTCTCCTTTCTCTCCTGCGAGAGGGGCTTCCGACATTTAGGGACTCTAGGTGGTGGGGTCCAAGTCTCTATCATAGAACAAAATTTAGAACGATCTTCTACATCAAAGTTAGCAATTCCAGCCGAATCCAAGTCCTTTAGTACTTCATTAAGCCACAGGTGTTTAGTCTTGTAGCTTTTAACCAAGGAGAAGAACTTATTTAGCCTCCTACGTCGTATAGCCTACTGGTATTGGCTGATTCTAACTGTTGATACAGGTCAGAATTAAATTTCAAACGGTAGGTTCCATCTGGGAGCAATCTCGGGCCATGAATTTTCCTGAGGATACGTCTTTCGGCTTTCTCCAGGTCATCCATGGTGCCTTTTCTGTTCATCAAGAGGGTCTCTGCGGCGTACAGAAACTGTGATCTAACAGCAGTTCTATAGTGACAGATCTTAGCATTCCTCGAAATGCATTTCCTGTTATACAAATTGTGGGATAGTTGGTATGCTGCGTTGAGTTGGGTACGCCTTGCTAAGATGGAAGTGCCATGTCTACCATTAGGGTGGACCCCTTCACCAAGATAACGAAAGCGATTGACTCTTCCAATCGTTCCATGTATGGTCGTCATAGGGGTGTTTCCAGAGTGCCGATTCTCAAAGTACTTGGTCTTATCGTGAGATATCTGTAATCCAGACTTCACCGCTATCTCGTGCAGGGCTTGGACAGCCATGCCAGCATCCATAGAGTTGTTGGCTAAGGTTGCAATGTCATCTGCGAAGGCAAGGCACCTGATCTCGATTCTTCGGGTCCCAGTTCCAATGGCAACTGGTTTGATTCCCAGATTCTTCAGTGTGCATTCCCAGGTCTTGTTGACTGTATCAAGAACCAGATTTAACAGAATAGGTGAGAGGCCATCACCCTGTCGTACTCCGGTTTTGATCTTGAAACTCCGAGATAGTTCTCCTCTGAACTTCACCTTAGAGGTTGTATCCGTGAGAGTCTGTTTGATGAGGGTGCGTGTGTTATAATCCACACCTCGTTTTTGGAGTATTGAGAAGAGTGTCAGGCGGTCGATGGAATCATTATAATTAATATTTTTAATTTTGATTTTTATTCTTAATATTTAATTTTATTCTTATTTTCATTTTCATTTTTATATTTATCTTTTTATTTTTTATTTTATTTTATTTTATTTTATTTCTTTATCTTTACCTTTAATATGATGGTTTAGCCCAGTTACTTTTTTAGTTACAGCCTGGTTTGGTCTCAGTAAGGAACCATCTGCACTGAAATACACTACATGTAAATCACACTGTACTGTACATATGTCCCACACAACATTCATTTCATGTCAGCGCTCTTCACGAGTCTCCTTCATTTGTTTAATGAGCTAAGTTGGCTTCTTAATCCACTTCGAGTCTTGCTGAGTGACGTACCGGGATATTTTCTCCATGGAACTTCCTCTAGATATGGCATGTGCTTAACAGAACATCCTTCTGTAGTTCTGTGTTTATCTGTGGATACAGATTCACTACTGACAGTTTGTTGTTGTTTCTGTTGTTAATTCATTTTAGGGTCTTGGGACATCTTGGCCATCATTCCCGTGTAGTTGGGTGTGGGTTGAATTTGGCAGAATACTGTGGAGGGCTTTAGGTATAACACCAGTACAAGATACGAGTATTAAATGGTAACCGTAGCGATAGCGAGACAACCAACTCTCGCAATAGGTGGACTGCCATGCTCCGCCCATCGCATTCCCCCTTGCATATCCTCCGTGTGAAGGCATGCGCGAACCTACTTCACAGACTTAGTTTATCAGTTAGTTATTGTTGTGCGCGAACCTACTTCACAGACTTCGTTAGTTAGTTAGTTATTGTTTTTAAGGGGTGGAACTACGAGGTCATCTGCCCCTAAATTCACAGACTTCATGCATGGGGTATAACTATCATTGGCATAGCGGTCAAAGGCATGCAATTTGCGTGCAACAGGCGAGCTAGTATTCTTGGGGTGTTCATATACAGTAGAAGAGGTTGTAGATCATAAACAATTAGTTCCGTGAAGATAGCCTATTTTCATATATTGCCTCTATCAACAGACATAATTTCAGTTTGATTGCTGTAATAGATTCGTAGATATTGAGTTAGAGTTATATACTATTACATGAGGATCATTGTGTACGTGTAGTATTCAAACTTCAATCCCATGATTAGGACACAAGAAATAAAAACGAGATTTTAAAATTTCACACAGCCGCTATCTTGTGGTTATGAAAACAATTGAAGAAAATTTGATGGTAGTGGATTAAAACTTGTATGAGGAAATACCGTACCAAGTTTCACTGCACTCGATTGATTAAATCGCGAGAACCGTCCATTTAAACATTTGAATTCCGCGCCGCCACCATGTTGGATTTGTGCTTACCGGGTTATTGAAAGTCCCATAGGTGAACTTATGTTTATAGCCTCTATCAACATACAAAATTTCAGTTTGGTTGCTGTCATAGATTAGTTTATATTGAGAACCGTCTAAATATTTCGGATGGTCGCCATGTTGGATTTTAATATATGCAGGCCATGGAGTTAACTTATGTACTATTAGATGAGGATTATTGCGTAGGTTCATTATTTAAACGTTGACTTCAATCTCATGATTAGGACACAAGAAATAAAATCTTAATTTTAAAATATTGCACAGCCGCCATTTTGAGGTTATGTAAACAATTGAACTAAATTAGATATCAGTGCATTACTATGTGTCCAAAAATTTGCTGTACCAAGTATCACTGCGTTCGGATGGTTAAATCGCGAGAAAGGAATATTTAAACTTTCCTTGGCCGCCATGTTCGTTTAGTACAAAACAGGTTTTTGAAAGTCACCTAGGAGAACTTCTAGTAGTACCCTTTATCACCGTACACTACTTCAGGGTGATGGTTGGTTCCTCAGTTTAGGGGCTGTGACAACGCGGTCATGTCAGTAGTAGTTTCGGAGATATGGAATGCCGGTGAAATATTTCGTACAGCCGCCATGTTTGATTGGTGATACGTAATAAAATTTGAAGGGCACGTCCAGTGTCGACCAAATTAGTACTATAGTCTTACCGAGTTTCATTGAAAACGCTCCAGCCGTTAGATTTTATTAGGGGGGACACGGCCACGGACGCACACACACACACACACACACCCTATACACATGGACAAAAGGTGATCTCATAAGCCTATTTTTTCATAAATGAAAATAGGCGAAAAATAGGATAATTATACCTGATAAGATGTACTGGAGATGTCGTTAATTCACTTTATGAGCTTGGGGCATATCGATTGTGTTATTCGGTGCGTGTGTTGGTGTTGTGGAATTGCTTACCGAAGCACAGACTATTGTGGCGTGTTCAAGGTCATCGCATTAAGAGTGTAATTTGAAAATATGAGTGTATGTTTTGAGACGCCATGAAATTGGGCTTGTTTCAACAGAGATGTTTGGCTCAAGTTTGCTGTAATAGCGAATGTGCAAATGGTTTGTTTGAAAATGAATGATGACCGTTCTAAATGTCACTGAGCACCTAGTGTCAGTCAGACATCTGATGAAACGCTCACTATTAAATAATGCTCTCATACTACAGACTGATGACTCAGCGCACGCGTGGTGGTGTTGCATGAAGAGTGTGACGTCCCTAATTAAGGGGGCTCATAGCCATCACGACACTGTTACGATTCAACGATCTACACATAAATTACATTTCAAACATAATCTGAAAACTTCGGGGTTAGTAGGTTGGTTCTTTAGCTTATGGACTGCGATAACGCGGTCATGTAGCCCCGTGTACTTTGGGTGTGTGTGTAGAATCTGTCTGATAACCGGCGTTAATTGTGATGGCTGTATTAGTGTGTGTTATCTGTTTTAATTCAAGTAAGGACTGCAGACGATAATTTCAAGTAGTTTCTACTTTCGCTACCAAATGCTACCGTGCATGACACCTAGCTTGCGGACTTGGCTAATAGATGGCATCGCAGTCAGCACCTGGAGGCGAACGTCGGAACTAATAGAGCCTTATCAATTCTAACCTAAACAGACAAAATATGTATTGTATTCATCAAGAGATGGTAAACAGGCAACATTAATAGAAGGCAAACAATATTTGATGTTGTAGTTACAGCTTCACAGCCGAGTATAGGCCGGACGTTTGTTTTAGACGATTGCCCTTGACCTTGAAGCCTGCTGGTGAGCCTACACACACTCACTCTCTTACCCTATCACTTCACGCTGTCACCACCGATCTGATGTAATGGAATTTAAGACTTGAGCAGACAGTACAGTCCACATCGAAGTATTGTGTGACGCAGAAGTACACGTTACATATTTACGAACAGAACGTCATTATATTTGCCAATGACTGTACTTCAGAAGGAGTGTGAGACAGCTTTGTAAATCATCGGACCGCTTGGGGCTGCTGATAACAACACAGGTACTGTAGTAACTCGCCTCCAGGCTTCCATTATGATGTTTCACTCGTCTAAAACAAACGTCCGGCCTGTACTTATAGTTCATTTCCGTATATTAGTTTACAATTCTATTCAGGACGGGATTTACCAATAGTCCCCATAGGCCCTGGCCTAGGGGCGCACAATGCTGAAGGATGCAAAATTAATCCGCACGTTCTTTTGTCAGAAAATTTCCATAAATTGTTATAATCTTGTTGCACTTCAAAGAGTTCTTTTTACAGTTTAAAAATAGACTGAACATACTCCTACTACTTATGATTTTTTTAAACAAATTTCGTATAATTTTATGATTTAAATTAAACTTTCCAAAATTTTGACACTTTTCCAATTTATATTGTGGCCATCATTTTCCAACAAATGTTTTGTAACGGCAGATTTTTTTTTTCGACTTCAGCTTTAGAACAGGAATGTTTTATGATTTATTAGGAGAAAATGTAAGTCTTGAATATTAATATCAGTTTAATTTGAATAATTCGTTATGCATAGTTGTAGGTTGTATGATGCAGTTTATAATTATGCATATGTGAATATCTGTAAGTGAATAATGAGTCTTAAATGGTTTAAACGTATTTTAATATCTCGTTGGCCTATTTATTTATAGTTTATATATACAAATTCAACAGTTGATTCTCTCATTATTTTAATTTATTGAACTGATTTTACTTCACGATACATCGTCATCTTGGCCGACAAGCCTGAGGATTTGAATGAGTTTTTGAATGGTATGGATTCCGTCTTACGGAAGGAATTCATGATGAAAATTAATAAATGTAAAACAAAAATACTGGAATGCAGCCGAAATAAATCAGAAACCTCTATGGAGATCAAATTGGCAGGTGAAAAAGCTGAAGGAAGTAGGAGACTTCTGTTACTTAGGAAGCAGAATAACCAGTGATGGACGAAGCAAAGAGGATATAAAAAGTAGGTTGGCTCAGGCAAGGAAAGCCTTTCTACAAAAAAGGAATCTGTTGACATCGAATATAGATTTAGGTATTAGAAAGTCATTTTTGAAAGCCTTTGTCTGCAGCGTGGCGCTCTATGGAAGTGAAACTTGGACTATTGGTGCAGCAGAAAAGAGGAGAATTGAAGCATTTGAAATGTGGTGTTACACTAGAATGTTGAAGATCAGATGGGTAGATAGGGTTACAAACGAAGAGGTATTAAGGCGAGTGGGAGAGGAGAGATGTTTCTGGCGACTGCTAATGAAGAGAAGAGATAGGTTGGTAGGACACATACTAAGACACCCAGGAATAGCAAGCTTAGTTATGGAAGGAAGGGTCGAGGACAAGAACTGTAGGGGTAGACCAAGGTTAGAATATGTTAAACAGATAGCCTCTGATGTAGGATGTGGTAGCTATGTAGAGATGAAACGATTGGCTCAGGACAGGGAGGCATGGAGAGCTGCATCAAACCAGTCAAAAGACTGACGACTCAAACAACAACAACAACAACATTAGCATAAAATAAAAATACCTCCACAAAGACCTTTCTGAGGCCTAAATTCTCCGCCTTTCACGATGGTATGAAGAGGGGGCGGCAAAAAACCACGGGCCTAGGAGCGCATAAAATCTAAATCCGGCCCTGATTCTACTGCTTAAGTGTATCACAGCAATAGTAGCTAGGCTACACCTTCATAGATTAGTTTGGGAGAGAAATACTGTTTTGATGATGGGATAGTCATTCCTAAGTTTGGCAACATTAAAATCAATAAAGAAATTAAATAAAAATAAATAGTTCTTTTTCGGTGCTTAACGCCTTAATATTTATCAGTAATAATTACCACACTTACGAAGTTTCCTAACGGGGTTTCTTGGATTTTTTTATTTTTTTATGGGCTGAGACTGTCTGTCAGTGTGACTAGGTTTGGAAGTGTATTTTAGATCTAATAATAATATCGTATGGCCTCAGGAGCCGGGTGCATGCTTTGATATTTGACACCCAGAGGGCAGCTTGCATGTCGAATTTCGTCGTTCCTTGGAACGCTATGAAAGTCAAGGAGGTTAGATATCTAAGCTCCTTAACACTAGGGGCCGATAACCCAGATGTTAGGCCCCTTAAAACAACAATTATCATCATCATCATCCTTGACACTATAGCACTTTCTAGTAGAGAAAGGAGGAACTTTGTGTTGGCGGAAAATCCTCAGATAAATTTTGCCATTATTAACACGGCCTACTGAATCCAAATGGGTTCTTTAACATGCCAACAACGTATGACATGCATGCCGTAGTTTTTGTCGCATTTCAAAAATCACTTACCATGGTCAGGAGTGAACCTGCAAGCTTGGGGTTGGTAGTCCGACATGATAACCACTCACCCACCGTGGCAAGCTATTATAGAGTTATTTGTCTTGCATATTTTGATCTGATGATGCTCGCTTGACCAGCAAAGTACAGTAGGGTATGTCATTCCTTCCTATTGTCATTTTCCAATAGTTCATTACAATATATACAGGGTATAACTAAATACGTGGGAAAGCTCCGGGGATCCGATAGAGGGCCTGACAACAAGCAAAACATGTCCTGTGAACATAAATGGTGTATTTGCTTTCGTTTCCGTGTTACAAGTATTGTTTGTGGTGTACATAACACAGACTGCTTCACTATGCAGGTTGGTCATTTGTGTTGATAAAGTGTACGTTACTACTTACAGTTCTCTACAGAACGTGCTCAATATTGCTACCACGAGCTGTAATGTGCAGCATCACTGACTGTCTCACACGCTCCCATATTCCCGGCGTATGTCGTATCTGCTGGCATCCTTGCTATATTCGCTGACGCAGCATGGCCACGTTATGAATAGGTGTGGCATACACAATGGCCTTTAAATGTCCCCGTAAGTACAGGGTCATTATATATGTGCACCCCGAACATTGGCAAGATAAGCCGGCTTTGACTGGCGCAGATCGCGGGTGCGGGTACACGGTTCAGCCAGTGGTTGGTGTGCACTTTTGCACTTTTACCAAACATGTTCAGTAATGTGTACTTACAGTGCTCATATCCGACAATGAAAATGTCCTCCCCCTCCTTGTAACACACACCTGGTATCTTCTGGTGAAAGAATGGACAACAATCTCATCTAATTTTTGTTCTGTAAGAACACAACGTTGTGTGTTAACTTGTTTTTATTATTTACGGAGTCTGTTTTCTTGAATCGTTTAGCGAACCTCCTAATTGTACTGGCATTAGTCACAGGTCTTCCTGGAAATTTGATTCGAAATTTTCATCTTGTTTCAGAACAAGATTTTCTGCTTTTCATATACGAATTATGGATATACACACGTTCGTACAATGTGAATTGGAGTCTAGACATGACCAACAATCACAGTTAATCTCAAAACTCCATAAACTTACAACACTAACGTCTAAGCTTTGCAGATACACGTGCATTTGATGACAAAACACGTGTGAACTAACGATATGAGTCAGCGGAGCGCGCCACCACCGGCTGAACTGAGTACGCGTGCCCGCGATCTGCGCCAGTCAAAGCCAAGTTATCTTGCCGTGTATTTTGGGACGCACATAGATAATCAATGACCCTGTAGAAGTTCAATGGGTTGAGATCGGGAGAATGAGCAGGCCACGGTGAAAGACGGCAACGAATGCACATACACCATTAGTTTACAGGACATGTTTTGCTTGTCGTTAGGTCCTCTATCGAATCCCCAGAGCTTTCCCACATATTTAGTTACAGGTATATCTTAATCACATATTTTTTCAGGTTATTTTTTCACATATTCCAGTAATTGGAATGATTTTGTGTTGACCGACTGAATGTTACAATATCAATCGATGTAACATTGCAAAATTCAGTGGCAGCTGGAGGATAATTGTTGTGGGTGTTGCACTATTTTAAAGAGGGGTGAGGGAAGGGGAAAAGACTGATTATTATCATAGAAGACAGTCAGCTTCGGTGTAGCTTGCCACGGTGGGTGAGTGGATAGCGTGTCGGTCTACTAACCACAAGATTGCAGGTTCGCTCCTGGCCATGGTAAGTGATTTTTGAAAGGCGGCAAAAATACGACACGCATATCATACGATGTTGGCAAGTCAAAGAACCCATTTGAATTCAGTAGGCCGTGTTCATAGTGGCAAAAATAATCTCGGGAGTTTCCGCCAAAAAAAAAAGTTCCTCATTTCTCTACTAGAAAGCGCTATAGTGTTCAAGGAGCTTAGATATCTAACCTCCTTGACTTTCATAGTGATTCAAGGAACAACGAAATTCGGCATGCAAGCTACCCTCTGGGTGTCAAATTACAAAGCTTGCACACGGCACCCGAGGCCATACGATATTATTATTATTATTATTATTATTATTATTATTATTATTATTATATTAGCTTCGGTGTCGTAGTCCGTAGCATGTTGAGCTTCTATGCCCAAGATCGCGGGTTCAAACCCGACCGAAGTCATCGGAAGGGGAAGTAAAACCAGTGGGCCCATGTCATAGATTTATGGCATGTGAAAGTACCTTCCACTAACTACAGGGTCATTATTTGTGCGCGCGTCAACACGGCAAGGTAAGCCGGCTGTGACAAGCACAGATAGCGACCATGTGCACCTGGTTCAGCCGGCGATCGGCGCGCACTTTCCACACTTTTACCAAACATGTTCAATAATGTGTACTTACAATGCTAATAGACGATGCTGAAAATGTCCTCCCTCTCTTGTAACACACACCTGACATCATCTGATGAAAGAATGTCTGTCAAATCTTTTGTATTATTTACGGAGCCTGTTTCCTTGAATCGTTTAGCGAGGCTCCTAATTTTACTGGCATAGGCACATGTCTTCCTAGAAACTTGATTCGAAATTTTCGTCTCGTTTCATAACAAGATTTTCTGCTTTTCATATACGAATTATGGATATACACACGTTCGCGCAATGTGAATTGGTGTCTAGGCATGACCAACAATCACAGTAATCACAATACTCACTAAACGTGCAACACTAACGTCTAAGCATATACGCTATGGTCTAAGCTTTGCAAACACACGCCCATACGAATGAAAAAATACGTGTGAACTAACGATATGAGTCTGCGAGGCGCCAACCGCTGGTTGAATCGGGTGCGCGCGGCCGCGATCTGCGCTAGTCACAGCCGGCTTAGCTCGCCGTGTTTACTGGCGCGCACACACATAATGGCCCTGTATAATAGTGTCTGTCAAGTTTCAACATTCAGCACCAGGTGCCGGTTGCGATGGCATCTAGTAACCAAGTTCACAGACAGGTGTCGTTCGGTAGCAAAAGTAGGAACTACTTGAAATTGATCGTCTTCAGTCCTTATCTGAATTACAGATAACAAACACTATTACAGCCATCACAATTAACACTCATAATTATGGTACAACTCAGTTTACAAGGTACGGATTTGATAATCAAGTACCCTGTAAACCTATTACTGAGATAAAAATAACCTAACAATATGGTACGTATCCAGCAGCACTGCCTTCTGGATTCTGGCAATCAGGTGTTTCATTTTCAGTTCCTCCAAAGCCATCGTCAACGTCTTTGGAACAAGTCCCGTGGAAGAGATCACCACTGGCAAAATCCTCACGCATTTTATTATTATTATTATTATTATTATTATTATTATTATTATTATTGTTATGGATTACGATAGTGGTGTTGATGATTTGGTGTGTATAGAATGAGCATTTGCATGAGAAGAAGGTATCATTGGTTTGTGTTATAATTGGGAACAGGTCAGTGTACATTTCAGTTAATATAAATATCTCTGTTGGTGCAATATACATTTTTGGTTATTTTATCGCTTGTATATTGTAATGTCATAACCTATTTGAGGTTAAGAAGTGGTAGTATCATCTCAAACAAACGAGCTCGAAATATCATATTTGGCCCAAGTAGAGGTTAGGGTATTGTTAGTACAAGGTCTTGCCGTAACTTCCAAAGCCGTCTGGTATTAGTAGTAGTTAAGGTTCTGTCGCCAGGAGGCGGCAAGGGCATTTAGACCTCTCTGTTTCGGCGGACATTTTTAACCCGTAGCATTGCCATGGAGGAAATACTGAGTCAACGAGCATTGGATGCCGATAAGTTCACCGTCTTAAGACAGCAGATATCGGACAATGAAAACAAAGAACAGGAGTATCTTGACATTGCTAAGGCGCTTTTGGAGAGCATTTTGGCTATCCCCCAAAAGAATATGAAGCTGGAGATTCAAGTTGGGTTGAAAAAATTGCAGGAGGCTTTAGATGCAGGGAGTACTAGTCGGAGATCCTGGAAGAAAGCCAGAGAGTTGCTGTTGCTTCAAAAAAAAAGGACCTTTCTTCAAGAGCGGAGGTATTGTCTCCGATATCTTCGGGAAAAATTCCAGAGAACACTGAAAAGTAGGAATGGACAAGAGTTCAACCCAAGAAGAAGAGGAAACAACAGAGTAATGAAATTGAAAATACTCAGCAGCGAGTAGAAGAGGTTCAAACTGTGGTCATGAACCCTGCAAGAAAGGAAGAAGGGAAGAGGCCTAAACCAAGAAGGCGCCTTGAAGCTGTTCTTATTCAGCCAGCAAAAGACAGATCCTTTGCGGATGTACTTAAAGATATCCGTAGCAAGGTCAAACCAGAGGACAGTGGCGTGGGCATTAAGTCAATTAGGAAGACCAGGTCTGGAGATGTTCTTCTTGAATTGAAGAAATCTACGACGTGTGAGGGTCGAGAAAACCTTAACAAATCGTTGAGAGAGGCTCTTGGTCAGGATGAAGATGTCAAAACGTTGACCCCCCGAATAACTCTGGAGGTGCGGGATTTAGACTGCATCACGACTATTGCAGATGTGGAGGAGGCGGTCAGACGGGACATTAAAACACTTAGGGAGAAGTCAAAATCTTTGTCACGGAACCCAATAGCAGAAGTCAGAAAATGGCTATTATACATTTAGCAGAGCAAGATGCCCGTAAACTTCTGGAAGAGGAAAGAATGAAAGTGGGATGGATATATGGTAGGGTAAGGGAGAGAGCAATGATAACTCGCTGTTTCCGTTGTCTGTCGTATGGACATCTTGCAAGGAGTTGTAATGGCCCTGATAGGAGCAAACTCTGTTACAAGTGTGGAGATGCCAGACATAAAGCATCAGACTGTAAAGGTGAAGCACGACGTGTGCTATGCACGGAGAAGGAGGTTCATGACACCAAACGGAACCATGTTCCTGGTTCAGGCGCCTGTATAGTGTTTAGGGAAGCTCTCGAGAAGGTTAAAATCGGCAAAAAAAATGGTGAGAGTTCTTCAAGGAAATGTTCACAGAAGTTTGACTGCCAATGATCTCTTGACACAATTGGCATTTGAAATGGAAGTGGATATTTTTCTCCTGAGTGAGCAATATCAGAACAGGGACCATCATGGGTGGTTTGCGGACAACCTTGGAACAGCCGCAATTTTTATTCCGGATCTGGGAAAATATCCAGTGACAGATCTAGGTTCTAAGGATGGTTTCGTCTGGGTTAAGAATGGCACGCTTACGTACGTGAGCTGTTACTTCACTCCGAACGAGCCCATTGCTGACTTCCAGAACAAGTTGGATAGCCTTGAGGACACATTGCGTGGTATGGGAAATAACCTTATTGTAGCTGGAGATTGCAATGCCAAGGCCTTGGAATGGGGTATGCCTGATGTAGATTCCAGAGGACGTCGTATACTGGAAATGGTTGCAAGGTTAGGATTGTCGACCGTAAATGTTGGAAATACGCCTACCTTTCGACGACCTGGCTGCAATGGAACCATACCAGATGTGACTTTAGCGTCAGACGATCTTTTGCCAAGAATATCTGAATGGCTGGTGATTGAGGACTACACAAGAAGCGATCATCAGTATGTTACTTTCTGTGTACTTCAGCAAAATCGACAACAAAGCGCTGTCATACGCAAACCATCATACTGGAATCCCACAAATATGGATAAAGAAAAGTTCTGTGAGGTAATACAGAGAGGAATGGTGAAAGTTGAAACGAGTTGCTCTTCATTTGAGGGGAGAGAGGCGGCGGATAAATGGGTAGAGAACACTATATTGCTTATTCATCAAGCCTGCAATAAATCCATGTGCAGGAAGAAAACGCGAAAACACAAACAGCCAGCATACTGGTGGACGGAGGAAATTGCTGATATGAGGCGACACTGCCTGAGGATGAGACAAAGGGCACATAGAGCGAGAGGAAGAGAAGAGGCAGCCTTATTCTCCGAATATATAATTTTCAAAAGAAAAATATGGTCCATTGAGCCATTATATATTTAAACACAAATTGTGCTAAATGTTCCGGCATAACTCAACAAAATGACAGTGTTTCGCCCCGGTGTGCAATTGGGCTCTTCAGTGTGTACTATACAGTGTCTTGGTGAGGTGTGCTTTAACCAACTGAAGAGCCCAATTGCACACCGGGGCGAAACACTGTCATTTTGTTGAGTTATGCCGGAACATTTAGCACAATTTGTGTTTAAATTATTCTCCGAAGACCACAAATCAGCAAGAAAGGCGTTTCGGGATGCAATTAAAAGAAGTAAAGCTGACAAATGGTGGGAAATGGTCAAAGAAGTTGACAACGATCCTTGGGGACTAGGATATAAGATTGTATTGAAGAGACTTGGAACTTTTTCTAATCCAATAATGGATGCACACACTATGGACGAAATAGTCAGTACGCTGTTTCCGGAACATCCGGAGAGGATTGATGAAGCTGATGATTGCATTGATATTGAAGAAATACCATTGTTCACCGAGGAAGAATTATTGAAAGCGATTAATTCTATCAGGAACAAGAAGGCTCCTGGACCAGATGGGATTCCAGCAGAAGCACTTAAGGAGGCAGCAAGAGCTTGCCCGCGACTCCTTTTGAACATGTATAACGCATGTCTGAAGGCAGGCGTTTTTAGTGCCTGCTGGAAGAAGGCCAGACTAGTTCTTATTAGCAAAGGAAAATTGGGAGGAAATTTGCCTTCATCATACAGGCCATTATGTATGCTGGATACGGCTGGAAAAGGATTAGAAAAACTATTACAGCCTAGAATATTGATGGCAGTTCAATCAGCTGGAGATCTATCTGCCCAACAATACGGCTTTCGGAAAGGGCACTCGACTATTGATGCTGTGCGGGTAGTTGTAGAGACTGCAAACAGAGCTCAGATGGGTAACCATTACTCACGTAAAGTTACGCTACTTGTGACTCTAGATGTGAAGAATGCCTTTAACTCTGCCCAGTGGAGTGACATTTTGGTGGCACTTCAAGATAAATTTAGACTACCGAGATACCTCATGCGGATAATGAAGGATTATCTAAAGGACCGTATTTTGCAGTACGATACTGAGGAAGGACATAGGACTAAAAGATTAACCGCTGGGGCAGCTCAAGGTTCTATTCTTGGGCCAGATATCTGGAATATTGCATACGATGGCCTGCTTCGGCTGAAGATGCCCGAAGATGCAATATTGGTAAGATATGCTGATGATGTTGCTGCTCTGATTGTGGCTCGTGATATAGAGCTGGCGCAACTGAAACTCAATCAGGTAATGCGACGTGTCACAGATTGGATGACGGAACATAAGCTGTCATTAGCAGACCATAAAACGGAGATTGTTGTGCTGACGAGAAGGAGAATCAACACTCTTGTACCAATGCAAGTGGGAGAGACGATGATTAATTCATCAAGGAGTACGAAGTACTTGGGTGTGACGCTAGATACTAAGCTCACATTCTGGGCCCATATTCAAAGAGTGACGGATAAAGCAGCAAATATCTTGACCGCTTTGAGCCGATTAATGGGCAATTCAGAAACTAACCTCCGATTGGTCACAGGGAGGGTAGTGGGGGGAGTAGCGCGCCATCTGTGCATTCACGCGCTCAGCAGGTCAGTCGGCAGCAAGCCGTAGTCGAGTGAACATCGTACCTGCGCTAGTTTAGTTTTTGTGGCAGTTTGAAATGTGTGCTGCAATAGAAAATCCCGCCAAATGTGAAGTGCGTGCTGTTATACGGTTTTTTACAGCCAAAGGATACTCTGCAGCAGCTATTCATCGTGAGCTTTGTGCCGTGTACGGACCAAAAGTTATGAGTGAAGGAGTTGTCCGTGAATGGGTACGTTTATTTAAAAGTGGACGAGAAAACGTTCATGATGAAGAGAGGAGTGGTAGGCCATCCTTGGTGACTGACGAACTCGTTCAGACAGTTGATGCAAAAGTTCATGAATATCGACGTTTCACAATGGCGGAGTTGTCTACTAATTTTCCACAGATTTCTAAGACTCTTTTGTACGAGATAGTGACAGCAAGATTGGGTTACCGTAAGTTCTGTGCACGATGGGTGCCCAAAATTCTTACCGACCACCACAAAACTCAAAGAATGGCCTCTGCATTAGACTTTCTGTCACGTTATGCGGACGAAGGAGAACCATTGTTAAACAGAATCGTGACCGGTGACGAAACCTGGATTAAGTACTCGTACGTGAACCCTGAGACAAAAGAACAATCAAAGATGTGGGCACATTCAGATTCGCCTACCAAACAAAAAAAAGCCCGGCAAGATTTTTCTGCCAGAAAACTGATGGCAACGGTGTTTTGGGATGCCAAAGGGGTGTTGTTGGTTGAATTCATGGAACGTGGGACGACCATTAATCAAGACGTGTACTGTGAAACACTAAAAACATTACGACGGGCTATACAGAACAAACGCCGTGGTATGCTGACTTCCGGTATCGTTTTTTGCACGATAACGCCCGTCCGCACTCTGCTCGCAGAACAACAGCCCTTCTTGAGTCCTTCAAGTGGGACGTTTTCAACCATCCACCTTACAGCCCAGATCTGGCGCCAAGCGATTATCACCTCTTCATGCATATGAAGAAATGGCTCGGGTCCCAGCGGTTTGATGACGACGAAGAGCTCAAAGATGCGGTCACAGGCTGGCTCAAGGCACAAGCGGGTGATTTTTATGCAGAAGGAATTTCAAAGCTTGTGAAGAGATACGATAAGTGCCTCAATCGTTATGGAGACTATGTCGAAAAATAGTGCAAAGATGTAGTTGTAAGATGTATATATTAAAATATTTTTACTTAACTTGGTGTATTTTTTTCAATCAACCGGAGGTTAGTTTCTGAATTGCCCGGAGCTGAGATCTGGGCTGAGTCCTTACGGTTCGAGAAATATCGTAAAATGATAGCAGCAGTACAACGAAGTGGAGCACTGAGGATCTCATGTGCATATCGCACTGTTTCAGAGCCTGCTGTTCTAGTGGTAGCGGGAGTAGCACCAATTGATTTACTTGCCTTAGAGCAGGGGTCTCCAAACTTTCCAGCCTTAGGGCCATACTGATTACTCCAGGAAGTTCCGAGGGCCAAAACCATATTATCATTGTTGCCGGTGGTAAAAAGTGAAATAGTCCACTCATGAAAAAAAAGACCGAAAAAGTACGCAACGTTGAAAAAAGGCTGCAAATCGGACTAAAGTCCGCAAAACGGCAACACTGCATATTATTAATTTTACTGTCATTATCTGTAATTTCTAGATTAGTCGTAGAGTACGAGCCATGAGGAGTAACGTGACACGACAACTGGTGGACACAAGCGGAAATAGGTAGTACCTTCTATCGCTAACAGATGGCGCTAATAGCACGTACAGAGTAATCTCGTTGGTTCGAGAGAGTTCTGGTGTCTTCCACCCACTTCTAGATGGCAGTAATTGGAATATATAAGAAGGCTAGTTGCGCAACCACAAGTCAGTTCCTATGACACTGTTGTGAAATAAAATAGTGCGTACCTCCTTAAAACGTGTTTGTGCGTGTTTAAGTTTAAGACATCTTTGTAACAGTATTTTGATTTGAATTGTTGCTTTTGTGTGTGATTTAGTAATATGGAAAAGAAGCGAAAAATTGATAGTGAATGCAGAAAATTCAAAGATGAGTGGAACATTCAGTATTTCGTAATTGAGTCCAGTAACAAGGCGCTATGTTTGATTTGCAATGAAAGCATAACCGTTCTCAAGGAATATAACATTAAACGTCATTATGAAACAAAACATTTTCAAAATTACTCAAAATATACAGGAAGTTTGCGGACAGAAAAATTCGAAGCTATGAAGCGCGGATTAAAATCGCAGCAATCTTCATTTACAAAACTCAAAACCGAACAAGAGGCTGCAACTCGTGCCAGCTTTCGTGTGGCTCTTGAAATTGCAAAACGTGGAAAACCATTCACCGATGGAGAAATGATCAAAGAATGCATAATTGCAGCAGCCGAAGAAATGTGCCCTGAAAAGGTAAATTTATTAAAAACTGTCAGTATGTCAGCAAACACTGTGGCTCGAAGGGTAGAAAACATCGCTGAAAATATATCCTCTCAACTGTTCGACAAAAATGGAGGTGTTGAGTGGTTTTCTTTGGCCTTGGATGAGTCAACGGATGTGTCAGATACTGCTCAGGTGTTGATTTATATTCGAGGAGTAGATAAAAGCTATGAAGTGCATGAAGAACTTCTTGATATGTATAGTATTCATGGCACAACTACTGGTACAGATATTTTTAAAGGAGTTGAAATGGCCATTAATCAAAAGAACCTTCGATGGAAAAACTTGAAATGTATTACAACTGATGGAGGCAAAAACATGAGTGGGAAAGATAAAGGAGTGGTCGCTCTTGTGTCAAAGGCTGTAGAAAATGACGGTGGTTCAAAACCATTAGTCTTACATTGTATCATTCATCAACAGTCTTTGTGCGGAAAATGTTTGGATATGTCTGAAGTTCTGAAACCAGTCATATCAACTGTTAATTTTATGAGATCTTTTGGGCTGAATCACCGACAATTCCGACAATTTATTGAAGAGATTGGAGAAAATGACTTACCTTATCATACTGCCGTACGTTGGCTTAGTTGTGGGAAAGTCCTTCCGCGCTTTTTTGAACTTCGAGCAGTGATCGATTTTTTTTTTTAATGAAAAGCATCGCCCTCTTACTGAATTACAAAACAACGCATGGCTGTGGAAGTTAGCATTCTATGTTGATTTGACAAAACATGTGAACGAACTAAATTTGAGATTGCAAGGAGAAAACCAGCATCTTCCTGATTTATACACTAATATCAAATCATTCCGGAAGAAATTGATACTGTTTCAATCACAACTACGAAGTAAATGTTTTTCACATTTTAAAACATGTGAAATATTCAGCCACACCACTGAGACTGAGTTTCCTATCGATTTTGCAATCGAAACTTTGAGTGCTTTGAAAATAAATTTTGATACTCGTTTCTCGGACTTCGATGCCTTTGCGAATCAAATTAAGATTTTTCAGGATCCTTTTGATACTGACATTGAAACCCTAGCCCCAGAACTTCAAATGGAAATGATTGAACTACAGTGCAGTGATATAATTAAGAACAAATATCAAAACTCATCTTTGTTGGAATTATATAAGAGTCTTCCACTTATTTATTTAATCGTATGGTGATACAATACAGAATACAAATAAGACAAAATTAAACTTTAAAGTCCTTCCTTTTCAACCATTCGGTTAGACTAGGTGTGAGATCAAACAAGTCGTCAGGAATTCCAGGGTATGAATGAAGAGGACAGCGTAGGACCAGGTGTTCAATCGTCTGTTCTTCTAAGTTACATTCACACATTGGTGAACTGATCCAGCCCCACTTGTACCTGAAATAATTACAACACCCATGTCCAGTCCTCAACCTGTTGATACGGCACCAGAGGTTCCTTGGTAGGTCAAAACCATTTGGCTTCTTTGTGGGATCAAGATGGTGGACACTTGTTCCCAATGTTTTTGTTGACCACTCATGCTTCCAGCTTTCCTTTATGTCAAATCCATCCGCGATGAGTTGCCTTGCAGTGACACTTGCCGGTCTTCTGGATTGCAATCGTTGTTGTGACGGATGGCAGAATTCCTGATGCAGTGGCAAAGAGGGTGATGCAAAGATTTTCTTAGCCTCCCTCAGTAGAGCTTGCTTCCGCCTTAAGTGAGGTGGAGGGATGTGGCTCAGCACTGACACAATTTGATAATTTGCATAAATTTGCTCGTGGGCTGTTTTCTGTTTTTGGTACTACTTATTTGTGTGAGAAGACCTTCTCCAAAATGAAGTACACAAAAAATGTTTACAGATCTAAATTAACTGATGAGCATCTTAAATCTCTTTTAATAATTGGTACAAGTAAAATTAGTCCACAACTACAAACTGCTGTCAGTGGAAAATCTCAATTACATAAATCTCATTAGTATTTCATATGTCTGCATGTTATACATGTCTTTACTCATTACAATTCTGTGTTTCTTTATCCAACTTATCACAAAAACAATAACAATAAGCCTACAACAATGTTATGAGTAGTTAGCCCATGACCATATCAATGTAGATGTCATATTAATAATTATTCAACATAAAATTAGAATACTTCAGTAAACTAAATTTAATTTGCTATAAAAAATATGTTCTCTAAAAGGAGTTTTCAAGTATGCTAGCTCTCCGCGGGCCGGATGTGGCCCTCGGGCCGTAGTTTGGAGACCCCTGCCTTAGAGCGTCAGGAAGTTTGGCGCACCAAAGATGAACTGGACATACACCAGGCAAAGACGTGTGCACACAACCATTGTATGGAACGATGGCAACAGAAGTGGGATGATGAGACACGAGTTCGATGGACAAAGAAACTTATTCCGCGTCTGGCTGACTGGGTTGATCGAAACCACGGAGAGGTCAATTATTATTTGACACAGTTCCTAACAGGCCATGGATATTTTCGGAGATTCCTGCATCACATAGGCGTGGCTAATATTCCTTTGTGTCATTATTGTAATGAAGAGGATGATGCGCTCCACACATTCTTTGTGTGTGAACGCTGGTCAACACATAGAAGAGATCTGCAAGCTTCTATAGGGGTAATCACGCCGGACAACATCCTACAGATGATGCTCCGAAATGATCAAACATGGAATCAGATAGCTATTTTCATAGAATGTGTCCTGCGCCAGAAGAAGAGGGAAATGGATGCGTTCGAACATCCTTAAGAAAAAATGAAGAAAGAAGAAGTCTGAATGACTAAGTAAGCACGACATCACCCTGAAGTAATGCGAGAGCGGTTCCGGGGTGATGAACACATCGTGGGAAAAGGGAGGGGGGGGGGGTTTAGTGGGTAAGAATCCCACACTACTGTGGAGTGCGGACCCTTCACATGTGTCTTTTGAAGATTTTCCACAGTCCCTCGTAAAAAAATGTTGTTGTTATTGTGATTCATGTTTAATGCCATACGCTACATAAATAAATAAAACAGTTATCGGATAAAGCACGTGTATTATAATTAGTCCACAAATACACAAGCTTGCAATATGCAAAACTTATTTTGACCAGTTTATATACGTGCAAAGTACTAATGCCTGATGTAACATCATATAGCTGGATGTCTTGTTATAGCTGGCTGCTCGAGGTGAACGCCTCGCCCTCATTGGGTCCCACGGACCGCGCTGACCGTCTCCTCAAGTACGGGATCATCAGTGACACCTTCAACATCATCGACATGGAGGGCAGGTAGGTGTACTTCTTCCCGATTAACACAACTTCGGCTAGAATTATTATTAAATTGTAATGGTAAATTATTTCTCGATGTTCTTGACTTGTGATCTGCCCCCAATTGTCGAAGGTTCAGAAGCGTCAAGTGCTGTTGTTTTGATGACAGCATTGTAGGGTCGTAATTTTTCGTTTTATGATATTATTTTTATTATTATTACTTTCATAACATAATTTTACTAGAGCTCGCGTCAGCTCGGAAGGCGGCCGGCTCTCTGGGATTTGCGCAGAGAGAGAAAGAGATACATGTCCGCTGTTGCAACAGGTCCACCATGCCGAGCCCCGCACCGCAGGCTGCTGCCATGAGTTCCTGCAGTATGGCAACACCGTCACTTAGCTCATCCAGCCTGTCTCTTTCACGCTGGTTTACACTTGGCTTTCCTGACAACACACTAGCTCAGATTCTCAAGACAGACTGACTGTGATTGGTGGGATGGAAGTGAGGCATGACGTAATGGTAGCGGTGTGTTCTGCGCACCGCCTTCCGGGCTGGCTCGAGCTCTAATATGGTTTGTAGCCAATGGCCATTGCTGGGTGTGTTTGATTGAACGCCCGAGGGCTCCCAACAAGTTCAATTTCAAGTATAGTAAAGCCATCATTACTTCCAACTTGCAGTTCAATGTTACCCTAGAGCTATCTAGCGGTCAGAAGGAAAATCACTTTAACTAGACAATCACAGGCAGCCATTAAATTTGATATATCACGACAAATTGAGTTTCGTTCGTGATGTCACGATTTAGGGAACGGAACTCTAGCCTAGCATTGAAACGTCAAGTCGGAAGTAATGATGGCTTTACTATAGTTCCTATTTTGGCTACCAGATGCTACTGTCACTAACACCTAGCGGCGAACGTTGGAACTTGATAGAGCGTTTCTAACTAGCCAAATATAACTTACAAATTTTGCTACACACTACCAATCGCAGTGGTATGTTCTTTTACGTGTCATAAATCTATGACATCAGCCCGCTGACTTTACTTCCCCTCCGAAAGAAGGCATACTGACGGATTCTAATGCTCATAAAAATCCGACGACCTCGCTCGGGTTTCAACCCGTGATCTCGGCCACAGCAGTTGAACATGCTACCGACTACGCGACCGAAGCCTTTCTTTTGCCGCACAATAGACATCCCAAGTACCTGGGTGTTCCCTTCAAACAACATCTGGTGAAGACTCCTGCAAAGCTGAGATCGCATAATAACATCCTTCAGAAACTATGCGGAACGACATGGGGCTCTAACGCTACAACTCTTAGATGTTCGGCTATTGGACATGTTTTATCTGCGGCTGAGTACTGCACCCCTGTGTGGCAAAATAGCCTTTACGCACGGGAGATTGATGTTGAAATCATCAACACGATGCGATTGCTATCGGGAACAATTAAGTGCACACTTACCCAATGACTGCCAAACATTTCTCACCTCACCTTCGCAGAGTATCAAAAGATAATGGAAAATCGGGACCTTCCGATCCATGCTGATATATCGGATGCATGCCTTACAAGGCTTCACTCAAGGTGATCTCCTTTGAAAACAGCTGCGACACTGCCCAATGAAAACTTTGACCTAGTGCAACAATGGTTACATGGTTGGATAGTTTTTGCCCCTCCAGAGTTTCAGGACATGACATCAGTCACATCGCAAGTTCCTGTAGTTGATCTTCCCCGTAGGATATGGTCAAAATTAAACCGTATCAGGACCAACTCTGGAAACTGTGCAGACTCCCTCTACAAATGGCAAAAGCGTTCATCCCCATGTACGATTGCGGTGCCGCTAGTGAAGCACATCGTCCAAGATTGTAACATTCTAGATTGTAGAGGAGACGTGTTGGACTCCTGCATCAGTGGACTACATTTCAACACTGGACTTAAAATTATAATATTTCTATTTCATTTTGTATCTCATCTATTCCGTTGTCTATCATACAATTAATAATATTTTTTATTTATTTAATTGGATAGCACTATTACAGAGCACGTAAAATCAATACTTCAAATCTTGCCACGTGTATTTTCTTTCTCAGCTCACATTCGCTTCATCCTCTCTGATCTCTGCTTCCGGATCTGTTCAGTGTTACGTGGCTGCTTTCGTTGTCTTTCTTGTTCCTGTCTGAAGATCACTTTTTGAATTTTGACCCGAAATAAATTCCTATTATATGTATCTGTAATGTCAATGTCGGCTTCATTAAGATCCTTCAATGTCTGTGTAAACCACGCTGGTTAAACTTAAAGTTTTTAAATTTTATTAAAAATTTGTTTTGGCAGCCTGTCATTATTCATTCCACAGTATTTAAACGCCCAAAAAATGACATTCGTCGTCTGCGCATGGTGTGAATTATATTCTCCACATCGGTGTATATTTCCTTGTTAGGTCGTGGTCTGTTATAGTCTGTTTCGGTTTTCCTTGGGTCAAGGATGCATCGAACCAATCTTCTTTCCATGAGCATGATTTTGTTTATGTCACCTTTCGGCATTAACTTTAATGTTTCAGCTCCAAATACTGTAGTGCTTCAGGTCTCACCACAGTATTGCAATGTTTAATTTTAGTGTCCCATGATAATGCCTTCTTCTTGTATACATTTCTGGTGATCTGAAATGCTACGTTCATTTTCTTTGCTCGGACCTCTAAACTGTTTTTTTTCATGGTTGTTGATAGTTATCCATTCACCTAAATACTTAAATGAGTTAACTTTGTGTATTTTGTTTTGATTTATGATTATGACATCAGGACAATGTTGAACATTCGTTATATACAAGGGCGCCCGAGAATGTTCTCCGCAGTGGGTACGTGCAGCTGTGAGTGGTTGAGTCATGAATTTTAGTTGGCTGCACTGCACTGTGTCCTTCAAAGCGGGACTTCCCCATGTGAGCTGTCGATGTGCATCGCGATAAGCGCGCGAGCCTGCAGGTATCCAGCGTGTATTACAGTCAGCGAGCGTTCAGATAGATTATTATTGGGAGAGTGCAACAGTATACAGGCGGCAATGTTTACTACTGAAGAGAGGTGTTTTTTATTTTTTTTTATTTTTTTGTGGAATACGTTTTTCGCGAAGGCGATCGGTTTACAGAAAATGTAAAATTAAGATTTCAGGCGTGGTTTCCTAATTCAAAGTGTCCAAACCCTGATACCATTCGGGATTTGGTAAGTAAATTTCGTGTGACTGACTCAGTTCACGATGTACCGGGAACAGGCAGGCCTACGCTTTTAACAGGCGAATAACTTGATGAAATCTCCGATATAAAGCTGCGAAGCCCAAGTAAATCAACACGAAAATTAGCTTAACAAACAGGATATAAAGCTGTAAGAGACAAGCTTCAGTTGTTCCCTTATAGTGGGCGATGTATGGAAGATAGACATATGCTCTCGCGGACTTGTTTGTAGAACTTTTCATGCTGAACAATTCTTACACTCATAGTATTTAGATATTTTTAACGGTTTGCCCAGCGTAAACTTACAAAGCGCTCGGACGCCAGGTTTTTTTTATCAACTATTCCACTAAAATCGTTACTGCTCGGCTTCCTTTTATCATAAATAAATTATTTTCTACAGAAATCATACTCGATAATATATCCTTTACAGAATGGTGAAACCCGCATCAAAATCTATCCAGTGGTTCTTGAGTTTACCAGTAACATCCAAGAAACGGGGACTCGGTTTTATACTAAGTAGAGATGCTGCAAGCTGCAGCCGTGCTACCAACGTAACTGCTGTAGCTAGCTCACGCAGACGCATGTAGGCGCTGCGGAGAACATTCCCGGACTCACTGTATAATAATATTTTTCATTATATCTGTTCCAGGTAATTTTATATGCTTTTCGTAATTTTGGAAATTATCTGCTTGTTAGCTTCTTGGTTGAATAATTTCTCCAAAATATTTGTATTTATCTACTTGAGAGATAATTCCAAATTTGGCGATTAAAGGTTGGTTGTTGAATCCTGGCTTAGTTCCTTCCATTAGCTATTTAGTCTTCTCACAAGATTTGGATTCCTGTCCTGGCTGCTATTTCATGAAGTTTTTCTGTGCCTATTGTTGGAAAGAATACCAAGGTCATCTGCAAAGGTTAGGCAATCGAGATGGATTTTGTTCTTGAGATTTCTACCAATATGTTTCCCTTTAGTTGTATTCTTCCAGTCCAGAATTACTTTTTCCAGATATGAATTGAATAGTAATGGGGATAAACCATCTCCTTGTCTCACTCCTATGTTAATTTCGAACGGTTCAGATATTTCCCCTAGGAATTTAACTTTCACTGTCATGCCAGTTAGGGTTGCTTGATTAGTTCCCTTGTTAGCCCATTTTCATTCATGAAAAAATAGGCTTATGAAATCACCTTTTGTCCGTGTGTGCGGATGCGTGTGCGTGTGTCTGTGGGTGGATCCCCCTTGATCAAATATAATCGGCTGGAGCGATTTCAATGCAACTCGGTGCCCTTCAAATTGTATTACTTCTCACCAATCCAACATGGCGGCTGTGCGAAATATATCACTGGCATTCTATATCTCCGAAACTATTACTGATATCACCCTGAAATTTTGTATGGTGATAAAGAAGACTACTATATAGAGGTTCATCTATGTGACTTTCAAAAACGTGTTAAGTATAAAACGAACATGGCGGCCAAGCAAAGTTGGAACCTTTAAATAGACTTTTCTCGCGATGTAACCATCTGAGCGCTATGAAGCATGGTACAGCAAATGTTTATACACATTTTAATTCACTGACATCTAATTTATTTCAATTGTTTATATAACCATAAGATGGCGGCAGTGCGAAATTTTAAAATTAAGTTTTTATTTCTTGTGCCCTAATCATGGGATCGAATTCATCGTTTAAATAATGAACCTACCCAATAATCGACATCTAACAGTACATAACTCTATCGCCTACATATATAAAATTCCAACTTGGCGACCATCCGAAATATTTAGACGGTTGTCAATACAGGATCTACTAATCTAGGATAGCAATCAAACTGACATTTTGTATGTTGACAAAGGTTATTCACCTATGGGACTTTCAATAACCTGGTGGGCACAAATCTAACATGGCAGTGACGCGAAATTTAAATATTTAAATGGACATTACTCGCGATTCAACCATCAGAGCGCAGTGAAACTTGGTACGGTAAATTCTTATACAAATTTTAATCCACTGGCATCTAATTTATTTCAATTGTTTTCATAACCTCAAGATGGCGGCTGTGCGAAATTTTAAAATCTCGTTTTTATTATTTACTAGCGGATCCGTGCGAGAACTCTCGCAAAATGGGTTGTGTGGGCCCCATGTTTACAGACTACCCGCCCGGCTGTATTGCTATGCGTGCTGTAGGCGACAGAGTTCTTGCAGGGGCTATCGTCTTGTTTATTCGTTTAAAAGCACTTATAAACAAATAAATATATTTCACTTTTCAACAAATGCAAGATTTTTCCTATACTATTGAGACGATTTGGAAGATTTTGGTACAAACCACACCTTCTAACTCCGTCTGGTTTAGGAGCTTGAGTTTTGTGAAACATACACCTTAGCGTATTATATAATAAGATTGTGTCCTAATCATGCGATTGAAGTTTGAATAATACACCTACGCAATAAACTTCAAGCAATAGTACATTACTCTATGGCCTACATACATAGAAACCCAACATGGGAACCATCCTAAATAGTTAAACGGTTCTCAATATCTACGAATCTATTACAGCAAACAAACTGAAATTAACATAAGTATTAACATAAGTATGATATATAAAAATAGGCTATTTAGTTGTTCACTGAACTACTTGTTTTTCTATCACCTTTCAATTCCACCAGTGTGTTCAACAGTGCCTGTCTGTCTACAGAATCATATGCCTTTTTGAAATCAACAAAGGTCGTCACAGTATTTTTTGTTTTGTTTTTGGTTTGTTTCTTTGTTCTGCGAAGTGGAAAACTTGTGTTTAGATTTAGGTTTATTATTGTTATTATCGGATTCATGGCGTAGTCTGTAGCATGCTGAACTGCTAAGCCTAAGATCGCGGGTCAAACCCAACCGAAGCCGTCGGATTTTTGAGAGCGTCAAAATCCTTCAGCATTCCTTCCTTTAGAGGGAAAGTTCCGCTGGCGGGCCCATATCATTGATTTATGGCATGTAAAAGAACCTACCACTGGTAGTGTGTAGCCAAATGTATAGGTTATATTTGGTTAGAAACGCTCTATGAAGTTCCAACGTACGTATTAGTGACGGTGACATCTGGTAAACAAAGTTGGAACTACTTGAAATTGAATTTTCTGGGAGCCTACGTGCGTTCAATTAAAAATACCCTGCTATGGTCATTGTCTGCAATTCATTGTATAATTTATTATTATTATTATTATTATTATTATTATTATTAGTAGTAGTAGTAGGGTTTTTTTTTTTTTTTTTTTTCGAGGGAAACCGTGGGGAAATCTTCAAAAGACAGATTGCAAGCTTCCGGACCTACAACTGTGCAGGATTCTTACCTACTAAAAACCCACAAACCCTATACTTGGCTTAAGGCCACCCCGGAACTGCCTGTTCAGCCTTACTTCAGGGTGGAGCCACTGTTACGACCAGAGGTCTCAGTCAGTTTCATTTAACATGATGATAATGAAATTACTCACCATCATCTTCACTGTCTTCAGCAACCAATCTTCTCGGTTCCTCCTCTTTTTTTGTTTTCAGCAGCTCAGAGATGTAGACTGCAATCTGTGCCCAACTTTCTCTGCTGCTGAGCATTTTATCCACCACATTGTCTGGTGTAATGACTCCAACTTTTGTCTCCAGAAGCCTTCGAAGATTTCTCCACCTCAAGCATGCAAAGAATGTGTGTTGAACATCGTCCCATTGATCATCACAATAACGACACCGTGAACTCGGTGAAATTCCCATTCGATGGAGGTATGCATCATAATAACCATGGCCAGAGAGAAACATGGTAATGTAATAGTTAACCTCACCATGTTCCCTCGACAACCATGGCTTCAGTTGCTTGATGAGCCTAGCGGTCCACCTGCCACGATGTTCACGTTCCCATTCTTCCTGCCATTCCAGAAGAGATCTGTTTCTTTCCTCCATCTTCACGCGTATCTTAGAATGCTCGTCTTTGCGCAAGTATATACGGCGCCTTTCCTTGGCCAGGATGTAAATGGGTATCGCCCCAGCTATTACTAGCACTGCCGGTCCAGACACTGTACGATAGGCAGAAGTTATTCTGAGGGCAGCTCTTCTGTGAACAGAGGTTATCCGCTTCCTATACATCTCAGAGCCAAGAGCTACTGACCAAATCTCTGCACCATAAATAATAACTGATTCCGCCACTCTCATCAGCAGTTTCCTCTTCAATGGTGAAGGGCCGCCAATATTAGCCATGAGCCGCGACAAGTTGGTAACAATCCTTGCAGCCCTATCAGCAATCTTGCTGATATGATTCCAGAATGTTAACTTGCTGTCAATCATAACACCTAAGTAACGAACAGCAGGAGCTGTTTCTATCACTTGATTATCTACTAGCATTGGTACAACTCGTGGAACTCTCTTCTTAGTCGCAAGGACTAGTTCTGTTTTATGAACTGCTAGTTGGAGACCATGTTCATTCATCCAGGTGGAAACTCTCCGCATTACCTGATTAAGTTTAAGTTGCAGACCCTCCATGGAGCGCTCCATAATGAGCACAACAAGATCATCAGCATATCCCACCAAAGATGTGTCTTCTGGCATCTCCATCCGTAAAATGCTGTCATAATTTACGTTCCATAAATCAGGACCTAACACGGAGCCTTGAGCCGCCCCCGCTGTTACCTTGCGACACTTGACTCCTTCATCTGTGTCATACTGTATCCAACGATCACAAAGATAATTCCTCAGAACAGACGCCAAGTAGCGAGGAATGTTGAATGTTGTTTCAAGTGCAGCTATTATGTCAATCCACCGGGCAGAATTGAAGGCATTTTTCACATCCAGAGTAACCAGTAAGCACATTTTCCTAGAGAAATGGTTGCCCTGCTCAATGGATCTGACAGCCATCACCACTTCTTCAATGGCGCTGATGGTGGACTTACCCTTCACAAAACCGTATTGTTTGGGGGACAGACCTCCTGCAGCAACAATCGCTGCCTGAAGCCTTCCTTTAATCATCTTCTCAAACAGTTTGCCAGCCATGTCCAACATCCATAGAGGTCTCTGACCTGAAGCAGTAGTGGGATCTCCTTTGCCTTTAGGCATGAGCACAAGCCTGGACACTTTCCACGGGGTCGCAAAGACTCCCTGCAGTAAACAACAATTATACATGTTCAGCAAAACATCTGGTTCCTCTTCGGATATCATCTTTATCACTTCAGCAGGAATTCCATCCGGCCCTGGTGCCTTCTTATTCTGAAAAGATCGTGCTGTAGTTTGTAATTCCTCTCTAGTGAATAGCGGAATATCATCAAGCATCACCGGAATGTGATCGGGAAATCTCTCTGGATGATTAGGAAATAGCTCATCTATAATAGCTTCCTTCTGGGATGCCGTCATAGCAGCAGTAGACACCATAATGCCGCCGAGCTTCTTATTGACAACTTTGTAGCCCAGACCCCATGGGTCCTGATCCAGATCGTTAATGAGCTCGTTCCATTTATGTGTCTTACTTTGAGCTATGGCCCGTTTTAGAGCCCTCCTCGCTACTCTACACTCTTCTATCGCATTTGCAAACTCTAGAGAATCTCTGCAGAGCCTTTGTGCCCTTCTCCTTAATCGAAAACACAATCGTCGAGCCTCTGCTATTTCAACATTCCACCAATAGGCTGGCCGTTTGTTCGGAAAAATCTTCTTTTTGGGCATGGATGCTCCGCAAGCCTTAACAATGAGATCAATGGTCGACCTAACCAGGGTTTCTGCAGAATTCGCGGGGCTATGTCGATACAAATCCTCCAGAACTTGTTTCCCTTGTGCTATTACTGCAAGAAGAATTTCACCATCCATGTGATCAACATTCCATCTAAACGGTATTGGAATTTCATGGACTAGGCCTCCTCGAGGCCTAGTATTAAAAAGGATGTATCTATGATCACTGTTGTTATAATCTAGCATTACATGCCAGTCTGCAATGCAAGCAGCAAGATCTGCAGAGACAAACGTTAGATCTGGTGTGGTTCCGTTTTGCCCAGGCCGACAAAATGTTGGAACATCACCGCTATTTAGCAGCACCAAGTCCAACCTAGCAGTCATCTCCAAAATTCTATGGCCTCTCCCGTTTGTATGAGCCAAGCCCCACTCAACTGCTCGACCATTAAAATCACCGGCCACCATAATACCCCCAGTTACTGTACCTAGGAAATCCTCAAGGGCAGATAGTCGGGTCTCAAACTGCCGACTTGATTCATTGGGTGTTAAGTAACAGCTTACATAAGAAATATTTCTGCTCTTGACCCAGACAAAGCCATTTCCAGCACCAAACTTTTCAATAAAAACTCTGCTTGGATCCGCTACCCATATAGCAGCCGTCCCACTTTCATCAGAGTACCAAGATGGAATATCCCTGTTCTTATATTGTTCGCTAATAAGCACAACATCAATATTCTTTTCCGCGGCAAACTGAACTAGGAGATCGTTAGCCACCCTGCTACGATGAATGTTGCCTTGTAGAAATCTTAGCATTTTGACTGTTGAGCACTCTCCAATGCACGTCGAAAGACAGCACACATACCTGACCCGATCACATGGTCGTCATTTTTGCCTTCACACGCGCAGATCGAGCATTTTGGGGCAGTCGTGCATTGAGCAGCTTTATGCTCCTTTCCCCCGCATCTGTAGCACAACTTAGACCTGTCAGGACCTGTACATTGTCTTGCCATGTGACCATAGCCCATACATCGAAAGCATTTCAGCACATTGGTCCTTTTCCGAATACGGCAGCTAACCATGCCTATCTTAATGTGCTGATCAAGGAGCAACTCATTTGCCGCATTGGAGTTTACCACAACTATGGCCATACGCTGTTCTCTGGAATTGGGCTTGGTAATAGTAACTTTTATTTCACCCATGTTATCCTTAAGCCGGTCCTCTAATATTGCCTGGACTTCCTCTGTTGTTGTAAGACAGTCCAAATCCCTAATTTCCAAGGTTATGGTAGGAGCCAACATTTTGACTTCACCCAAACCCTCAGCGGCTTTGTAAATCATCTCCCTGAACTTAGATTTATCTCCATTTTTCCCTCTCATTTCAAGGAGCACCGCACCAGTCGACGTTCTGCGAATCGATTTAAGGTTTACGCCACTGCAATCAGTTGTTGCTTACTGACGCAATGATTGAAGAACTTCTGAATATGTCTTCCCCTCAGTAGGCTTGATAACCATTGCCTCGTTGCGTCTCCTATCCTTCGTTTTATTTCCCTTCTGATGTAGAGAATGATTACTTCTTTCTCCCTTTTCGTCCTCCAGAATAACTTTACCGCTATGACCCCTGTGTTTCCTTGTTCGAACTGTTTGCCAGGCATTTTCTGCTAACTTCTCCACGGGAGGTTCAATGACCACAATTTCATTTGCAGATATGTTTTCGGAATTGACACTGCTCTCAATAACAGTAATCATTGTTTCTCCTTGACTTGCAGCCTTCTCGCATATGGGAGTTCTAGGTCGAGTGATAGTAGTGACCTCTGTTGCCAATCTAGTTTTGCGGCAGTGATCGAGGACATCAAAAACCTCTACTAACTGCGCTAGGCTATTCTTGATATTATTACTCACATTTCTTTAGTAGTAGTAGTAGTAGTAATAATAATAATAATAATAATAATAATAATAATACTATGGCAGCCAGGTCAGCCAGAATGATAAGTTATTATGAAAGGAAGAAGATGATGACAACTAAATTTCATGTCAATTCTTAGATTCTTTAAATGTATTTGGTTTGATTTAAGTGCTCCAATGTGGGCGTCAACTACATAAATAAATAATACTGCTATTTTATTATTATTATTATTATTATTATTATTGTTATGTATTAGATGAAAATTTACAATAATTTTCTAGTTATTGAGGTGTGTATTGTGACCGTTTGACGAACGTCCTACGACCACACAAGTACACATCCGAACAACAGTCGAGCACACAGACTCAAAAACATCTCGGGGTTAACAGTGAGCATTCTACAAAGGTGTGGAATAAAGAAAATAAAAGCTCTGCTGTTCCCCAGACGCACACTACAGCAAGGATAGAAGGCATATTTCAAGAATCATGAATGACCACAGTATCAGTTAAGATAAAATTTGCATCAATTAATTGATCCATTCAACCATCCTAATCTTTACAAGGGCATCCTCAGGGAGAAAACTAAAACACCACCTGGAAAAAATAACATCCTGCGCTCCTCCTGGGATCCTATACTAATTAATCGCAGGTGTTGAATAACGTTCCAAAAAATATTATGCAACGAAAACGTCAACTTTTAAACATTTCATTGTGTTAGAATACCCATGAAATTAATAGTCCATCATGGTATTCTATTATATTATAAACGATATTTACAGTATTCAAGTTGTGTAGATCACTGATCGTCCTATCACACTTGAATAAAATTTTATTTCTGAAGTTCTACACTTTTTCATATTTCCAAAAATCATGGATAATCCTATGGGATATTCTCTTCTATGAAACGAGAAGGAATTCCAAAACATACTAGAATTGTTAATTATACAACTTAATGCAAGTCAGACCAATTCGAACAAAGATGGATCCATTAGAAACATAATACCATTTATATTTCATTATTCCCACACAAGGAATATTCATATTAGAAATTATAAATTATGGATCTGTGATTTATCCTCGATAATAAAATAAATTATGGGATTAATTATTCAGTGATATTAATTGCAACTCAACCTTATTATTCCAACCAATTTCAAACACTTATAGATGATTCGTAGCTATTTCAAAATTTTCATCGGAACATGAGGCCGCATTTTAAATGCCCCATTTCTTTGTGCACTTTATCAATTTGGTTTATTCCTTGATATCACAATATGGCAAAATTATTAGGCATTTTAATCTATCTGCAGGTTTATATCATTCAACCAGAAAATATGTAATTATGGTTAGAGCAAATTAAAGTAGAATCTAGAATTCCATTGATGACAAGATCTAGATAGCGGCGTGGGGTTGCAACAGCGGCACCGCCCTTCTTTTGAGTAATATGAGGCAACATCCTCCAAATTCCAACATTTCATTATATCCAACAACTATAATTCTTTTACATATTATTTTCACATATTTAACTTCCATCCAGTCATATTTACTGTATTTAATGCATTATCATAATTATTAATGGGACAAATGCCTGCGCGCATTCCCAATTCAACTCATCACCCTATCAGATTTATCATATGAATGTTATAAGTAACTGTCTCCAATTAACCTGTTCAATTATCCGCTTGTCACCATAACAAAAATCCTCCTAATTGATACGCCTTGCTCTAATAACAAAACTACGTTACGATTGCTTTATCAATCCAATGTGCATTAATTCATGTTAATTTCTCATTTCTCATATTGGTTTTAAAGAAACATCACCTAAATTATCCAAACTCATCCATTTATTATTATTATTAATATGAAATTCTCATGGATAATTACCATGTTATATTTTTCATAAGATCCATTAAATTGTTATGAATAATCCTCCTTAATTCCCCATGTAAATTCTCATTCATGATCATTCCGCATTATCATTTTAAATAAAATCCTTAACCACCAGAAAAATCGAATCATTTCACGATAAATGACAATCAGAACTCATCTAAGACGAATTGCATCAAAATGACCAAGAACTACATTTAAATAAACAAAGTTACCAATAAACTATCTCCAAACGATCGCTAAAAATAACAATGTGCCATAAAAATATGCACGGAACTGTACAACAAAAATTCAGGATGAAACTCCTGTCTAAATAGAACAGCCGGATGCCTTCCGAAAATATACTCATTCTACGATATGCCCACCGTGGATATGCTATCTCAAAAGAAATAAAATAAAATTCGAAGAGTGGACAACATCAAAAAGATCCATGCTTATGTCCCAATATAATGCAGAAAATAAAGATCTATGGCGTGTAAAACGATTCCTACATGGTTGAATGGTATAGTCTAAGGTCTGATATTCACCGGTACTAGATATTAAGAATAGAATAAGGGGCTCACGTCAATTTCAGATGTTCTTGAAGAAGGTCCAAGTTCCTGCGGAATGCCCTTAGTCGGAGCATAAAATTCCACGCGATCCTCCTCACACGGAAATGTGTACGGCTCGACTTCATGGCTCCACTGGTTCAAGTCCCAAGTATCCAAACGTCAGCATCCATCGTACGCCCCATTCATATTTAACGCACCATAATACTGGCTCGATTCATGGTAGATTTCAAAAGTCCATACCGGCAGATCGCTACCATGACGTCCTGATCGGATTGTCTTAACACCATAGCTTCTGCTATGAAAAAGCACGTGTCTAATACTGTCACTGATTTTACGACAATCACCCGGTGTTTTACCGTCCCGGAATACTTCCGAATAGTTACAGTAATGTTCCCGGTTACTTGATTGTAATCCTTCTGTAGTTATCGCAGTACGCTTACAAACCTGTTTAGCCTTAATTCCATGTCACTTGCTAGCCAGAAATCTACCCTGGTATGAGGTATTATATTCACATAACGCATATAAGGAGTTATTTCCAGCTCGTATGCCTTAATATGCTGTAAGCTCGGGCCATACCCAACACAACTTTGCATTTACAAAAGCTAGTCCCATCTAGTAAAACTATCCTGAGCACATTTGAACAATGCCTCGTTTGTAGGCTAATTTTGGCTTCCAGGTCAGGTACTCGTAACTTAAGATTGATTAAGCCGCCCGCTTATGCACGGATTAACTGCACAAACACGACTGTGTCTCCCATTACAGCCGCTTGCTTGTCCCTGCAAATCGTCAGGTGTTAGCATACATACGCGCATCGCCGTCCGCGCATCTCTTCCAGCCTGCACCCTGCGGCAGTGAAACTCAACTCAGTCAGGCGCTCGCTTCAAATTCAAAATATAGCCGCGACAAAAAACAACATCTCCATAACCAGCAACTGACGCCCTTTCACACGGTTACAGTATATAGAATGAAATAAAATAAAACAAAGACATTTGCCATAAGTATTTGTAATATCTGCATTTTTCTTCTTCTGTCGTTTGGGCCGACTGTGGACCACGTTAATTTGATTTCAGCTTCTGGATCTTTAATTTTGCCCAATACTCCTTCATTCTATCGCTCTGCATTCTCCTCCTTGCTTCAGTCCATGTTGCCTGGATCCGTGATGTAGGATGACTCTTAAAACCCGTGAAATTCTTAATTTTGGCTTTGTAAGCTTCCCTGTTGCAGATTTCAACTTCAGATGTTGCCATTTCTTCTAGGTCCTTCTTCACCTCCTGATACCAGTGAGTTGTGGTTATCCTGGTCGCAAAGAATGTCATTATCCTGTTGATTAATCTACCTGGGTCTGTTCTGTATATATGTTCTAAGAACATGGCCCTCCTTTTGCGGATGGCGTCTGAGATTTTATCCAATCCGAGGTATAATTCTTGGTTCCTTTTTTTTTCTATACGACCCATCATCTGTTCTTTTTGGTCCAAGTATCTTTCAAAGAATCGTTCTCTATATTAGCTCCAACTTTTTGATCATTTCTTTCTTTGACAGACATTCAGCTGCATATTTGGCTTCCGGCCAATCACTGTCTGCTAGTGTCTCAGGTTAGGTGTTGATCGAGATGGTCTTCTTGCTATAAGTGTTCCAGGTTAATTTGTTTGCCAAGTTTAACTTGTTAATTCTCGATTTCATTGCCCCTTTTTCTGACAGGTTGTCTCTATCCGTATTGATAGAGTTCTCTAAAATTGTTTTATATACACCATTCAGGTACACTATTGTTTGGCGTATATTTAACCATTTTTGAGAATATAAGACTACGCGTCTCTGATAAAATGATCGATGCGCCTATATTACTGCAGACTGTTTTGTTGTGTTACAGGCTGACAGGTCTTGAGCGTCGTGTGGGAGGGTTTGACCTCCTCTGGGATGGTGGACCTGTCTGGGCCACGTGTCCGGGCGCTGAGGACTGCAGTGGAGATGGACCTCCGCAGATTATTGAAGACACCTCGCGCCTCAACGTCTTCCTCGGTGAGCCTTCTGTTTCTCTTCCATGCAAAGCCCGAATCCCGGCATTGCCAGCAGCAATCCTGAGTATATTGCTTACCCCGGGAAGTTTCCACTTCTGCTCTAAGTAACCGGTACCTTTTCTCAAGTTCCTGGGCAGCTATTCCAACGGTAGTTACAGACACCCCTGCAGTCAGCACAGAAACATCGTTTATCAGACAAATTTGACACTCACCCAAGTACTCATAGCTAATACAAGGTATCCTAAATCCTAAAGAGAATTAATCGCAACAAAAACTCTCTCATCAATCTATTACAAAGGTCATTCACACGCAGGGTCATTATCTATGTATGCCCCGATAAACAAGGCAGATCGCGGGCGCGCGTACGCGGATCAGCAGGTGGTGGCGCGCGCTTTTACATTTTTACCAAACATGTTCAACAATGTGTACTTACAGTGCTCATAGCCGATGCTGAAAATGTCCTTCCTCTCTTGTAACACACACCTGGTATCTTCCGATGAAAGAATGGACAACAATCTAATCTATTTTTTTATCTCTAAGAACACAACGTTGTCTGTTAACTCTTATTGTTTCCTTGAATCGTTTAGCAAGCCTCCTAATTGTACCGGCATTAGGCACAGGCTTTCCTGGAAACTTGATTCGAAAAGGTCGTCTTGTTTCAGAACAAGACTTTCTGCTATTCATGTACGAATTATGGATATACACACGTTCGCGCAATGTGAATTGGTATCTAGGCAAGACCAACAATCACAGTAATCACAATACTCACTAAACATGCACACTTACGTCTAAGCTTTGCAGATATGAATGACATAACACGTGTGAACTAACGATATGAGTCAGCGGAGCGCGCAAACCACCGGCTGAAGCGTGTATGCGCACCCGCGACCTGGGCCAGTCACAGCCGGCTCAGCTTGCCGTGTTTATCGGGGCGCACATAGATAATGACCCTGTACAAGGCTAATTCTAAGTACACCGACATACTGCAGAGAGGGCTTCCTGACTGGAATTGGAGCAAAAACGTTCTTATCAACATACTGTATGTCCAGAAATGGACGGCGAGTGTGCAACGAGAGCAAGTAGTCCCGGCACACTGTACACGGTCTCAAACTCATCCATGTCACAATAGGTGTTCCAAGTGGCCTCCATTGGATACAATGCAAGCATCAACACGTCGCATCATAGATTGCGGCACTCTTTAGAATGTTCTGGCCTGTACCTGAACAGCATCACGGACTTTGTGGACACGCTGTTGACTTTTTGCAAATCGGGAACGAGCGCACCATTCACAACGCTTTATAGATGCCCCCACAAGTATAAATCCAGAGGTTTTAGGTCCGGTGATCGAGCAGGCCATGCAACAGGTCCTCCGCGTACTATCCGCCGTCTTGGGAAGGTGTTGTCGACGTGTCGGCGAACAGTAATGCGGAAGTAGAGTGGCGCTCCATCGTGCAGTAGTCACATGATCTGTCGTGTTGCAAAAAGGCACATTATCAAGAAATAGTGGCAGCTTGTGCTGCAAGAAGTCCAGATGATGTCTACCGAGGGAACGATGCATTTCCGGACATATCATGTTCATATTGACCTTTCTGCTCCATTTCCAGTCAGGAAACCCTCTCTGCAGTTTGTCGGTGTACCGGTGTTTAAAATTCACCCCGTATAAACCGGAATTTGGTTAATTTGACTCGCGTAGTGACGTAAGCAGTGCGGCGCGCAGGGAAATCGGTGATGAGAGAATGGAGAGAGGATGGATCCCTACGGCCCTCACAGTGTTGCAATAATGCAGATCTACATATCTTGTGTAATTCCATTCCGAAACTAGGAGTAAAGATTCAAGGAGATAAAATTTCAACACGGAGATTTGCGATGACATTGTTAACTTACCCGATTCACCAGAGGATTTGAATGAGATTTTAAATGGTATGGGCTCTTGGTTGGTTGGTTCCTGAGTTTAGGGGCTGCGACAACGCGGTCATGTACTTTGAGTGTGTGTAGAATCTGTCTGATAACCGGTGTTAATTGTGATGGCTCAATTAGTGTGTGTTATCTGTGATTCAGGTAGAAGGACTGCAGACGATCAATTTTTCAAGTAGTTCCTACTTTAGCTATCAAATGCTACCATCCACGACACCTAGCTGTGAATTTGGCTACAAGATGACACCGCAGCCAGCACCTGGTGGCGATCGTTGGAACAAATATAGCGTTATCAAACTCACCTACAAATTTTAGCTTTCACAAATATAGTTAGTGGAAGGTTCTTTTTCATGCCATAAATCTATGACATAGGACCGCCACGCGCCGGCTTTACTTCCCCTCCGAAGGAAGGCATACTGAGGGATTTTAACGCTCTTAAAAAATCCGACGATTTCAGCTGGGTTTGAACCCGCGATCTTGGGCATAGAAGCTCAGCATGCTACCAACTACGTCACCCAAGTCGCTGGTTTGGACTCTGTCTTAAGGAAAGAATTAATTATGAAAATCAATAAATGTTAAACAAAAACAATGGATTTCAGGCGATATAAATCAAAAACACCTAAGAACGTCAAATTACCAGGTGAAAAGCTAAAGGAAGTAGGAGACTTCTGCTACTTAGGAAGGAAAATAACCAGTGATGGACGAAGCAAAGCGGATATAAAAAGTATGATGGCACCTGCAATTCTACAGAAAAGGATTCTGTTCACATCAAATATAGTTTTAGATATTAAAAAAGGCATTTTTGAAAGCCTTTGTGTGGAGCGTGGCACTCTATGGAAGTGAGACTTGGACTGTTCGCGCAGCAGAAAAGAGGAGAATTGAAGCGTTTGAAATGTGGTGTTACAGGAGAATGGTGAAGATCAGATGGGTATATAGGGTTATAAATGAAGAGGTATTAAGACGAGTGGGCGAGGAGAGATGTTTCTGACGACTGCTAATGAGGAGAAGAGATAACAATAATAATAATAATAATAATAATAATAATATCGTATGGCCTCGGGTGCTGGGTGCAAGCTTTGTAATTTGACACCCAGAGGGTAGCTTGCATGTCGAACTTCGTTGTTCCTTGAATCACTATGATAGTCAAGGAGGTTAGATATCTAAGCTCCTTGAACACTATAGCGCTTTCTAGTAGAGAAATGAGGAACTTTGTGTTGGCGAAAACTCCCGAGATTAATTTTGCCATTATGAACACGGCCTACTGAATTCAAATGGGTTCTTTGACATGCCAATATCGTATGACATGCGTGTCGTATTTTTGCCGCCTTTCAAAAATCACTTACCACGACCAGGAGCGAACCTGCAATCTTGGGGTTAGTAGACCGACACGCTATCCACTCACCCACCGTGGCAAGCAGGAGAAGAGATAGGTTGGTAGGACAAATACTAAGACACCCAGGAAGAGCAACCTCCCCCATGGTCTGGTACCTTGACGTGGTGGGGAGGCTTGTGTGTTTCAGAGATCCCGAGAGCAATGCCGGCGGGAGCTTCGGCTCCTGGCAGGGTCACCCATGCCGGTAAGGTCGAGGATGAGAGACCAGACTAAATGACAGACTACACCATGATGGTGGGCAGCAGCGTCATCAGTAGGTTATTTCCAGGCGGAGCTGTAATTCAGTGGTACGGTTGGAAAACTGCGGGGGCTCGTTTTCAGTCCTTAAGGTGGCAGCCCTACCAGAAAACTAGGAAGCTGTGGGCTAATAACTCGCACTCTCCAAAATTGTTTATTAAAGAAACTGAAAAGAATGAAAACCGGACGGATCTCATGTTGACAACTTTCGGCACGAAAAGGAAGATACGAATAGGTTTCTGGAATGTGAGGACTCTGGGTGAGAGTAGTAGGCTGAGCAAGGTGACCAGAGAAATGATCTCGTATAAACTTGATATACTTGGGCTCAGTGAGATAAGATGGCCAGATTTTGGTGAGATAAAAACTTATGAAGGACTTGCCCTCATATACTCTGGGAGGAGCGAGGAGAATGCGGAACGCAGAGATGGAGTTGGTCTTTTGCTTACTGAACATGCAAAGAAAAGCCTTATAAGTTGGCAACCCATTTCCGAGCGAATATTATCAGCACGATTTAAGACTCGCATTCGCAATGTTACGATTATACAATGCTATGCACCCACGGAACCATCAGAAGAAGAACTTACGGAAGCATTCTACTCCCTTCTACATGAGACAGTAAAGAAAAGCAGTAAGAGAGATGTGATTATAATAATGGGAGACCTTAATGCTATGGTAGGAGAGAACAACGAGGGACTAGAACATGTGATGGGTGTACATGGCCTTGGGGATAGGAATGGAAATGGGGAAAAGTTCACAAACTTCTGTGCTAGCCATGACCTTGTTATTGGAGGTACTTTGTTTCCCCATAAGAGGTGTCATAAGATCACGTGGATTTCCCCTGATCATGACACTGAGAACCAAATTGACCACATCGCAGTGAGTAGGAGATTCAGAAGATCGCTCACCGATGTTCGGAATAAGAGAGGAGCTGATGCTAGCAGTGATCACCACCTTATGCTGGCTGAGTTCAAGATGAAGATCATGGTGGCAAAGAAGAGGTTTGAAAAGCAGAGCAAGAGATTTGATGTGAGGAAGTTGAAGGAGGAGAAGGTCAGAGAAGAATTTAAATTGGAGCTAAGAAATCGTTTTCAGGTACTCCAATCTGATTCAGCAGAAACTGATATTGAATCTTCCTGGAGTAATGTAAAGAACATCATCCTTGATACAAGTGAAGTAGTCCTGGGAAGGAGCAATCCTCTCAAGAAGGATTGGATGTCAGAACAAACTTGGGAGGCAATATGTCATAGGAAAATGATTAAGGAGAGGTTGAATATGTGTAAGACTCGACATCAGAAAGCGAAAGTGCAAGCAGAATATACGGTCGTTGACAAAGAAGTCAAAAAGAGTGTGAAGAGAGATAAGAGTAATTGGATCGATGAGATGGCGAAGAAGGCAGAAGATGCTGCATCAAAAGGTGACAGCAAAGAAATGTACCGCATCACAAAAGTGCTGTCCAAGAAAAGTTTCCGAAAGAACCGACCCATAAAAGACAAACAGGGAAATTTACTCACAACTCAAGAAGAACAACAAGAACGGTGGAGGAAATACTTCACCGAAATGTTTAATGTTGATCGAGGGATTAATGAACACCACGAAGAGAGGAATGATGAACCTGATAATTCTGTTCCAAATATTCTTTTGCACAGCCCAACTTGTGCTGAAATCAAAGAAGCCTTGCTACAGCTGAAGAATGGAAAAGCCCCCGGTGTCGACAAGATTTCGCCAGATGTCCTCAAGATAGACATGAACACCACAGCTAATATCCTGAAGCCATTGATGGAAAAGATCTGGTTTGAAGAGAAGCTGCCTGCGTAATGGAAGAAAGGTGTGATTGTTAAAATCCCAAAGAAGGGTGACTTGACGAATTGTAACAACTGGAGAGGTATTACCTTACTATCCGTACCAAGCAAAGTATTTCTCAGGATAATCTTGAATCGCGTGAAGAAGTCTATCGAGTCGAAGTTGAGGAAAGAACAAGCTGGATTTAGGGAACACCGTAGTTGTGTGGACTTAATTAACACTTTACGGATTATTGTGGAGCAGAGTAACGAATGGCAAGCAGCACTGTACATCACATTTATAGATTTTGAGAAGGCCTTTGATTCCGTTAATAGGAAGGTCATGTGGGAGACCTTAAAGGAATATGGTATACCAAGTAAAATAGTTAACATCATACGAGAGATGTATTCTGGTTATGAATGTCAAGTCCTGCATGAGGGTCAGCTATCCCAGCCATTGGCCATCCAGACTGGAGTACGACAAGGATGTATACTTTCTCCCACTTTGTTACTGATTGTTCTTGATAATACTCTTAGGAAGATGGGGAGAGGAAGGAAGAGAGGGATACAGTGGGGACTTCGAGACAGGTTGGAGGATCTTGATTTTGCTGATGACATCTGTATGCTAGCACAGCGCTTTAGAGACATAGAGGGAAAACTGGCAAACTTAGAACTTGAAGCTGCTAAGGTTGGACTTAAGATAAACCCGAAGAAGACAAAGGAGCTGAGAGTGAACTCCACAGTACAGGCTGGTCTCACTGTGGGAGGAGTAGATGTAGAACAGGTGGATACATTTGTTTACTTGGGAAGCGTGGTAACGAGAAGTGGAGGGGCTGAGGAGGATGTCAAGAGCAGAATAAGAAAGGCAAATGGGGCTTTTGTGCAGCTCTATCCAGTATGGAAAAGCCGTAACATATCCAGGAAGACGAAAATCTGACTTTTTAATACCAATGTGAAAGCTGTCCTATTGTATGCATGTGAAACATGGAAAGTTACCAATCCTATCAGCCACCAACTTCAAGTATTCATCAATCGTTGTCTGCGTCGAATTCTGGGTATACGATGGCCAGATATAATCCCAAACGAAGAGCTGTGGCAAAGGGCTAACCAACAGCCTATAGAAGTCCAAATTAAACGGAGGAAATGGGGCTGGATTGGGCATACTCTGCGGAAACAGAATGATGCAGTAGAAAGGAGAGCTCTGGACTGGAATCCTGAAGGGGCTCGGAGACGGGGAAGACCAAGGAATACCTGGAAACGCACCATTGAAGAGGAGGCCAGAAAAGTGGGAAAGACTTGGAGGGAAGTGAAGAACTTGGCAACAAACAGAGCCCGATGGAAATCATTCTTGGATGCCCTATACTCCGCACGGAGCGAAAGGAAATAAGTCAAGTAAGTCAAGTCAGGAAGAGCAAACTTAGTTATGGAAGGAAGGGTCGAGGACAAGAACTGTAGGGGTAGACCAGGATTAGAATATGTTAAACAGATTGCCTCGGATGTAAGATGTGGTAGCAATTTAGAGATGAAACGATTAGCTCAGGACAGGGAGGCATGGAGACTGCATAAACACCAGTCAAAAGATTGAAGATTCAAACACACACAAAACTTACCTCCTTCGACATTTTAAGAAACTTAGGATATCTCCTTACTTCATGAAATGCGTTTTAGTTTCCTTTTCTTCCTTGAATTTTACATATTGGCATAGAAACACCGTATACTGGCCAATGTAGCCGAGGGCGCTGATGTGCTACTTCGTCCCTCGCTAGCATTGAGCGAGCGTGGGTTCGAATCCCTCCTCGACTGTCCTGAAAGTGGTCTTCCTGACTTCCCACATTCATCACCAGGCAAATGCTGGGATGGTTCCTTTCAATAGGTCCACGACCAATTTCATTCCAATATCCGTTCCCTGACTCGTCCTGAAAATAAAATAAATATCCATTGGCTGCATTAATAAAATTATTTTAAAAAACGTGTGCAAGGATTTTAGTTAAAGGTAAGCTGAGGTGTAAACAGAAGTTTAAATCGGTGTTAAAGATGGTTCAAACTTAAAAGTTGAAACCGTTAAGTTTGAACTATTATGGTCAGGGGCGGGTCTAGGGGAGGGCGAGGAGGGCGACCGCCCAGGGCTTCGCGGTCTGGGGGGCCCTGCGCCATCGATCTTTAAAAAATGTAATTAATTAATTAATTAATTATACTTTTCAAACTAATTTATAATTCATATTCCTTTTTCCAGTGCAGCTATGGACTCCTGTGACCGTTTAGCAAGTATAGTTTTGAGTGAAATAATAGAAGACTTCAGCCGGGAAAAAAGTCACAAAGTAATATTTTAATATTTCCTAGTTTACATAATCTTCTTCAAGGGGACTTAAAGGTTTCTTTCATATTATTAAAAATATTTACTGTCGTGTATTCAAAATATTGTAACTATTCTTTATTTTATTATTATTACCAAACTATTTTCCATTGGATTTGATATTTTTTTATTTCCTATTGTTGCGGGCCCCACCTTATCATATCGGCCAGGGCCCCGCAAGGCCTGGATCCGCCACTGATTACGGTAAATTAGAAGAAGACAAAAGAGCTGAGAGTGAACTCGGCAGTACAGGCTGGTTTCGCCGTGGGAGGGGCTGCTGTAGAACAAGTGGATACGTGTGTTTACTTTGGAAGTGTGGCAACGAGAAGCGGAGGGGCTGAATAGGATGTAAAGAGCAGAATACGAAAAGCAAATGGGGCGTTTGTGCAGCTCTATCCAGTCAGGCGAAACCGTAACATATCCAGGAAGACGAAAATCAGACTTTTTAATACCAATGTGAAAGCTGTCTTACTGTATGCATGAGAAACACGGAAACATTTTTTTAAAATTCGATTTTACCGTCCAGGTTGGTGTTTCCCACGGACTCAGCAAGGGAACTCACCACTACCGCCTCTACGGGCAGTGTCCTAGAGCTGGGAACATCTGGTCGGAGTGGATACAACTGGGGAGCTTGATCAGCACCTCGCCCAGGCGGCCTCGCCTGGAAAGCGAACAGGGGCCTCATGAGGATGGGAAAGGAGAGGGAGATTGGGATGGATCGGCAAGGAAGCAGGAAGGAGGCGGCCGTGGCCTTACAGTAGGGACCATCCCGGTATCTGCCCGAAGACGAAGTGGGAAACCACGGAAAACCACTTCGAGGATGGCTGAGGTGGGAATTGAACGCCCTCTTCTCATTTGGACCACCCGAGGCTGAGTAGACACCGTTCCAGTCCTCATACCACTTTTCAAATTTCGTTGCAGAGCCTGGAATTGAAGCCAGGTCCTCCGGGGTGGCAGCTAACCACGCTGACCGCTACACTACGGAGGCGACAACATGGAAACTTACCAATACTATTTGCCACCAACTTCAAGTATTCATCAATCGTTGTCTGCGCCGAATTCTGGGTATACGATGGCCAGATATCATCCCAAACTGGGTAGATTATTAGCTTGGGAATAACCTAACCCCCAAGGGAAGATGATGAAGAAAAAGAAGTGGGTTTTGGACTGGAGAAAAAGGATGGAGAAAGAGGACGAGAGTCCAAAAGAAGTTATAATTTTAACTTTAAGTATACTCAAAGGCAGCTGCCACTGCAAATCCGCTCTCCGATACCTAAAGTGGGTAGGGACCTGGGCGAAGCTAACTGGAAACGCGGTTGGAACTTGGACTGTTCGCAAGCAAGTTGCTGTAGCGTATTCCCTCTCAAGCATAAATATGCCTACTATGGGGAAGGGTGGTGGTCTGGCAAGACTAAGAGTAACAGATTTATTGTGTATCTGTTCAAAGGAGTTTGTTTCTAAACAAGTAATTTGAAGAGTGCAAATAATTTGAATCAGCTTCGATATTTTAGTTTTTGAAATTGTAGAGTTTCTAAAGAGCGACCAATGTTTCCAAGAAGGATAGGGATAAAGCAATTATACCTTTGGGAATAATTTTGGTAAGTGTACCAATAGTTGCATTTAGGAATGACTAAGCTTTTACCCAGCGAGGCGCCGACTAAAAGTTTAGACAATGAGAAACACTTATATTTTGAAAAACCAACCATAAGTGTTAGAGAGAATCTCCACAAGCAGGAAGCTGGCGTAGCGAGCTATGCTTGCCTTACTGGCCAGATAGAATTAGCTATTAAAGCTAAGAGAGACTTTACTAAGTTACCAACTATGAGTTCTTGCTCAAATGCAACAAGTGGTGAAAACCCTATCAATAGATTTATTTTTATTAAATAGGAAGAGTCAAGGAAGACAGGATCTTGCTTAACCGTTATGTTAGAGAAATGATAAAGCAAAGAACAAATCTTTAATTTATTTAACAATGTAAAAGGAAGTAGTTTTTGTAACAAATATATAATTTTGATTTTTATAAACAATTGGGGTCGCAGACCTCCGAAAACATCTAAAGCTTGCGCCAGGCAATTGACAATTCTTTTGGTTTTAAACCTTTTATATGCTTTAAAATCTTCGTAAGATTTTGAAATGGCTAAGATGAATAAATGAAAAATTTAAAGATAACTGACGTAATTAAAGTTAAACAATAAGTCAAGTACAAGGTGTGTACTTTAAAGATTTCTAGATAAGTATCTTAGAAATAATAACAACTTCGAAAGTAACAACAACAAAAAACAGGAAGAAATGAAATAGAAGTTTCTATAAATTCTTGTATTAGTACTGAAATACTTGGGTAGATTATACAAATAGGGCAGGTCACTTATTGTGAAACCTGAAGAGAACAATCGAAAGGAAGTTTCTAGAACTCCTATGTTTAAGTAGGGATCACGAGAAAAATGGGGCACGTTTCCCTTTCGTGAAACCTAGAGATAACTCACTTATGAGTTGAAAGAATTGGATTCCCTCATTAAAAGGGAGAAAAATATAATTTAAGGCTTGTACTAGACACGAAGTTTTACATGGAGCAAATAAGGGAGGGCACTTATGTAGAGTGACACCTCATTGAAAAAAGACCTAAAGTAACAATTTTATTATTTTAGTTTGTTAGTAAAGGGTTTGGGAGAGATCAAATGGGATTGTGGAAAAGTGTTCATGGCCGTATTTATTGTACTCGGACGAGCGCGACTCGGATGAAAAGTTGAACAGGCACTGTTTTCACTATAGTCAGTTGATAAAGTTGAAAAGTTCACTGTAGTAGCACAAAAAGTTGATGACAAAGAAAGTTATTGCAATGGTGGAAAATAACTAGTTACACTAGATTTGCGAGAGTCTATTGCTTGAAAAACTTGTAGGTTATAGTTGAATGCACCAGAAAAATCCCAACGGAGGAAGAAAAATTAGATATTGATTAGCAATTCATAAGGAAGATTCCTTAGTTTGAAAAAGTATTCCCATATGTGAGTGGAAACTACATGACAGTATAACTGGTAGATAGAGTGTAGGTTCTGGAAGGTTCCAGAGCAATGATGACTTGTTTAAATTGGGTAGAGAATCCCTCGGCGGAAAACTAGATTATATAGACAGTGGGTATTTTGGAAATATCCCTCGACGTGAGATAGCATCTCAGAAAATATTTCATTTTGAAAGTTAGACTTGATAGTTTGAGTTTGATCAAGAAGATCTCTTGAAAGCAGTTATTATCACATAGCAACTTTCACTGTCTATAAAATCCAAATAAAAGCATTGAGCCTTTTAAAAGCGATGAGAATGAGGTTAAAACATGAAGTCGGTACTTATCTTTGCTTCATGAAGAAGGCGATGTATATGTTGACGGTTGGTTCTAAAATTCGAACATGGCGTCGAATTTAAAAGTTTGCCTCTTGAGTGGAGGAGGCGAGCTTTAGTTAAGCTCTAACTGACTGGTTTGACTTCCGACGTACAAGTGAAACACGCTCAATGGAGCGCGGAGGGACCAGGGAAGGGAAAAAGAGTGGGGGTAGGAGACAAAAGGAATACATATAAGAATAGCCAACTTTACAGTTATAAAAATCTTCTTGATGAAATGGTCTTCAAAGAGTTGATAGTAGGAGTCACTAGCGCAGCCTGGAGGGTGAAAAAGTAGACGAAGTTCTCTTGATCACGGAGATGATAGCTGGCGATGGCGACGAGATCTGGTGGCTAGATTGATAAGGAAGTCCTCTTGTACAGGGAAGAATTGAGGAACTTCAGAGATTCGCTGCTAGATGACGCTAGGTGGGTCATGGAAGATATATATCTAGAACAGACTTACAGGTAGTATGAGAGACATATACCAACAAAGAGTGTTTGAGAAAAAAGGAAGGGATGAACTAAAGCAAAGAGAAGCAAAAGCTTACTCTATCTTACCGTGTATTCCAAAGAATACACCACAAACGAAGAGTTGTGGCAAAGGGCTAACCAACAACCTGTAGAAGTCCAAATTAAACAGAGAAAATTGGGCTGGATCGGGCATACTCTGAGGAAACGGAATGATGCAGTAGAAAGGGGAGTTTTAGTCTGGAATCCTCAAGGGGCTCGAAGACGAGGAAGATCAAGGAGGACGTGGAAACGTGCCATTGAAGAGGAGGCTAGGAACGCTGGAAAGACTTGGAGGGAAGTGAAGAATTTGGCAACAAACAGATTATGGCCGTTTAGATTTTATTAGGGTCACACACACACACGGACAAAAGTTGATCTCATAAGCTTATCTTTTCATAAATGAAAATCGGCTAATAACGTAATATTATTAACAATAACATTGTTTATTAGGATTCCATTCCCGACTGGCACAGTTAGCCTGCAAAAACTTAAATTTGAAGGTGTGATCCCGGCCCAGTTTTGTGATTGCTTAATAGCGACAACGTCAAATGCTTCAATTTACTGACACGTTGAAAAATACCTGCATAAGGAAATTCCTGCATTCTGGTTTCTCTAATGTTACAACAATTAAACAGATCTTTGAATTCATGACGTGACTATTACATTTTATTCCACACATACTCAAATTCACGGAATTGATGACAAAAATATCCTTTGCCCCAAAAATAAAAACTACTACAGCCATGAAATGAAGCTGTTTTCTATAGGAATGTAAGTCAGAGAGTCTTTCAGATACCATAAGGAAAAGAAGGATGGATTTCAAAGGACACATCTACCGGATGAATCCTGCTCGGATAACCAAGAAAATCTTTGACTTTTTTTTTTTTTTTCAATAAGAAGATCAAACCTAATTGGTTTACGGAAGTAGAAAAGGACCTGCTAGAGCTCCAGATTACTGAAATCATGTTGGTGAATGGTACAGCCAAAACCGTGACCAAAGACAACACCAAGAAGTTCCAAGCCAGAGCCGTCTCCAGAAAACCGAAGCAGATATCACAAGAGGAAAGAAAGAGGAGATCAGAGAGAATGAAGAAGTATTGGGAGAAAAGGAGAGCACAAGCATCTAAGAAGTGATTGATCTGACGTACCCCAAAGTGGGTGATTCGAAAAGAAGAAAGAAGAACTGAAGCTGTCACTATTCAGGTGAATCAGCTGCTCCTAATAATGCAGCCCAACTAGCGTTGTTGTCAGGAAGGTCGATACTGTAGTTTTCCGCTTGCATCTCATATGGTACTAATGCACTGCAAGCATATCCTGCAAACGATGCTGAACACTGTTATCTTTCCCTCGATGTGACTAATACGAGGAAAACGTAATAGTGATCTGTAGGGCCTGGAGGTTGATGCCGTAAAAAAGTTTAAAAAATGCACTTAAAATTTTCAAAAAAGACTGTAATAAATGACCTAAATATTGTAAAAAATGCACTATAAAATGGAGAAAATGATCTTATAATAATAATCTCATCGATAATTCAAAAATTCGAAGAAAAAAAGCAATATAAAATAGAGAAAATGATCATATAATAATAAACTCACCAATATTTCAAACTCAAACTGAAAAGTCAATCAAAATAGATTTCTAGCACTTAACAAAAGGTTCATGTTTACTTTAGTCTGAGTTGCACTGCACTACGAATGTCATTCTGATGTTGTCAAATGTAAATGATCTGCGGTTATCACATCAGCCAACAAGTTTTTATATCTCGAAAAGCTGTGTTCAACATCAACTGATGTGATCGGAGCGTACTTGAAGTGAGGAAGGTCGTTTGCTGCTAAATCCTCCTCAATCCCATCCATGCAATAGTTTTCACCAGAGAGAATGTCTGAGATTTTGCATAATGTTTTATACCCGATGTTTTTGTCCAGCACTCTTTTTCAGTTTTTATGCAATACCCGCAGCAATTTCGCCACGATTGTTGCTAGGACTAGTTTCCACCCGGTTGATTAAGGAAATGGAATCAATATTTCAATATTTTAAATTATCTTATATCAGCTACTAGCTTCTTCTTAACTCTGAGAGACGTAACTCCCTCATATAAAGCTGTGACATGACTAAATTGGAAAAAGATGACCTAAAATGCCGATTTCTCTAAAATAAGACCCAAAAAATCTAAACTTAAGAAAACGCTCTTGAAATGGAAAAATTGCACCAAAAAATGCAAAAAAGATGCAAAATAAAAATTACATATTTGTAGACGGGGTGGCCCGTCCGGAGTTTCTATGTACTTCAGCATTGTTTTAAACAGTTCAGTAAAAAGATGACATGTCATCAACAACCGGACCCTAGCGATCAGTAGTCTATCATTTGCGGGATAGATATGTTTGCAGTGCTTTAGTACCATAACCCGCAAGCGGAGAAATACAGTATCGACCTTCCTGACAACACACGTTAGTTGGGCAGCATAAAACTATTTTATTAGGGGCAGCTGATTTACTTGTATAGTGATCTCTTTGGTCTGTTTGTTGTTTCGCCCGCCGCGCCGATCGCTTTTGAGTGCAGACTCCTGTGCCATCTCCCGGTGATACTTTCAGTTGTAAGACGGAGTGCTTTGCAGCTAGCGCTCCTGAATTCAACTGAAGAACTACATTCGTATCTTTTGGAGTAAGCGCCTTGGGGGCCACAGATTACTGCGGACGGAAAGGGGGCAGAGTAGACGAGTATAGTATTATATAATATATTGCAGAGAATAATGCATTCTATCAAAGTGTAAGAAAACTTGTTTGGGATACGTAAGTACCAAGGAAAAGCAAAGAGATAATGTATAAAGTGTTATGTACCCATATTGACTTACGCAGCTGAGACTTGGAATTCAAGCCAGTGAAATGAAATTCCTAAGAAGTATGATAGGAAAGACAAGGAAAGACAGAGTGAGAAATAAAGCTGTTAGAAAGGAAGTTGGGATGGGAAAACTAAGTGAGAGAATTGAGAAGAATAAACTAAGGTGGTTTGGACATGTAAAGAGGATGGAGGAAAATAGAATACCAAGACAGATGCTGGAGGCAAAGTACAAGGGTAAGAGAGCAAGGAGGATTGATTCAGTGAAGAACAGCATAAGAAAAAGAAATCTGGACGGTGACAAGATCGTGGAAGAGGAATAGTGGAAAGAAAGAGGAAGGTGGAGAAGTGCCATAAATACCCCCGACCCGGCAGGAGCTGAATAAGGGGAAATGATAATGATGATGATGATGATGATGATGATGATGATGATGATGATGATAGTAATAATAATAATAATAATTTCATTTTATTAAATGCAATTTGTGATATGTCCCAAGAACTCCTGAACAGAATCTGAGAGGCTAATTAATTTTTATTTAATATATATACTGTATACTATTGATTTAGCGGCTTCGGTGGCGTAGTCGGCAGCATGCTGAACTGCCATGCCCAAGATCGTGGGATCAAACCTGGCCGAAGTCTTCGGACTTTTATGAGCGTTAAAATCCTTCAGTAAGTCCTCCTTCGGAGGGAAAATAAAGCCGGCGGGCCCATTTTATAGATGTACTGTATGGCATGTAAAAGAACATACCACTACAATTGGTAGTGTGTAACCAAATTTGTAGGTTATATTTGGTTGGTTAGAAACGCCCTATCAAGTTCAAACGTTCGCCGCTAGGGGTCAGTAACAGTGTCATCTGGTAGCCAAAGTTGGAACTACTTGAAATTGAACTTGCTGGGAGCCCTCGGGCGTTCAATTAAAATATCCGCAAACTTAGAACATAATGGTTCCTTTCAATAATTTACCACATCTTTAGAATTTCAATTTCCTAATGGAGGAATATATCCATAATTCGACCGTTTCAATTTAGCAGAGGAATTTAACAATTTTTTCCATGAGCATTCCGGAGCAAACTTCCCCATAAAGAACAATATTTATGTAATGGGCTATCTGGTCAGATAGAAGAGAAGGCTTGGTTGGTTCCTCAGTTTAGGGGCTGCGACAACGCGGTCATATAGCCCCGTGTACTTTGAGTGTTTGTAGAATCTGTCTGATAACCGGTGTTAATTGTAATGCCTGTATTAGTGTGTGTATCTGATTTTTAATTAAGTACAGACTGCAACTTAGAATTTTTCAAATAGTTCCTACTTTTGCCGCCAAGAGCCACCGTCAACGACTACTAGGCCAAGTTCAGTATTTAGCTACTAGATGCCACCGCAATCGGTTCTTGGCAACGAACCACAGATTACCTACTACTAGAAACCTAAGAGCGTTGTTTACATCCTTAACCTATCCAATTTAGCTTCACACAGGTGTAATTAGTGGAAGGTTCTTTAACATGCCATAAATCTATGACATGGGACCGCCGGCTTCACTTCCCCTCCGAAGGAAGAAGAGAAGGCTAATCCTGCCAGAAACAAGTTGTTCCATGAAGAACTATGTTCCCTTTTTTCATATATCCTACTTATATTAATTGCCTCTATCAACATACAAATTTTCAGTTTGATTGCTGTAATAGGTTCGTGGATATTGAGAACCGTCTAAATATTTCGGATGGTCACCATGTTGGATTTTTATATATAGGCCTTATGTACTATTACATCAAGATTATTGTATAAGAGTATTATTAAAACCTCAATCGCATGATTAAGACACAAGAAATAAAAACAAGATTTTAAAATTTCGCTCAGCCGCCATCTTGTAGGATATGAAAATAATTGAAATAAATTAGATGCCAGTGGATTAAAATTTATATAAGCATATACCGTACCAAGTTTCACTGCGCTCGGATGTCTAAATCAAGAAAAACGTCAATTTGAATATTTAAATTTCGCGTCGCCGCCATGTTGGATTTGTGCTCACCAAGTTATTGAAAGGCCCATAGGGGGCGTATGCTCATAGCCTCTATCAACATACAATATTTCAATTTGATTGCTGTGATAGATTAATAGATATTGAGAACCGTCTACATATTTCGGATGGTCACCATGTTTGATTTTAATGTAGTCCATAGACTTATGTGCTATTAGATGACGATTATTGTGTGAGTTCATTATTCAAACGTCGACTTCGATCGCATGATTACAACACAAGAAATAAAGACTTGATGTTAGAATTTCGCACAGCCACGATTGAACTAAATTAGAAATCAGTGCATTGCATTATGTAAGACTATAGTCATTTGATGCGCCAAGTGTCACTGCGAATTTTCTCGCGATTTTACCATCCAAACGCAGTGAAATTTGGTACAGCAAATGTCTATACGCATTGTAATGCACTGGCATCTAATTGCGTTGAATGGTTTACATAAAATCAAGATGGCGGCTGTGCGAAATATGTCACCGGTAAACTATATCTCCGAAACTATTACAGATATCACCCTGAAATATTGTACGTTGATAAAGGGCAAGGCTTGTAAACTACAGAGGTTGCCTCAATTTTCACTCACCAATCAGCGCTCACAAGGCGGATGACGTCACAAGATACCAAACGCGCCATGTGGGGAACGTAACGAAACTGTCAACATCAGCTGTTGAGTACACAGAGACAGTTTATTCTCATGAAATTATTGGTAAATGGGTGATAAAATAACTGAATGTAGCCTACTTACATTTTATGTTGTGATCTTCTTGAATTTCTTGGAAATTCGCCTAGACTCGGTAAGAGTATCGTGGGTGTTTGTGACTTCCAATAACCACTTCTTATGCAAGATAGAATTGGAATGTTTCAATCTGATGAAGAAAATTGTTATCACAGCTGCCTCAACCCCACCAGACGGTACGTCAGGAAATTCTCTCGACACAAAATCTGTTGTTCTTCTTAGAGCGTTCTTGCCTCGTTGAAATCCGTATTTTCCGTGAAATGTGACGAATTTTGCTGAAATGTGTCGGAACTGGTTTAGCCAAGTTTCTGAGGGATCAGTCATACCACCGAATGACAAGTGTTTAATTCAGGTTGGTAATGCATAATCGTGTTGAGTTTGCATTCCATAGGTTAAGTTCCCAAGTCGTGGAAATTTATCTTGGAACTTGTGGGCTACATAACCTGCAACATAAGCCTTGCCATCTTCTTCACTTAGTTCCATGAAGGACTCTGGTCGCACATTGCTCCCTGCAGGGGCGTATATAAGGTGGGTGCTGAGGGGACTTCAGCCGCCCCCCCCCCCCCCCCCGAAAAAAAGCCAATAAAATTCAGAAATTGTTGCTTTGGTAAGAGCATAAAATAATTGTAAACTTGGTTATACCCTAAACTTAACTTATCGGGTAAGTTATAAACAATATTAAAATTGAAATTATACTAACTCGTGGTGTAGTGAGTAGCATTCTTCGCTGCCGCCCCGGAGATCCGAATTCAATTCCCGGCTCTACCAAGAAAGTTTAATTCTAGTCTGAGGGCTGGGACGGGGTGCACTCAGCCTTGTGAGGTAAAGCTGTGAATTCCACAGTACGTTTTTTGAGAAATACATGTAAAAAACTGTTTATCTTTCTGCTTAGTAAATTGACAAATATTTAGATATTTGGCATTCATACTCCACAGGCCTTAATAGAAAATTTATTAAATATAAATTTTTATTTTGTTTTGTTTTGTGTTGTATTTTACAACTTTGTTTGTATTGACAGTTATTGTAGGCTATATAAACTTTGAATCTTATCTAAAATAATTACACAAAGTTATATGCTTCAAGATATTGGTTGATATTTCTGGGTATTTTGCGGTGACAATCACCTGAGAATACTCACAATTTTCCAGGATAATCACCCCCCCCCCCCCCCCGTTTTTTTCTAAATACGCCCCTGTCCTAAGGTTGGTTCTGGAAGCACGTTACTTGATTCAGACACTTTGCCAGCTTTGTTTAGTGCTTTAGCAACTACATATTCATCTGAATCTGGATCAGCAGTGTTTGTTTGCTTTTGAACAACTCCTAGATTATTTCCTAAAATAATCATCCTCAGTCTGTAAATGCAGTCAAGGGGACAAGGATGATCGTGTAAGCCACCATGGGTTCGCAATTGTGAAAAGAGATTTTCCAGTACATCTAGTACATCTTGATTTAGCCTATGTGTGAGAATGTACTTTGTATTATGCCTACGGGCCATATCTTGGTACAGAAGTCGAAGGGATTTTATTGAAATGATGACTGCTTTCTAGAATATTTGCAAAGAATTTTTAACAATGCAAAGAGAATTACTCATGAAAATTTCCATCTTGTCCAAAATCAAAATACCATATAGGGGGGGGGGGGGGAGGGAGGGGTGCTGAGGGGGCTCCAGATCCCCCCGAAAAAAGCCAACTTGGGTACAACATACAACATACAGTAGTCTACCTTTAAGAAATAATTATCAATCTGTGAAAGAGAATGAGTGTTTACCTTTCTGCTTTATAAATTGACAAGTAGCCCATTTAGATATTTTCCATTCATACTCCATAGGCTATGATAGAAAATTCATTCCTTGATAGTCAGCCCCCCCCCCTCGAAAAAATTGTATATACGCCCCTGATACCATGTACGAAATATGTCAAAAATATTAACAGCTTTAAAAATCATCCTAGCAGGTCATCAAAACTTAAGAGTAGGCCAGCTAGGCTCACTTACCATTTGGTTTTAGATTCCTTGGAAATCTTGGCTTTATATTAAGCAATTAGGCCCTGTAGTCTAATTCGAAGTCTTCAGTCTTAAAGTGGAGGGAACATATCCTACTTGTTTGAGGGTTGCAATGATATTTTCGCTTACATGCAGCAATCCACTGATTGCGAAAGCATGCGTCTTTGGTCACCGTGAAAAACGATACGGCATTTCCAACTTTATAATAACTGTGACAAACTGCCACAGCACATATTTGGCCTGGCATGATTATAAACAAAAGGGCTTATAACACGTGTGTAAACCACTGCAATCCATACAATATAATGTGTGGGAAAGTTGACTCTCCTTGCATATCTCGCGCCTCGCGCGCTACGAGGAAACGTGTGACGTCACGTCATTTCCCTTCCCTCCGCGATCCCCTCGCCTAAGAGCTCCATATTGAGGCAACCTCTGTAGTTTACTAACCTTGGATAAAGGGCACAAAATGAACATGGCGGCCAAGCGAACTTCTAATATTTAAATGTAACCATCCGAACGCAGTGAAACTTAGTTGACTACAGCAAATGTATAAACACAATGTAATGCACTGACATAATTTTGTTCAATTGTTTACATAACCTCAAGATTCTATTATTTAAACTAGTTTCCATGATGGTTCCGTATTGACGTACTAAATAGTTTTAACAACAAATTGTATATCCGCCTTAGTCAATACATAAACGAAAATAAATTATAATTACACTTGCTCCTGGTACATGTTTCGAGGATTAATTGCTTTTATCCCCTTCATCAGCCAAGACAAATATCCGAAGAAAGATATAAGATAGCGTAGCACTCAAAAAATAAATAGCTATTTAACTTAATATGGTGCACCATATAAGTAGGTCACAGGAAATTGTTGAGCAATTACATATATGTTTTTAGTTTTGCTCAACAATTTCCTGTGACCTACTTATATGGTGCACCATATTAAGATAAATAGCTATTTATTTTTTGAGTGCTACGCTATCTTATATCTTTCTTCGGATATTTGTCTTGGCTGATGAAGGGGATAAAAGCAATTAATCCTCGAAACATGTACCAGGAGCAAGTGTAATTATAATTTATTTTCGTTTATGTATTGACTAAGGCGGATATACAATTTGTTGTTAAAACTATTTAACCTCAAGATGGCGGCTGTGCGAAATTTCAAAATTACGTTTATATGCCTTGTGTCCTAATCATGAGATCGAAGTCAATGTTTGACTAATGACCCTACGCAATGATCGTCATGGCATATTGCATAACTCAATGGCTTACATATATAAAAATCCAACATGGTGACCATCCGTAATATTTAGACGGTTCTCAATATCTATTAATCTATGACAGCAATCAAACTGAAATATTGCATGTTGATAGAAGCTATGGACATAAGTTTCCTATGGGCTTTTCAATAACCTGGTCATCAGAAATCCAATATGGCGGCGACGCGAAATTAAAATATTTAAATGAACGTTTTTCGCGATGTAACCATCCGAGTGCAGTGGAACTTCGTACGGTAAATGCTTATAAAAATTGCAATCAGCTGGCATCTAATTTATTTCAATTGGTTTCATGACCACAAGATGATGGCAATGCGAAATTTTAAAATCTAGCTTTTATTTCTTGTGTCCAAATCATGCGATTGAAGTTTGAATAATACACCTACAGAATAATTCCCATGTAATTGTACATGACCCTGAGGCCTACATATATAAAAATCCAACATGGCGACCATCCGAAATATTTAGGCGGTTCTCAATATCTACGAATCTATTACAGCAATCAAACTGAAATTTTGTATTTTGATAGTGGTAATTAACATAAGTAGGATATATGAAAATAGTCTAGGCCTATAAAGTTCTTCACGGAACTACTTGTTTCATAAATGAAAATAGGCTAAAAATAGATCTAAAATATCATCTGACACTGTGTTGCAGGTTGCGTGAACAACCGCGAGGAGCAGTTGGAGCAGATGTGGTCCAACGCGCAAACCTACTTCAAACTGCAGCAACAGCAACAACCACAACTGAGTGAATAGACTCAGCTCTGTAACATTCCTTCACGTTATAGAATATAGTGTACATTGGAATCAACTTGGTAATTTTGTCTAAACCACTCGTGGCGTAGATGAGTTCGTACCACGACGAGGTTCGACACCCAGTCCTGATACCGACCATTCTGATTGGTTGGTTGGTTGGTTGGTTGGTTGGTTGGTTGGTTCCTTAGTTTAGGGGTTGCGACAACGCGGTCATGTAGCGCCGTGTACTTTGTGGAATGTGTCTGATAACCGGTGTTAATTGTGATGGCTGTATTAGCGTGTGTTTCTTGCCACGGCGGGTGAGTGGTTATCGTGTTGGTCTACTAACCCCAAGCTTGCAGGTTCGCTCCTGGCCGTGGTAAGTGATTTTTTTTTTGAAAGGCGGCAAAAATTATGACATACGATGTTGGCATGTCAAAGAACCCATTTGAAATCAGTAGGCCATATTCATAATGGCAAAATTAATCTTGGGATTTTCTGCCTACACAAAGTTCCTCATTTCTCTACTGAAATGAAAATCCAAAGCCTGCTTCCAGTCCACCGACCGGATCAGGGAATGGAATGAATGAAGCCCCCATCTAGCAGCGAGGATATGAACTGTTCCGGCTGCCGAAGCTGTCGTACTCCCCTGGGGCAATGATTATATTAATGACAGATGAAATGAAATGATAGTGAAGAGTGTTGCTGGAATGAAATTGTGGCAAGGAAATCGGAGTACCCGGAGAAAGAAAACCTGTCTGCCTCTGCTTCTTCCCGCACAAATCTCACATGGAGTGACCGGGATTTGAACCACGGACCCAGCGTTGAGAGGCCGGCGTGCTGCCGCCTAAGCCACGGAGGCTTTCCTCATTTCTCTACTAAAAAGCGCTATAGTGTTCAAGGAGCTTAGATATCTAACATCTAACCTCCTTGACTTTCATAGTGCTTCATGGAACAACGAAATTCGACATGCAAGCTACCCTCTGGGTGTCAAATAACAAAGCTTGCACTCGGCACCCGAGACCATACGATAGTATTATTATTATTATTATTATTAGTGTGTGTTATCTGTTTTCTTAATTCAAGTAAGGACTGCAAATAATAATATCAAGTAGTTCCTACTTTTGCTACCAAATGCTACCGTCCACGACACCTAGCTTGCGGACTTGGATACTAGATGGCATTGCAGTCAGCACCTGGCGGCGAACGTTGCAACTAATAGAGCGTTATCAATTCTAACCTAAAAATTTTGGCTTCACACAAGTGTAGTTAGTGGAAGGTTATTTTTCATGACATGGGACCGCCGACTTTACTTCAACCTCCGAAGGAAGGCATACTGAGGGATTTTTTAACACTCTAAAAAATTCCGACGACTTCGACCGGGTTTGAACCCGCGACCTTGGGCATAGAAGCTCACCATGCTACCAACTGCCCCAGCGAAGCTGCCAGCGACAATTCTGAGTGAGGTGCTAATGTGTAAACATTTCTTAGCAGACAAAGTAGGGCTCCCAACTTAGTAAAAACGTAAAATTAAGCGATTTCTCAATTATTGTGTCAAAGTTTGAAGGACTAAAGGGGCCGAATAAGTTTCAAATTGTGCGTCTTGGAGAGATCTATCAAACAAAAAAATCCTCACCCCGGAAGTAGTAGTCTATACTAAATATATAAAAATGAGATGGTGTGTGTCTGTGTATTACTCAATCACACTAGAACCACTGGTCCGATTTATATGAAATTTTACATGGTAGTATTAACATATTAACTTTGCACTATTTAAAGATGGCGATCATTTTAGTGACGTCACTACATCCTTTGGTTTCAAAATTTCGTATTTCCATTTCAAATAAAAAGAGAACGCTAAGAAATAGCTAACTTTTGCTGGCATATACGAGGTTTAAAATTAAATTTTCTATCCGAGAGGTATCTCCAACGGTTAGCGAGTAAAACCTAAATTTGTGCTATAAAACACGGTCAACGCCGAGCGGTGTAGTTGGACAAAATGTTCCATCCTTACTCTCCCTCCGCGCAGCACCACGCCTATCTCCTGTTTTAACTGTCACCTTCACATCTCAATTTATTTATGACCCGTAGCGAAGTACGGGTACTTCAGCTAGTAAGGTCATAAGTGAAACTCTGCATTTATTCAAACTAGCACTCGTCGTCGTCGTCATCATCATCATCATCATCATCATCGATTCTCCACTCCAGCAGGCCAGGTGTGGGAATGAACAAAGCCCCTTCCATAGCTGTCTATCCTGCCACCATTCTTCTTCCACCACTGTCCTCCATTCTAGGGAAGGAAGAAAGGAAGCTTGTAGTTTAACTTGACCGATAACCTTTCGTTCATGCGCCACGGGACTTCCTATTTTACATTGAATCCAAACCACAGGGTATGGTATTTCACTTAGAAAATCTCACATGCATTGACCGGGAATCAAACCCGCCACCACGCTGCTGCTGCATTAGGGACAAGGATGAGTTAGGCGCCCAGGGGATTGAAGTTAGGTACAATCCCGGCATTTTCCTGGAGGGAGTGTAGGAATAACCAGACGATAAACCACACTCAAGATAATCGCCGGGATTCAAACCTACGATCTCTCCGAACCTGCTGCAGCTGCCCGCGTGGCCGTGGTGCACGATTTAACGTGGGGGTAAATTGTTAACAGTAATATATATATGAACATTAACACCTTAGGTCAATAATATGTACTTTTAATTATAGATTGCTGGTTTCGGCCACATGATCTTCCTCGGCAGAAATGTGTAAGTCTTAAACTTTTTTTTTTATAACGAAGTTTGTTTTCAAAAATATTTCTAAAAATACTAATTATCTTAAAGCTAACAAGTAGTTCCGTGAAAAACTGTATAGCCTATTTTCATATATCCTACTTATGTCAATTGCCACTATCAACATACAAAGTTTCAGTTTGAATGCTGTAATAGATTCGTAGATATTGAGAATCGTCTAAATATATCGAATGATCGCCATGATGGATTTTAATATATGTAGGTCATAGAGTTATGTACTATTAGATGAGGGTTATTGCGTACGTTCATTATTCAAACGTTGACTTCGATCTCATGATTAGGACACAAGAAATAAAAACTTAATTTATCTTTTCGCACAGCCGCCATCTTGAAGTTATGTAAACAACTGAACTAAATTAGATGTCAGTGCATTATAATGTGTATAAACATTTTCTCTACCAAGTTTCACTGTGTTCGGATGGTTAAATCACGAAAAAAGTCTATATAAATGTTTCTACGCCGCTTGGTCGCCATGTTCGTTTTTAGTCACATTGGTGAACGTCTAGTAGTACCCTTTATCACCGTACAAAATGTCAGGGTGATATCAGTAATAGTTTCGGAGATATAGAATGCTGGTGAAATATTTCGCACAGCCGCCATGTTGGATTGGTGAAACGTAATAAAATTTAAAGGACACAGTCAAGGTCGGACATAATAGTACTATGACCTTACCGAGTTTCATTGAAATCGCTCTAGCCGTTTAGAAGTTATTAGGGACACACACACGGACAAAAGGTGATCTCATAATCCTTTTTAATATTTCATAAATGAAAATAGGCTAAAAATACATTAAAATTCGATGAATAATAAGATTGCCTAGGTTATATTTTTTCACAAAACATCATCATCATTAAGATATACTGTATATTCTCACGTAAACACATTATCCTACTAATCCCAACCTCGAAATTTCTATGCATGAATACAAAATACCCACATCATTGATACATTCCGAAAACTGTTTTTTTTTCAAGAGCAATACTTTTCACCTTTAATATATACTTGTAACAGATCTGATCTCTTAGAATTTTAATGTACTTTTAGCCTTTAGATAATTACATATTATTTTTTGAAAAAAAATTAAGACAACCTTTCTTATGAAAAGTTTTTAAGTGCAAGACTTGCAACTCGACTTGTATTAGGCTATCTATATCTGATGAGGATGGTCATAATGTGACCGAAACCGGTACTATAATTAAAAGTACATTTTATTGACTTAAAGGTATTCATTTTCATAATACAGTACATTAAACTTTGTCAGTAAGAAATTGGGTAGACATAGTTGTATTCATGTCTTTTCATTGTTAACGGTAATAACGGGTGCGGTTATCACAATTTTCCACTAATTTGGTGACATGCATTTGCTTGTTAAATCATTCTTTTGAATAAGTAATCTCGTGTAATTTACACGAAATAATGAAAAGAAAACTTGTTCGAACTGAACTGTGGGAGTAATCTACTGCTTGAATTGTACAGATAATTTGAGAAGAACATTGAATTACGTGCAATAGAATCGCTGTCTGTACAATTTCAGTTTTGACAGTTTCCCAGGACACAGCCTATATTAAAGGGAATTATATAGGTACACCAAATAACTGAAAATGCATGCATTTACTTGTTTATTAATTTATTTTATTTATTTATATATTTTACGCCCTCATTGGAGCACTGAAATCAATACATTTGAGTAAATTTCTTCTTTTTCTCCTCCCAGAACTTTCTCATCCTCTCCGACCTGGAAGCCCTTTGTGTGTCCGATATAGTAGGCTATATTGTTTCCGTTCAACTGTTATTAGTTTGAGACTTATGTTTTTGTTCTTCAAAATCTTCTTCTCTGTCTTTGATTTGTTGCCGAATTATACCCAATTCTTGCAAATCATCCTGAACTTCTTTGAACCAATTATTATTGATTTTATTTTTCAAAAAGTAATCAAAAAGTTGTTTCAATATCCTGGTTTCTGGCAGTCTTGATATTTATTTATTTATTTATTTATTTATTTATTTATTTATTTACACTTGTGGCATTCCACCGAGGGAGCGTTATGTTCTCAGTTTCTTGGCTTGGCACGAACAAGAGATATGACTCTTGGGCTCTTGAAAGTAATTGTCCCCTTAATAACATACACTGTCTCCTATGGATAGGCGTAGAAACTGTGTACTTTGGTACTGACGGTTCAGCTTCCGGTATTCTTTAAGGACTACGAAATTAATGCGATTCTCTCTTCGCCCAAGAGCTAGAACAGCTAATAGCCCGTATTTAGCTTGCGGTTGTTCGTACACCAACTGCAGATACTCGTACAATGAAGTGACTTTCTCCCGTGGTGAGTGGGTCAATTGTCTCCAGATATCAGTCATTAGGCTACATTAGTCCGAATACTCGCCCGATGGCCAAAAGAATTACGTCCTAATCGGAGCTGGACACTCGTCATATCCATTAGCCATGTTTAAGCTTGAGTTTCTACAAGGTGTGTGTGTTTGAGTATTCAGTCTTTTGACTGGTTTGATGCAGCCCTGTACAATATGCCTTGCAGTCCCTCTCTACATACCTTACATCCCAGACTATTTGTCTAACATATGGTCTACCTTTCCAGTAGTTGTTCTCGACCCTTCCTTCCATAAGACTGCTATTCCTGGGTGCCTTGGATGTGTCATACCAACCTATCTCTTCTCTTTATTAGCAGTCGCCAGAAACATCTCTCCTCTCCCACCCCCAGGAGCTCACATCTGGTGGGATGTGGGTTGGCGACCACGGGACCCCAGCTGAGTCCGGCATTGCTTCCACTTACTTGTGCCGAGCTCCTCTCCGTCTGATTTCCCTGTCGACCTCCCTTGGTCAACTCTTGTTCTCTTCCGACTCCGACATTATTAGGGTATTCGATGCCTAGGGAGTCTTTCACTTTCCCGCCTTAATTGGCCCTTGTCTCCCCTTTTCTGATACCCTCATTCTTCGAGGGGGCAGTCTTCCTTTTCTTTTTATGTTATCTCCTGCCTTCTGTAACAAGGCCCTTTGATCTTTCGACTTATTATAAAAGAGATGATTCTTATATATTATTTCCTTTCATTGACACTATTGTTTGAATGTAATCTTGTATACGGTAAAACTCAGCAATTTTTCTAGGTGTGTGCCGTGTCTTGTGTGGGGTTTCGCCTAGGACACCAAATCAGCGGGCTCTTGGTGTCCCCGCCCGGATCCCACAGGAGTAGCAAACTGCGCGCTACCTCCCTTTTTATGAAGCGCACCTGGGCCTCTTTACTGAGAGAACTAAAAGCTCAAGCAGTCATAACCTCCCTATGAAGGCTTCCAAAAAGATGGTATATTGGCTTTCACGGCCAGTGATTATTTCATTTTTACATAATCTGAAAACTGTTCAATAGATGCATGCTTTTTAGAAAGTTTGCCACGGTGGATGAGTGGTTATCGTGTCGGGCTGCCAGCCCCAAGCTTGCAGGTTTGCTCCTGGCCGTGGTAAGTTATTTTTGAAAGGCGATAAACATCTCGACACGCATGTCATACGTTGTTGGCATGTTAAAGAACCCATTTGAATTCAGTTGGCCGTGTTCCTAATGGCAAAATTAATCTCGGGATTTTCCGCCAACACAAAGTTCCTACTTTCTCTACTAGAAAGCGCTATAGTGTCAAGGAGCTTAGATATATAACCTCCTTCACTTTCATAGCGCTCCAAGGAGCGATAAAATTCGACATGCAAGCTGCCCTCTGGGAGTCAATTAACAAAGCTTCCACCCGGCACCGAGGCCATACAATATTAAAAATAATAAAGCTACTCAAAATCAAAGTACTCAGATTGCTTAAACATTTTACCAAAGCCTTCACCAAAACTGGTTGTGTAAGACATCCCACAACTTCAGATAAGTATCAACAGTAGAGATGATGATAATTGTCGTTTTAAGGGGCCTAACATCTAGGTTATCGGCCCATCAACAGTAGACATTAGCAGTAGACAATCAATATTTTATGTACTGTAGTTATAGCTTTTAGTCTGGCTGCGTGGCTCAGGGGTAACGTTCTCGCTTGCTGAGCCCAAGGTTGCAGGTTCGAAACCTGGCGCAGTCAGCTGGCATTTGAGGGTGCGCAAATGCGAGGGAGCCGTGTCAGTAGATTTACTGGCACGTTAAAGATCCCCTTCGGGGCAAAATTCCGGCACCCCGGCGTCTCTAAAAGCCAGTGTAGTTAAAAGGGACGTAAAACCAATAACATTATTATTATTATTATTATTATTATAGCTTTTAATCATCACAACACAGTACTTGTAGGTTATTTCCGTATATTCGTTTACAATAATGTATCGGAAAACTACTGAATGGAAATATCTCTAGAGAAAACTAAGATAACGGCATTCTGTGGCACGGAACCAGTAAGAAGAAAGATCTGCTTGGACAATAACATTTTGGAAAGAGTAAGCGGTGGTTATAAACCTCGGTTACAAACTGTCTTTCCTTGAAGAAATGGACATACCCGAGAAAATCTTTAAATTCAACAGATGTTTAGGAATCATCAACAAAGTTTTTAGACTAACATTCGTTCAGAAACACACCCGAACAAGAATTTACAAAACCTTAGCAAGATCATTCATTACTTTGCTATGGTAGCAAAGCGTGGACCCTGAGGAAATGTGATGAGAGACGAATAAATACCGCCGAAGTGAAATATATGCGACGAACAGCTGGATTCACTAAGTTGGGTCACAAACGAAACACATAAGTGCTGAATGGTCTTAACAGCAGACCTATATTGGAATACATCCATGAATACCAAATAAATTGACTAAGACACCTCAACAGGATGGACAGAAGCAGGATCCCTAAAGCAGTCGTCAACTACTGTCCCGGTGGGAAGAGATGTCTAGGTCGCCCCAGGTAAAGATGGCGTAAAAATTCATGTATTTTGTGTAGACCGTAACAGTTCTTCTAGGACTAACACATGAAAGGAGGATGATGATGAGTTTACAATAATTCTACTGAAGTCTTAGTAACTACACCTTCATAAAAAATGGTTCATTGACTTTCACGGCCAGTAATTAAAACTCAGCAATTCTTCTAGTTGTGTGCCGTGTCTTGTGTAGGGTTTCGCCTAGGACACCAAGCTAGCTAATCATTAGGCTCTTGGTGTCCTAGGCGAAACCCCACACTAGACACGGCACACACCTAGAAAAATTGCTGAGTTTTGTTCCTTCATAGATTAGTTTGGAGGAGGAAGACTAGTATGTTGAACGATTGTCATTCCTAACTTTTGCAACATTAATATTAATAGTTCTTTTTTCGGTGCTTAAAGCCTTAATATTTATGAGTAATTTATTTATTATTTAACATATGGTTTTTTGTGCCGAGAGTGTCCGAGGACATGTTCGGCTCGCCGGAGTTTGTAGCTGCTTCTTTGCGGACACCCATGGCGTGAGTTAGATGAGATGAAATGAATGAAGATGAATGAGCAAGTTCAATTTCAATTAGTTCCAACCTTGGCTACCAGATTCCACTGACACCTAGTGACGAACGTTGGAACTTGATAGAGTGTTTCTAATGAAATATAACCTACAAATTTGGCTACAAACTACCAATTGTACAGTAGGGGTAGGTTCTCTCTCATGCCATAAATCTAAGACATGGGCCCGCCTGCTTTACTTCCCCTCCGGTATTACAAAGTTTTCTGACAAGTTTTCTTGTAATTTGTTTTTGGAGGGCGGAGACTGTCTTTAGGTGTCATAAGTTTCGTAGTGTTTTGTAGAGCTATTTGTCTTTCATATTTGGACCTGATGATGCTCGCTTTAGAAACGAAACATGTCATCGCTTAGTTTTCTTGTTGTTGTTGTTGTTGTTGTTGTTGTTCTTCTTCTTCTTCTTCTTCTTCTCCTTCAACAGTCCGTATAAATTGTATATATATATATCTTAATCACATGTACTTTATTTCAGGTTATTTTCCACATATTCCAGTAATTGGAATGATTTTGTGTTGACCGACTGAAAGTTACAATATTAATTGTTAATAAAGCAACACTAAAATGGCTTCAAAGTTACCTTTACCGCTGAACGGTAGCTTGCCACGGTGTGTGAGTGGATAGCGTGTCGGTCTACTAACCCCAAGATTGCAGGTTCGCTCCTGGCCGTGGTAAGTGATTTTTTAAAGGCGGCAAAAATACGACACGCATGTCATACGATGTCGGAATGTCAAAGAACCCAATCGAATTCAGTAGGCCGAGTTCATAATGGCAAAATTAATCTCGGGAGTTTCCGCCAACACAAAGTTCCTAATTTCGCTACTAGAAGCGCTATAGTGTTCAAGGAGCTTAGATATCTAACCTCCTTGACTTTCATAGTGATTCAAGGAACAACGAAATTCGACATGCAAGCTACCCTCTGGGTGTCAAATTGCAAAGCTTGCACCCGGCACCCGAGGCCATACGATATTTATTTATTTTACCGCTGAACGGTGCCAGAGCACTGTCCTCACTAGATATCCCAAGTATACAGGACGGACTGATAGACACGAAATATCAAATTCCGAGCCTATCGTAGAAATTTGCTCATAATAGTAGTTGTTTCAGTGAGGATTTTTTTATTTTTTTATTTAGTCGATTTACCCTCTAGGTTGGTGGTTCCCACGGACTCAGCGAGGGAACTCACCACTACCGCCTCTATGGGTAGTGTCCTGGAGCTTGGAACATCTGGTCGGAATGGATACAACTGGGGAGGTGTGATCAGCACTTCGCCCAGGCGGCCTCACCTGCAAAGCGAACAGAGGCCTCATGAGGGATGGGAAGGGATGGAAGATTGGGATGGATAGGCTAGGAAGAGGGAAGGAGGCGGCCGTGGCCTTTTTTTTTCTTTTATTCGGCCTGGTTTACGGTACATGTACCTATAAGAACCGCTACACCACACGGCAGGTTTTGACCTAGTTTTGACAGCGCGCATAGCCATGTGATCGTTTGCTCAGCTGTTGTCTCATCAACAACCTTCGGAAGAGAGTGTTTCGCTCGTAGGCCGCGAGGATGCGCAGGTGTCCTTGAGCTGGCAGTAGTGGGAGATTGACATTTACATTTGAATTTTTTATTTGGAAATGAGATACAGATATGATGTCAAGTATATACTGGAGTTCGATTTTACAGCAGAGAGGGACAATGCAGTTGTGCTTTTTAGTAATGGCATCTGTAACATCAAGAATATAGATTTATATATCGACCTGTCCCAGAGAGATCGTCTCGTCATGCGCAGTAGAGACAGTGCGCGAGTTGCCTCCTTCAGGCCGACACAGGTGCGCGACAGAACACTTTTCAACTCAGACGAATTCACGCCTAAGCAGAACTTGTATCGCAATTTTGTTTCGGCTGGAAGAAGTGTCAAGCTATTTTGAGTTCATGGCGGTGCTAGTTGACATTTATACATCGTGTGGTGACGGATTAAGGTCATTATAATAAAAGTTCAGTGTCGAATGAGAACTTCAGTCGTCAGAGCGCCTGGCATTGTATGCGGGCAGTATTCTGTTAGTGGAATCACTCTTTTCACGTGTTACGGAGCGAAATGCAGTGATACATAAAGGAGGCTTGTTTCTGAAGTCTATGCATACTGGGAAGGCGTGCTATCTTTTCTCACGCCAAGACTATTGCAACTAAATATCAAGTACATTCCGAGTGAAGCTTTTTAACAATGTACAGTGCTTGGAAGTCCGAGGTGTTGGGGGAGATATTTAGAATGCATATAAGCATATTAGCCATGAGCGGCTAGGCATTTTAGTGTGGACATCGCTCTCCAAACAAATGCAGCGGACGTCACGAGTAACCACAATGCCGTTTGCGAAGTGGATCATAGCATATTCGCGACGCGGGTATTGGCTTGTGCAACATGAACTTTTGGTAACATGCAGCCGAAAATAACTCAGGCTACCGTCATGTGTTCACTTGCTTATCGAAATGTTGCATTTGCGCGCGTGATGTATTTCCGAACCGGACTGGAAGTATTCGAAATTCGGGCTAGGACAATTTCCGAGATGAGGAAGCAGTTCGTTTACTACCAGTGGACTTGGGACATTAGAGTAAGGGATCCCCAGCGCGTTCATTGGAAATTGGAATGGAACCGTGTAGTCCTGCTACACCATGGTGGAATCAGATGGTGGGCATCTTCACGCTCCACATTGCCTTCGAGAATCTCCAGCCAGGTAGAGAATCTACTTTTCATGTAGCGTTGCAAGGTAGATAGTCCAGTTTAAACACTTTGCCATCTATTTTCCTTTTTCATTTTGAGTAGTATGATTGTGGAGTGGAGTTTATGCATGGCTATTCCATGTCATGTGTGACTTCATTTTCAGTCGAGTTTAGGCCTGATTAACCAGGTGCACTCATTTCATAACATTTTATTATGAATTAATTGTTCATTTTTCAGCTTAATAATCTATTAAATTAAACTCATTCAATTTATTCCGAACTTCTTGATTGTGAAGAACAGATCTTCGTAGGGGAAGAAATCTACGTTATTCTCATAGGGAATTGTTACTTTTTTTTTTTCATCAAGCTTTGGCTTGAGGGGTCATTGTTCCTTCATTTTTGTGTTCGACAATTGCGAGCTTCGAATTTTTCTTATGCGCTCATGTATTATTATTATTAAATTACAGTATAGAATGTGGAGTTTGATCATTCTTTTAGAATGGGAATTTTCTTTTCTCTTGAGGGTAAGCGAGGTCATACTGCAATTCTAATGTGTCAACAGAATTTAACTGGAGTCGTTATCTGGATACATGCTGTAGATTCAGTTTGATTTTCGTGAATTCTCTTGAGGGGACATTTCTATTTTTGTCTGATCAACGTTAACGTTCGATTTTGTAGTCACGTGTACTTGGATACACCTCGTTGATTTTTATTTTTATTAATATTGCTATAACTGAACTTTGATTCAGTATTTCGAGTTTTTCTTGTTTAGAACATTGCTTTAAAGAACTATTTGAAGAACAAGAATCTTTTACGAGACAGATCCCAGGGATTAACTTTAAGGGGAAATGAACTCTTATGTGACTGTGAATACAACTCTGTAAGGCAAGCTTTTTGTGATCCAGTGCACTTGATTAAGTAGCCACTCATGTTAAATTTATGTTGCATTGGATTGAGAAATCATAATAATTAAGAAATACAGCTGATCATGTCTGATCACTAGTTATCGAATAAAATAATCACCATGTGGGTGATAGTGTGTGAAGAAACGTCAATGGGCGTGTTATATATTTACGGTGGTACTCGTTGAAGTACGTTCATATTAAAATGCTAGTAAAAGCATCATGTGTAATGCGATTATAAAATATAAACTTGGTAATGTTGGTGGTAATGCCCACCGTATTCAGAAATCGAGGTTATGAGTGACCATTATTATGACAGTAATTCTTTTGTCAAGCCTCAGAGTTTGTTTTTGTGTGGCATCCCCATTTAATTAATTCTTCGGTTGTGCTCAGTTTATAAGATTTAGGCAATGCTAGATATGATTCACGATCGTTATATTTTAAATTCTGGATGAATTTAAATAAGTACATTCATACTGAAATATTATTGAATCTTTAGAGATTCTGAATTACGAATTTCACGTCTTTTTAGCTTGAGTGCTTGATTGATAAAAAATAAATTTTGAATACATTGCTAAGGCAATATGAGTTATGCAATTTCAATTTTGACAAAGCAGATAAGGAGTGCAGAATTACATGTTTGGAAAGGCATTTACATCTGAGGGTGTAATAACATAAATAATGATTTCGCTGTAAATAAGTAAATATGTATATATATCTGAAATAATTCACGTGTTCTCTAATGTTGGAATAGGTGGAAGAACCATTAAGGTGATTTATCTAATTTTTTTTGTTTTTCTATTGTTCACATGATAAACAATTTCTATTGAGGGTTAAATGCACTCTTGGTCCATGGGGACTGTTAATGCATTTATTGGCATGATTCTAGTGCCCAGTTTCTTTGTTTGTGTCCAGTCAAGGACAATTTGGTCTGACCTTCTGTCAGATTTCTTTTGAAATAAATATTTTGTCAGTTCTTTTAATCGCGTGATGTGATGATTTACAGAAGTATAAAGAGGTCGCATTAAGGGGGGCCACAGCTAGATATTTCTAGAGTTTCCCACACTCCTGAGAGGGTGTTTGCCCACGATTCTCGTGTTCTTAGAGCTGTTCGCTGTTATGCTTTGGTCGTGCTTAATGCCACCTCAGTTAGGTTTTACTGCACCCTATTACTCCTTTTCCCTGTTGGTAGGATTTGGGGACTTTTCTAAGCCGGGGGGTTTTCAGGTCCTACGATCCAGCTACCATCGAGGGATTTCAACAGGTAAAGGGTAGGTATTTCGGGCACAGTACCATCCCGGCATTTGCCCGAAGACGAAGTGGGAAACCACGGAAAACCACTTCGAGGATGGCTGAGGTGGGAATCAAACCCCCTCTACTCAGTTGGACCACCCGAGGCTGAGTAGACCCCGTTCCAGTCCTCATACAACTTTGCAAATTTCGTGGCAGAGCTGGGAATCGAACCCAGGACCTCCGGGGTGGCAGCTAACCATGCTGACCGCTACGCTATGGAGGCGACTTAGTGAGGATTTGTGTCTGGGCATTATCGTACAAAAATACAACAGTAGAGTTAAACCCAAACGTTTAATTTAATCAGTTTCCACAAGAGCGGCTTCGGTGGCGAAGTTGGTAGCATGCTGAGCTTCTATGACCAAGGTCGCGGGTTCAAACCTGGTCGAAGTCGTCAGATTTTTTAAGAGCGTTAAAAATCCCCCAGTATGCCTTCGTTCGGAGGGTAAGTAAAGCCGGAGGTCCCATGTCATAGATGTATAGCATGAAAAAGAACCTTCCACTAAAATGTGTAGGTTAGAATTGATAACGCTCTATTAGTTCCAACGTTCGTCGCCAGGTGCTGACTGCGATGCATCGAGTAGCCAAGTCCGCACGCTACGTGTCGTGGACGGTAGCATTTGGTAGCAAAAGTAGGAACTACTTGAAACTATTGTCTGCAGTCCTTACTTGAATTAAAACAGATACATACTAATACAGCCATCACAATTAACACCTGTTATCAGACAGATTCTACACACACCCAAAGTAGCCTACACGGAGCTACATGACCACGGGGTCGCAGCCCCTTAACTAAGGAACCAACCAACCAACCACTTTCCACAAGTGGTAAGGAAATTGAGGTTGCAGTGAAATGGGAAGAGGAAATTGATGAGGATGAGGAAGGAGATTTGTTATTGAGATCAGAATTTCATATCGCACTAGAAGACATAACAAAACACCAGACGTAATGATATACCGACTGAGTTGCTACGTTGCATTGGCGATGAAGGTTTGACCAGACCATTTCACTTAGTGTGTATGATTTATGGGACAAGTAAGGTGACCACTAATATTTAAGAAGAATGGAATCATTCCTATACAAAAGAATACAGGAACTGTCAGATGATGACGAAATGAAATTAGTTAGCCTATATGGAGAAAATAAAACCTTATTTCATGCTTAGTTATAGAAAGCCCCAGGCTTAGGTTTTGTCAAAGACAATGCTAGACTGGTGTATGTTCTTCGTACACCTAAAGCATGACTTAAAACCATCTAATGGACTGGCAGCGTGGCGCAGAGGTTACGTTCTCACCTTCTGTTCCCAAGGTTGCAGGATCGAATCCAGGCGCAGTCAGTTAACATTTAACCATGCAGAAATGCGATGGAGCATGGCTTCCTTTAAGAAGGCCCTGGCCACACCGAATTGCAACACCGCTTCTCCGACGTCATACGTCCGGGTCCGGCCGTCTGTCTGTCAATATATTCATTTGAAATCGGGTTATTGGAAAGAAGTTCACTAATATGTATGGGCGGGGGAAGGTGCGCATACTGTAGATGAACTGTAGATTCTGAAGTAAGTTATTTAATAATTAGTCAACAAAACGATAAAAATGATAACATTACTTCACATACATTTGACTTATACTAAATCATGTCAAGAATCAAATAAATACTTCACATAAGTGTTAACAATTTTCTGTTCTCACTTTCACTTGAAGTAGGCCTGCTAGATGCGTCTGTCATCATTTTGGAGTAATTGTTCAGAAGAATGCTCGATGCAATTGCAATTATTAGCTTAACAGTATCACCATTTTCTCTGCCACAGATACACGTATCCTCAATGACGTGACGCATTCCTGTGTCAAATAACACTTCTTCTCACTTAGTAAGCACAAAACATCCTTCAGTTTGTCACTGAATGATAAGAAGACTTTGTTGATATCTCTCTGATATTAGCGATTGCATAATCGCAATTACATTGCTTGTTATTTCAATAACATAATAATAATAATAATAATAATAGGCCTATCGACCGGTGTAGCTACTCACGTAGTGCCGCAAGGCCCTGGGACCTGACTATCCCTGGGATCGAATCCCATCGGCAACCGTACTTGAAATGGTTTTCCGTGGTTTAAAATTTTTAGCTCCAGGCAAATGCCGGCCACTAACGCTTCCATCCAATTATTTTCCCAGTTTCAGTCATTGTATCTCTCATTAACTATTCTGGTGGGGCCGGCATCAGGAAGGGCACCCGGCCGTAAAAAAAAAACATTCGCCACATTTTTATAAAAATATTTTAGTTCAACACCAACCCCGTAGAAACGGCAATAATAAGGGTTGGACATAATCATAATAATAATAATAATAATAATAATAATAATAATGATAAAGCACCATTAACTTCTGAGACATCTCTTACCTCTGTCAATAAATTACAGTACCGTAGGTAGTTCAGTAGACTGATCTTCGTCATTCATGTCTGTCATTTCAAGCAGGCATTCTTATTCTGACATCATACGAAACAGAAATAGACGAAGGTGACTTCCTCATGCAATAAATCGCTATCTCTGTTTTAGTAACGAATTAGTACGGCCATATCAGTGATACCGGTACACTGCTTAAATGCCAACGCAGACATTAGAAAAATATCTATCGTAGGTCATGGTCGATCGAAAGTAGACCTACTGATTATTGACGAGAATAAAGACTCTGCTGGTATCAAAGTACGATTGTTGTTTCAACACATTTAAATTTTAACAAGTGTATGAAGCTTAAAAAACAAAATGCATGAAGCTTAGGAACAGTACAGAAGAGCAACCACGTTCGATAGAATTCGAGAGCTTACTATCATTTAATATTATAGAATAACGACGTTGTTTTAGAAGCTGTACTTACGTTTCCAGATGATTAGCCTTCGCTCTCGGGTCTACCTTAAACACAATTAAAAGAACTGCGAGCAATAAAAGAATATATCCAATTTTATGTGGACTAGCACGTTCAGCACCATTCATCACCATGCTTACTTCTCGCCACACATAGACGAGAGTGCGGCGTTGCCGCTCCGCTATGGACAAGGCCTGCTTATAGGAAGCCATGGATGGAGCCATAACAGTAGATTTACTGGCACGTTAAAGACCTGTTAAGTTTTAAAACCATTCTTTCAATGATGCCTATACAAACGAATTTGCTCAATGACTAGGTGGGATACAATATATGCTGCTCAAAATAATTAAAGCACCACTTTTTTCAAAGGCCACCAAATTTTGACAAGTTGACCGCACAGGCTCGAAATCTCGGTATGACGTTTGTCCTGACGCCTACCAAGCATATGCTTCAGAACAACTCCCCAACTCGGGTAGTTTCAGGGTAGCACCCCCAAAACCAACCCGTTTTCGAAAACCGCAAATTGAAGTTTGCAAAAAACGCTGTAGGACTTGTCGCAGGTTGCCAAAGCAGTCAAAAATGAATGAGTCTTGCCCTTAAAGGTTCCAAAAACACGTTGAAATCTTAAATTTGACGTTTGGGCATTTTCAACCCCCTGTATCATCCCCTGAACATGGACTACCATTGGGGGCGTCTGAGAAGGTACCGGGTGTGTTTAACCACCTGAAAATCTGCACGCCATCCTCAGTTTCTGATTGCAGTAAGTTGCCCATGCATGGGCGTACTTACTAGAGGCTGTTAACTTTTGTGAAAACGTTTTGGTCTCGTTTCCCAGCCTATCGATGAATTTCCATCCAACCTGCTGTTTTGGGCTCGATTGCAGGCCATAAGCTTCATTTTCATCCGACTCGGAAAACTCTGTCATGACGCGTTACGCGTCCAGACAGGGAGAGTTGAGGGTGCAAAAATTTCAAGTTTGGGGGATGGAATGTCAATCAACGATCGGAAGGGGTTGATTTCATGTCACCACTACTTCTAAGGACCTTTACAGCCCTTTCAGCGATTAATACCTCGTTTCAGCCCTTGAACAGGGCCTGATTCGAAAAATCATACAAACGGGGGTAGCAGGGGAAGGGGTGGTGATACAGGCACAGCTCCTTTTCTGAAACGTTAGGGGAAGACAACCCCATTCACAACACTGATAAACATCTCGATTAAAACCTTCCTTAGGGGTGAATCAAGAGGGGGTGGTGTGATCCCATGCCAGTTGAGGGTGTTAGGGGGGTGAACATTGCCGGAGGCCTTAAGAACTTACTGCAATCAGCAACTGAGGACAGGTTTTCAGGTGATATAACACACCCGGTACCTTCTCAGACGCCCCCAATGGTAGTCCATGTTTAGGGGATGATGAAGGGGGGTTGAAAATACCCAAACGTCAAATGTTCCGATTTCAACGTGTTTGTGGAACCCTTAAGAGCAAGACTCATTCATTTTCGACTGCTTTGGCTACCTGCGACAAGTCCTACACTGTTTTTCGCAAACTTCCATTTGCGGTTTTCGAAAATAGGCTGGTGTTCGGGGCGCTACCCCGAAACTACTCAAGTTGGGGAGTTGTGCTGAAGCATATGCTTGGTCGGCGTCAGAACAAACGTCATACTGAGATTTCGAGCTTGTGCGGTCAACTTGTCAAAATTTGGTGGCCTTTGAAAAAAGTGGTATTTTAACTTTTTGAGCAGTTTATATACAGAGGTGTGAAAATTAATAGAATAATTTCAATTAACAAATTTTTGTTTGTTTTATCTCCTAATTAGGTGTACTATTTCACTTTCATTATGAGTTTAAATGTTAGTGCACTTCAGTTTCATGTTCTAAGAATGATTTTAAGTATTGATTACCTTATTCAAGAGTAATTTCAGAACAATTGGGACATTTCTTGGACATTGTGTCATGTTACCTAAAGTGTATGTTTGAACAATTGATTTCAGAAGTAAGGTTTTATCATTGTTGAATAGCCCTAGTGTTGTTAAGTGTATTGTTACATGTTACCATAGTTTCCTAGGTGATTTCTCTGCCTAATTTATTATGATTTAGTGGATTTTATTAGTCTCCAGCTATTTTGTTGTTAATTGTGTGTGTGTTTTGTGTGATATTGACAATGGGCAAGAAAAGTTACCTTTCTCCTAGGATAGCGGCTCTGGGTAAGTGTCTTCTGAATGAAAAACGTTACACGCAAGTAGAAATAGCAGATAGGTTATACATTTCACAAGCATATGTGTGTATATTTAAGAAGTCCTTGAATTCTGGTTCCGAGTATGCATGTCTCGGGTAGGAAAACGTGGGAGGAAACGCAAATTCAGCCGTAGGACTGAAAGGAAATTAGTTCAAATGGCAAACAGAAATAGAAGAGCTACTAGCGGCGATTTGAAAAGGAGTTTGGAGAACTACGGAGTAAATGTCTGTAATTCGACAGTCCGTCGAAAACTGATATATCCTGGTCTCCCTACACGCCGCCCACGAAAGAAGGCTAAAATCACGTCTGCTTGTGAAATGTATAACCTATCTGCTATTTCTACTTGCGTGTAACGTTTTTCATTCAGAAGACACTTGCCCAGAGCCGCAATCCTAGGAGAAATGTCACTTTTCTTGCCCATTGTCAATATCACACAAACACACACACAATTAACAACAAAATAGCTGGAGACTAGTAAAATCCACTAAATCATAATAAATTAGGCAGAGAAATCACTTAGGAAACTATGGTAACATGTAACAATACACTTATCAACACTAGGGCTATTCAACAATAATAAAACCTCACTTCTGAAATCAATTGCCCAAAATTTCACTTTAGGTAACATGACACAATGTCCAAGAAATGTCCCAATTGCTCTGAAATTACCCTTGAATAAGGTAATAAGTACTTAAAATCATTCTTAGAACATGAAACTGAAGTGCACTAACATTTAAACTCATACTGAAAGTGAAATAGTACACCCAATTAGGAGATAAAACAAAAGAATTGTGTTAATTGAAAGTTTTCTAATAATTTTCACACTCCTGGAAAGAAATTATAAAGGGAAAATGTATAATAGTCATCGTAACTAATACATATAACTTATTTAAATAACCCAGTCATTGGGCAAAAACGTGTTGACCTATTGAAGAGTTACAACTACCACGTTAAAGATCCCCTTCAGGGGAAAATTCTGGCACCTCGGAGTCTCTAGTAGCCTTATTATTATTATTATTATTATTATTATTATTATTATTATTATTATTATTATTATTATTATTATTATTAAACCTTCTAATGGCATTTTGTCAGTAGAACTCAATACCGTATTGAACCCTTTATAAGCTACGCATATGAAAATGAAAATCCACAGCCTGCTTCCAGTCTCCGACCGGGTCAGGAATGGAATGAATGAAGCCCCTATCTAGCGGCGAGGATATGAACTGTGCCGGCTGCCGAGGCCTGACGCACTCCTCTGGGGCGATGATTAAATGAATGACAGATGAAATGAAATGATAGTGGAGAGTGTTGCTGGAATGAAATTGTGACAGGGAAAACCGGAGTACCCGGAGAAAAACCTGTCTGCCTCCGTCTTGTCCAGCACAGATCTCACATGGAGTGACCGGGATTTGAACCACGGACCCAGAGGTGAGAGGCCGGCGTGCTGCCGCCTAAGCCACGGAGGCTTTTATAAGCTACGCATATAATGATTCTAATTATTTCTTTCATTATATTCTGATGTTACTGCCAGTATCACTCAGAAGGCCAGGCAGGATTGAGAAATGAGGAGCTTATAATGGAGACAGTTCGAGTGGACATGCCCAGCCATGAAACAATAGATGACGACAGATCGGAATGTATTGATAGGTGCAAGTGTAAGACAAAGGTGGTTAGGGAGTTGACTCATTTCAACCGTACTATCTTTGTAACCCTAGCGTCCGGAGAAAGATAGTTGCTGAGGGAAAGAGATGAGAGGAACTTTTAACCAATCATATGGCAAAGGCTTCGGTTTAAACCTGCAAATTTGACATTGTGAACAACCAATCAGCAGAGGGACGCCACTTGTAGCGCCAAAGGTGCATCAGACACCGACCTGTTGTTAAAAAGCGGGAATCTAGGATTGAAGAACCCCATGATGAATTTTTGAGCACGACGGCTCAATTGTGACCTGTGATTAATTACGAGTTGATTGATATCTGTTGCATGCCAATAATCGCCAAATTACAGAAGTTAGTGCTGAGATTCCCCTTCCTTTCGACTTTTCGCCAGATCCATATAAATACTGTCGTTTGAGTGGACGACGGGGCATTCTAATGATTATTATTGAAGCATTATATGGCATTCTATTACATTCTGTTGATTCCACGATTCTTTATTATACTGTTTGAAAGTGCCAGTGGGCACTTGTATTTTGTAACATTGAAATGAAGTTGTATGTGCACAGCTTAGTGTGGAAAGTAGTAGAGTCTGTGAAATTTAGGTAGTTTACCATGACTACAAATTATAGGGACAAGTCCTTCGAATAATTTTGCCTAAGACAATTTGTGAAAGTAGTAGCCTATGGCAAAATTTAGCTAGAGATAGTAACGTGTGAATATAATTATAATTTTTATTCAGCATCAAGATGGAACTCCAGATCCAGAAGAAGACTTTGAACCATCGTTTCTTCGTCCTCGTGAGGGCTGATATGAGCTAACGCACTGAAGGGAGAATGTCTGGCGGTATGAAATGAGGCTGTTGCAGAAAGGAATAAGTACAAAATAATGCATATTATTTGTCAAACTGGTTGTGTTTTTATGGGACTAATTTTGTGTAAATATTTTGTTTGTATTTTAAATGTAGAATCTTTGTTTGTTACTGGCACACTATAGTCAATGCATATAGCAGCGTGACGATTTGTATTTTATTATTGTGGATATATTTTTGGTGACAGGGCCACACGTACGAACGAGTGCGTGTTCGCTACCGTAAATTTGCGGCTAAGTGGCATGATTTGGGAATCAGTATTATAGCAGAAGCGAAACTGAATTAATTAGATTAAATAGTAGAATTGGTGGTAAATCTTTGTTGTGCCTAGATTTTTATTGTTACTCAGGCCAGTGATGTTAATTGCCATTTGTTGCAATTAATAAGTGAGGGGCCGTCTGCCAACTCAAAGTAACGATTTTGAATTAAATTCTTGGAGTATCCCAGGACACGAATCTAGGGATATCTGGATCATGTGCCAGCCTGCGGTAGACCAGTGTTTGTTCAGCCCAAAGCTTTGTTGTGTCTGCAATGAGTTTTAAGGGATATTAGCTTGCGGGAATGTCCATATTATGTCTGTCGCTTTCCCTGGTTCCGCATTTTAACCTTGCGGGGCAAATGTTGGGAACCCTATGTGATGTTCTTGCAATTCAAAGGAATTGGCGAGATCTTGTGTAAATTTATGTATAGCGATAGCAGGATGGAGTTAATGGGGCCGTGCAGGTCACCTGTTATTAATAGCATGACACAAAGCTTGTAAGAGGGGCTGGTTGAACCCATAAATTAATATATTTAGCTTGAAAAAGATTTTTGCCCTTATCTTTAAATTTTTATTTTTTATTTGGGATTAAAAATTATTATGTTTTCTATTATGTTGATGAGTGGCAGGGAGGAATTTCTACCAGGCGGACTCCGATCAGATAAGAGCAAGCAGTGCTCATTAGTAGAGACGGGCTTGGTTTCCGTTCTTCGTAAAATGTTTTATTTTATTTTAAATGAAAGCCTGAATAATGATAAAAGTATTTTAATCGGTAAATGGGAGCTGTTCGCGCTATGATTGATTGATTCCCAGTGTGTTAACTTATCCCTGCTTTTATTTCATGTGAATATCAGCCTGTTTAGGCATGTTGTTTTCTTGGTCTGTTTTCTTTCATGTTCATTGACCTCGGATCGTCTTGATGCTCCGTCACGTTGTTGTCATGTTTGTGTTTGAGCATTTGAGCCCCAGGGCGCGCTCTTGTTTTGTTTGGAGTGTTCTGACTCACTGGCGATCTCGTTGGAGATCTGTTAATTATGTAATTTTTTAATGATTGCGTGTGTCAGTAGATAATTATTCTTGTACAGCCATTCTAAGTGCATGTCCCATAAAGCCATGATAATCGTTTGCAGTATGAGGACTTGCGAGCATCCTGGCTGTTCCATTTGTGAGCAAATCTTCATCAAACTACTTATTCTCTTTCTAGCATAGTTATACGCGTGCATACATTAACCAGACAAGTGGAATTTCTAATCCACATTTTATTTTTCAGGAGTGGACTTTACTAAGCCACTCATATCCTTGTAATTTTATGTTCAGTGGGAGTCAAGTTCGGGGAGGACTGTGTTTATGTTAGTGTTTTGTTATTTCTTGTTTTATTCAGTTATTAAATGGTGTTTATTTTATCTGTTTTTCACTCATTTATTGGTTTATAGTTTTGCTTATGATACTTGTAGTGGCAAAGCAGTCATTTGGTATTTGAACTCTAGTAAAAGCCTACCAGGACTAAACGCACCCCGAAGACAGAGTCTTGTATAAAAACGCTGTTTTACGCAAGGGCACAGTATGTCGTTTTTTCATTGGGGGTGCGATATTACCTTTAAAAACAATGGTGTTATCCAAACGAAGGGGAAATATTATATAAATATTTTGTTTCATTTCCTCGTCCCCCAAACAACCCAATCCTTTTACAGGTATAAGTTCAGTCGCGCAAACGATAACCTCTTGGAAGCCTTTAATCTCCCAAATTCTTGCGGCTCAGACCCACCCTACTAGTTATAAGAGTAGGTAATATAGGGCGGTTCTGGCGCAGGGGCTAATGGGCAAGATGGCCGCCGCGCGCAACCAGCCTTATGTTATTCTTATGGAGGGGTCATTCAGAGCTGGCGCAGTGGCTAATGGGCAATATGGCCACTACGCCCCGAGACCGTGAATGACTTTACAGGGAGAGGTTGGCCGTGTAGTTGCTAAATGGAATATTTATTATTATTATTATTATTATTATTATTAGGTAATTATTAATTGATCATGTGCAATCCAGACCAGCTTTATATTGTCAGCCACTTAGTGTAGTGGCTAGCATTCTTGGCTGTTACTGTTAAGGCCGGGTTCGATTCCTGGCTCTGACAAGAAATTTAATTTCTGGTTTCACGAGTGGAACGGAGTACACTCAGTCTTGTGAGGCAAAAGTGAGAAAAGGCGGGTTTTAATTCATACCTCTGCCATTCAGCCTAACCCAACTTCATTTAACCTCACCTAACCTAACCTAGCCTAACCTAACCTAACCTAACTTCAAAGTAATAGCAAATATAAGAGCAAATGTGAGAGCACACATAATAAACTAAGTTATAACCTAACCTAACCTAACCTAACCTAACTTCAAAGTCAGAGCAAATATGAGAGCAAATGTAAGAGCACACATAATAAACTAAGTTATAACCTAACCTAACCTAACTTAACCTAACTTAACCTAACCTAACCTAAAAGTGCGAGAAAAAAAATGTGAGCAAAAAGTGTGAGCAAAAAAGTAAGAGCAAATGTGAGAGCACAAATAATAAACTTAGTTATAACCTAACCTAACCTAACCTAACCTAACCCACGAAACCTCATTTAAAGATTTTAGATTTTGCATTTTAACATTTTACATTTTAACATTTTAGATTTTAGATTTTTTCATTTTATATTTTTTAGGTTTTACATTTTACATTTTTGATTTTTTGTATTTTAGTTTTTAGTTTTTTTTAGATTTTACATTTTAAATTTAAGATTTTTTGATTTTAGATTTTACATTTTACATTTTCCGAAAAGAGTAAACTACAAGGTCACATACCTAACCTCACTAAACCTAACTATACCAAACCTAACTTAAGCTAATCCAAAGGCTAATGCACATACACAAAGTATATAAGTGCTCATGCAACTATCCTTATGCTAGTCTTATAGGCTACTGTACAACAAGATCACTACCCCAACCGAGTATTTTTTTCTTTCATTTTGTTGTTTACGCATTTGTCAATTTTCTAATTTCCCATTTTCAGTTTTTTTAATGTTAATTTTAAGTTTTACAATTTCATAATATGGAAACATGGAATTTGCATTTTGTTGTTTACACATTAGTCAATTTTCCAATTTTCCATTTTCAGTTTTTTTATGACAGTTTTAGGTTTTTCAATTTCATAATATGGAAACATGGATTTTGCATTTTGTTGTTTACACATTTATTAATTTCACAATTTCCCATTTACAGTTTTTAAAATGTCAGTTTAAAGTTTTTCAATATCATGATATAGAAACATGGATTTTCCAATTTGTTGTTGTACATTTGTCAATTTACGAAATTCCCATTTACAGTTTTTAAAATTTCACTTTAATGCTTTTTCTATTTTGTCAATATGGAAACATGGATTTTCCAATTTGTGTTTTACATGTTCATTTTGCATTAGGAGTGGAGAGAGGTGGGTAGTAATTAAAAATGTACAAGCAGTGTCCATACAATATTTTTTATTTTAAATACATGTACACTATTTACACATAATACATTTTTATATATATATATATATTCTTTTTTGTTATAAATTGTACAGTTGTTTTTATTTTGTTTTCTATTTATATTTATTTTTTGATTATGATTACTATTTTATTTTATTTTTGTAGTGTTATTGTTTTATTTCCTAAATTGTTTTATGTATTTGCTAGTTGCAGGCAGAAGATTTTGATATTCATAACTTAACTCTTTAAGCATGGTCAATGATTGAGTAATGACCATAGGCATGTGTACCTATACCATCAGCATCAATCACTCTTTTATCATCACTAGGACACAAAGCAATTTTGTTTAGTCTTATAGATGATATGTCATGTTGTTTAGAAGTGATAATGTTCATTGGTATTCTTTTTACATTGTTTTTCAGGACACAATCCTTATAATCTTGAAAGCTTATACAATTTTTGACAACACCTCTGTTAATACCTTTAATCTTTTTGATTTCTTTACCATTTATGTCTAAAGCGTACATTTTAGCTCTAAGTCCAACAAATGCTTTTATAATTGATCCACAAGCCTCGTCTTTAAATTTCCCCAACGTTTTCTTGTTTGATGTAGAGTAACATATGTGATTAGTAGGATAATCTGATGTGTCCAGGTGTTCTAGGAAATCCAACTTGTCTTGATATACATCTGGGGTGTTAACCAAATAAATGAACGAGTCGGTATCCATATACATGAGTTTAAGATTGTTCATTCCATAATAGGGTAGCAGGACATCATAGTGGTGGGAATACATTAGAGTTTTTGAAATATCCAGTATACACATTCCAATATATATAGGCTTATTGAATACAATGTTACGTTTAGCCATGTGGAAAGCAGCTAGGTTGGGACCATAAATTGTTCTGTCGATGAATGTTGGTTTAGCTATTAGCTTTTCTGCCTTTTTGCTGTCAGTCACAAGACGTATGTCTATTCTTTTACGGATATTTTCCATTGTTTTCCCAAAAATGGCATTGTTGAATAATTTGTACAGATTTTTCTCAAAATCATTTCTGGCTTGTTTTCGAAGGTTGTTATTAAAATCAACGTATGCCTTTAACCAAGGTCTTTGTTTAAACTTTAACACACGATGAATTTTTATCAATTTTATTCCATGATCTAAAGCCTGTTTTAATGCCATGTAGTGAACAACATATCGCCTTCGATTTCCAAGATGAGGAATTAGTTTTTTCAGAGACGAATCCTTAGGTTGTGTACACTCTGGTAGGAAAGGTAAATCGTTGTGTAGATCATGAAGGTCAGATGGGTAATCAACATCAACGTCTAGAATGTATCCCACAGGATCGTCTTTCTTTAGTTTTTCTAGATCAACAGTATCTGGAGAAACCCACTGAAATCCACCATAAGGAAGGGAGTGGCACATAGCCCACCCGTATTGGTTGTTGGCATCATCATAGGTAATAAACTGCGATGGTTTCTCAGAATCATAGGTTTCCATGTATTTATTGTTAGCTTCAGCATACCGATGAGACACCTGGCATATGCCTCCACGTATTCCAGACTCGATTAAAAGAATCTGATCGTAATCCTGTAGCAATTCCAGTTCAATGCCTGTGTAAAGGAGCATTGCCTCGAAACTTAAACCGGGCGAAGTAAAAAAAGTGTGCAGCATCCACTCGGTGTGTTTCTAGTGTTTTGTTTCTAAACGTTTCAAAGCTGTCTGCAAGAAGGAGTACATCTGAAGTTAGGTAGAGGTCACTATATTCCCCTAGAGTTTTAATGTTGAACTGATTCCAGACACTTTTGGCATGTTCATAGTCTTCTTGACTAACATCTTCTTGACTTAATTTGTTAAAGAATGCCTCTTTTGGAGGTAAACACGTTTCACTTAACTTTTCCCATGAGTCAATGTAGTCATAACAAAATACCCCTTTACGAGTCATGAGCATTGCATTTTCTTTTCCAAAGTACTTGTCTGTTTCAGGGTATGATGTTAAGTTGGAAACCAAGTTTTCCAAACTACTCGGCATTAACCGAAACGTGTCCACAAATCGAAGCTTAACATTTCCTACATATTTGGTAAAGGAAATGTACTTTTCTTTGGAGTTAGCGATAACATCCACTCTCTCAGTAGTACATCCCAATTGCTTTACAATGAAATTTGCGTCGTAGCCACTCATATTATGTAGAAACACAGGAACGGGGTTTCGTGTTTTACACCTCAAATTACAGTTATTGTGAGCACTTCCACGGTATTCCCCTGTAATATGGCAGTGGTCTCGAACTTTCCAGTCCTGTTGGGTAAATGGTTTTTGACACAAATAACAGGTTTCAGAACATTGGAACTCTGCTTCTTGAGCCTGAGTTAAGGCCTTTGGAACATTTAAGCTGTAAAGGCGATCAATTTCATTAGCTATTGAGATCAAACAGTCCATAAACTTTTCTGCAGCGTCAGGCCCACGATAAATAACAGGTTGGCTTGAAAGATTTGTCTTTATGTGTTCCACAGCAGGTGAGGGTTTAACGTATATACCAAAGCTCATAGGAACATGACTCTGGTATGGCACTGTATAACTTGCCTCAGGATTAGGTAGACATGTTTGATAGGGTAAGAGTATACTTTCAAAATCTGCATAGATAACGTAAGGTATTCTCAGCATTTTATCAACATTTAAGAATTTGACAATGGGGTTTTTAATAGGCATTTCAACCCTAGCAATGTCATGCTGGACACACAAAGCTCTATGTTCTTCCATTTTTTCCATTCCTTGTTGTCCATATCGATTATCAAAGTGTGTAAAACACCGTTTACACGTATATATTTTATGTTCATGGCGGGTAATCTGATGTCTTACTAGTTTATCAAAATCTTTGGTAAAGACGTAGTGGTTCTGGCCGGATGATGAACTTAGCAAAAGGAGGTCGCGATGGTCTTGCAGCTCTTGATCCACAACCTTCAGAGGGAACAATTTCTTGTCTTGTTCCAATCCAAATACATTAATGGATATATCGTTGGCTTTTTCAAATTTGGGAATGTCAGCTAGCGATGTAGGAAACGATATTACAGGAAAGTCATACTTGTTTTCCAGGTCCTTGTATTTACTAATGCGATGAGCATCCTTTTTAACCAGTTTTGCTAAAATGGCATACATAAAACACTTTTCATTTTTCAAGTTTTCAGGATTAATGCAGGCTTTTCTTGCTTGTATAGCTGCTGGTAATGGAATATATGTGCTTCCACGCAAGGGATTGTACTTATTTATTTTCAATCGTACTCCTTCCACTGCTAACAAAGCCCAATTACTGCCTTTTAGCTCAGATTCCTCCATTTCCGTAGTTAACTTTGTAAATTGTGTTTCCAAGAAACTACTTAAGTCCGTTTCCAAAAATAGGGCCTGATTTCGTGTTTTAAAAGCACGATCTGTAATGTCATTGGTAGATGTATGAATGAATCTACATTCAGCCACAAGATTAACTTTTATCGACTTGTGCATTGCTAGTTCTTTCTGCATAGCTTGTATTATTTGCTGTTTGGACTCTTTAAGGTATGAATTTAAATCCTTGCACGTATCGCAACGAATGAAATAGGATTTAAGTCGACCTTCAAAAGATGTCTCATATTCAATAAGTCCATTTTTGTCAGGGACCAATGACAGTAGGTAATGTTTTGTAGGCTCTGCTTTTTGTCTTTTAGCTGCCGACACAACATTACAACATTCTTCATGACGACGTCCATTGTAGGCATTGTTGAATGTACTACCACAGGTCTTGCACTCATGAAATTCACCACACGATACTTCATGTCGCTTCCTATGATAGTCTCGAAGAAAAGTCTTTCCACACTCTTTACACATATAGCTAGGAATGGCTTCTTCCATTATGAATGTTGATTTCTGCAAACAGCTGCTTACTGCGTATCACAGGGCTAGAGGTTGGTCGGTGAGACGGTCTTTCACGATGTGAACACCGTGAGAGGTAGTAGTCAACTGGTGATATTCTTGTTAAGGGTCCAATAATATACCCCTAGTCTAGACCAACAGCTCTTTACAGCGTATGACAAGGCTGTAGACTGGACAGTGAGACGGTCTTTCACGATGTGAACACTGTAACAAGTAGTAGTCAACTGATTATATACTTGCTAAGGGTTCTCTAATATACAATAGTCAAGACCAACAGCTACTTACTGTGTAGTACAAGGCTGTACAATAGTTGTTTTGACAGTCTTTCACGATGTGGTCACTGTGAATGGTGGTAGTCAACTGATGATATTCTTGATAAGGGTCCTCTAATGTAACGGTCTTTCACAATGTAAACACTGTGACAGGTAGTAGTCAACTGAAAATATTCTTATGGCCTACTCAAGGTTATCAGGTACTTACTGCATATCAAAAGGCTGTACACTCATGTGTGTTAGGCACTCTTTCTTGCTAAGGAGCCCAATATTCCCTACACAAGGCTATACATGTTAGTTCTAAACACTTAGTGATTAATTGTATATTCAATTTTTGTACAAAGCTTATACAAGCACGTTTTTATGAGGTAAAACTTTGTTAAATAGCTGCATGCGACACACAAAGTATGTTGCCGCTATCTAGCGGTGACTATGAGAACTACTTGAACGACCAGCATGCTACCTAGCGCTCCATTTCAACACTCGCTCACTGAACGACCAGCATGCTATCTAGCGGTCGATAGCAATACTCCTCAACTACCAGCCTGCTATCTATCGGTCAATATGTCAACTCACTCAACTACCAACATGCTACATGGCTTTTTTGGTCAGTTTTTTGTTGGCTTTTTTCGGTCAGTTTCTGTTGGCTTATGTTGGCTTTTATTGGCTTTTGTTGGCTTTTGTTGGCTTTTGTAGGCTTTTTTGTTGGCTTTTGTTGGCTTTTGTATTAGCTCTTTCATATTTGCTCTTGCTTGTGGGGGCTTATTATTTGGTCTTGGAAAGTATGTCAGTCCTTTTTTTATGGCTGCAAAATGCTTACAGCCATGTTTGTAAGCAGCAACAACAACAACAGCAACACACAAAATTCCAAAAAAAAATCCAAAGTACTCTAAGGTTTATCAATGACTCTCAACTCTTACACTTACCTCTATCCCATTCATAGTCAAAAATTAGTGTATTTTTCAAATTTTTCAAAAAATATTTGGAAAGTTGGCTATATCATTAATCTAAAAATCCTGAAAAGACATATGTTAACTCCAACACCTACCTCTATACCACTCTCAGTCCAAAAATAGTGTATTTTTCAAATTTTCCAAAACATATTTCCAAAATGGGTTATATTTCCAAAATTAAAAAGTTAACAAAAACGTTTGTTTGACATAAATGAATGGCCTTTGTCCCCTCTACCACTGTACCAAGTCCCAGGTCTCCAGGACAAAAAAATTAAATTTTTAAAAAGCGTTTTATTTCCAAAATTAGGAATTTTACAAACACATTTGTCTGACGTAAATCAATGGTCATTACCCCCTCTATCCCCACACTAAGTCTCATGTCTTTAGAACAACAAAAATAAAATTTTGAAAATGGGCTTATATTTCCAAAATTAGGAATTTTACAAAAACGTTTGTCTGACGTAAATCAGTGGTCATTACCCCCTCTATCCCCACACTAAGTCTCATGTCTCTAGAACAACAAAAATAAAATTTTGAAAATGGGCTTATATTTCCAAAATTAGGAATTTTACAAAAACGTTTGTCTAAAGTAAATCAATGGTCATTACCCCCTCCACCCCCACACTAAGTCTCATGTCTCTAGAACAACAAAAATAAAATTTTGAAAATGGGCTTATATTTCCAAAATTAGGAATTTTACAAAACCGTTTGTCTGACGTAAATCAGTGGTCTTTACCCCCTCTATCCCCATACCAAGTCTCAGGTCTCTAGGTCATCAAAAATAAAATTTTGAAAATGGGCTATATTTCCAAAATTAGGAATTCTACAAAAAAGTTTGTCTAACGTAAATCAATTGTCTTTACCCCCTCTATTCCCATACCAAGTCTCAGGTCTCTAGGTCAACAAAAATAAAATTTTGCAAAAATGGTCACTATTTTGGAAACTAGGAATTCTACGAAAAAGTTTGTTTAACATAAATGAAAGGTCTCTATCTCCTCTACCTGTAAACCAAGTTCCAGGTCTGTACGACAAAAAATAAAAAAGATCAACTGGGAAAGTAGGCGATTTTTCATAAAACCAAACATTCTAAAAAATGTTCTATGGGCTTAAAGGAATGGCCTCTATGTCCTTTATTTTTTATAATAAAACTTTTTTATTTTTTCATTTTTTTGAAAACACTCGAATTTTGAAATTTTTATATTTTGGAAAGTAGAAAGTTTACAAAAAAATTTGTTTGACATAAAAGACTGGCCCTGACCCCATCTACCAACAAAATAAATTTCAAGTCGCTAGAACAAAAATAACAGTAGTGGAGTGGTGGTGCTTCTAACGTACCCGGTGGCGCTCGGCTACGCTGAATTTGTGGATATATTTGCGAACCCATGATCGAGAGAGCGTCAGCCTGAATAATTTGATATGTTGCATGTCAAATTCCGATCATGGGTTCGCGAGATATCCACTTATTAACATGGACGCTGCCCGAGCAACGCCGGGTGAGTTGGAAGCACCACCACTCCACTACTGTTATTTTTTGTTCTAGCAACTTGAAATTTATTTTGGTGGTAGATGGGGTCAGGGCCAGTCATTTATGTCAAACAAATTTTTTTGTAAACTTTCTAATTTCCAAAATATAAAAATTTCAAAATTCGAGTGTTTTCAAAAGAATGTAAAAAATAAAAAAGTTTTATTATAAAAAATAAAGGACATAGAGGCCATTCCTTTAAGCCCATAGAACATTTTTTAGAATGTTTGGTTTTATGAAAAATCGCCTACTTTCCCAGTTGATCTTTTTTATTTTTTGTCGTACAGACCTGGAACTTGGTTTACAGGTAAAGAAGATAGAGACCTTTCATTTATGTTAAACAAACTTTTTCGTAGAATTCCTAGTTTCCAAAATAGTGACCATTTTTGCAAAATTTTATTTTTGTTGACCTAGAGACCTGAGACTTGGTATGGGAATAGAGGGGGTAAAGACAATTGATTTACGTTAGACAAACTTTTTTGTAGAATTCCTAATTTTGGAAATATAGCCCATTTTCAAAATTTTATTTTTGTTGACCTAGAGACCTGAGACTTGGTATGGGGATAGAGGGGGTAAAGACCACTGATTTAGGTCAGACAAACGGTTTTGTAAAATTCCTAATTTTGGAAATATAAGCCCATTTTCAAAATTTTATTTTTGTTGTTCTAGAGACATGAGACTTAGTGTGGGGGTGGAGGGGGTAATGACCATTGATTTACTTTAGACAAACGTTTTTGTAAAATTCCTAATTTTGGAAATATAAGCCCATTTTCAAAATTTTATTTTTGTTGTTCTAGAGACATGAGACTTAGTGTGGGGATAGAGGGGGTAATGACCACTGATTTACGTCAGACAAACGTTTTTGTAAAATTCCTAATTTTGGAAATATAAGCCCATTTTCAAAATTTTATTTTTGTTGTTCTAAAGACATGAGACTTAGTGTGGGGATAGAGGGGGTAATGACCATTGATTTACGTCAGACAAATGTATTTGTAAAATTCCTAATTTTGGAAATAAAACGCTTTTTAAAATTTTTATTATTTTTGTCCTGGATACCTGGGACTTGGTACAGTGGTAGAGGGGACAAAGGCCATTCATTTATGTCAAACAAACGTTTTTGTTAACTTTTTAATTTTGGAAATATAACCCATTTTGGAAATATGTTTTGGAAAATTTGAAAAATACACTATTTTTGGACTGAGAGTGGTATAGAGGTAGGTGTTGGAGTTAACATATGTCTTTTCAGGATTTTTAGATTAATGATATAGCCAACTTTCCAAATATTTTTTGAAAAATTTGAAAAATACACTAATTTTTGACTATGAATGGGATAGAGGTAAGTGTAAGAGTTGAGAGTCATTGATAAACCTTAGAGTACTTTGGATTTTTTTTTGGAATTTTGTGTGTTGCTGTTGCTGCTTACAAACATGGCTGTAAGCATTTTGCAGCCATAAAAAAAGGACTGACATACTTTCCAAGACCAAATAATAAGCCCCCACAAGCAAGAGCAAATATGAAAGAGCTAATACAAAAGCCAACAAAAGCCAACAAAAAAGCCTACAAAAGCCAACAAAAGCCAACAAAAGCCAATAAAAGCCAACATAAGCCAACAGAAACTGACCAAAAAAAGCCAACAAAAAACTGACCAAAAAAGCCATGTAGCATGTTGGTAGTTGAGTGAGTTGTCATATTGACCGATAGATAGCAGGCTGGTAGTTGAGGAGTATTGCTATCGACCGCTAGATAGCATGCTGGTCGTTCAGTGAGCGAGTGTTGAAATGGAGCGCTAGGTAGCATGCTGGTCGTTCAAGTAGTTCTCATAGTCACCGCTAGATAGCGGCAACATACTTTGTGTGTCGCATGCAGCTATTTAACAAAGTTTTACCTCATAAAAACGTGCTTGTATAAGCTTTGTACAAAAATTGAATATACAATTAATCACTAAGTGTTTAGAACTAACATGTATAGCCTTGTGTAGGGAATATTTGGGTCCTTAGCAAGAAAGAGTGCCTAACACACATGAGTGTACAGCCTTTTGATATGCAGTAAGTACCTGATAACCTTGAGTAGGCCATAAGAATATTTTCAGTTGACTACTACCTGTCACAGTGTTTACATTGTGAAAGACCGTTACATTAGAGGACCCTTATCAAGAATATCATCAGTTGACTACCACCATTCACAGTGACCACATCGTGAAAGACTGTCAAAACAACTATTGTACAGCCTTGTACTACACAGTAAGTAGCTGTTGGTCTTGACTATTGTATATTAGAGAACCCTTAGCAAGTATATAATCAGTTGACTACTACTTGTTACAGTGTTCACATCGTGAAAGACCGTCTCACTGTCCAGTCTACAGCCTTGTCATACGCTGTAAAGAGCTGTTGGTCTAGACTAGGGGTATATTATTGGACCCTTAACAAGAATATCACCAGTTGACTACTACCTCTCACGGTGTTCACATCGTGAAAGACCGTCTCACCGACCAACATCTAGCCCTGTGATACGCAGTAAGCAGCTGTTTGCAGAAATCAACATTCATAATGGAAGAAGCCATTCCTAGCTATATGTGTAAAGAGTGTGGAAAGACTTTTCTTCGAGACTATCATAGGAAGCGACATGAAGTATCGTGTGGTGAATTTCATGAGTGCAAGACCTGTGGTAGTACATTCAACAATGCCTACAATGGACGTCGTCATGAAGAATGTTGTAATGTTGTGTCGGCAGCTAAAAGACAAAAAGCAGAGCCTACAAAACATTACCTACTGTCATTGGTCCCTGACAAAAATGGACTTATTGAATATGAGACATCTTTTGAAGGTCGACTTAAATCCTATTTCATTCGTTGCGATACGTGCAAGGATTTAAATTCATACCTTAAAGAGTCCAAACAGCAAATAATACAAGCTATGCAGAAAGAACTAGCAATGCACAAGTCGATAAAAGTTAATCTTGTGGCTGAATGTAGATTCATTCATACATCTACCAATGACATTACAGATCGTGCTTTTAAAACACGAAATCAGGCCCTATTTTTGGAAACGGACTTAAGTAGTTTCTTGGAAACACAATTTACAAAGTTAACTACGGAAATGGAGGAATCTGAGCTAAAAGGCAGTAATTGGGCTTTGTTAGCAGTGGAAGGAGTACGATTGAAAATAAATAAGTACAATCCCTTGCGTGGAAGCACATATATTCCATTACCAGCAGCTATACAAGCAAGAAAAGCCTGCATTAATCCTGAAAACTTGAAAAATGAAAAGTGTTTTATGTATGCCATTTTAGCAAAACTGGTTAAAAAGGATGCTCATCGCATTAGTAAATACAAGGACCTGGAAAACAAGTATGACTTTCCTGTAATATCGTTTCCTACATCGCTAGCTGACATTCCCAAATTTGAAAAAGCCAACGATATATCCATTAATGTATTTGGATTGGAACAAGACAAGAAATTGTTCCCTCTGAAGGTTGTGGATCAAGAGCTGCAAGACCATCGCGACCTCCTTTTGCTAAGTTCATCATCCGGCCAGAACCACTACGTCTTTATCAAAGATTTTGATAAACTAGTAAGACTTCAGATTACCCGCCATGAACATAAAATATATACGTGTAAACGGTGTTTTACACACTTTGATAATCGATATGGACAACAAGGAATGGAAAAAATGAAAGAACATAGAGCTTTGTGTGTCCAGCATGACATTGCTAGGGTTGAAATGCCTATTAAAAACCCCATTGTCAAATTCTTAAATGTTGAAAAAATGCTGAGAATGCCTTACGTTATCTATGCAGATTTTGAAAGTATACTCTTACCCTATCAAACATGTCTACCTAATCCTGAGGCAAGTTATACAGTGCCATACCAGAGTCATGTTCCTATGAGCTTTGGTATATACGTTAAACCCTCACCTGCTGTGGAACACATAAAAGCAAATCTTTCAAGCCAACCTGTTATTTATCGTGGGCCTGACGCTGCAGAAAAGTTCATGGACTGTTTGATCTCAATAGCTAATGAAATTGATCGCCTTTACAGCTTAAATGTTCCAAAGGCCTTAACTCAGGCTCAAGAAGCAGAGTTCCAATGTTCTGAAACCTGTTATTTGTGTCAAAAACCATTTACCCAACAGGACTGGAAAGTTCGAGACCACTGCCATATTACAGGGGAATACCGTGGAAGTGCTCACAATAACTGTAATTTGAGGTGTAAAACACGAAACCCCGTTCCTGTGTTTCTACATAATATGAGTGGCTACGACGCAAATTTCATTGTAAAGCAATTGGGATGTACTACTGAGAGAGTGGATGTTATCGCTAACTCCAAAGAAAAGTACATTTCCTTTACCAAATATGTAGGAAATGTTAAGCTTCGATTTGTGGACACGTTTCGGTTAATGCCGAGTAGTTTGGAAAACTTGGTTTCCAACTTAACATCATACCCTGAAACAGACAAGTACTTTGGAAAAGAAAATGCAATGCTCATGATTTGTAAAGGGGTATTTTGTTATGACTACATTGACTCATGGGAAAAGTTAAGTGAAACGTGTTTACCTCCAAAAGAGGCATTCTTTAACAAATTAAGTCAAGAAGATGTTAGTCAAGAAGACTATGGACATGCCAAAAGTGTCTGGAATCAGTTCAACATTAAAACTCTAGGGGAATATAGTGACCTCTACCTAACTTCAGATGTACTCCTTCTTGCAGACAGCTTTGAAACGTTTAGAAACAAAACACTAGAAACACACCGAGTGGATGCTGCACACTTTTTTACTTCGCCCGGTTTAAGTTTCGAGGCAATGCTCCTTTACACTGGCATTGAACTGGAATTGCTACAGGATTACGATCAGATTCTTTTAATCGAGTCTGGAATACGTGGAGGCATATGCCAGGTGTCTCATCGGTATGCTGAAGCTAACAATAAATACATGGAAACCTATGATTCTGAGAAATCATCGCAGTTTATTACCTATGATGATGCCAACAACCAATACGGGTGGGCTATGTGCCACTCCCTTCCTTATGGTGGATTTCAGTGGGTTTCTCCAGATACTGTTGATCTAGAAAAACTAAAGAAAGACGATCCTGTGGGATACATTCTAGACGTTGATGTTGATTACCCATCTGACCTTCATGATCTACACAACGATTTACCTTTCCTACCAGAGTGTACACAACCTAAGGATTCGTCTCTGAAAAAACTAATTCCTCATCTTGGAAATCGAAGGCGATATGTTGTTCACTACATGGCATTAAAACAGGCTTTAGATCATGGAATAAAATTGATAAAAATTCATCGTGTGTTAAAGTTTAAACAAAGACCTTGGTTAAAGGCATACGTTGATTTTAATAACAACCTTCGAAAACAAGCCAGAAATGATTTTGAGAAAAATCTGTACAAATTATTCAACAATGCCATTTTTGGGAAAACAATGGAAAATATCCGTAAAAGAATAGACATACGTCTTGTGACTGACAGCAAAAAGGCAGAAAAGCTAATAGCTAAACCAACATTCATCGACAGAACAATTTATGGTCCCAACCTAGCTGCTTTCCACATGGCTAAACGTAACATTGTATTCAATAAGCCTATATATATTGGAATGTGTATACTGGATATTTCAAAAACTCTAATGTATTCCCACCACTATGATGTCCTGCTACCCTATTATGGAATGAACAATCTTAAACTCATGTATATGGATACCGACTCGTTCATTTATTTGGTTAACACCCCAGATGTATATCAAGACAAGTTGGATTTCCTAGAACACCTGGACACATCAGATTATCCTACTAATCACATATGTTACTCTACATCAAACAAGAAAACGTTGGGGAAATTTAAAGACGAGGCTTGTGGACAAATTATAAAAGCATTTGTTGGACTTAGAGCTAAAATGTACGCTTTAGACATAAATGGTAAAGAAATCAAAAAGATTAAAGGTATTAACAGAGGTGTTGTCAAAAATTGTATAAGCTTTCAAGATTATAAGGATTGTGTCATGAAAAACAATGTAAAAAGAATACCAATGAACATTATCACTTCTAAACAACATGACATATCATCTATAAGACTAAACAAAATTGCTTTGTGTCCTAGTGATGATAAAAGAGTGATTGATGCTGATGGTATAGGTACACATGCCTATGGTCATTACTCAATCATTGACCATGCTTAAAGAGTTAAGTTATGAATATCAAAATCTTCTGCCTGCAACTAGCAAATACATAAAACAATTTAGGAAATAAAACAATAACACTACAAAAATAAAATAAAATAGTAATCATAATCAAAAAATAAATATAAATAGAAAACAAAATAAAAACAACTGTACAATTTATAACAAAAAAGAATATATATATATATATAAATGTATTATGTGTAAATAGTGTACATGTATTTAAAATAAAAAATATTGTATGGACACTGCTTGTACATTTTTAATTACTACCCACCTCTCTCCACTCCTAATGCAAAATGAACATGTAAAACACAAATTGGAAAATCCATGTTTCCATATTGACAAAATAGAAAAAGCATTAAACTGAAATTTTAAAAACTGTAAATGGGAATTTCGTAAATTGACAAATGTACAACAACAAATTGGAAAATCCATGTTTCTATATCATGATATTGAAAAACTTTAAACTGACATTTTAAAAACTGTAAATGGGAAATTGTGAAATTAATAAATGTGTAAACAACAAAATGCAAAATCCATGTTTCCATATTATGAAATTGAAAAACCTAAAACTGTCATAAAAAAACTGAAAATGGAAAATTGGAAAATTGACTAATGTGTAAACAACAAAATGCAAATTCCATGTTTCCATATTATGAAATTGTAAAACTTAAAATTAACATTAAAAAAACTGAAAATGGGAAATTAGAAAATTGACAAATGCGTAAACAACAAAATGAAAGAAAAAAAAATACTCGGTTGGGGTAGTGATCTTGTTGTACAGTAGCCTATAAGACTAGCATAAGGATAGTTGCATGAGCACTTATATACTTTGTGTATGTGCATTAGCCTTTGGATTAGCTTAAGTTAGGTTTGGTATAGTTAGGTTTAGTGAGGTTAGGTATGTGACCTTGTAGTTTACTCTTTTCGGAAAATGTAAAATGTAAAATCTAAAATCAAAAAATCTTAAATTTAAAATGTAAAATCTAAAAAAAACTAAAAACTAAAATACAAAAAATCAAAAATGTAAAATGTAAAACCTAAAAAATATAAAATGAAAAAATCTAAAATCTAAAATGTTAAAATGTAAAATGTTAAAATGCAAAATCTAAAATCTTTAAATGAGGTTTCTGTGGGTTAGGTTAGGTTAGGTTAGGTTAGGTTATAACTAAGTTTATTATTTGTGCTCTCACATTTGCTCTTACTTTTTTGCTCACACTTTTTGCTCACATTTTTTTTCTCGCACTTTTAGGTTAGGTTAGGTTAAGTTAGGTTAAGTTAGGTTAGGTTAGGTTATAACTTAGTTTATTATGTGTGCTCTTACATTTGCTCTCATATTTGCTCTGACTTTGAAGTTAGGTTAGGTTAGGTTAGGTTAGGTTATAACTTAGTTTATTATGTGTGCTCTCACATTTGCTCTTATATTTGCTATTACTTTGAAGTTAGGTTAGGTTAGGTTAGGCTAGGTTAGGTTAGGTGAGGTTAAATGAAGTTGGGTTAGGCTGAATGGCAGAGGTATGAATTAAAACCCGCCTTTTCTCACTTTTGCCTCACAAGACTGAGTGTACTCCGTTCCACTCGTGAAACCAGAAATTAAATTTCTTGTCAGAGCCAGGAATCGAACCCGGCCTTAACAGTAACAGCCAAGAATGCTAGCCACTACACTAAGTGGCTGACAATATAAAGCTGGTCTGGATTGCACATGATCAATTAATAATTACCTAATAATAATAATAATAATAATAATAATAAATATTCCATTTAGCAACTACACGGCCAACCTCTCCCTGTAAAGTCATTCACGGTCTCGGGGCGTAGTGGCCATATTGCCCATTAGCCACTGCGCCAGCTCTGAATGACCCCTCTATAAGAATAACATAAGGCTGGTTGCGCGCGGCGGCCATCTTGCCCATTAGCCCCTGCGCCAGAACCGCCCTATATTACCTACTTATAAGGGTTCGATTTCGGCTTCCTTTCTCTGGACAACAGACGTCTTCAGCGTTTCCATGTGGCTTAACGGGGCTGTAGACACTGCCAAAACCATAGCTACCACATTTAGCATCGACTGTTTTAAAATATTAGCATTTATTTTTAAGACAGAATATAATTTATACGCCATGCATTTTGCTGATTAATTAATGGACTAGACAAAGAAGCAAATAGAGCAAGAATACGAAAATTGGAACAACTGACGAAGGATACCTACAATGAAAAAAATATTTCTATTGCAACTAATATCCGACATTACAATACGGTAATTAAGCAGGTCTCTATGTTTCAGAATGTATGTTTTCCATTAAAAAAGGCGAAATAGAGGACCTAGAGAAAAAGGAAGGAAGGATACTTTGAAAAATATTGGGACCATTAAAAACAGAAAGTGGAGAGTTCAGATACAGAAAAAATGACGACCTCTACAAAAATAAAGAAATTGAAAAAATCCACGATACGATCAGGAAAAGGAGGGTTAATTTCTTTGGACACGTAATGAGGATGAATAACACCAGACTCGCAAAACAAATTTTCAGTCATGTATACAAAAGCAGGAATGGTAATCAATGGGTGCAAAGTATAAAAAGTATACCGGTATGGAAGAGATAGAAGTAACCAATAGATATTATCCAGGACAGACCACTTTTCAGAAATATGATCAAAATTTTCAAGGGTTTCTAGGAGAAGGAAAAGAAGCGTGTTAACATCTGGACGGAAGAGAGAAGAAGGAAACAAAGTGAAGTAATGAAGAACTACTGGAAGGTAAGAAAGGATAAAGGAAATAAGAGACAGTGAATACAATGGCTTATTTTACGCGGTCCAAAGATGGCCAGAATCGAGGAAAGAAGAAGAAGAAGACATGAATTTTGCTTTTATGGCAAATGTGTTTGCATTCTATGACAGAACACAATAGGCTATAAAAGACTGATCATGGATTATGGCACAACTAGGCCTACTGTCGACCAAAATATTATGTGCACTCGAGTTTGAAGGTTGTTTGTGAAGTAACCAATAAACCTACATAAAATCCAATAACATCATCATTTTCGTCGTTCTATTTTACGTTAGGTCATGTAGGTTTGGAATTTTTAATTTATATTTTAATATTTTTATCGCAGTTGGAACACAAAAAGTGCACGTTTTTAATCGTGTTTCAACCATGCGTCACATTTAAGAATTATTATCTCAAAAACCCGTCATCAGATCGAATCCAAATTTTAACACAATATACATTGGAATGTTGTATAACTGGTTTATTAATTTCAAAATTGTGTGTGTCCAAGAAACAATGTTGTTATCATTTTTGTAAGGTAACTTTTTCTCGGCTCGGGGTGGTTGGAAAATGTAGTTCTTGGTTGCATTGTAATCCTCATACATCGAAAAGTTATGCTGTATGACTGTGAAATACGTAAATTAATTCACTTATTTTATATCGGTCTGTATTTCTACGGGGAAATAACACATGTTTCACCTGCTAGCCGCTCCGGCAAAAGCTATACAGCGTTGCCGAAATGGTGCCCACACGCATCATGGCGCGTCTCGCTCGGAAGTGATGGGCTCCATCTTAGCAACGCTGTACAGCTTTTGCCGGAGCGGCTAGATGGAGAACCATGTGTTACTTCCTCGTACAAATACAAACCGATATAAAATAAGTGAATTAATTTACGTATTTCACAGTCATACAGCAGGGCCGGTCTTAGGGGTGTGCGACATGTGCGGTCGCACAGGGCGCCAACGTTTTGGGGGGCGCCAAAGATAGGCAAATTTCGATTTATTTCCTATTGAACAAATGGCAAGATAGGTAAATGAGAGTTCGTCAAACAAATAAGGGAATCAGTTTTTTTAAATAGTTCAACCGGTGTTCTCTCTCACGACTGAAAACCCTAGGCGCACCTTAGACCGTGACGGACCGAAGTTAAACTCAGTGAAATAGTGATTAGCAAACACTATATCTTTGTCTCCCTTGCCTTGCCTTTTCATTATCGCGGAAACGCAACCCGGCTCGACTCCCGGGCCCGGGACCAACCAAATCGCCCTTCGGCAACGCTCGGGCATTTTCGTGATATTTCGGTTCGGTTCGCTGTTGTAGCAGAGCTGTAGCAAGGCGAAGTAAGGAGAAAGAAAGCGAGGAAGGCAGGGAGAGAGGGTAGTGAGGTTGGAGAAAGGGGTGTGGGTGTGGCACGAGTTGAAGACAGAGGCAAGGAAAGACAAATCATAACAAACGGCACGTGGCTGGGCGAAGTCGGCGTCGACCCGCTCGTAGATGGCAGGACGTATTAGCACAATACACGGGAGTGTTATGGCCCTTGCTAATTGTCGTTCATTCGAGTGCGTGGTGCGGATGGTGTAAAGTCGGGACGAAGAATGAGAAACCCTACAACAATGGCCTCCTCCGGTAAAGCTAGAGCTCGCGTCAGCCCGGAAGGCGGCCGGCTCTGTGGGATTTGCGCAGAGAGAGAAAGAGATACATTTCCAGTGTTGCAACAGGTCCACCATGTCCGAGTTCCCACACCGCAGGCTGCTGCCACGAGTTCCTGCGGTATGACAACACCGTCGCTTACCTCAACGAGCCTGTCTCTTTCACGCTGCTTTACACTTAGCTTTCCTGACAACACACTAGCTCAGATTCTCAAGACAGACTGACTGCGATTGGTGGGATGGAAGTGAGGCATGACGTAATGGTAGCGTTGTGTTCTGCGCACCGCCTTCCCGGCTGGCTCGAGCTCTAGTAGAGCTGCAAACAATAAACGAAAGTTGCAGCATGCGGAAGAAGACAAGAAGGCAGCCGAAGCTTTAAAAAAAATCGTCCAACCTTCAACATCAATAGACGGGTGATCTTCTCAAACAAATCCTACTAATCAGTCCAATAATATACCCGTGAAAGTTGCAGAGCAACATGAAGATATATATTTTAATCTCAACAAGAATATTTTCTTACTCTCATAAAAGCGTGTTAAACTGTATCTTTTCATTAAAGCACATTCTACATTGGCCGTGGTCTAGGTCATAGTCGTAAGGTCGCAACGACTGTTTTAAGCACTGCTTGTGAGGATAACGCTAAGTAAACGCAGACCCCTATATTATTTACCTTCTCAAGTGTGCTATTTTAGATCTAATCGGTAATTCTTTTTTAAGCAATCATAAAAACAAAGTAAAATTACGTTTTTAGACCGGTCCTTAAAATCGGAAACTGTTCCCTTATTACCACTAAAACCTCCAATGTATAATGGGCTTAATAATCCGTGTGGGCAGAAATGCGTTTTGACTTGGTGCCGGCCTGATTGTTGATCTCTTTCTAGGTGCGGTGACGGGTGCGAGCACCTTAATAGGAATTGGCTGTGACTGTGGCACTGCTGGTGGTGGGGATGGTGTTGGATCTTGTGACAGGGGTGAAGGCGGGAAGGATTCGAGGAAACCTTTCGACTCTGGTGATTGACATACAGTCGAAAGTGGTGAACGTGGTAGTTGCGGTGCTGATTTAACTTGTGACGGTGAAGCCGGTGAAGGTTCTGGTGTCGGTAATGGATTATGCATTGTGGCCTTCATTAGTGATAGCAGCCAACTTCAAGACCCTGCCTATTAGCCTCCGGTCCGAAGCACGGAATGTACTGATAAAATTATCGTTCAAAGGCCAGTTAAAATAAAAGATCGGAACTTTAAAAAAGATATGGAGGTGGCCGTCATTTTACTATGTTTCATTGCTATCGCGAGTTGCGGAATGGCGAAAAAGTACTAGGTCGTTGGCTCCAATATTCTGACTCTCTAAAAAGAATATTTTGCTGTTGTTGTAAACTCTTCGACAGAAAGTCCACAGCAGCTCTCGTCCACCTCTCGTCACTTCGAGATTCTGTGACTGGACACATTTTTCGCAAGCCTTAGAGTCTCATGAAAGATCGATCCCCTTCTCATTTTAAATGTTCTCAATTATGGGCCGAAACAGAGTTGCGTTTATCCTCGAAAAAGGGCGCTGATGATGCTAATCAACTAATTGTGTGTGCTGAGGTAGAACATTGGTGGTCCGTACTCGAACGACTGTTATCGCTTCGGGTGAACGTAGCTTTTCAAAATTGAAGTTGATTAAAACCTACCTGTGAGCTACAATGGGCCAAGAGAGACTGTCAAAACTTGCTTTAATTTCAATAGAGAACGATGTTGCGCATTCACTGGATTTAGCCCAGTTACTAAAACAGTTTCAGTCAAAGCACGGAAAGCTCACTTCTCATACGGTTTTGGGTTTTAGTGTGTTTTCTCCCGTGTGTCGTAGTCGTTTGAATTGGTAAAGCTTGATTCCTGTAACTGTTTTTTTTTTTCAGTGATTCTGTTATGTTGACACTTTGCATCACTACTGAAAAAAATAGTTATTGTAATATGTTACGCCTCACCTATTAGATAAAAAAAGTCCAATATTTTTGCATCATGCGAACGTACAGCCGATATTTTGTATGTTACCTTGATCATCCCCTTACTACAACGCAAGTAAAGCATGTTCAAGTGATGTAGTAAATGGGTAAATGTACTTAAGGTTCATTTTATTTAATTTCATCCGATAACTCTGTGCCTTGCCTTTGCCTGCATTTTCTACTTTATATTTTCATGATTCCTCTTTATGATACCGCATAATTTTTGCCCGAGTTAGGCAACCCGCCTCGCACAGAGGGGCGCAAAATCGAATTTCGCACAGGGCGCTGAAACCCCTAAGACCGGCCCTGTCATACAGCATAACTTTTTGATGGGTAACGATTACAACGCAACCAAGAACTACATTTTCCAACCACCCCAAGCCGAGAAAAAGTTACCTTACAACAATGATAACAACTTTGTTTCTTGGACACACAAAATTGTGAAATTAATAAACCAGTTATACAACATTCCAATATATATTGTGTTAAAATTTGGATTCGATCTGATGACGGGCTTTTGAGATAATAATTCTTAAATGTGATGCATGGTTGAAACACGCTTAAAAACGTGCACTTTTTGTGTTCCAACTGCGATAAAAAATATTAAAATATAAATTTAAAAATCTAAACCCACATGAACTAACGTAGAATAGAACGAAGAAAATGTTGATGGTATTGGATTTTATGTAGGTCTATTTGTTACTAAACAAACAACCTTCAAACTCGAGTACACATAATACTTTGGTCGACAGTATTACCGAAGTATATTTTGCTTCGTTCCGCGAAGGTTAGAAGTGACTTTTTCGACACAATAAATAAATGAAAAATATCTAAAAACTATGGAAAACAGTAACTAAATATTAAAACTGAAACGATGCAGTGGTATCATTATGACCATAGTTACGTGGTTGCCTAAAATATTGATATTATGTGTGAGAGAAATAATGCTTTGCTCTCCGTGTTCCTACTGACTCTCAAATTTTGCCTATCTTGATGACTTTATCTGTATCATTAGTTAGAATAAATTGCAGAAACTCCTCATGTACTGAATTATCTTTAACGAAACGGACACACAATTAAAGCAAACCGAAGCGACGTGAAAAAGGTCACCGATCTCACACTTCAACAGTAAAACTGATCCATGGCTAGCTTCAACACTGAAGGTAGAGTCTCGCTGCGAGTAGAGTGCATATCATTTACCAAGTGACGAACTTGATCACTTTTAAAATATATACAGGAGTTAAGACGCCTCACTAGCGCTGATAGATGGGACAATATAAAGATTCAAGTAAAGAAATGTATCTGGGAGGATTAAAACCTAACCCCCTCCCCGTCGGTACGCCACTGCACATTGATGAAATCCCATGAAAGACACTCAGAAACCTAGAAGAATTGCTAGAATTTCTTTTCAAGTAGTTCCGTAGTTAGTGAATACTTTCTTCGGCATTTCCCTAGGCCTATTGATTTGGGTCGCCGGAGCCAACCAGGCTCATTTTGGTTTTGGCCGGGCATTTAAGGCTGGGTGCCCTTCCTGACGGCACGTGATTTTTCAGGTGAAAATTACACCCAGGGATTCGTACTGCCCCCGTAATTGAATTATATAGAGACCACGGTGGCTATATTGAAATTATAAGGAGAGTTATGGTTGTCATAGTTATGACGTGGGTAGTCATGACGTAAGCACGGATGACGCAAATGTTATGCCAGCAAGCTACTTGAGCTGAGATTCTCAGTGACGTCAGCTTTTAGTCGAGAATGTTCCAAGATTTACGACGCAGTCGCAGGAAACGAGGAATTCTGCTGAGGAAGAAACTATGCTATTGGACGGGAGGCTTGAACCAATGAACGATAGTTTCAAGGAAGACGGAGATTGCTGAAACTATGGGATTTTTATTACTTTTGGAATGCAGAATTGTGGAAATCCATTTTCAATAGAGGCATTGATTTGGAATTTTGGTGAAATTTATTTTCAGTTTTTGAATTTTGAAAATCCGTCATGTATTAACGAAGTTGGAACTTTTAGCGATGACGCAGTATCACGCTCTGGAAGGGATGGAAACGCCCCTCGTGAAGTTAATAAAAGGGCTTGCGCAGAAGAGAGGAGCCTCATTCTCCGATTTCATTCTCCGATCATTCTCAGATCTCATTCTCAGATCATCGAAGTCTAAATGTGAAAGTTATTTTCTTATACAGTCATTTTAGTGAGACGTCGAAGTGAAAAGTAGTGAAAAGAGTCGTCTTTATAACGCGTGGTGAAGCCACTCCATTATACGAGATTCAAGTCAAACTAGGTGAAGTTAAAACGGACCTTAGAACGCTTCTACAAGTTTAGCTTCGAACAGTTAGCGGTCGCCGATAAGCTAATTGTATTGTGCAGTGCTACATGAAGTAATATAGAAAAGCTGAATAATTTCGAGTAATTCGTTTGAAAGATATTAGCAGTTTTACACGACTGACAAAAGTGATTATCTCGCCACCTGAGAAGCACTATTGTATCGCCAGAATTAACGCCACGGCTGACGCTGCTAGTGAAATAGGGAGACTTCAGATTGCTTTTGTTACACAACGCTACAGTATAATGGAGCAATTTAATACGGCAGTTTGTTCTTCTATTACTACAACCGAAGAGAAAATGGAAGGCTAAAGGACTTAATGCAATTGGGACATATTTCAACGGAGTAAGATAGCAACATGGAACTTCGCTAATTGCTATTCCACACAAGCGAACATGCGGTGAATACCATCTACATCCATGTTTCGTGATTAAAGGCTGAATACTATCCAACAGCAATGGAATCTATTACATACTCATTGAATATGAATATTTCTTCGGAAATTTCTACAAAAACTTCATGGCGATTGTCTACTGGAACTTCAGGGATTTTTCAAGAGAGGTCAGGGTTGTCCCGACTCACAAAGAAGATTATTGCCGGAAGGATGTCTATTCGTCTTCGAGGAGCAGAGCGATTTCCGGAGAAGGAAGCAGTTCGATTCTCCGAGGGTGCTATTTCCTATTTCGAGGATGGAGCTCAGCTTTAACTTGGTGAAATGGATCCATCAGCAGTCTTCTTTGGGGAATTTTCCTCTGGAACTTCAATCGGCAGATAAGGTAGTCGTGAACGTTTATTGTATTTGAGTTCCTTAATGATGTTTGAGCAACTATTTTTCCCATATTTTTGTCCTCATGTATTTTGCCCTATTTTCTTGTTTGAGATTCCTATTCTCAGTACACCTTGATGAGTTATGCCTTTTTCGACGCTTTATTAAGACATTGTTATGTCATGGGCATAGTTAATGATTTTGGATCAGTTGAGACTGATATTTGGATTTTTCAGTAATTAATATTTTTGTAGTCACGATTTGACTGTAAGTTAATGATTTTTATGGCAGATTTAAATTCAGACAGCGTGTCATTTTATTAAAGTAATTCTACCCCAGTTTAATTACTTTGACCAATTTTCTGTCATCATCAAGAAGGAAGAACATTTAAATGATTTTAGAGCGTTAAAATCCATTACGTTGTCGACGATCTTGGAAATACTAGTCGTTATTTGAATTGATTGCAACACAGACATTTATCGTCAGTTATGAACGATCATTGCATCATAGACACTTTTGTGAAAGATTAACTTTAATAATGAATTATTGATTGCATTAAAGTCAAGAACTTTTGTTAGGAGTTTTTCTCAATTAGAGATTTATATAACGATGTTTGCATTCCCCAGTCTAATTGGATTCTATTCGACTACTTTGCAGTTTTAGTCGCACTTTTGATGATAGTATTTTTATACTACAATTCTTTTAAGATGTTAATCTTAAATTTTGATAGACCAGACAGGCGTATATAAGCGTATTCACTATTAAATTTGTTTGTGATTGGCAAATTTTGACTTCATTTCGATTCATGAATGAAATCCACAAAGGTTAAATGAAAACAGTTTTGAAACCATTAATGATTATAAGAATTTTTAAGTGGAACTATGAATGTATAATCGCTAGTGCAGCGCAGATGTTGAAAGTCGCTGATGTATAATGCCCTTGAATATGAAGGAGGTTCCCACAGGAATTAATGTTAAAGAATTATTTGTGGAAGTTTTTGTAAGTTCTGTGGAAGTTTTGATGCCATATAGATTAATATATGATGATTTTGGGCCTAATTTTAATGCAGTTTGTGCATTATTGTGTTAGCGAAGTATTTTCCGCTGGAGTGAATTGTCATAGTTCGTTGAAAATTAATCAAGTGAATTAACTGTTATAATTAACACGAGTTTTGAAAGAATTTGAGATAAGATTTTGAATGAAGATTACCGTCACAAATAATTATTAAAACCTTTATTAAAACAGATTGTGACATTAATATGTATAACTAACCTTCATTGGTCGATTATATAGACACGATTATGAAAATTACCAACCGGATGAACATGTGGTTAATGTATTTCTTAAATTGTGGTGTTTGAATCCATATTTTCAGTGTTGCCTTAGTAAACAAGAGTTTAGTGCTTTTCAGTCGGTCAACACGAATGTACCCAAAAGAGATGGGTTATGCCCTAATCCTGAAATAAATTACATGAGATTAATAAAACACTAGGATGACCAGTTTCGATCGTCAAGCGATCATCATCAGATCCAATACACTTAGGCTATAAAATCTATGTTTGAAATACAGGTGAAAATATTTACAATATGTACAGCGAGTTCAAGTGAGCACGGAAACTGCGAATAGCTGTAGTACGGAAGACAATCAGATAAGTAGTTAGCCTAAAAATTTTATAGTTTAACCATAGTTTACAACCATATAATCTCTCTAAAGTACAATCTCCGGATAGCCATCACCATTTAGCATTTCACCTAACATATATACTGCATTTAGCATACACTGACAGTTGCAGTACCAATACTGCAACTAAATAATTGTACATATTGTAAATATTTTCACCTGTATTTCAAACATAGATTTTATAGCCTAAGTGTATTGGATCTGATGATGATCGCTTGACGATCGAAACTGGTCATCCTAGTGTTTTATTAATCTCATGTAATTTATTTCAGGATTAGGGCATAACCCATCTCTTTTGGGTACATTCGTGTTGACCGACTGAAAAGCACTAAACTCTTGTATTTCTTAAATTAATAATTTAAACAATTTAAATGTTAATATTGTAAATAATTGCTGTAAATATTTTTGAAAATAATGTGGAACGAGAGTGATGTTAAAGGCGTGTTTAAAAATATTTTTATTGTCTTTGACAAATATTATAAACAATTTCTAATTGTTATAAATAATTTATGTGATTTTGTTATAAACATTTAAGAGCTAATTAAACATTTGGATGAGAACTTAACAAGTTTAAGGAATTATCATAATATTCCAGTAGGATGTGAGTAAAGTACTTGAAAGATTTGCGTAAATATAAATATGAGTTGTCGTGCAGACATTTAAAGCTTGAGAGAGAGAGCTGTATTCTTACGTAACGTAGCATGTGAGAAGGGAGTCCATTTGACCAGTATGCGACAGGTTGGAGGGTAGCTCGCAGCTGTGCCAACAACTGGTTATCAGCGGGTGAGGTCGTCCACACTCTGGCCTTGCGACTATAAATACAAGTGTCATGTTTATTAAAAGGAAACCAAATGCTCTATATATGTCTCGTCCTCACCTCCTTTCCAATCCAATTGTGTTATGAATATTATGTTATTTGGAGCTCGTGGGAGCTAATATGTTTTATATCATGTTGTATGATAATTTTGCAAGTCCTATAGGAGGACGTAGTCAGATTGACATGGGCTACTGATAGCCACGTTTATTTTGTTGTGTTATTAAAATCATACCCTTTATTTGAAATAAAGCTTTTGTACGGTTCAGAGTTCTCGTCTTCGTTCTGGTTCATTTTTAAATGTCATGGTGGAGGTTATTGTGTGAACAGACTTTAGTGATCCTGTTGTCAACTCAATCCCCGAGATATTTTTAAGAGGTAAGTAACGGTAAGTATGAACCCCCGTCTATTTTGGTGTGTTCCACAATGATTTCCTGTGAACTTCTGTGCTCTTATCTCGATAGTATCTGTCAGTGCCATTTTCATTGATGTAGCTGAGCCGGTGCGATTGATTGTTGGCAATCCGATTGAGGGGGCGGATATCTGACAGCCTACTATCCGGGTAAACGGGGACAGTACCCCGGCCGTCCGGGTGAAAGACGAGCAGCTAAGCCATGTGGGAAATGAATTATTGGGCCCAAGCACAGTCCGAAGGAAATAAAAAAAAAAAGTATATTGGCAACACCGACAGCAGTAACTACGCTCGCTAAAGCGCAGCGCTAAGCCATGGGGCCAAGCTCCCTGCGGACTTGGTAGACGTGGGTGCGAACCGCACCGTCGGCCGTCCTTGCAATAGTTTTCCGTGGTTTCCCTAGTTTCAAATCCCGGCAAATGCTGGGACGGTACCTTCTGACAGGCCACGGCCACTTCCTTCCACATCCTTGCCCAGTTTCATTCATCTTCATTCATTTGATCTCTCATTAACTCCTCTTATGAGGTTGGTGTCAGGAAGGGCATCTGGCAATAAAAACCATCCGCCACATAGAATTGCATCGCATCTCATCTCCAATCCCGTTGGAAACGGGAATAATAAGGGTTAGGCCTAAGCGGCTTCGGTGGCCTAGTCGGTAGCATGCGGAATTGCTGTGCCCAAGATCGCGGGTTCAAACCCTGCCGAAGTCGTCATTTTTTTAAGAGCGTCAAAATCCTTCAGTATACCTTTCTTCGGAGGGGAAGTAATGCCGGCGGGCCCATGTCATAGATTGATGGCATGTAAAAGAACCTATCACTGCAATTGGTGGTGTGTAACAAAATTTGGAGGAATGGAGGTGTGAAAGGCATGGTTCAATACATATCAGCAGGCATCTAAGAAATTTAGACACTATACTATTTGCTGATGATGTTGCATTGGTAGCAGCATCTGAAGATGATCTGCAGTGGTCAGTATTCAACCTCCAGAAAGTGGCATCAAAATTCAGCATGTGCATTTCTACTGAAAAGACTAAAGTAATGGCCTTTAAAGGTAAGGACCCTATCCCCAGTAAAATTTGTCTGGATGGTAAAATTTTAGAAAGAGTTAACGAATTCAAGTATTTAGGATATAATTTATCTTTTCATGAAGAACGAGACATAACTGCAAAAATAACTAATTATACCAGAACAACAGGAATCATCAATCACGTCATGAAGCCATCTCTTGTCGAAAGGCATACACGCTTGCGTTTGTATAACACATTAGCCAGACCAACCCTGTGCTATGGCAGCGAGGCATGGACAATAAGATCTCAGGACATCTCCAGACTCACAGCACGCGAAATGACCTTTATGCGCCGAACAGGAGGCTATACTAAATGGGATCATAAGAGAAACGAGGATGTGCTGAAGAAACTAAAAGTGAAACCAATAACTACATACATTTGTGACTACCAAGAGAACTGGAAGCGTCATGTCCAAAGGATAGAACCTGGAAGATTACCAAAGGAGATCCTTCGCTACCAGCCACGGGGAAATAGATCGATACTACGTCCGATGAAGAGATGGAGGGAAAGTGCAAGACCGTAACGGGACATTTGGCCCAATACTTGGAAGGAAGATGATGATGATGAACAAAATTTGGCTGGTTAGGAAACGCTCTATCAAGTTCCATCGTTCGCCGCTAGTGTTAGTGACAGTAGCATCTGGTAGCCAAAGTCGGAACTACTTGAAATTGAACTTGTAAGGAGCCCTCGGTCGTTCAATCAAAAATTTCCAGCTTATAGCTGCGATTCATATATCATATCGGTGAGTTAGCCGTGGTCGTTACGGCATGACTGCTGGCAGTCGCTCACATCCGGGAGGCGAGGAGGTTCGAATCCCCCCGCCGGCAACCTTGAAGATGGTCTTCTGTGGTTTCCCATCTTCCTTCCAGGCAAATTCCGGGGTTGGTCCCTAACTATAGGCCACAGCCGCTACCTTCCAACTCCTCGCCCTTACATTCCTCCCCAACGGTACTTGTAGCTCACCCATTGGGTGTCCGTCTCGAAGCAGCTACAAAACTGGCGAGCCAAACATGTCCTCGGACACTCCCGGCACAAAAAGCCATACGCTAATATATACTAGCTGAAGTACCCGTGCTTCGCTACGGGTCATAAATAAATTAAAATGTGAAGGTGACAGTTAAAACAGGGATAGGCGAGGTGCTGCGCAGAGGGAGATTAAGGATGGAACATTTTGTCCAACTACACCGCTCGGCGTTGACCGTGATTTATAGCACAAATTTAGGTTCTACTCGCTAACCGTTGGAGATACCTTTCGGATAGAAAATGTAATTTTAAACCTCGTATATGCCATCAAAAGTTTGATATTTCTTAGCGTTCTCTTTTTTTTTTTTTTTGTTGAAATGAAAATATGAAAGTTTGAAACCAAAGGGTGTAGTGACGTCACTAAAATGGTCGCCATCTTTAAATAGTGCAAAGTATTGAAATCAAAAGTAACCTATATGTTAACCAGGTAAATCAGCTACTTCCATGTAAAATTCATGTAAATCGAACCAGTGGTACTTGCGTGATTGAGTAATACACAGACACACACCATATCATTTTTAGCCTCGCTTCGCTCGCGTCATATTCGTGTCATATTGTTATTCAATGAAATGCAGGTTTAACCCCGTTAACACCCCTTTAGAACCTGAATACCCAAAAATCCCTCCCTAGTAGACGTTTTCGACACACAACTAACATATCCCCAAAATATAATTCTTCTAACTTTAATAGTTTTGGTTGGTCGATGAGAGTGAACATCCAAAAATCCTTCCTTAATGGACGTTTTTCTTCCAGAATTTCACCCCTCCCCATAGGCCCCTTAAATTGCATTTATGAAAAAACGGTCGAACACCTATTTATTTTATTTATTTATTTATTTATTTTTAAGCTGATTGATTTCCTCCGAGTTTCAAACTCCTCGCCTATGTCGTTTAAGAGATACACGCTCCGTTAGGAATCTTTCAACCCCCACTTTTCATCCCTTTCACCTCATAATATGCACTACATCGAAAAACCATTAGACATGTGTCAGCTTATTTTTAATGATTAGTATATGTGCCAAGTATCACATCCCCAAATGAAACCACGCGTGAGATATTGTTATTCAATGAAATGCACGTTTATCCCCTTAACACCTCTTTAGAACCTGAATATCCAAAACTCATTCCTTAGTGGACGTTTTCGACATACAACGAACATATCCCCAAAATTTCATGTTTCTAACTTCAATAATTTTGGCTCGGCGATGATGAGTGAGTGAGTCAGTCAGGACATTTTATTTCATTTATTTTTGATAATTTCACCCCTCCCCATGAACCGCTTAAATTGGATTTATGAAACAAACGGTCAAACACCTATTTACTTATTTAAAGCTGTTTTCCCCCTGAGTTTGATGAGTGAGTAAGTGAGTCAATCAGTTAGGACACTTTCTTTCCTGTTTTTTTTTCACAGAATTTCACCCCTCTCCAAGGGCCCCTTAAATTGGATTTATGAAAAAACGGTCGAACACCTATTTACCCCTATTTAATTTTTAAGCTGTTTTTTCCCACCGAATTTCAAACTTTTCGCCTATGTCGTTTCAGTGATACACGCTCCGTTAAGAATCCCTCAACCCCCAATTTTCACCCCTTTCACCTCACAATATACACCACATCGATAAACCCTTAGACGTATGTCTGATTATTTTTAATGATTAGTTTATATACCGAATATCACATCCCCAAAGAAACAACTCATGAGATATCGTTATTCAATGAAATGCACGTTTACCCCCTTAAAACCTCTTTAAAATCCGAATAAACAAAAATCATTCCTTAGTTGACGTTTTCGACATACAGCGAACATATTCCCAAAATTTCAAGTTTCCAACTTTAATAGTTTTCGCTGGGCGTGATGAGAGTGAGTCGGACAGGACATTTTCTTTCAATTATTTTTACCAGAATTTTACACCTCCCCATGGGCCCCTTAAATTGGATTGATGAAAAAAGGCTTGAACACCTATTAACTTATTTTTAAGCTGTCTTTTTCCCCTGAGTTTGATGAGTGAGTGAGTTAGTCATTCAGTTAGGACACTTTCTCTCCTTTTTCCCCCCAGAATTTCACCCCACCCCATTGGCCCCTTAAATTAATTTATGAAAAAACAGTCGAATACCGATTTACTTACTTTTAAGCTGTTTATTTTTTCGCTGAGTTTCAAATTTTTCGCCTATGTCGTTTAAAAGATAGGCCTACACCCTCCGTTAGGAATCCTTCAACCCCCACTTTTCACCCCTTTCACCTCATAATAATACACCACATCGAAAAACCCTTAGACACATATCTGCTTATTTTTAATGATTAGTTTTTATGCCGAGTATCACATCCACAAATGAAAGCACTCGTGAGATATTGTTATTCAATGAAATGCAGGTTTAAACCCCTTAAGACCTCTTTAGAACCTGAATATCCAAAAAAAAAAAACTCCCTAAGTGTACGGTTTTGACAGACAACGAACATATCCCCGAAATGTCATGTTTCCAACTTCAATATTTTTGGCTGGGCGATGATGAGTGAGTGAATGAGTCAGGACATTTTCTTTCAATTTTTCTTCTTCAGAATTTCACCCCTCCCGATGAACCCCTTCAATTTGATTGAAAAAAAAAACCTGTCGGAAAGCTATTTACTTACTTTAAAGCAGCCCCCCCCCCCCCTGAGTTTGATGAGTGAGTCAGTCAGTCAATCTGTTAGGACACTTTCTTTCCTGTTCCCCCCCCCCCCAGAATTTCACCCCTCCCCATGGGCCCCTTAAATTGGATTTTTGAAAAAACGGTCAAACACATATTTACTTATTTTTATGCTGATTCTTTTCCGCTGAGTTTCAAACTCCTTGCATATGTCGTTTAAGAGATACACGCTCCGTTAGGAATCTTTCAATCCCCACTTTTCACCCCTTTCACCTCATAATATACACCACATCGAAAACCCCTCAGACACGTGTCTTCTTATTTTTAATGATGAGTTTATATGCCGAGTATCACATCCCCCAATGAAACAAATCGGGAGATATTGTTATTCAATGAAATGCAGGTCTACCCCCTTAACACCCGTTTAGAACCTGAATATCCAAAAATCCTCTCTTAGTGGGCATTTGCGGCCCTTGAGGAAGCTGCATACCAGATTTCATTCCAATCCGTTCGGTGGTTTCTGAGATTTCGTGATGAATAAATGAGTGAGTGAGTGAGTGAGTGAGTGGTATTTGACAAATATATAGTAGAAAGAAGATAGTGTCTAATCTTTGTTATGCTAAACTCTGTTGACAGTGCTGTGTGAGCACTTGAGTAACTAACGGGATTTCAAGTAAAGATCCTCATTTTCTATACCGGTAGTGCAGAGCGCAATTGGCATCTAGTCGGCCGTGTCTCGACTTGAGCTATGTTGCCATGGAAACTATCTGCCTTGCCATTCCTTCATGAGTATATTTTATGATTTGATTAGCCTGTGATTGAGTGCAAAAGGCCGAAATCAGAAGAATGAGAAAGACTATCGAAAATTCATGTAGCCAGCGGTTCCTTCTGGGTCCTAAACTATGTGTATGCAAAATATGGTTGAGATTGGTGGAACGGTGTAAATTTGTATACGTAACCAACCCACATACATACATACATACATACATCCAGACTTTCACTTTTATATATTAGATATCAATAATAAGGGGAAGACATAGGCTACAAAGAGTATATTGGCAACATCGTATCAAGGATGTGTCGTGGGGACTGGCTACTTGAAATACAACCTCCGCCTAATGACCTCTACCCTCATAAAATAATCCTCCTGTAGGCCGACTAGCACTTGTAAGGGGCTAAAAACTCAAACTCAGACGCTACCCTTGCTTGCCGGTGGGTATCCGTAGAGCGTCACAAAGTAGATGATATTTCTGAAGCATGGTTCATTGTAGTCGATTTCTTGATATCGTACGACAGCAGGCATTTTACACAATAGGTTGAACACAAGGTATATTACCAGTGGCGTACACAGGATTTCCTTTTGGGGGGGGGGGGGGGGGGTGTTCATTAATATAATACGGTAATTGTGTACATTATAAAGGACAGATAACCTTGCTATTCCGCCCCTTAGAACGACAGTCATCACCACAATTAAAATGATATTTCGATTAACATTCATAAAAAACAATAATTAATTAACCGTTCCCTTTGCATGAAATCTATTTTAGGCCTCATTATTTTTTCGACCCAGTAAAAAAATGAAAAAATGTAAAAAAATTGGAAAACAGTAACTAAATATTAAAACTGAAACGATGCAGTTGTATCATCGTGGTTGCTTATAATATTGATATTATGTGAGAGGAAAATAATGTTTTGCTCTCCGTGTTCTTCTGCCATTACTAGTGACTCTCAAAATCTGCCTATCTTGATAACTTTATCCGTATCATTAATTGGAATAAATTGCAGAAACTCCTCATGTACTGAATTATCTTTAACGAAACGGACACACAATTAAAGCAACCCGAAGTGACGTGAAAAGGGTTACCGATCGCACACTTTAACAGTAAAACTGATCCATGGCTTGCTCCAACACTGAAGGTGGAGTCTCGCTGCGAGTAGAGTACAGGACATTTACCAAGTGACGAACATGATCACTTCTAAAATATATACAAGAGTCAAGACGCCTCACTAGCGGTGATAGATGGGACAATATAAAGATTCAAGTAAAGAAATATCTCTGGAGCAATTAAAGCAACCCGAAGTGACGTGAAAAGGGTTACCGATCGCCGGCGAGAATGAGCTAGCTTTCGCCGGCCCTGGGTACGCCACTGTTTTTACACGCGTTGGGTTTTCCACCGTTTTGTAAAATACCGACAGAACCAAATTTTCCAATTAGTATGCTTTTTATTTCCCGAAGAAGAAAGAGGTGGTAATTACACAGAGAGACAGAACACCAACAGAGAGTGAGTGATAGAACCAAGAAAGAAAATAATAATAACTCTTTATTCTCTATTTACAATCTTACAAATAAACACTTAAAAAATAAATGTTACTCTTCGTCACTAATTATTAAATATAAAAGGTGGCGGTAGTTAGATTCAGACTTTTAATTTCTACAGAAAAGGTAAAGTTATGCATTTATTTTTTTTAATATAAAATTTGTCCTAACTGCCTCTTAACAGGCACAGTCACAAGCGCAACGACGCATGCGCTTCTCGCGTTTGTGCAGGAACACGTCTTCAACACTGCGCACAGAGCGGGACTGCGCTTCATCAACACTGCGTACGGACCGGGGCTGCACGTCTGGAACAACAAACATATTGTGTTAGCAACAGACATTTGAGGTAATTTGTACATGAATAAGCTCCAGGATTTCCTGATATTCAAGGTTCGCTTGCAATTGAAATTTAACATGCACAAAGTTATAACCTTGTAGTCTAGTGGGGTCAAATCGGTGATTTGTGTTTCCTAATGTTGAATTTTATTACACACATTTGTGAATAAATCTACGTATTTCATGTACAAATCAGACTGTTAATGTTTGAAATATGATATATATTCTCCCAGTGTGAGCGTGGGAATCACACCCCTTATATAATTTGAAAATAATTTCTGTTGTAGGTATATGTTTCTTGAAAACCAAGAGAGCTATAATAATGAAACTTACACAAATCACTCCTCATACACAAGTAATGAAAGTATTGCAGATTTATGACAATCTGTTGCCTAGAATTGAACATATTTGAGTGACAATTATTGACACGTAGTTGGTAGAATGCTGTGTTTCTATGCCCAAGATTGCGGGTTCAAACCCGGCCAAAGCCGTCGGAATTTTTAAGAGCGTTAAAAATCCCTCAGTATGCCTTCCTTTGGAGGGGAAGTAAAGCCGGCGGTCCGATGTCATCGATTTATGGCATGTTAAAGAACCTTCCACTAATTACACCTGTGTAAAGCTAAATTATATACAGGTTAAACATTCGACAAACTCTCCTAGGTTCCGACGTTCGACGCCAGGAGCCGACTGCGGTGGCATCTGGTAATCAAGTTCTGAACTAGTAGTCGTTGACGGTGGCGTTTGGCGGCGGAAATATGAACTACTTGAAAAAAGAAATTCAATGTCTGCAGTCCTCACTTGAATTGAAAGCGGATAACACACACTAATACAGTCATCACAATTAACACCAGTTATCAGACAGATTCTACACACACCCAAAGTACACGGCACTACATGGCCGCGTTGTCGCGGCTCCTAAACTGAGGAACCAACCAACAAGTATTGACAATGTGACTATTTTAAATAAATGACTCGCATAGTGATTTATTTTATACAACTTAGACCACATCAGCGCTAATGTATTAAACCTTCATGGTAGTATTCAGCAAGTAATGCCCAACATCCATGAATTTTTTTCAAGGCATTCTAGTGGATATTTTGTCTACAAGGTTTACCTAAATATGTTAAATTTTAGCATTGGATTAAGTAGGACATTCGTCGCCTACAATGCCCCCTTAACTTCTATGTATTTAAACACCCACGTGCTGAGTTATTTTCACACATCTAGATCTAGATGATGAATACCTGTTAACCTTTCCAACAAGGATTTATTACAAGCGAGCACATAGGAATGGGAATTAACAAACTAATTTTAGATAGGCTACTGATACCATCCTATTCGCAAAGAGATTGCATTTTCTTTCCAATAAACAATTTATCGGTTTTATTTTCATTTTCATCGCGACTGCGAAAATCTGTGGTCTCTTATCATTAGTGATACACACATCAAAAAAAGTTTTGCATCACCTCGGTTCCCAGATCTCCGGCATATAGACGTTGACTGTGTATATTGTATCCAAGATACAGTCCCTTTGACTGTTCATAGATGTCACTAAAACTGCTCAAAGATGTAAACAACCATGCATGAGCAGGGCCTATTAGACGGAGGGGGTACGACAGCCGATCAGTTCCAGTCATTCCACCAGGACGAAGGTACGCTGCTCATGTTGTCTGTAGTTCTACCATGCCTAGAAGGCCAATACCGCAGTTCGATCGCGTCCGCATTGTTACTTTGTGTCAAGAAGGGCTCTCAACAAGGGAAGTTTCCAGGCGTCTCAGAGTGAACCAAAGCGATGTTGTTCGGACATGGAGGAGGTACAGAGATACAGGAACTGTCGATGACAGGCCTCGCTCAGGCCGCCCAAGGGCTACTACTGTAGTGGATGACCGCTACTTACGGATTGCCGCTCGGAGGAACCCTGACAGCAATGCCACCATGTTGAATAATGCGCTTCGTTCAGCCACAGGACGTCGTGTTTCAACTCAAACTGTGCGCAATAGGCTGCATGATGCGCAACTTCACTCCCGACGTCCATGGCGAGGTCCAGCTTTGCAACCCCGACACCATGCAGCGCGGTACAGATGGGCCCAACAACATGCTGAATGGACCCCACGGAATTGGCATCACGTTCTCTTCACCGATGAGTGTCGCATATACCTTCAACCAGACAATCGTCGGAGACGTGTTTGGAGGCACCCTGGTCAGGCTGAACGTCTTAGACACACTGTCCAGCGAGTGCAGCAAGGTGGTGGTTCCCTGATGTTTTGGGGTGGCATTATGTGGGGCCGACGTACGCCACTGGTGGTCATGGAAGGCTCCGAAACGGCTTTACGATACCTGAATGACATCCTCCGACCCATAGTGCAACCATATCGGCAGAATATTGGAGAGGCATTTGTCTTCATGGACGACAATTCTCGACCTCATCGTGCACATCTTGTGAATGCGTTCCTTCAAGATAACGACATCGCTCGACTACAGTGGCCAGCATGTTCGCCAGACATGAACCCTATCGAACATGCCTGGGATATGTTGAAAAGGGCTGTTTATGGACGTCTTGACCCACCAACCACTCTGAGAGATTTACGCCGAATTGTCGTTGAGGAGTGGGACAATTTGGACCAACAGTGTCTTGATGAACTTGTGGATAGTATGCCACGACGAATACAGGCATGCATCAATGCAAGAGGACGTGCTACTGGGTATTAGAGGTAGTGGTGTGTACTGCAATCTGGACCACAAATGCTGAAAGTCTAGCTGTATGATGGTACAACATGCAATGTGTGGGTCTCATGAGCAATAAAACGAGCTGAAATGTTGTTTGTGTTGATCTCTATTCCCTTTGTATTTAAAGATTCCGGAACTCTTGGAACCGAGGTGATGCAAAACTTTTTTTGATGTGTGTATATGGAGAAGGGTTATTCAAAATGATTGTCGGTGTTTCGTGATTTTTTTTGCAGAAACAGTGGACTACATAGGGCCTATCATTGTTATTGTTGCAGTAACAGTTACACTAACTCTCAAAGTTTTGTTCTAAATCGATTTAGTACCATTTATAACCACCAGATGGCAGTAACAGCAGTATTTGACAAAATGGTGGTCAGCGGTAAGGAGAAGGCGTTTTGTACTCTTGAATTTCATCAACACCGGTCCGTTACCATAGTCCAGCGCCATTTTCGTACGACGTACGGGAGAGACCCTCCCTCCGACAACTTTATTCACAGATGGTATGTATGCGCAATTCGTGAATACCGGTTGCTTGTGTAAAGGGAAAAGCCTTGGCCGTCCCCGCATGTCAGAAGCAGACGTGAATCGAATCAGGGACGTTTATCTCCGTAGTCCTAAGAAATCGACTACAAGAGGCAGCAGGGAACTGCATGTTCTTCAAACCACCGTATGGCGTGTGTTACGAAAGCGTCTGCATGAAAAGCCATATCGCCTACAACTGAGTCATGCTTTAACAGTCAATGACAAAGTCCTACGCTGGAATCTTTGCATGGAACTGCAACAACGTTTTGTAGAGGAACAAGAAGAAGAAGAAGAAGAAAACAACAGTCATTTTCGTGACAGGCTAGTTTTCAGTGACGAAGACACTTTCTATCTGAGTGGTAAGGTGTATAAACAAAACGTTCGAATTTGGGGGACAACTAGCCCCCATTGATATGTGGAACACGTGCGTAACTCGCCAAAAGTGAATGTGTTCTGTGTCGTTTCAAAGGCGAAGGTCTACGGCCCCTTCTTCCGTCAAAAGCCAGTGCCAGGGCTTTTTTTTTAGCGTATGGCTTTTAGTGCCGGGAGTGTCCGAGGACATGTTCGGCTCGCCAGTTTTGTAGCTGCTTCGAGACGGACACCCAATGGGTGAGCTACAAGTACCGTGGGGGAGGAAAGATGGAAGGGAAGGTCGAGGAGTTGGAAGGTAGCGGCTGTGGCCTATAGTTAGGGACCAACCCCGGCATTTGCCTGGAAGGAAGATGGGAAACCACAGAAGACCATCTTCAAGGTTGCCGGCGGGGGGATTCGAACCTCCTCGCCTCCCGGATGTGAGTGACTGCCAACAGTCATGCCGTAACGGCCACGGCTAACTCACCCGGTAGTGCCAGGGCTGATATACCTGGACATGCTCACATGTGGGAAGAGATGGACTTTCGAGTTGATGTGTGTAGAGTGACCAGAGACGCACATATCGAGCATTTGTAATGCATGTAAAAAAAACTTTTTGAGTTGCAGTCCACAATAAAACACGATTCATCTTCCTCCGTCAATTGCACTATGTGTTATGAATTTTTGTAACCCCGACAATCATTTTGAATAACCCTGTATAATAGATGAAGTTGGCTAGATGGTCAGAACGCTGTATGACTTTTCCAAGATTTTCGCGTCGCATTGAGGACAAATAATTATGCAAATAACTGATTTTCTGACAAAGATATTGATTACACGCAGCTGATTACATATCCACAAAGTTGGCAGTAAATATTCTTTAATTTTAAAATAATAAACACACACGTAACAGTGCAGTAGTGCGCTTCAAGGTCTGCATGTTTACAACTCCGAAGCATTTAATCCGTAGATAATTAGGCAATTCTAGTTAGGGTCATTTTCAACCACTCTTTATTTACCATTAGTTAGTTAATTCATCATCATCATCATCATCATCAAATTCCAGCTTCAGTAACCCGGATGCTGTTAAGGAGCCCTCGCCACCTTTTCCTGTCCATGAATAGTTGGTCTTCATGTGTCCTTCTCCAGTCTAGTCCTTTGTCTTCAAGATCATCCTTGATTTGGTCCAACTATTTCTTCTTTGGTCTTCCTACTGGTCTTTTTCTGGGATAATCTTGTTGAAATAAGCTTTTGATGTCCTCTCATCTCCCATTCTTGTGAAGATGCCCATACCATCGTTGCTTTTGTAAATATATTGTAGGACTGATATCAGTCTAAATTAAATAGGAGAGTTAATGCATGGTTATCCTCGATGCATTTCACGAGGCCATTCAGGTTTGTAATTACTTAAATACGCTTTACGGCTCTCACGCATGCGTGGACTCGGTTTCACCTTGGAGAAATATGGCGGACAGATCAAGAAGCGTGTAGCAATGATTGTTGTTAGCGATGCTTCCTTGAGACTTTCTGGAACATAATTATAAAGGAAGGGAAATACAGAAGGCCTTATTCATGCCAAAAACTTATAATGATATGAACAAAGTATTTCGGAGAACTGGCAGTTGTGTGTATAGACCGTTCACTTAGCTAAATAGGACACTCTCCCCCCATTGTCTTCGTAGCGTAAGTGGTTGCGTTGCAGACTATAAGTTCATAATGCAGAACTGGAAGGAGTTTGAATCCCACTTCGGATATGTTTCTTTTTAAATTTCCATATACTTCTTTCTTGGTGTTACTAACATGTATGATCTTTTATAGTTTCATTGTCATGAACATATTTTATAGTATGGATGAAAGTTTGTGTGAAATTCGGAAACAAACCAATTCTTCAAGCATTGCAAGATGCGCGAGGTAGAATTTAGCTGTTTTCCTGCACTTTAAGTGGAGGCTGTGAGCTGCTTTGAGTCAAAAGGTGGAAATTTAGATTTTATGGTATTTTGATAGCCTGAAGTCCAATGTATAATGTACATATGCTTATTTGCTTAAATTGGTTGCTAAACGCCATTTATAGGCCATTTAAAGACACGCCCCCATTGAAGATCTGTTCCTGAGAACTGGCATATTTTCTCCTCCTCCTCCTCGTCCTTCTCCTGCTCCTCCTTCTCCTCCTCATTCTTCACTCTCTCTCTAATGAAGCTAGGAAGTTAAAAGGAAACCAGAAAAGGGGCAGAGAAGCTGAAGACAACCCAGATGATCCTGAATATGGGCCTGGTGCACATTAAGGTAACACTTATCTTTAAGAGCATTTCTCTTCACTTTTTTTAGACAAATGTTCCTTTACCTCAGGAAGTATTAACAATAGCGCTCTGAATTTTTTCAGTAATTCAATATGATCAACTAAAGGATTGTATGTTTTCCTGTGCTTTTATCATAAATAGAAAAAATAATATTTTATGTTTTCGTAGAGAAATAAGTTGAAAAAATTAACATTTGAAAAAAAAAAAAATATTATTTACAAACACACACATTTCCAAAAAAAAAACAATTTAAAGATTAAATATAGATCTAAATATCTGTAAGTTTTTGTTTCAATAGGTTAAATACTTAATGAGAAAAAGGAACATGAATTTGACAAATTTAACATGGCGTAGATAGGGCTTACACCCTCCCCTTAACGATGCTTTAGAGAGTTGAGCGGTCAGATTTGGCCATTTAACATAATTGCTTGTTAGTGGTAAGTTAACGAGCCTTTCTGATTGACGAAATACTCGTGCACAGTTAAATAACCTTTAATGATGAATTAGGATATAATTGACGTTGCTGAGCACCAATAGTGAAGCAGCATTGAAGATACGGTACTTACAGTGAGGGCGTGACTGCTCCACGGGCATCTGCTGCATCATGGGTACAGGAACATGTACGGGCAGGCGAGGGAAGGGAGAAGCGCGTCCCTCACGACCTTGGGGCATGCGCATTACTTGGGGCTCCTCGCGTGGCTCCTGCAACTGCTGCATGGGGATGGGACGAGCCTCCGTGATTTGACGCTCCTCAACCTGCAACACATTTATTTATTTATTTATTTATTTATTTATTTATTTATTTACTTGCTTATTTATTTATTCATTTATTTACAGCCTTTTAAATGCTGTAAATACATTTTAAAAATGTAACCGTACAAATCTCCTCATAATTAACCCGTTCGTTCTACGCCCGTCTATAGACGGTGCACAAGAACTTCAACTTTTTCACAGACATTTGCAAAACACGATCAATGTCCTTCAAGGCCAAACTGAGTCACTACGTTACCGTTATTCGCCCGGTGACGTTATATGCATCAGAATGCTTGGCGATGGCTAAGAAAGGCCTGGCAGAACAACTGGAAGCCAAGGCGAGGAAGATTTTGAGAAAGATCTTGGGCCCGGTCAAGGAACGAGGAGAGTATAGAAGACGACACAACGATGAACTTTATCTACATGTGGAGAAAATAACGGACACCATATGCAAAAGAAGACTCTCCTTTCATGGCCATTTTACACGAATGATCTCCGGAAGATTGCCTACTTTGTGGGAAGGAAAAACCAAAGGAATCTGGTTTACAGAGGTGGAAGAAGACCTACAAGAACTGGGGATTTCACATGAGGACATCTTGGAACGTGACTCTTTGAAGAAGAAACTTGGGGAAATACAGAGTTTTCAGCCAAAACCCATATTGAAAACCGGCAAAAAGTGGACCGAAGAACGAAAAGAAGCTCACCGAAGAAGAATGCGCAAACACTTGGCCAATGTGAAAGAACAAGGGAAAAGGCAGTTGAAATAACGTGGTCCATAGAAGACCGAAACGATTATTTAAAAGAATCATATTATTAACTCTTGTTTAAAATTAGCAAAATATTTCATTTTACGCTACAACTGAGTGTGGCTTGTTCATATTATCTAAAATATTACATTTGGTGCACAACAGTGTGACAAAACCACCACATTAGTCCCCGCAACGTGTGATCACCATTATATAGTGTCTTGTCTTGATTAGGGGACTGACAGATTTCACGCAGCCATATAGAAATGGTTGCTCTGCCAACTGTTGTCTTAGTACCGGGCAGGTGAAAGACTGAGAAAATCAGAAGTTGATGCCATTTTCAGCAATGGAAGGTAACCGACTTACCCCATTATTGCACGTGAACTGCAACTTACTGCAAAGTCACAAGGGGCAGTCTCATTCCAGCCCAAGAAATGTGCGATAAAGAACAATCGATCATAGTGCAATGAGGAATCTGCATGTAAGTCTGGCCAACTATACAATGATGATTTCACTTGCTGACATCCATCTATCGATTTCTGCATGAAAACACCCCCACATACAGTACATGTCATCAAAATTTAGTTACTTGTCCTCTATTCATAACCGAAGCACTCGATCTGGCTCTTCCCTCGCCATCCCCATCAACCACTCATCCATGTTCAACCGCTCTTTTGCTGTAGCTGGGTCTCGACTATGGAATTCAACTCCTGGCGATATCAGAAATTCTATAAAAATAAAGAAATTTAAGGCAGCATGCCGAGATTACCTGTTGAATACTGCTGATTACCCCGTGTGAATGGTGATGGATGTTAGGACGTATGACTGAGCTAGGATTATATCTAGGATATTATAGAAATGTCTGTAACATTGTGATTATTATTATTCATTCATTCATTCAATTTCGCTAATCGGCCAACTAGGGACCACGATAAGCCTCATTTTACATTCTGGCATTTGTTCATTTATCGCTTGATCCACATTGCCTTCATGAGCTCACTGTGTTTGGCACGACGTTCCTCTGTCCATTTCGCACCAGTTGTCCGTTTTTCGTCCCGGAAAGTCCCAAACGTCTTGATGGCTGCTCTATAAAGATTTCGGTCTTGTGCATCTTCTGCTCGTATCCCCATTTCTTTCAGATCTTTCTGGACGTTAACATACCATGGCATTGTCGTTTTTGGTTTTGAGTCGAATATACTGAAGATACGTTTCGTCCATCGGGAATCGATCATCCGTCGCATATGACCGTAGAAGCAAACTCTGCGTTTTCGCATTGTGTCTGTGATCTTCTCTATCCTCGAGTACATTTCTTGCCTGGATTTTCTGATGTAGATGCCATTTTTGTAGTCTGGGCCAAGTATGATGTGTAGGATCTTTCTTTCTTTTCTCTCTAACTTCGCGAGCAAACATTTCTCGGATAGGATAAGGCATTCAGATGCATATAGCGGTACTGGTTTGATGACAGTGTTGTAGTGACGAATTTTTGTGTTCATAGAAAAGCACTTTTTGTTATATATGTTGCGGGTGGATTGAAAAGCGACTTCCATTTTCTTGATTCTTGCTTCTATGGCTTCCTTGTCAAGGCCATTTTGCTGGATCCATTCCCCAAGATATTTAAATTTATTAACACGGTTTATCGTTCCATATTTGGTGTTTAGTTGTGCTGTATCATCCTTGATGTTCGACATTACTTCTGTCTTTTGAAAGGAAATTTGTAATCCTGTTTGTTCTGCTACTTCCTTCAATATATTGACCTGTTCTGTTGCACTTTCGAAATCTTCTGTCATCAGGGCTATATCATCAGCGAATGCTAAGCAATCTATTTCCACTCCATTTTTCTTCGTCCCGATCCTTAAAGGTTTGTAAAGGCCTCCTTGTTTTAACTTCTGTCGCCAATTCTGTATTACCTTTTCAAGCACGCAGTTGAACAACAGAGGTGACAGGCTATCTCCCTGTCGAACACCTGTCTTGATTTCAAAGGGTTCCGAGATACATCCTTGGAATTTGACTTTGGATGTGGTATTAATTAGGGTTGCCCTTATTATCGCCAGCAGTTTCATATCGACTCCCATTTCTGCAAGTATGTTAATCAACACATTATTATTATTGTTATAATTATTATTATTATCATCATTATTCATGCGCCTGTTTCATTAATATTAGTATTAGCATAATTAATTTACTCCTTATTTATCATCATAATTATTATTTGTATTTCCAAAATTGTTCAATGTACTTAGGTACTGGTACCATATTGCGTGGTTAAGTGTAAGAGACCCCTAACTTCGCCACTACTGAAGACATAAAATAAAATAATGATGAAATCACTCACCTGGATGGGAATGTGTCTGCCTTCAGCCATCTGGATGGGAATGTGTCTGCCTTCAGCCATCTGGATGGGAATGTGTCTGCCTTCAGTCATCTGGATGGGAATATGTCTGCCTTCAGCCATCTGGATGGGAATATGTCGGCCTTCAGCCATTTGTATGGGGATGTGTCTACCTTCGGACATTTGGATGGGAATGTGTCGAGCCTCTGTGATTTGTACTGGGATGTGACGTCCCTCCATCATTTCGATGGGAATATGGTGAGTCTCAGTCACTTGGATAGGAATGTGATGGGCCTCAGCTACTTGGATAGGGATCTGTCTTGCTTCAGTCACCTGAATTGGCATACGGCGAACTTCAGAGATCTGGATTGGCACATGACGTGCCTCGGACATGTGGACTGGTTGCTGCCGGGCCTCCAATACCTGAAGCACAAATCAACTATCAACATGACAAATCGTGCAAAACTTGTCGCTTGTATCATGCGTACTATGACTTTACTGAGTATCATTGAAATCGCTCCAGCCGTTTAGATTTTATTAGGGGGACACCCACACACACACGCGCGGACAAAAGGTGATCAATAAGCCTATTTCTTTCATAAAAGAGCATAGACTAAATATGGCTTCCAGCATGATAATTTTTCTTGAATGCAGATATACTTTTAAACAGGGCTGGAAAAATAGGTGCCGGAACTCACAGGAGGGAAATTAAGGAAGAAGACATGGGATTTACCGAACATTTAAGAAAGCATGTGATTTTCAAAGAAACCTACTTAGACTGAATTCAAAACAAATTCCAAATTTTTGACATGTCTTCATTCAACCCAGTTCGTTTTCTGGTCTTGCTTTTTGTATCCATGGCTGAATGACAACCAGGTTTCGATGTACTTCGTTGGATCAAAAACCGTCAAAGGAGGTCCAACAATTCTTATAAATAGTAATGAGGTAATGGTTTTCACTGACAAAGATGATCGTTCTGGAGTCACAATCAAGTTCATCAGAGAAAATCCCCTTTCACACACTCACTGTGTTGAAAGTCCTCCGAACCCGAGAAAGTTCCCTGGGCATTTCTTCTCTGAATTTCAGATGATCTCTGAAGGCTCGAATAGCTTCTCTTCCATTCAGTTGTAATCTTCTTGCCAGTGTGCCTATTTCTGCTTCTCCATACAGAATATTTTCTCTTGAGTTTGCTGGCCAATTCTCAGAATCCAGAACTCTTGCACATCTTGACAGTTCAGTGTCTTCTTCGGAAATTAATCTTTTCAGTAGAGAAGTTTTAAGTTGTTCATATAAATCATTCGGGGAAATTGGTGGATCATAAATTCTGTTTTTCTTATGCAATGGACCACCCTTAAACTGTAGATTTGCAGTTCCCTCAAGAGCTTTCTGATAGTAAGGCCCTGGGACAGACCTCCTCTTCTCACAAATATCAACAAGACACTCAATCTTGCGGTGGGCTTTGTAAAGATCAGCATTTCTCTCTTGCAGATCTAAGTTTAGTTCAGACAGCCCTTGCAAACTATCGCAAATTAATCCTGGATCCAAAATAAATTCCACAGATGTTATTTTCCTGTGAAGATATAAGTGCATTTTTCCTTTCTGTCACAACCATCTTCTGATTTACCTCTTTCGAAATGAACAGAGGCGTAGCGCTATAATACGCCGATACGCCGGGCGTTCCCTGATTTAAAATGTGTATTCATCAGAGAGTAAAATATAACATTGTTTTTATTTGATATAAATGCGGCGTTAGCATATTACATGGCGCTTAGTTATTTTATATCCACACCCCCCATATAACCAGTCTTAGCCCGGCCGCGGTCTACTGCTGTGCGTTGCTCTTCTTGTCTGTACGCCAGACCTTCTTGGCGTCAAGAGCTATGTACCACCCTGGCCAGGCCACGTTGCAGCGCATGCGCCAGTTCATACTTGTTTCTCGGAAGGGAAGCGCTACCGTACGTACGCTGGCGTTTGCTGGCGTTTGAATTGTATGATCACTGTTCTGTTAACTCAATAGCCCAATCGCTGCGCTAGTGCTATAGTTCGAACTGTAGAAGTGTAGTTTCTTTTAATTGTGCGTGTGTGTGTTTAATGCTGCCAATATGACTGAAGTAAGTTCACCTGACTCTAATGTAATTAATTTTTTAAAGGCAACTCCTTTGAGCACTTTATCATATGAACAGCGATGTGAATTAAAAACAAAAAGACCAAAGCCAAATTTATCAATTAAAGAAGTCGGTAAAAATCGCACACGGAGTTTTCAGCTTTCTTGGTATGACAGGTTTTCCTGGCTAACTGGGTGTGTTGAAAAGAACAAAATGTTTTGTTACGTTTGCCTTATGTTTGGAGAGAAAGATACTGAATGGTGCACGGAAGGAATTTCGGACCTGAGTAATTTAATTAAAAAGGCTGTAAAACACCAGTCTTCAAAACACCACTTGTTACATTGTGAAGCATTTCATCTGCTAGGTAAAACTCGCATTGAGCATGCATTATCTGAAGCTGCTCGACTACAAGCAGTAAAACATAATGAGATCGTGTCTTCGAACAGGCAGTATGTGCAACGACTCATTCAATCAGTAGTATTTCTCTGTACACAAGAACTAGCCTTCCGTGGCCATAGAGAAGATGAAAGTTCTATTAACAAGGGGAATTATTTGCAATTGTTGAACCTACTCGCTCAAAATGAATCTATAGTTAGAGACCATTTACAGTCATCATCATTATTAAGAGGAACATCTCCAGACATTCAAAATGACTCGATAGAAGTTACAACAATTGCATTAAATGAAAAAATCAAATCAGAAATAAATGAAGCCCCCTTTCTCTCCATACAAGCGGATGAGACATTAGACGTATCGTGTAAGAGCCAGATGAGCATAATATTTAGATATTGTGTGGATGATAGAATAGAGGAGAGATTCGTCGGCTTTTATGACGTTTCCAAGAATAAAACAGCTGCGGGATTATCAGAAATCGTGCACAAAGTTTTACTTGACTGGGAAGTAAATGGAGAAAAAGTTGTAAGCCAGACATACGATGGCGCAGCTGTAATGGCAGGCAGACAAGGAGGAGTTCAAAAGCTAGTGAAACAGTCTTGCCCATATGCTCTTTTCGTCCATTGTTACGCCCACCAATTAAATTTGGTACTTCAGTATGGCTCAAAAACAATAAAACAGGTTCGTTTGTTTGTCTGTGCCTTGACTGCTTTTCATAGTTTTTCAGCAAGTCTTCTAAAAGGACGGTTTTGTTGACCGAAAGAGGATTTAAGCTTCCACAAGCTAGCAATACGAGATGAAATTTCATTCGAGGGCAGTTTTCACCATTATGAAACATTTCCAAGAATTGTATAGTACTTTTGATGAAATTATTGATGGTGAAAATAGTGAATGGGACGACGACTCTGTGAACTGTGCCATTGGTCTCAAAAGACATATGGATGACCCTACTTTTGTATATTTGCTATGTGTATTCGAAGCTTGTTTCATTTACACTGATCATCTTTTCAAATTGTTACAATCATCGACAGTGAGTATTGTAACTTGCCATAATGAGATAGAGGCTGTCGTCAAAAGAATAGAAAACTTAAGAAATGGAGATTTCACTGACAGATGCGTTCAAAAAAGCATCCAGTTGAATGAAAACGTAATGTATGATGGCAATAAAAAGAACACGTTGAGCGTGCTAACCTTTGAAATAGTAGATTCACTAACAGCTCAAATGAAAAGTAGATTTGAAGATCTTAATCATCTAAATTTCATTGAGTTAGTACAAGAAAAGAAGTTAAATGAATACACTGAAACATTCCCCCAGGGCAAATTAGATATTTTGGTAAAACAGTATCCATTCTTTAATGTTAACCAATTACTAAATGAACTTCACATTGTTTATGGAGATCAGACAAAGCATTTAGCTCCAAAAGAGCTTTTAAAATATGTTGTTGCCAACGGTTGTAATATGTTCATAACGGCAAACTATTAGATTACTTGTTATTTATATATATTATTATTATTATTATTATTATTATTATTATTATTCGTACTTGATTGATAGAATTCTTTATTATTATTATTATTATTATTATTATTATTATTATTAAGTTTGGATTTAAGGCTAACTGAGCCAAGGAGATGTTTTATTACGTATGATAACTCCAATTATTTTCGCTATTCGAATCAAAGGGATTCGATATATTTTAGTTATTCAATGTTAACTTGCGAGGTGACTAAAGGGATGAGACCCTTTCCTTATTTTGTTAAGACAGATTTTAAAACCGTGGCGAGTGCAATTATTCTGAGTGACACGCACAGCGGGGACTCTCCGGAAATAAGTGAACAATGTACAGCCTACTACTACAGATTTCAAGAGATTAGTGTCAAAGAGTGTATCGAACAATGAAGCTATCTGGCTTCATAAGGTGTGCCTGTACCAAGTGAAGAGGATTTTAACTGATGTTTTCTAAGAAGGACACGGGGTCTACTGGAACGTATCTACGAGACAGAAGACCATAGCAACGGTATTTTGATTGGTCGACGAAGGTTTGTTTTCTGCAGGAGTGGGGAGAAAGACGGATGGCACTGGAGGGCTGAGGCGTTTAAGGAAAGAGTCACTCACTACTGTGAATCTTATTCTGAATGAAGTAAGACATTCAGACCGTCTATAGTTTGGACTTGATTGTGCATATAAGACATATTTCTTCGTCTTTCCATGCATTAACGACAATGGTTGTGTTCTTGGCCAAAGTCGGTAAAGTGATTTATGGAGTTAGAACTTCGTCACTGATCAAGCTAGCAGCTAAATCTATATCATCGCTGCTCAGTAAATAAAATTAACGGAACTTATCTGCTGGGATCCTTCAAGACGTCATTCCAAGAGATGAATCAACGCCCCAGGGACAACTACAAGTCTTAAATATGGAGACCAATTCCTTCGACACGCAACCTCGGTAAGCTAGGCTGACATAAATTATTCAAAATATCTTATTTTATATTTCTGGCAAGTAACTTCATAGTTTTGGAAATAACGTTAAATTTAATATCGGTCTCATCACTTTTCTCGCGCCTCAGGTTAACATAACTTCAGTAAAAGTATGTATTTATTATTATTAACTTTTCATATTTTGTTTTTGTGTAGAATTAAATTCAGTATTTTAATCCATGCCTTGCATTCCTTTTTTCAGTAGTTAGAAGTACATGTAAGTCATACCTTATCCCCAATGAAAAAACTAACTGGTTGATTACTTTGATTTCGCCACGGGCTGGGAGAAAGAGGTCCCAGGTGCTCCACTAATGCTCAATTATCATTATTTGTGTTCTCACTCGTTTCTTTTATTGGTCTACAACACTCTGTTGCGACCATGGCACCCAACATTTCATTTTGAGAGCACTACTGAAGGTAAGTTCACAATACCAGTGTGTATTAACATGTGTCTCATCTCATTTCATGACCAATTACATTTATCATCCAACAGTGAGCAAACCACCATCCAAAAAGACATTACACGGTCTCGACTCCATCTATCAGGAAGTAACTAAACTACTACGCTTAGTACTGACTATTCCAACTACTACAGCTAGTAGTGAACGCAGCATGAGCACGCTGAAAAGAATTAAAACATACCTTAGAAAATCTATGAGCAATAGTCGCTTGTCGTGTTTAAATTCACTGGCCATTGAAAAACAGTTATTAGGTGAGCTTTCATCAGAGCCGGCATTTCTTGAACACATCATTGACATTTTCGCAGAAAAGAAGAAAAGACGAATGGAGCTGATGTACAAGACTGTGTGAGGTATGTGACAGTATCTTTCATATTAGCTTTTTGATTTTTTCCTTAGTTTGTCGTTATAAACTTTGGCGTCCCCAGCTCAAAAGTTCACGCTACGCCACTGGAAATGAAGTACCAATGCTTCAAAATCCTGCCAATCAGCCAAATCAGTTCTATAGCTGGATGCAACCCACCTTGTGGACAGAATTCTTCCAATTTTTAAAATCTGCATCTCCAGTGTAGCTACACATGAGTGGAGCTGCCTTGCATTCTTTGGAGAGGCATGATACATAACATATAATTTGTCCTTAAAACTCTTAAATCTATTGATGCCAGAAACCTCTTTCACAAAATCGTGTACTGGTAATTCCAGTCTATGGCTAGCACAATGCCACAAAACAATGGCAGGAAATCTGTCTTTGAAAAGTTTTGAAACTCCTCCACGTACTCCGAACATTACTGCGGCACCATCACACGTCAGTGAAACTAAAGTTTCCTTCAGAAAATCTTCTGTGAACCCTAGTGCTCCTATAGAAGACATCAAGCTTTTGTAAATTCCATTTGCTGTTACGTCATCCAACTCAATTAAACCAATGAAAAGGTTGACCGGTTCTGCCATTTTTATTGCTTCAATGTAGGTGCGAACATTTACTATCAGAACAGACTTTTGACTTACAGTAGTTGATTCATCAAGAATAAGAGAGAACTTGCCTTTGAATCAAGTACAGTTTTTATCAATCTTGTTCTTATTTCGCTGCCTAAGTGGTTTACTATATTTATACAGGCATTACTTGAATGCAAAATTCTCCTCATATCAATCCCGTTCAATTCTTGTAAATCAATTTCAGTTTCAAAATTGTAGAAAGACTGGTTCTGTTTTGCCACCTTATAAGCAGTACGAAATACTCTACAAGTAATTTCCTTTTCTCTCTCTCTAATGACTTTAGACATACTGTCTCAAGTTTTTCTTTTTTCTCCCTTCTTCCGTTATTTTATTAGCACTTTTATGTCCAGCTCTTTCTTTGTGGTCAAAAATATTTTTCCTGTTTACGATTTTCTCCATAAAACACAATTTCACAGAAATATCAACTCTATTGATAGTCGCATACCCACATTCTTATGTACACCTAAACTTCCAACTTTTTTGCACACTGAGCAACCTAACTTGCCGTCATGAAAATACTACCAATCGTATCGTTCTTTCGTTCTACAGTCCAACAACTAGGCCTCAGATTTTGAAATTCACTTTGAACTTTACAGACCGTTATGGAACTCGTCGACACATATGTTGCTTCAAGTTTCACACTTGAGTTTGATGATACTCCTGCTTGATGGACTGACGAACTGCTTGGACAATTTTTTGGTGGTAGGCTCAGAAAAATATTCTGAAATTCTTTTCATTCTCGCCTCGTGGTCGACAAATTTAGGTTATGCCGCGTAAGAAGTAGTACAAACTACGGCTGAGAATGCAAAAAACACAGGCAATCATCTACATCAACGAACAACAGTACTCTATATTGAGGGCAATCCAGATGAAACGTAACTAGAACTGGCACCAATATACAAAACAGCTACAAAGTAAGCAAAGAACAAGAACGAGTACCGTATATCCATGCTGCCCGCAAACCGGAAGAATGTTTTCGATTTCAATTGATTTCGATTCTCGAAATAACAAGGCGATATGCGATATTTCCTTGTCAATTAAGGTCATTTAGCGCGGGAACAGTAAAAATCATATTTTTAAAATTCCTTAACCTGAAGAAATCATATTTGAAATGTAAATATTTTTTAGAGATTTGTATCCACGAATAGGTTCCGGAACGCTGTTCCGGTGCGTTCCGCCAGAATAAAGCCCTGCTTTTTAAATAAAAATGAAGATAAAATAGTTCTAAATATATCTTCTGCATACATTATTTGTCATTTTGATCAGAAAAACCCAAATATTTTAATGAGCCACTTTTAAGAAAAAGTCATATTATTCACGTTTCTTCCGGGGCCGGTCCCCTTAAGACACGTTGTAAACAGTCACTTCAATTGAAGTACAAAATAATATACTCTGGATTTACATTCAGAATAATTGCCCAATCAGGCGTTCTACTCAAGTTCTCACCTGGATGGCAGCGTGCAGAGGAAGTGGGATCTGCTGGACATGTTGAGCACGAGCCCTCTGTTGTTGTTGCTGAAGTTGCTGCTGTTGCTGTTGCTGCTGTTGCTGCATCAGCTGTTGCTGAATGAGCTGTTGCTGATTCTGCATTTGCATTTGCATCTGCATCTGCTGCTGAGGAGTGGGTCCGTGGAAATGCAAAGGCAGATGGACTGGACCCGGGAGTGGGACCACCACTGGAGTCGCCATCATCTCCATGGGTACATGGCTAGAACATCAAACACACTTGTAAATATACCTAGTAAATCAGTTATATAAGGAAGAGATAAATTACATTCTTGCTCGAAATCCTATTTTAGGTATAATATATTGTCAAAGGGGTAAACTGTTAGCTGTAACTCTTCAGTCTGCAACACGAATGTGTCCAATAACTCTGCGGGAGTACAATGTATACAGGTGTTCCAGGAGGAAGGGGCCATAGGTTGTGATAGAATTGGTCATTCTAAATCGAAAACATTGTATGAACATGTGCTTTATTTGGTTGGTTGGTTCCTCAGTTCAGGGGCTGCGACAATGCGGTCATGTAGCCCCGTGTACGTTGGGTGTGTGTAGAATCTGTCTGATAACCGGTGTTACTTGTGATGGCTGTATTAGTGTGTGCTATCTGTTATTCAGATAAGGACTGCAGACGATCAATTTCAAGTTGTTACTACTTGTGCTACCAAATGCTACCGTCAACCACACCTAGTCGCGAACTTGGCAACTAGATGCCATCGCAACCAGCACCTTGTGCTGAACGTTGGAACTTAAAGCGCTAATCAAAACTAGCCTACAATTGAAGTTAGTGGAAGGTTACTTTACATGCCATAAATCTATGACATGGGCCCACTACTTTACTTCCCCTCCGAAGGAAGGCATACTGAGGGATCTCTAACGCTCTTAAAAAAACCGACGAATCTGGGCGGGTTTGAACCCGTGATCTTGGGCATAGGAGCTCAGCATGCCACCAACTATGCCACCGAAGCCACTGTGCATTATTTGCAATGGTTTCCAAAATACAGACCGTATTGTGTAATTGCCAATTGTCCATTTCCCTTTAGAACTTATTCTCAAAAATAACCCCATCGAGTTCAATGCATTTTGCAGCTCTTACAGACAGATGTTGTGTTGCCTATCGGGGCTGATGTCTCACTTCTTGAATGAGTGCCCGATGATTTAAATTGCGACTAAGCAAGTCCTCCCTTGCTTAGTCCTCCCTTGCTTCCACTTTTTCCTTGTAGACTTCGCTCTTTAACCAACCCCACAATCAATAATACAGCGGCATAAGGTCGGGTGACCTTGGTGGCCATGCAGCATCACATCCGGGACCGATACAGCGTCCAGAATAAATTTCATTGAGATAATGTGCCACTAGTACAATTACACAATACGGTCTGTATCTCGGGAACCATTGTAAATAAAGCACATGTTCATATCATATTTTCGCTTGACCTCTTAACGTATGGCCCCTTCCTCCCGGGACACCCTGTATATTATGAGCAGTAAGAAAACTTCCTGAAAAATTACATGTATTAATAATGAGCGTGTAAAAGACTAAGTTCATGATTATGAGCAAATGGAGGTTTGTCCAAGCGAAAACTCTTGCTCTACACCAAGGAGATCGAGCGTGTTAGACACTTTAAGTACCTTGGGTGCAATCTGAATGAACATTGGGAACTCAGACAAGAGATCAAGGTAAGAATTGAGCATGCGAGAATAACCTTCATTGAAATGAAAAAGCTTCTCAGTAACCGCAGTTTAAGTCTAGATCTTAGATTGCGAATGGTGTGGGGATGTGTAATGTATTTCCCATACTATTGCATGAAATGGAAGGGTGGACTCTAGCCCAGGCCCTGTGCTAGAAGCTGGAAGCCTTCGAAATGTGGGTGTATCAGCGAATGTTATGTATACCGTGGACCGAAAGAGTGAGGAATAGTGAGGTGATGGGAAGATTAAACAAGAAGACTAAGGTGCTCCTTCCCATCAAGAAGCGCAAACACGAATATGCGACTTAGTTAGTTAGTTATTGTGGTTTTAAGGGGCGGAACTACGAGGTCATCTGCCCCTAAAATATGTGACTTAGGTGGCGTAGTTGGTAGCATTCTGAGCTTCTATGCCCAAGGTCGCGGGCTCAAACCCGGCTGAAGTCGTCGGATTTTCAAGAGCATTAAAATTCATCAGTATGTCTTCCTTCCGAGGGGAAGTAAAGCCGGCGGTCCCATGTCATAGATTTATGGCATGATAAAGAACCTTCCGCTAATTAAACTTGTGTGAAGCTAAATTATAGGTTAGATTTGACTGACGCTCTTAGGTGCCATTTTTCCTCGCCAAGAGCCGACTGCGGTGGCATCCAGCCCCTAAACTGAGGAACCAACCAACCAAACTCGAATATTTCAGACACGCGATGCAGAATGAAAAATACAGGATCATACAGTTGGTGATTCAGGGGAAGATCTCAGGACAGCGGAGACCTGACCGTATGACAATCTCATGGCTGAAGAACCTAAGGGACTGATTTGAGATGAACACAACGACTCTTTTCTGTGTGGCAGACTGGAAGAATAGAATAGACATGATGACCGCCGATCTTCCATTGAGGACGGCACGGCACATGAAGAAGAAGAAGAAGAAGTATTAATTATGATCACTGGTAGATTTACGTGTTTTGACCGTCAAGCGGTCATCATCAAATCCCGATCACTGGGTTTAAGGTTTAGATTTATATACAACAAAAGTTTGGTGCTTTTCAGTCGGTTAACACGAATGTACCCAAACGAGTTGGGTTATACCCTAATCCTGAAAAAATGACATGAGATTAATAAATACACTAGGATGACCAATTTCGATCGTCAAGCGATCATCATCAGATCCATTACACTTAAGCTATAACATCTATGTTTGAAAATGCGGGTGAAAATATTTACAATATGTAAGTTACACTTATTTAGTTGCTGTATTGGTAATGCAACTTGTCGGTATATGTTAGTTGTAATCTATATGACGTTTTGGTGAAATGCTAAAATGGAGATAGAACTCCGGAATTTGTCAGTTTGGAGTGACTATATGGTTTGATTGTACTGTATATTACAGGTTACTTATCTGACTGGATGTCTTCCGCACTGCAGCAGTGAGCAGTCTCAACTTCATTCGTGCACTAATAACAGGCGACTGAATTGGAATGTTATCTCGCTGAAACTGGTTCCCCCTCCCCCACCCCGTATTCCTATGTGTTGTCTGTATTAAGTGCATGCGTACCTGTGGTGTGTGTTGCCAAGCCCAGACATGATGTATGTTATTGTATTCAGGACAGTTTTCAACTGTTAAAGACAGTGGATTAATTCTCGCCACGCATTAACTAGTAGCCATGTAAGTGCTGCCGGTCTCTGAGAATGTCCCGGCACCTTTAATACTGCCGTGAATGGCTTCAAATCCCATAATTTATATACAAAATAATGTAAAGCCAAGAATATAACCATGGCCCTTGTCCTTATTGTCGAAGTTTAAATATTCAGTAAGTTGAAAACTTGAGTCAATAAATAGTTGTACTTCAATCACAGTACAGGACTTTCTTCAGCGTTATTATAATTTAAGTAATAATTTTGATAAAAACTTTTGATAAGAAAATGTTTGTGTGTAAGTCTTGCTTCTTTTCGTATTTTATAATTAAGCGCTGATGAAGGTCTCAATGTGGCCGAAACCGATACTGTGATTAAAGTACAACTGTTTATTGACTTAAGGTCCGTTCTTACAATCTCCGGTTAAATCTTTACTGGCACTTTTACGGCAAGTTTACTGGAACTTGATTCTTACAATACCCGGTTAGCGACAAACTGACATTAAAATAAGCCTTAACCGGCAGTGAACTTTACCGGAGGATTCTCCTCCCATGAACTGCTTTTCTGCCAGATTTTCTATTATGATTTCAACGCCAGCTGATTACATATATCGTCAATATGCCTAGAATTATCCGTAATTTCATGGGTTATGCTGTTGCTGTTCAAAGAAAGACTTATGTATTTGTCGATTCCGTTTGACGAAGCTTTCGGTTCGGCTAGTACTTGGTCGTATAAATGCAGCCATACGAGCGTCGTTTTGGAGTTTGGAAAAGGAGATTTTTCCTATCTTATCGCTGGGACTCAGAACAAAAGTCGACACGACAATGGCCATTATTGTTGCTTGTGCGGTACTTCAAAACGTTGCTCAACAGCAAGGTGAAGATGATCCTCCCCTGGAGAGACCAATTGTTTTTGAATTTAATTACCACCCCTTCAAGATTAACACGCATACACTCTAGTACGAGACACACTCATTCAGGATTACTTCTCACATCTTTAACTTCCCAAAGTCTGTAAAATCTTAGTAGTGGGGTAGTGGGGGAGCTGCTTATAAAAGCAAGTGGTGAGCCCCTGCGACCTTGGAATGGAAAGAGCCATGCTAGGAGGGCGTGCTTGGATTCGTTTTTTTCGTCTCGTCATGCTCTTTACGGGAATGTAGGTATCGAAAAGGTGAACTTAGGGTTTTGGGTAAAAAAATGCGTTTTTCACATTTTTGTCGATTTTCGGAAAACGGGCCATGCTAGGAGGGCGTGCTTGGATTCGTTTTTTTCGTCTCGTCATGCTCTTTACGGGAATGTAGGTATCGAAAAGGTGAACTTAGGGTTTTGGGTAAAAAAATGCGTTTTTCACATTTTTGTCGATTTTCGGAAAACGGGCCATGCTAGGAGGGCGTGCTTGGATTCGTTTTTTTCGTCTCATGGTGCTATTTACGCGAATGTAGGTATCGAAAAGGTGAACTTAGGGTTTTGGGTAAAAAAATGCGTTTTTCACATTTTTGTCGATTTTCGGAAAACGGGCCATGCTAGGAGGGCGTGCTTGGATTCGTTTATTTCGTCTCGTTGTGCTCTTTACGGGAATGTCGGTGTCGAAAAGGTGAAGTTAGGGTTTTGGGTCAAAAAATGCGTTTTTCACATTTTTGTCGATTTTTGGAAAACGGGTCATGCTAGGAGGGCGTGCTTGGATTCGTTTATTTCGTTTCGTTGTGCACTTTACGGGAATGTCGGTGTCGAAAAGGTGAACTTAGGGTTTTGGGTCAAAACATGCGTTTTTCACATTTTTGCCGATTTTTGGAAAACGGGTCATGCTAGGAGGGCGTGCTTGGATTCGTTTTTTTCGTCTCGTTGTGCTCTTTACGGGAATGTAGGTGTCGAAAAGGTAAACTTAGGGTTTTGGGTCTAAATATGCGTTTTTCACATTTTTGCCGATTTTTGGAAAACGGGTCATGCTGGGAGAGCGTGCTTGGATTCGTTTTTTTCGTCTCGTTGTGCTCTTTACGGGAATGTAGGTGTCGAAAAGGTGAACTTAGGGTTTTGGGTCGAAAAATGCGTTTTTCACATTTTTGCCGATTTTTGGAAAACGGATAACGTGATGATGACGTGCGTGATAGTATGTTTTCGTCTCGTTGTGCTCTTTACGGGGATATAGATATGGAATAGGTTAAAAGCTGGAAACATGTTTTTTTTAGTCACAAATGGGTTTTGTGATTTTCCCTCATATTGTGAAAACCGAAAACGTGAGAATGACGTGTGTGATAGTATTTATTTCGTTTCATTGTCCTCTTTACGGGGATATAGATATGAAAAAGGCAAAAAGCTGGAAACATGGTTTTCTTATGGAAAAGGTGTTTTTTGTTCATTTTCGCGTTATTTGGAAAACGAATGAGGCGATTTTTATGATGGTCATGTCGATGTATTTATGTCGTTCTGTTTACGGGAATGTAGGTATGGAAAACCTAAAATGATGGTTTCCGTTATTTTTTTCGAGATCGTTGAGGAAAACGGGGAAAAATGTAAGAAACCAGATTTGAAGTCACGTTATGTTATGCGCTATGATGTTAGTAAAACATTTATGCATTATTATTATTATTATTTGTCTTGACTGGTCAGGGCTCACACGCAGAGAGAGAACATGTTTAATGCAATGAGAATTGAAAGCATTGAAGCTAGCCCACGGCGATCCAGACAGACACAGGTCTTATCATCGTACGTGCCTCGCAGCAGAGAGAGATAACAGCCTGTTGTTCGCATGCAGGTGGCTGTTATCTGACCCAGACGTGTTACTCGATATCTCGATGAAGGACATACAGCTCTGTCGAAAAGCTGATCATTGCATTCCCACGCATACTCATGCAGAGATTGCAAAAGCTTGTGAGAATCGCTCTGACTTGTGCGCTCCATGACATCCTACTCGTAGGAACAAAAAAAAAGTAAAGTGTTAACTTTGCATCTTGTTGAGGAGACATATATGTTCTGAGGGTAAGAGAGACTCATCATTCTCGTGTTCATCTTTGAAGGTGACGGATGCAAGTGCCTTATGCTCTTTGTGAAATATTACGTGAACTGCGGCCATACTTGTACTAAGGTAGGTTCATTATTGTTAATTATGACATGATTGGTTTTATTGTTATTTTGTGTATGCATGAAAAGTAAGTTAGTGACTGATGGTATTTTTGGGGGATTTCGTTTGTTGCAGATTTTTAAAAACAACATCATTAAGTCTGGGAAAGCAGACAGAGAGAGACAGTGACAGTGACAGTGGCGGCAAAGAGCACATTTGCTGAAAGTATTATAATTCATTATATGGTGAGTACATGTTGTTCCATTACTTTTATTGTTGTTGTTGTTGTTAAATGTATGTTATTTATTTCACGGAAATTTATATACTTATGGCGTGTATTTATTATTGTTTCAGAATGAAGATATATATGGAGTGAATAGGTTTTAACTACTTTGACGCTTTCGATATTAAAAAAAAGAGGTGAGTCTTTGTAAATGACTTTGTTATTTTCGAGTGAGTGTCTTATTTATGTGTGCACACTTGAAACCTTTTGTTTTTAGCAAGTCTTATGAATGAATGAATGAATGAATGAATGAATGAATGCACATGTTTAATGTATATAACCATGACTAATAACGGATTGTATTGGTTTGTTTTTCAGATAAATCATTGGAAACAAAAAAAACAAGATAAACCTTGTCGTTGATATTAAAACTATAACAACTTTGTTGGTGATCATTTCCTGCTGGGGGCCCAAATTACTACAACCATTGTCTACCTGTGAACGAGATTGTGTGTGCCAGTCAGTAAAAATCGATAAGTGTGGTCGTTTGGAATTGGAGATTTTGGATTAACCTATTTTAAGGTAAGGGTTGCACGTTTATTAGTCCATTTTATAATCATGTCTATATCAGAGAGTGAAGTGTTAGTGTGGCAGCCTTTGGCCAAATGTTTCAAAACGCGAGTATGCTCAGGCCGAATTTACAATGCGAATCACTGTCTGTCGCCTAAAGATTTTGTGGAATTATGTTTTCCCATTTTTTTGAGTGAATGTGAACAAGGCTTAAGATTGCATCAGGCTTTAAAAATAAACTTCGAACTACTATGTGAATTTACATTGATAAAAAATAATGTTGAAGAGAAACACACCTTCAACCTTTGTACAAAAATGGAGAAAGTACTGATAGCCGATAATTTGGAAACGTGGTATCAGGAGAAAGCTATTCAAGCGCTTATCACTAAATTTGATAAGTTGCAAGAGGGTCCCAGTGGCTTGGCCCTCAATAGCATTGCCTATTTGCAAATCAATATTTGTAAATACAATCCATTGAATGCAGGAAGTAGCTATATTGCCACACCGAGCTTTATCGCTTCCAGAAAGGCAGTGATCAACATACGCAACAAAGACGATTACTGCTTTTTGTGGAGTATAGTGAGCTGCCTGCAACCCTGTCAAGACAGAAATGGTCATTTGCCAGGGCAGTACAAAGAATTGTTTAACCACATGAAACAAACTCTCAATCTCGAGCGTGTTTCATTTCCCATGCCTCTAGATAAAATTCATTTATTTGAGAAAGATAATCCAAATTTCTCTTTCATGGTGTATGGCATCGAAGGATCCAATATTGTGGGCCCCTTGTATGCCACCAAACAGGTAAAGCAACATCACATTCACCTGCTTTTCCTGTCTGATGGGGATAAAAGCCATTACTGTTGGATAAAGAATTTAAGTAAATTGGTGAGCAGCCAAGTGTCTAACCATAAGTGTGCAAAACACATTTGTGAGCGCTGCCTTCAGTATTTTACAACTGATGAACTTTTGAAACGACATACGGAAGACTGTGAAGGGCAGACGGCAGTAAAGCTAGTCTTGCCCGAAGGGAATGACGCAGTCTTAAAATTTAAGGCCACTAATAAACAAGAGATGGTACCATTTACTGTTTACGCTGATTTTGAGGCCCTTACTGTTCCCATTCAGGGATGTGAACCAAGCCCCCATACAAGCTCAACCTATCCAGTGCAGAAACATGAGCCTTTTGCTGTAGCCTATTATGTTGTCTGTCACTATGATAATTCACAATGTGAGTATGTAAGTCATAAAGGTCAGGATTGTGCGCGGTGGTTTGTTGATCAAATGGCGGCTTTAGCAGGCAAAGTAGAAACTATTTTGAACAACCCTGTACCAATTCAGATGAATGACGTACAGCAAAGAGAATATGATCAAGCCACCACCTGCCACATATGTGAAAAGCCAATCTTAGGCGGAGAAAAAAAAGTAAGAGACCACTGCCATAGGACAGGGCATTTTAGAGGTGCTGCCCATAACGAATGCAATTTGAAGTACTCTACACCTCGCTTCCTCCCTGTCTTCTTACACAATTTCTCCCGGTATGACCTTCACTTCATTGTAAAACAATTTGCTCATGTAGATATGAGCAAATTCAGCATTTTGGCTAAGAACCATGAGAGCTTTACCTCACTTTCATGGAGAAAAGGAAGCATGAGCATTCGCTTTCTCGACTCATTCAAGTTTATGTCTAGTTCGCTGGATAGTCTTGTGAAAGGCTTAAGCCAAGATGAGTTGAAACATACCCATTCCCACTTTACGGATACAAATCAATTTAAATTGTGTGTTCGTAAAGGCCATTTTCCATACGATTATGTGGAAAGTTACGAGGTGCTTGAAGAAACGACTTTGCCGCCAAGAGAAAAATTCTTTTCTCAATTGACTCAAAGCACCATCAGTGAAGAAGACTATGCCCATGCACAGCATGTTTGGCGAGTGTTTGGCATAGAAACCATGGGCCAGTATGCTATGCACTACTTAAAATTAGACGTGTTGTTGTTGACCGACGTTTTTGAAACGTTTCGTCAGCTATGTCACAGGATTTATGGCCTTGACCCCGCTCACTACTATACCAGTCCAGGGTTAAGTTGGGACGCCGCCCTCAAATTTACCCACATTGAGCTTGATTTACTGACGGATCCCGATATGGTACTCATGATGGAAAAAGGGATTCGTGGGGGATTCGTATCGCTCAATCAGCGACATGCCAAGGCAAATAATCATTACATGCCTGATTATTGTCCCGAAGAACCAGAATCCTATCTAATGTATTTCGACGTAAACAATTTATACGGTCACGCTATGAGTCGACCACTGCCGTACAGAAACTTTGTCTGGCTGTCTGAGGATGAAATTAAAGATTTTAATGTGCATAGCGCTAGCAAGCAACAGGACGTAGGGTATGTTCTTGATGTCGACTTAGCTTATCCCCCCCATTTCAGACAGCGTCATGCTGATTTCCCCTTTTGCATAGAGAAAATGGTGCCGCCCGAGAGTAAGGGCAATCATAAGAAATTGATGGGTACCTTGTATGATAAAAATCACTATGTGTTGCATATTGACATGCTGGTAGAATGTTTAGCTCAGGGCTTAACCCTGAAAAAAATCCATAGAGGTATTTCTTTTTGTCAGAAACCGTGGTTGAAACCATACATGGATTTAAATACCAATCACAGACAAAGTGCCACTCAACCATTTCAAATCAATTTTTTTAAACTGATGAATAATTGTATCTATGGCAAGAGTTTGGAAAATGTACGGCAGTATAGGGACATTAAGTTGGTCAATACATGGCATGGCAGATGGGGGGCTCAAAAATATATTGCAAAACCAAATTTCAAATCTTTAAACATTATTGATCATGATCTACTGACTATTGAACTTGCCAAAACTAAAGTGGTCATGAATAAGCCTATCTATTTAGGCCAAGTCATTTTAGATTTTTCAAAATTGCACATGTATAAATTCCATTATGGTTTTGCAATACAGCGATTTGGTACCATTTCCTTGTTATATACAGACACGGATAGTTTTATTTACCATATCCGTGACTGTGATCCGTATGTCGTTATGAAACAAAACCCAAAATGGTTTGACACGTCCTCGTTTAGTGACAAGAACGTGTTCGATATCCCCCGTCTGAACAAAAAAGAAATTGGTTTAATGAAAGATGAGTGTTCAGACACCATGATGACTGAGTTTGTAGGTCTCGCTCCGAAAATGTATAGTTTTCGACAGGTGGATCGATGCGAATCTATGCGAGCCAAAGGGATTAGCCAGCATGTGGTTAAACGTCTCTGTGTGGATGATTATTTACATGTCCTTCAGACCCACACAGCCATGGCACATAGTCAGTTTAGGATTCTCTCAAAAAATCATGATTTATTTTTAATGAAGCAGCGAAAACAAACACTCGCTTTGTTAGACGACAAGAGACAGTGGTGTCAGGATATGATGACAAGCGTCCCATTTGGTTACAACCAGTAGTGGTTGTAGCTATTGTTGTTGTACAACACGGCAAGTGTTTGGTTTGGTTGCTATCAAATGCGAGATGCCATCTTGAGCCTCGGAATAAAAATAAAAAATTGTAGTGTATCATATAATTTTTGTTTTTTAACCTGTGTACATGGGTGTATGCATGGATGTGTGAATGCCTGTAAATAGTTGTACATAAACTGTATGTCTTGTGCTATTTGCCTGTCAACGCATAAAGAGAGCCATGCATCAACGTTTGCATGGTTCACTGTGCACAGGCTAGATTAAAAACATGTTGACTTCTTTAGGTTAGGTTAGGAAAAAAAACAAACAAGTAGCCACCCTCACTATTGTTGTCGCTTAGTAGGCCTCATGTTTCAGTAAAGTGACCATTCACCCTCAGTAGGCACAGATTAATAGGCCAACTAGGGTGTGGCTTAGTAGGTCTCATGCAAGAACAAAAGAATAATAATAATAATCGTGGACAAAACTCTCACTTTATGGCTAGAGTTATGAGTGGTGATATATTTGAAAACAACTCCAGTCCAATATCTGAACAGAAATTGTTTCTTTAACCTGTTGCATGTTATGTTTGCCGCCTATAGCTAAAGAAGTCACCAGACAAATGGTTATTTATTTGTGTTTTGCTTATTTTTTTATTTTATTTTTGCCATTGACTTAGGGGACAGACAGTGTATATAGTACATTGTATTTTTTTTATTCACTTAGTAAACGGCAACGACTACTTTTCAGATTCAATCATGATCCACGGTGAAGATCGTTTTATCGTCACAAAACACACCACGTTCAATGAATATGCCATGATGATGTCTCATAATCCTCAACGTGTGGCCTATCCTTCAGAATATAGAAACACGAAAGTACGCATTGACACCACATTTTATGACAGCTTCATGAATCGTGATGATAATGATGATGATTTGTTTCATGATCCAGGGCATCACTTTTGTAAATCCTGTATGCTAAATTTTGGCTTTGAAAATAATGTATCCACGCAAGTGATTCATAAAGCATGGTACGGTTTAACCATGAATCAAGTGATTGTTAAATTAGCTGACGAGGATCACTTTCCAGATTTCTGGTGTACAATATGTACAAAACCCCTGTTTAATGTTTATTTTCCAATAACCTCTCAAATGTTTTGTTTTCATTTTTATAAATTTCCTGCTGAGGAACCAATCACTTCGTATCGACAACAAGCATTTCGCCAACTTTGTCTTAGCTTACCTATCAATCAATATTCGCCTCATAGAATGAGATTTGTTAGAAACTAACAACGTTATGTCATGATTATGGCTTTTTTTTTGTTTGCATTCGGCTCTCAGGTGCATACTTGACGTTTAGAATACATTTGGCTATTTTTTTGTTTGTTTTAGTTTATCGTTTATTCACGTTGATGAACACATACACACTGGTTTAAATTTGTAGTTTTGAATTTTGTTTTGTTGGATGTAGACATGGTTATTAAATGCATAGCGTGTTAACTTTGCCTTTTATAGGTTACCAAAAGCATTCACATGTTTGCTCTTAGTATCTGTTGATACTGTTTATTTAACAGAATGCTCTGTGAATTTGCACAACAACAGAGCAAACGAATACAAGTCATTCGACTAGGGAATGATAGGCTAATTCCCATTCACAACAGAGACATGCATTTACCTCCAAGAGAGATTCACACTTAATTTTGATAAAACATTTCCTATTAAATAATTTCCAAATGTATGTTTTGACTGAAAAAATGATACAAACATTATTATTATATTTTTATCCAATACTATCTATCTACAACTTCAGGTCATAAACACTCAGGATTTAAAAAAACCAACAATATACTTTAATGTACAAAGTTATTGCTATTGTAATATAAGAACAAGAGTGTTAGAAAGTAACACTCTTTTCTTTGGTTATAGACAACCATGGACGCCTTGAACGCCATTGGTCAAGATTGTGGCTTTGCACGCAAGAAAATGAGTGAATTGCCTACGCAAACACCCTTTCGCATACATAAAATTCAAAAACTGAAAACCAAATTTGGTGAACGAGCTCTTTGCATTTGTCAAGACTTTGAGACATTTCTTCCCACACGATTTAATAACCTACCTGATAATGTCATGGAAGATGTCAATTCCAGTATTCACCCTGTCTATTTAATTTATGAGGGTGAAAAAAATAATCGATGCATGGTTCGTTTTGTAAAAATTGAAAACGAATAATCATTGTACGCTAGCCGTAACTTTTTTGTTTATTCATGCCCTACTCTTTAATGACTATAATAAAATAAAATTATTTTTTGGGTTCAACAGTTTGACGTTTATTAATTGTTGCTCAACGTTTACCATGATAAATAATAATAAAAATAAATTTTCAAAACTTATGCTTAATGGTAGATTTTTTTGTTTGTTTATAGGTTTAGTACAATTACCATGTATATATAATTTTTTATAATAATAATGATGAAACTATTAGTTAAAATAATGGACTTTTGTCCTTTTTTATTGTTTGTGATTTAAAATAGCATTTATAGCAATTTTTATGCAATTTTTATTATAATTTATAATGATGAAATTCTAGTAACATGTTATTTTATTCAATAATAAGCGTTTAACCAAAAAAAACCTGGTTCTAGAGTAGATAAAGATTTCATGCTGTCATTCGTTCTGCTAGACTGCTATTTGAAGCTGATGAATAATGATGGACTTTTGTCCTTTCTTTTGATTGTTTGTGATTTAAAAAAAAATAGGTTTAGTACAATTACCATGTATATATAATTTTTTATAATAATAATAATGAAACTATTAGTTAAAATAATGGACTTTTGTCCTTTTTTTATTGTTTGTGATTGAAAAAATAGATTTACTACAATTAGTAATAATTTTTAACGATGCACTGCTGTCCCTTTTTTATTGTTTGTCATTTATAATTATAATAATGAAACTAAGAGTGAATAATAATAATGGAAAAAAACACAACATGGACTCTTGTCTTTTTATTTATTTTTTTGTCATGATAACAGTGATACTATACATTTTTTTAAACATAAATTCATTACGTTAAAGTCCATATCTAGATAAAAATAATTTGCTCTTCATAGCACCAATCACTATAAATGCTGCCATTCGTTCTGCTAGACTGGCATCTGAAGCTGTTAATCGTTGCTTGGCAATGCTTAACAAGACTTTGTCGGCAATGCGTCTTAGTGTGGGATCACTGTTTTCATAGGCTTTATCGTGATTAAGGCATGCATGATCCAAAGCATTGATTCCCATATTCCCTCTCCTCAAACGATCTTCAAGACGAGTACCAGGGCCGCAAAAGCTGTAAGCAGGTAAGTGAGCTTCGAATGGTAAGTTTTTAATAATGTTATCAATAATTCCACGGCCAGTACACCTGGGACATAGAGGTTTCAATCGGTGAAAAACACTTTTTTTGTTGTTCTTCTTCTTCTTCTTGTTCTTGTTCTTGCTGCTGTTGTTGTTTGTCGGCAGCTCCTGACGAGCATGGTAGGTGGTGGTTGTTTTCCGCATGACAGCCATGGAATGATGAAACAATGTCTTTACACTGAGTTTTATGACCATGATATAATTTCATTAATTGGCATGTGGCACACTGTCGAATGGAAGGTATTTTTGCCATGGTTAATTGCTTGTGATGGGAAAAATGACTGCATGGTTGTAGTTCACTCAATACAGAGTCGTTAGTCCACTCGGCAGGCGCCTTTTCCCAAATTTCTTTGACAGCGTTGGCAGCAACATAAAAAAGAAATGATTTAGGTAGTGCTAATAATTCATGTTGTGTAAAGCTAATCAGTTTTTTCTTGCACACAAAGAACTTTCCAATAGCCTTGTCGATTGTAGTGGCGTCCATGTCTATAACGTTGATGTTATCACCTCACGTGTACACGTCTCACTGCTATCATTGGACGATACACTTTCAGTTTTCATTTTATTGAACAACTCCCAACATGCACTCGTGGTGAGCCAATGAAACAATTGCCATGCATGCGCTAAGGCTTTATTCTGAATATTGTCGCAAGGACAAGTGTCCATAAGCGTTTGCAGGGATGGACAACCCAGATCTAAAAGGTCAATACATTGACAGTGAGAGGGTAGAAATGGTTGAAGCCACTGGCGTTTTTCACTCCCTTTAACAAATAAGACATTGGCCGAGGACAAATGGGCTTTCATGACAATGTCAAGATACTTGTAAGAAATATCACCCTTGTTCCATGCTAACTGCAAATGATTTTCAATCCATTGGCTCTGTTTTTTATCTTTTTCACTAAGCAACTCGAAAGCATAGGGAGGTTTAAACACCAAATGAATAGGGTTAGACACCCAAAACGTACTACAATCGATAAAAGCAACTTCCTTAAATATAAATTTGTTGTCTGCAATTTTAAACCCCTGACAATCCACGATGAGTGTACGCATCATGCTTTTTTATTTTACTTGTTACCTCATTGACGTCTAATCAACAACTAACCCATGCCATGGTTTAACATGGCAAAATCAAAGGACTTTAGGGGAAAAAAAGGAAAAAATGAATTGAACAACAGCGAAATATTTGTTGAGGTTTTATTCATAACAAAAAAAAAACTTACACTTTTATTACAAACAAGTGTGTTGGCTTAATTTGGAACAGCATTCAAATGAATAGTTTGCACATACGGTCCACAGGTATCTCCTAGTTTTGTAGGGTCTGGTACAATAACCGGATAATTCAAACTCCATGGAATATTGCCCACATCATAGCGATTGAGGTAAGGGCAGGATGGACTCCATCGCTGATGATCGCTAAAGGCTCGATCCCCTATTTCCCAGTTTCCAATTTCAATGTTGCAAAAAATACACTTGACCACATCCCCACGTTTTAAGTAATAAAATCCGCTCGCAGCCAATTCTCCACAATCCATAAAGGGAACTGTCCATGCTTCAAAAGTTTTCAAACGATTAAATTCACATTTTAAATTCCATGGTTTGTCTGTCACGTTGTTGTTGCTGTTGCTTATTGAGGGACACATGATGTTTGTTGTTGTCGTATGTGCGCACAGTGCCAGAGCGCAACAGATACTGTGCATGCAGACGCTTATCATCAATCCTATGAATGATGATCTTTTTTTGTTTTCATTCGACCACAGATGGCTTACATGCTGGTGACATAATTGGACAAAGGATGATATTTCACTTGTCTAGCATGAATAATCAAACAGTAGGCACTGGTATGGTCTGGGACATTTTCTTGTGTTTCAAAATCTACCCTTAAATCAATGGTGGTGATTTTCATAGATTCTTCTAGATACGAACAGTCGAAAACAATCAGTGGTGCTTTTGCTTTAAACCCTTGTGGCGACAACATAGGACAATCCTGTTTTTCATAATAAGACGATTGAAATTTAGCGAACATGTCATAAAGGGGACCAAACTTATTTTTTGAAAAATTGAGTTCCAACCCCTCATAGGGAAAGCAAACATTATTTAAAAATAGTCGTATATTTCTCAAGTGAATGTGATCAAACAAGGTGACATCTTTGCTTTGTTGGTATTTTCTATTGGTTTGAAAACCAATAATAACATAGAGGGGTCTCTCGGTAGAGCGAGCCGATTTGACACTCCAACTATGAGTGTCAGTGGTAGGTAGCAAGGGGTATTCATGCAGACACCAACTTCGAAAGGCGATAGGCAAGGCTTTATCTTTTTGCACCAAATTTAACATGCTTAGCTTTTTACGATCCGATAGCGTCACATGGGGCACTTTCCATAGTAATCGAAGCAGTTGAATTTTTGAGTCTATCACTTGGTCAGAGGCTCCTTTCAGTGCATTATAATCACTGCGGTCTCTCACCAGATACAAACTTTGTCTTGCGTTTAAAATAATACGCTTGTGATCTTCGGCAAAGCCAAGGAGTAATTTTAAGGGTAGGAAGCCTGTAAAAGTGCCATCGGTATGAACTAGCCAGTTATTGCTACTGTTGGGACACCATCCTGCCATAGAAAGCGTTTTACTTTCCTCCTCGCTATAGGATGGATATAATTTCATAAGACTAGTCATGCCCACATTTCGAGTCATATCTATGACAATATCATTTATCACATAACGTACTTCAGAAAACAGAAAAGCCAAACCATGATTCGCCAACGCAGACGTTGTGGGCGTACTGCCATCTGCTTTCATTAATTTACCCTCAATTTGAAGGACACTTTCATGAGGTAGAGTAAAAATATCTTGATTGTTAATGATGAATTGAATCTCGTCATTGTTATTCAGACCTGTTGCTTGAGGTTGATAGGAATGCATATCAATGCGCACGACGCCATCTTCCACTTGTATGGGATTTAACACTTGCAACAGCTCTTTGTTCATGATTGGGGTGTAGCGTATAACCAAGGCGTTGTAAGCGTTGTCGGTTTACCCGTGTCAACCGTTTCATACACGGCGGGCAACTAACCGAGCTCGTAGACGTTGTTGTTGCTTTATAGATAAATTTCATAGCGTCTTTAAAACCAACTTGTAGGTCACAGGGGTGTTGGCGTCCAAAGCAATCAGTTGTTGGTTTCTATTCACTAAGCGTAAGGTAATATTACTAATATCACTGACACACACAGGATGATAGAGAACCACTGAAGGGTTTTCACGAATAATATAGCCGCAAGGAGAGGTGACAATAAAATCATACAGGGAATGGCTTTGTTCTTGATTCGTAAATAGGTCTCTAATAATATTGCAAGTTACAGAAATGTGATGGTCCTCGATGAATTTCACTGGATAATCTGATTCATGGGGTTGCTGAGCTGCCAACACTCTTGGTTTAAATCCTAATAAAGGACCAATAGAATGAACTCGTGTTTCAAAGTCAATGTTAAACGTAGAGAAAATACGACAGCGATGAGTTATTGTATTGGCTGTAAGTTCAAATTTGTGTGTCCCATCCGCAAATGGTTTGACACCAAATTGTTTTATCATCGACACGCTAATGGCCTCATGCACATCGTCTATAGTATAACCTCCAGGGGGTAGTGTCAACATATAATCATCATAATAAAATTTGTCATTAATATCCACTTGAATATTGTAAATTCTGTTGTAACTTTCCAAAGAAATTAATCCTAGCACATAGGATTGTTCGGGATGCAATTCAATGGGAGGGAAAAAATCCAGGGACACTTCAGGCCCGCGACTGTGCACGGTAAAGGTCTTGGCGTTGACATTCATAATGATGAAACTGATGGCTTAACGCGACCTCTTATATAAAAAATGTAAACTCAAACGGCCACACTCTTGACTGTCAAAGGTTTGTTGACGATTCACATTATAGAATATCTTTACCCGGTTTCCCAAATAACGTATCAACTCGATCGGGGGTGGTAAATTTCCATAACTGTCAAAGTACCATACTGTGGAACCTTGTTTCACATAGGCTACAAAATGGGTTCCTGGGCCTGCATCATCATCTAAATTCATCATGGCTCGTTCTTCTTTCCACGGTGCTTTAGGTAATTCATTTCGCATAAATACACCTCGAAAATGAGAAATCTTTAGTTGTTTGGCATAGCTTTCCACTTCTTCATGGGTCATGGCATGACGAGGCAGTTGGCTTAAGCGCTTATCGATGAAGATGGACATTTTTTTTTTTCCTTAGACGGTAGGCCATTACCTTGTGGATAAAAGACTGGCTTTAAAGGGTTGCCATTTCTAGCTCCCATCGCAATGGCTTCTAACGTTTTATTGTGTCGCTCGCTTTCTTTGAGTTGTTGCTTGCCTTGCTCGACGGCTTTTATGGTTTTCGCTACAGCGCTGGCACCACCCAAAAGGGACCCCAAAGCTGCCAACCCTGCAAATAAAGCCGGCAAAAAACCCCCATGCTTAGCAACAGGAATGACTCGCCCACGTTTTTGCTTTCTTTCTTTTCTTTTTATCGATACATAATGCTGCGATTTCGGAGCTGTAGACAATCGCACCGCTTGTAAAGCTTTTTCGATAGCCACTCTTTTTAGATTTTTTTTAGTTTTTTTACGTTTTAACACTGGGTGTGAGGCAGATCGACTTGGTTCCCGACCTGGCTTTTTTCTCTTTTTGAGATTTGATTTTTTCATGTTCATAGCATATCTTTTTTTCACCATGCTGCTACTTGGTGAACCTTTCACAGCAAACATTCGATAACAACTAACGTAGAGAACCTTATTTCATAGCACTATATTCCAATTCTATATAAAGCGGGAAATCATTCACCGTTTTCCCAGCTTCCTTTTCCTCAAACGTAAGCATAAGATGAAAGGATAATTCATCTCCCACATTTACTCTTTGATGGTTGTGGGCCAACACTCTATCACCGTTTAGTTGTATTTTTAAATGTTTCTCATCAGGCATGGCATATTTAATATGAATGACACCATCATAATGCAGTCGATAACGACTTAAACCGGAAGCAAGCATATAGGTAAGATCATCATTCACCAGTGGTAGTGGTGGTGGGGAATGGTTTTCGTCATTGTCCAGTTTTTGATTTGACAGGTACACTAAAAATACACATGGGACAAATTTATAAAGCCTTTTCATTTGATAGGTCACATAACGTTTCGTGCAGACATCATTTTCGTCTCGAGGCTCTTGCACATCAATAATACGATGATGATTGGCTGAATAGCCCTCAGCGGTTAGTCTCGGGGCCATGTGATAGACACTTTGCACTTTGCGATCGACATAGCTTTTTGTTGCCACCTCTCGTGACTGTTTTGACAAAGAGGCGGCCGTGGCCATGGTTACACGAGCTCTCCCAAACACGTCCATGGTGATAGACGTTAACTAACCTTTCTTACTCACCGTTTGCCTATATATATAAACCTTATACACACATGAAAAAAACTCAGTCATCGACACAATGGAATTAATGAAACAACCCCATGCTTTGCCCGTCTCTGATTTGGTTTCAGAGCTATCACTGTCCGTGTGCGAACCTAAACGTCATGGCACCCTATTCCCATCTACCGTTCGATGTATTATGGTAGGGCCTTCGGGTTGTGGAAAGACCAATGTTTTGCTGAACATTATTACCGCACCTCATGGCCTACGATTTCAAAATATTTATATTTTTGCCAAATCCTTGTACCAGCCTCTGTACGTGTATCTGGAACAAATTATGTCTTCGTTAAATAAAGAAGCCATGGGCTATTTTACATTCACCTCACCTCAAGATGTCATTCAACCAGACCGCATTCAACCAGATTCCATTATAATTTTTGATGATATTGCCACTCAACGACAGGCCATTATTCAAGAGTATTTTAGTATGGGACGCCATAAACAAGTGGATTGTTTTTATCTAGCTCAGACCTATTCCAAAATCCCCAAACAGTTGATTCGTGACAATGCCAATCTCATCGTTCTCTTCCGCCAAGACTCTAGAAATCTCTATCATATTTTTCAAGATCATGTGAATCCAGATATGTCCTTTACAGCTTTCACGCAATTGTGTGCTTCGTGTTGGAACCATCATCCCCATGCCTGTTTGGTCATAAATAAACAGAGTGAACGATGTGAGGGACGTTATCGCTTGGGTTTTGATCATTTTATTTCTGTTTAAAAAGACCTAGGGTTGGACATTTCCTGTTAGTGTGTCTTTACCTTTACCATGGCGAACGCCATAGGGTACAAGAAACATGTTCAAATCATGCAGCGTATTATTGAGGCACGAAATACGATTCGACATAAATTTCGTGAATTGCAACGTTTAAAAAACGTCAATCCTTTACCCATGATAAAACATGCTCCATCATCGGTTGATCCCATGAGGTTCAAACCTAATGCTTCTGCTGCTACTACCTCTCAAACCAAACCCATAACAAGTTCAAAATTTACTCAAACAGAATCCACACAACAGGTAAAATCCTCCTCTTCCTCCTCCTCTAATGTTAGTGAACAAGAACATCAAGAACATGAAAAGAAAGAAAAAGAAAAAGAGCATGAACAAAGTGAAAGTGACAGCGAAAGCGTATTTAGTCCTGAAAGAAAAAAGAAATCGTCACCCCTTCAACAGTTTCTAAAAACAAAACAAAAATCTTCCGTCATAGCGGCAACACCGTCTTCCTCCACATCGTCTCCGTTTTCACAAGTCTTGGCAACCCCTCAAAATAAAGCTCAACTCAAAAACATTTTAATCAAACATTATGGGGCAACCCTGGAACCGTATTTGACCCTTTTATTTATTGGAAAGACAGATACCACGTATGGTGTTCGCTATGAGAATGATAGTTTTAAAATTGGGGATTCATCCATTAAATTTGCTCGTACGAAAGCTGTCATTAAAAAGATCAACTATAAATTAACACCAGGTCTGTTAAAGCTGCTATTTTCTCGCACCCCCTCGACACAAGATTTTACGTCCGAGGACCTTGCTAAATATAAATCCATTTTATTAGACACCAACGCTCACAAAAGAAACTATAAATCCTCTCAGCAGGTCAATGCCAATATATCCCAAAAATATAAAACCATCATTGCAAACATCTTTGGTAAGCAAAAACATCACTCTGCCTCTGGTGTAAGGTTTAAGAAATTAAAACCCTACCTAGATATAACCTTTTGGAATAATCCCAATCAGTTAGTAGAGCGCTTATACTTGCTTCATGCATCAAAACAAGCTGGTCACACTGGACATGAGGCGGAAATCGCCGACGTTGAACAACAACTCCGAAATGCTAAAATTATCTTATAAGCCATCCCCCATCAAAGTGGGCATTGCTCATGAATTGCATAAACCAGCCCGACGCATTTATGAACGTCGTCGTGTCATTTCCAAAGGAATCGATGACCTTTGGCAGGCAGACCTGGTTGAAATGATACCTTATTCTAACGTTAACGACGGTGTACGCTATATGTTGACTATCATTGATGTCTATTCCAAAATGGCTTTTGTTCAACCAGTAAAAAATAAAACTGGTATCTTAGTCACAAAGGCCTTTCAACATATTATTGAACAATCAAAACGTCAACCTCACTTGTTACAAACCGACCAGGGGAAAGAATTTTTCAACAAGGATTTCTCCAGTTTTCTCAAATCTAAGGATATTCACCATTATGCCACCTATAGCAATCTCAAAGCCAGTGTGGTCGAGCGGTTCAATCGAACATTAAAAAGTTATATGTGGAAAGAGTTTACAATACATGGTTCCTATCGATGGATAGACTGGTTACCTCAACTTGTGTCTCGCTACAACAACACCATTCATTCCACCATCGGCATGAAACCTCGCCTCGTCACCAAGAACCTACCCAGACTCAATAGACTGTTTAACCCTATAAAAAGGGTAGATCCAAGGCGACATCGCCTTAAAATTGGAGATTTTGTTCGCATTAGTAAACATAGAAGTGTGTTTTCAAAATCGTATACTCCACAATGGTCGACAGAAATTTTTAAAATTCGCCAAGTCAAGCTAGGTCAACCAGTGACGTATCTCTTAGAAGATCAGAGCGGTCAACCCATTCAGGGACGATTCTATTATGAAGAAGTGCAAAAAACATTATATCCCAACGATTATCTCATTGAACGAGTAATTAAAGTCAAAGGTGCAAAATATTTTGTAAAGTGGTTAGGTTTTCCTTCCACGTATAATTCATGGGTCAATAAACATAATTTTTTGTAATAAAACCCTATTTAATTATTTTGAAAAAAATAAAAAATAAAAAAAATGTATCATATGACCTTTCATTATTCCCACCCTTTTGTTTATTACATGTCCAATAACCGCTTTGTTCGAGCCCATGCCAATCTGTTATCATGATGTTATACACTCACTCATTGTTTCAAACTTTGCATTGCATGATGAGTCCATAATGAACCTAGGCTATGACATACACATTATAAATCCGCACACTGTATAATGACACCAGCCTCTTATCTCTCTCTGCTGCGAGGCACGTACGATGATAAGACCTGTGTCTGTCTGGATCGCCGTGGGCTAGCTTCAATGCTTTCAATTCTCATTGCATTAAACATGTTCTCTCTCTGCGTGTGAGCCCTGACCAGTCAAGACAAATAATAATAATAATAATGCATAAATGTTTTACTAACATCATAGCGCATAACATAACGTGACTTCAAATCTGGTTTCTTACATTTTTCCCCGTTTTCCTCAACGATCTCGAAAAAAATAACGGAAACCATCATTTTAGGTTTTCCATACCTACATTCCCGTAAACAGAACGACATAAATACATCGACATGACCATCATAAAAATCGCCTCATTCGTTTTCCAAATAACGCGAAAATGAACAAAAAACACCTTTTCCATAAGAAAACCATGTTTCCAGCTTTTTGCCTTTTTCATATCTATATCCCCGTAAAGAGGACAATGAAACGAAATAAATACTATCACACACGTCATTCTCACGTTTTCGGTTTTCACAATATGAGGGAAAATCACAAAACCCATTTGTGACTAAAAAAACATGTTTCCAGCTTTTAACCTATTCCATATCTATATCCCCGTAAAGAGCACAACGAGACGAAAACATACTATCACGCACGTCATCATCACGTTATCCGTTTTCCAAAAATCGGCAAAAATGTGAAAAACGCATTTTTCGACCCAAAACCCTAAGTTCACCTTTTCGACACCTACATTCCCGTAAAGAGCACAACGAGACGAAAAAAACGAATCCAAGCACGCTCTCCCAGCATGACCCGTTTTCCAAAAATCGGCAAAAATGTGAAAAACGCATATTTAGACCCAAAACCCTAAGTTTACCTTTTCGACACCTACATTCCCGTAAAGAGCACAACGAGACGAAAAAAACGAATCCAAGCACGCCCTCCTAGCATGACCCGTTTTCCAAAAATCGGCAAAAATGTGAAAAACGCATGTTTTGACCCAAAACCCTAAGTTCACCTTTTCGACACCGACATTCCCGTAAAGTGCACAACGAAACGAAATAAACGAATCCAAGCACGCCCTCCTAGCATGACCCGTTTTCCAAAAATCGACAAAAATGTGAAAAACGCATTTTTTGACCCAAAACCCTAACTTCACCTTTTCGACACCGACATTCCCGTAAAGAGCACAACGAGACGAAATAAACGAATCCAAGCACGCCCTCCTAGCATGGCCCGTTTTCCGAAAATCGACAAAAATGTGAAAAACGCATTTTTTGACCCAAAACCCTAAGTTCACCTTTTCGATACCTACATTCCCGTAAAGAGCATGACGAGACGAAAAAAACGAATCCAAGCACGCCCTCCTAGCATGGCCCGTTTTCCGAAAATCGACAAAAATGTGAAAAACGCATTTTTTTACCCAAAACCCTAAGTTCACCTTTTCAATACCTACATTCCCGTAAAGAGCATGACGAGACGAAAAAAACGAATCCAAGCACGCCCTCCTAGCATGGCTCTTTCCATTCCAAGGTCGCAGGGGCTCACCACTTGCTTTTATAAGCAGCTCCCCCACTACCCCACTACTAATCTTATTCAGGATAATAAAAGGAGCATTGCAAATACAGTTTATTTTATTAAAATTAGGCTATATAAGGTTTCAACTTATTACTGAATCTTTATACAAAATAATATCGTATGTCTAGTTAATGTTTATTTGAATCTCGTTTTATAAGTTTTGTGTTTTAGTGTATAACGGTTTGTGAACTACGTGTGAGTAAGCTATTATGCACTTTAAAACAACACAATATAATACAATAAAATTTGAACATGCACTTGAATTATATTATGTATTTGGTTACTTATCTGAGCACAGTCGTTAGTTGTACGCTTTAAGCGTACCTACACCCAGCTGACACGCTCGGAGCGCGTCAGCCTGAGCATTGTCACGCGCGGCACCCATTGGCAGAAGTTGTGACTAACCTGATTTAAAAGTAAATACCGTACATTATCATGTAATGAAACGGCTGTACTGCACCTAGTATTATGGACGAAACAATTGCGAATACCCGCAAATCAACTGTGGGACTTGATGGTCTCTGTGCAAACCGATTCAGCTCCTCTAACCAACAAAATAAATTTTCGACATTTTTAAATTTGGTACATTGCCTTTCACGGCCAATATTATCAATAATATTTTGTTGGTTAGAGGAATTGAGCCGGTTTGCACAGAGATCTTGAAGTCCCACAGATAATTTGCAGCTGATTCTTCCATAATACTAAGCGTAGTACAGCCGTTTCATTACAGTATATTGTATTTACTTTTAAATCAGGTTAGTCACAACTTATTTTTGGAAGCCTTTATAGGGAGGTGAAAAGGCTGCTGGAGATTTTAGCTCTCGCAGTAAAGAAGCGCAGGAGTGCTTCATTGTAAGGGAGGTAGTGCACAGTTTGCTAATCCTGTGGGGGTCAGGGCATGGACACCAAGATCCCGCTGATGAGCCTATCTTGGTGTTCCTCGGTGAAACTCCACACATAAACCTAGAAAAATTGTTTTTAAATTTGTTTTCGCGGCATAATAATCTACGGACGTTTTGCTTTCTAACTGTACATTAAAATTTTCATTTCTCATTCTTGAGGCTACTTTCTTTATATTCCACCCCAAGGAGCTCACGAATAATTTGACGTGGGTTGGCGACCGCGGGACCCCAGCTGAATCTGGCATTGCTTCAACTTACTATTGACGGGCTCCTCACTGTCACCTTTTATTTCGTCCTCCCTTGGCCAAATCTTGTTCTCTTCCGACTCCGACGGTATTAGAGTATCCGAGGCCTAGGGAGTCTTCACTTTCCCGGTTTAATTGGCTCTTCTCTCATCTTTCCTGATCCCTCGTTCTTTGAGGGGTCAGACTTCTTGTTTTTCTTTTCCTGATATCTCCTGCCTTCAGCTCAAGGCCCTCAAGGAGGCAGGGTGTTTGTAGCCCTACCACTTCTGGTGCACCCTGGATAGTGCTTCACCCTCATGGCCTCTGGATTTGGTGACCCCGAGGGATTCCTAAGCTGAGTCAAGTTCCTCCCCCTTCTTTTCCATTGCCTTTGGGGCGGACTCCCTCCTCTTTCCCTTTGCGTTTCTAGTCTCTCCTTCCTTCCAAGTCCCCCAATTCTCATTCATCGAGGGTTGAGGGGCATTTCCTTACCTCTTGTCTTTTATTCACATTCTTCTCCTTTTTGCTTCCCATTTAATCTTCTAGTTTACAAGTCAGTAGTTAGTTTCTGTTGTAGGTTTCATTTGATTATCTTTCATTTTCACTATCACCCCAACCATAAGGGGCCGATAACCTAAATGTTACCGACAGCAGTGGCTATTCTGGCTAAAGAGCAGCGTTAGGTCATGGGGCCAAGCTCTCTGCTGACTCGGTAGACGCGTGGGTTCGAGCTCCACGGTCGGCCATCCTTGAAATGGTTTTCCGTGGTTTCCCCCATTTTCAACACCAGGCAAATGCTGGGATGGGACCTTCTGATAGGCCACGGCCGCTTCCTTCCACATCCTTGCCCGATTTCACTCATCTTCATCCATTCCATCTCCCATCCCGACGCGCAGGTCGCTCACGGGCGTCGACTAGAAAGATCTGCACTCGGCCTCTCAGGAGGCCACACGAAAACAAAACAACCTAAATGTTTGGCCCCTTAAAACAACAATCATCATCATCATCATCATCCTTATAGTTTTCCACAACCTTGAGATCTATTGGTAAACATTTCCATTAGATCATAGATGCAAAACAGTTCTTAAGAAAGAAGCTGCGTACGGGCAGATGACCTCTTAATTCCGCCCCTTATTACCTCAAAACTGTAGAGACTCCGTGGCTTAGGCGGCAGCACGCCAGCCTCTCACCGCTGGGTCCGTGGTTCAAATCCCGGTCACTCCATGTGAGGTCTGTGCTGGACAAAACGGAGGCAGACAGGTTTTTCTCCGGGTACTCCGGTTTTTTCCTATCAAAATTTCATTCCAGCAACACTCTCCACTATCATTTCATTTCATCTGTCATTCATTTAATCATTGCCCCAGAGGAGTGCGACAGGCTTCGGCAGCCGGCACAGTTCATATCCTCGCCGCTAGTCGGGGGCTTCATTCATTCCATTCCTGACCCGGTCGGAGACTGGAAGCAGGCTGTGGATTTATATTTTTATTACCTCAATAACTAACTAAAAAGGCTGCGTTAGAAGAAATGGCACAGGGATATGCAACAACAGCAAACTGGTTGCTAGTGCTTCAAATGGAAGAAGAGGAATCCTTTAGTGGCATGTTCTAAAAACCGGAAAAATCTTTGATTCCAATTTCTCGCTAAAATGTTTTCCTATATATAAAATTTCCCTTTTGTTCGGAACATTCCAATACACAAAGGCGAAATATTTAGAAGCATCTCCTCCTTGTTGTTGTTTGAGTATTCAGGCTTTTGACTGGTTTGATGCAGCTCTCCCACACCTTACATCTGAGGCAATCTGTTTAACATATTCTAACCATGGTCTACCCCTGAAGTTCTTGTCCTCGACCCTTCCTTCCATAACTAAGCTTGCTATTCCTGGGTGTCTTAGTATGTGTCCTACCAACCAATCTCTTCTCTTCATTATCAGTCGCCAGAAACATCTCTCTTCTCCCACTCGGCTAAATACCTCTTCATTTATAACCCTATCTACCCATCTGATCATCATTCTCCTGTAACATCACATTTCAAATGCTTCATTTCTCCTCTTTTCAGCTGCACCAATAGTCCAGGTTTCACTTCCATAACGCCCCACGCTCCAGACAAAGGCTTTCAAAAATGTCTTCCTAATACCTAAATCCGTATTCGATGTAAACAGATTCCTTTTCTGTAGAAATGCTTTCCTTGCCTGTGCTAACCAACTTTTTAAATCATATTTGCTTCGTCCATCACTGGTTATTTTGCTTCCTAAGTAACAGAAGTCTCCTACTTCTTACTCCTCCTTATATGTATTATATTTTAACACGCCTGTTTTTTTTGAAACTGCATTTTAGTTTAATATTGCCAGAAGGGAATGTTCATGAATAGGTCTATAGTATAAAAATTACGCTATTTTTAAGAAATCCACGTAAAATCAAACATTTTATTACTTTCAAAAATCCTCTGTTGAAGTAAGACAAGAGCATCAAGTGACATCCCTGAAAAAATGCAGTTACTTCCTGTTAATAGTTCCTGAAAAATGGTTAAAAAATTGAAAATTAACATGGACAGCGTAGAACTTTCGGGCTTCCTTTAAATCGACACTGGCGACAGCGCCGAGAATAAGGAATTCCAGTATTATCGAGTGGAGAGGGTGTCCTTGGCGGGAGACGATACCAGACATACGCAAACGTGTGTTACCAAGCGGAACCAGATTTAATACTGTACTAGTCCTAAGAACGTTTTCTTTTGTTACATATTTTTTCAGATCTTTCGGTTATCGTCGCCTACATTGTAAAACTTAGTAAACGGGTGTCGTTTGAAATAGATTCATTACTTTATTTGAACCAGATCCATCGAGCAGGCAAGACAGTGGACAGTTTCTTGTGACCGCGGGGCTGTCCTCGCAAACAAAGGCCTCTGCGAGTCACGCAAATTCATTGGCACACCGAGCAGTGCTATATTGTTCTGTTTCTGGAAGACGCTGGGGTGAGCGATTCACGACATAGTTCGAGACACAGAGCCGTCATCTAATAGCTCTGGGGTAGCCGAGAAGCTATGAGAGGTCCCGATAGCAGGTATTTAACGGCCGTCGAACGGAGGTGGGAGTGAGTCGAGCGGAGCAATTACTGACAGTTGTTGACAAGTGAAAGTTCATTACGGTGTGTGCAGTGGAGAGAAGAGTTGAGTTAGTACGCTTGTGTGAGGGAGTGTTGTGCCACAGAGCGTTATGTGATTGTTGGAACGGATAACAATTAAGACCCTGGGTTCAACGCGGTGCGTGGACAAACACGAGGCGAGACTCTGGCTGAGCACCATTGAACAGAAGTGTACTTGGCAGCCAGTTGCGTGAGAATTGGACAGTGTGTGTGTGTAGATAATTGCGTACCGTAGTCGTAGGGTTTTCAATAATTCCGAAGCCTGTCCATGGTCATGTACTTTGAGCAGCCTGCATTGAGGATGGTTGCTGTACTCACCGCTGGTCCTTGCCGCTCTCGCAGAAGATGGCCATCCTCTCCCCAGTGACGTGCTCATACCGCGGGTCAGTGGTCAGGTTCAGGCCGAAGGGTAGCTTCACAGTGCGAGGAGAGTGGTCGACCACCTCTTCAGCTCGCCTCTTCTCAACCACACAGTTCATACGTGACCTCTGGTTCTTCTCAACGAGTGCCTAAAACATGACATTATATGCTGCAATAGTGACACAACTCAAAATTTGCCAATTGTGGCCAAAGAAATAGACCAAATGTTGGATTGTTTATATAATTTCACGGTTTCGAAACCAATTCAAAATGGTGATTCACCACTCACAAACAAACCTTCTGGTGGACAGATAACAGTTAAAATTGTCTACCAACATGCTTGAAAGGTCAAAATAAATGCTTATACATTTTTTCAACGCGAATTACATTGCGAGTAATTTTATAATTAGTCTACGAATAATACATCCAGAGTTGTTTGGTTTTAAGTCTGAAGAAATTCAATTTCGAACTAGAAATGCGGTCAGTCCTCAACATGCAACCTTCAGTAATTTCACAAAGTGTGTAAGACAAAATTTCACTGATTACCAACACTCCCATTAACTGCCACTTTTTACCATTTTGGGGTCAAGGTATTTTTATTAAGTTTCAAAATGCAACTATAGTGCTTTTCCTTTTGGTATTCAAACACAATAATTTGCACATCCTCCTTCCCTCTTTCTAATATTATATCATCTGCTCGCAAGGGAACGGCAAAATGTGAAAATGCACACAAATAAGGGTAATTTTCACCGGGTGAGTTAGCCGTGGTCGTTACGGCATGACTGCTGGCAGTCGCTCACATCCGGGAGGCGAGGAGGTTCGAATCCCCCCGCCGGCAACCTTGAAGATGGTCTTCTGTGGTTTCCCATCTTCCTTCCAGGCAAATGCCGGGGTTGGTACCTAACTATAGGCCACAGCCGCTACCTTCCAACTCCTCGTCCTTACATTCCAACTTCCCTCCCCAACGGTACTTGTCGCTCACCCATTGGGTGTCCGTCTCGAAGTAGCTACAAAACTGGCGAGCCGAACATGTCCTCGGACACTCCCGGCACTAAAAGCCATACGTTAAAAAAGGGTAATTTTGATGAATACAGATTACATAGCAACATTTCAAGTTTAAACTCAGTTGCAGTTTGTAATGCCCCACTAATGTTTTTAAATAATAACTTGAATTGAGATTTCTCCACTCTGATTAAGCTGTTTATATTATATACATTCCCTTCTTAACATTGTTGCCGCATATGAGCGGGAAGTGACTTTTGTTCCGTCATTTTTAAAGTGCACTTCACAATTTCCGAAATACTGAAGCCATTTGCTGAGATATGCTCATACAACTTGCAAATACGTACAGTATTCAGAAAACATCGTAGATGTTTGTTCTGTGAATATCTCAAATTGCAAAAAATGTAACATAGACGTTTGTTCCCGCATACGCTTCTTATCATACTGTATTTAATAATATATTTAATGCATCCAAATAGGGCAACAATTTTAAAATACCAATATTTACGTTACTAATCTCGCTCACATCTTGGCATATTCACTTCTCTGGGAATATAATTCTAAGTGATAGCGATCACAGGTTTGCTTACATTTGCACGTCTCATTTGGGTCGTGAAAGGATGTATTTTGAATTCTTGAATTTATAATTCTTGAATTTTGAATTTATTCATAGAGAACTGCCACTGAGGCTAAAGAGCCCATTTTTGTAGCGTATGAAATGTTCTGGATTGAAGTTTTGTAATAAATAACAAAACCTAGCTTAACAACTAATATAACAAAATATAAAATATACTTATAACTAAATGAGCCAATTAGCAAACATTCTATACAAGACGAATAATACTAATTAGATTATAATAAATAAATAAATACATAAATAAATAACCTAATGTATTGTTAAATCTATTGGAAAGGAAAACCAAACAAATTATAGTACCGGTACGTTAAAAAGGGCTACAATTTGTATGTGAATTATAATATGATCTATTATTAAAACAAGTACATGAGTGACATGATTACTAGAACTACATATTCTATCAATTCCACGGAAGTTGTATCTTGGATACTAAAAATATTATGAAGAGCTGTATGGCACGGATATATTTCAAAAATTTTGTATGAGCTATTTCTAATTTTGATTCGTATTCCTTAAGGAATCTTGATATTAGGTATTTCTTTAGTTGTGTAGTGTTAGCAGAGTTTGTAAATGAGTGAAGGTGGAATGTATTAAAGAGCCGTGAAGCTGTTTAAAGGAATGATTTATTGTATTTAGTTGTACAGGAATCTTGTAGAGTAGGATCAGTAAATCTATGTTCTCTGTTGTGGACGGAGTTCATTGGTTTAAACAACATTATAGAGATAACCAGGGGTTTTTGTACACAATATTTTCTGAGTTAGGATCGCAATTGACAGCTGCCTACGTTCACGAAGTTTCAACCACTGCATTTGCACATAATAAGATGTAATGTGTACATCACGCCTGACGTCGAAAATGTAACGAACGCATGCATTTTGAACTCTCTGTAATTTTATATCATGTTCACAGATAAGGTGGTGGAAGTCATGAACAGCCAGTCTCGTGAAGACATATCTCAATTTCGAAATTTCCTTTTGGCCAAGTTCGGTCAATCATGGCCCCTGTGCCGTAGAAGTCTTATCATACATCCCATAGTTAGGTTGGTTGGTTCCTTAGTTTAGGGGCTGCGACAACGCGGTCATGTAGCCCCGTGTACTTTGGGTGTGTGTAGAATCTGTCTGATAACCGGTGTTAATTGTGATGACTGTATTAGTGTGTGTATCTGTTTTTTTAATTCAAGTACGGACTGCAACTTTGAATTTTCAAATAGTTCCTACTTTTGCCGCCAAACGCCACCGTCAACGACTACTAGGCCTAGTTCAGAACTTAGCTACTAGACGCCACCGCAGTCGGCTCTTGGCAACGAACGTAGCAACCTAAGAGTGTTGTTTACATTCTTAACCTATCCAATTTAGTTTCACACAGGTGTAATTAGTGGAAAGATCTTTAACATGCCATAAATCTATGACATGGGACCGCCGGCTTTACTCCCCCTCCGAAGGAAGGCATACTGAGGGATTTTTAACGCTCTTAAAAAATCCAACGGCTTCGGCCGGGTTTGAACCCGCTATCTTGGGCATAGAAGCTCAGCATGCTACCAACTACGCCACCGAAGCCGCCCATACCATAGTTATTTTAAATGTTCAAGTATCCGTTGTTCTGGAAATGGGGTGTGTTTTCTGATAGTTCATCCAACACCCTGTTGTGCGCGTTGTAATCGCGGAGATAGCAATTGCTGGAATACTGAATATTGAGAATACACCATCTTGTTTCTTCTTCTTCTTCATCATCATCTTATCCCACTTCAAGTGGGGTCGATGTTTCTGGCAAGTCTTTTCCATTTTATTCTGTCCCACACATCGTCGTCCCTTAACTGCTTCTCCATTAGGTCTTCATGGATATTGTCAGTCCATCTTCTTCGAGGTCTGCCTCTATTCCTCGTGCCATCCACAACCAGAGACATCGCTCTCCTTCCTACTGTACCCGATTGTCATCATGTGGACCATGTGTTCGTATCCCAACTAACTCACGGTCTTTCGAGGTATGGGACGTTCCTGCCCACTATACGACCACATGCTCAGGATTTGAGTCTATCAGGTAACTACTCTACAGGAAATACACAACATCTTCCTAAAGATAACAATTTACTGGGCTAAAATCATGGCTATACAACAAATACAAATAAAGGACAAATTATATTTAATTCCCACAAATAAAAATAGGGTTATTCTGTGAGCTTTCTTCTTAAAATAGTGCGACACTGCACTCAAATCTAATTCTAGCCTCCTGTCAATAATATTCAGACTTCCATGGGTTTCCATAGTGTTCATCAACTGACACAATTTTAGTTAATGGGAGTATCATAACACCAAATCACATATCACATAAAAATGATATTAATAAAACATTATTCCATTTCTTATGGCATTTACCTTAACTAACATGAATTCATTATTTTCTGCAATCATTAACAAATATTTGTTGTGTTGTGTGAATCATCTTCCTTCTTTCCATCCATATGAACGATTTAAGAAAAGTGGTACTTATCCCTTCCAAAATAAACATGGATAGAATATATTATAGTTTCACCATATAACGATTTTCTGGGTCTTGTCGGGCTTATCATTGTTACAAATGTGTCATGTTCTGGGAAAACACATACCCGTCTGCATAACTTAGCAGGAACTGGCAAAATGCACTCTAAAAGAAAATGCCTACATTATTTTGGTTCAGCTTTCCTCCTCAGAGAATAACTGAGCCAAATATTATCTGATTTCTATGATCCAACAACGTATGTGAGTTGCAACCCACCGTTCAATTCAATTGGCATCATCATAATACTCAAATCTTAATTGCATATTGAAATATCGAGATTCCTCAGTGTCCTATTGTGACTCTAATTTACAAGGGACCGGTCGAACGACCTTCCTCCCCCTCAGCAGGCAATAAAATTCGTTCCAGCCGGCTCTCCAAGATGGCCGCTGCAGAAGTGGTCTACACTCCCCCCTCTCTCTACTGTCAAGATCAAGGTCAGGTTTGTTTACAAAATGCAGTACTGGAGTAACGCTAAGTGTGGCTCCTAAATAATTGAGTCATTTAAATATTTAACACCTATCCTTATAGTGTCTTGGGCTCAACTGGATCCTTAATTAACATTCATGGCTGGGGTGGAATTCTAGTGATAGCCTTGCCGTTCTATGGTGACTACTAGTGGCTTTTAGACGCGCATCATAGTGAAAATCCACGACTTTCACCAGCAGCTGTCAATAAAATATAAGGAAATCTGCGTTCCTAAACGACGAATATGATCCTTACCTCACAGGGTAGGTCATTAATACACACATGCTCACAGCGTCTCGACGGACGTCATTAGTGGCATAATTCAAGCAAGCGTTGGATACAGACAGGCTCTGTCCAATTCGCTGCGAAATAATACAGTATGCTCAAGGGCGATACTACTCGTAGATTTAGCCAACTTCTCACCTAACGCGCAAGCTATACTAGTTTGTCCCCGCAATATTTATTACGTAAATCACTGGATTCTACGTTAATTCTGCACGCTTACATGCGGCTCAAACAATACTTCACATATATGACTCCATTATTAAGGCACCCGCGTTCTCTCTATCATACCACTTAAGCCAAAGCTTTACATAGCTCCTAACAAATGTAATAAATTTACTGGCTTTCTTTACTTTAATGGTCCTCAAACATAATCCTAAGGATTGACCATATCAAATATTCATTCATATTTCACTGACACTGAAAAAGCTCTCGTATTTCTCTATATTTCACGTTATACTCTAAATGTTTATCAAATACAGTATCTTTACATTAGACATGACACTATTTGAACATTATTTAGGCCAAAAATGCCTATTACTTTACTGTTGCCGACCCCATAATAGTATTATTATTATCATTTAACGTTACCGTTACATCCATCACTATTTTTGCCTGAATGGCCTTAAACAAATCACCTTCCAAGCCATACTTTATTCAAGACGAGTGGTGAAAACTCGTTCAGTAAGTGACTATTACATCTTATTCTCAAAGTGATAAATCGTTACATGGTGAACTATTTAGTTATAATGACATTATAAAAATGGGTACTCACTTTTTCCTCTTTGCTGGATAGTACCAGCGCTTCAGCTTTAGCGCTACCATGACGCTTGACTTAAGCCATCATGTTATCCTTTACACAACACTTAGATTCACACACTTTCCACATGATACACATATTTTTATCAGTGGCCTTTATCACTGCTATACACTGCATATTAATCACTATACACATGAACACTTTAAATCACTATTTCACAATTTATATACATTTATCCACTACTTCACATGTTGATCCTTAAATTGGACTTCCCCTACGCCTGATCTCAGAGATGCGATGCAATTATGACAACCGCTGGTCTCCGTGAAAATCTAACAGCGTTTTACGGACGTTCGATCCTCGTTCCCTGCAATCTTGTTCAGCTCACTATCCAGATTAGGTGGCAATGATTTCCAAGCTCCCATCATTGTAGTGTTTCTGACGATGATGTCATATATAATTCTGACAATACCTCCCGGTATCAGAACTGTTCAAAAACATTATAAGTTCCTTTTTCGCTGTGGCGAATTTATATTTGCGTCGGATAATAAGTAAATATCTGTAATAATTTACTTTCGACGCGCTTCATGATTACTTATGAAGCTTTATAACTTGCTTCTATTGTTCTCCAACGACGACGCGTTGATACTTTAACATTTGGCGCGCTACTAGCAGCGTCTTAGTTACGTGTATACTGTAGAATAACTCTAGGCGAACTGGTGAAGACTGGAGAACAACTGTAGAACGACTTGTAGAGCGACTGGCTTGGCTTGCCTTGCTCCACTATATAAAGGTTTCTTGTACAAAATAGTCCACTGGACACATGAGAGCGACTCCTTTCTTGAAATAATACCTCTTCAGCCGAAATGACATCTACATCTTGTTTATTTAGGTGTGGAGGTTTCAAAAACATTCGCGTGCCGGCGATCGCTTCGGCCAATTAATTACAATTAATTGCCTTAGTTCAGCGCGTGGGTACGCCATCGTGGTAATTCCCCGTTGACTGGTCACAAAGTCACTGCTCTTGAGCGTAGGCTAGGTTGTAATTCGTTCATTTGGAGATATAAGCCTTAATTTAGGTGAAAAACCCCTCCTAAATTACCTCTCCGTGAATATATTCACCTGGGTGTATATTTCAATGCATTTCAATACTCCACTTGGCTGTAATTAATTAATTTCCATGAGCCATCATCCCTACTCTAAGTTTCACCGTTGTCAAGCGGTGGATACCCGGGTCATTAATTTTGAGCTGTCTTCCTGCTCCAGACGTAAATAGTTCGGTCGGCGCCTAGGCTCTCCGCCCACTTGCTAAGGGTCATTTGTAAAACTTCAAACTGGCCTCCTCTCATTTTCGTATGCTCTGAAAATGTATATTTTCTTGCATTTGGCTACAGTTCTTCCCTTAAAATGGCTATGATATTCACCTATAGATCGTGAAATCACGCTACATTCTTATATGTCAGTATACCTCTCATTGCTCTTTGGGTTCCCGGTATCGCTCCCCCGCAGAGATCAATGGTTCGACTCTAGGCATAACCATGTGCCTGGTCTTCTCTGATGAGACCTGAGTTCGATGCCAGACTGCCGTGACCGATTGGGCACACTACATAGTTATTATTTCGACGCATAACATGCCCATACCACAGCAGTCTTCTCTCCTGGATCTTCTTGGAGACTTCTTTTACTTTTACTGTGCCCCTGATTTTCTCATTTGCGATGTGATCAATCCTAGTGATGCCACTCATCCAGCGCAGCATCTTCATCTCAGTCACATCCAGCTTATGACTTTGTAACTTCGTTATTGCCCATGTTTCCGCATCATACATCATGGCTGGCCTCACAGCTGCGTTGTATGCCTTTCCTTTCACCTTTATATTGAGCCTTTTGTCACACAGAATGCCAGAAAACCTTTTCCAGTTCATCCAGGCTGACTGAACCCAGTGGTTAATCTCAGTGTTTATGTTGCCATCTTCAGACATGGTTGACCCAAGATACTTGAAGCTACTGACTGGCCTTAAGCTAACTCCATCCATCTGCACTAATTCATTCATACACAATCTTGTTTACAGTGTCAAACCCAGTATAAACGAATACCTAAATTTGATATTTTATGTGTTACAACACTTACCCCCGCGATATCATCAAAATCCAGCGTGAGTGGCAGCTTGAAATGTATTGGGTTGTGTTCCTGCTCTTGTTCTTGTTGTGGGGGCGGGACCACGCTCTGAGCTTTGTCTCCAGACACAGACTCCTCTGACTGCAGCGGATCCACGAGCTGCTGGTAGCTGGGAGCCTCCTCGCCTTCATCCTGCAACACAAGCACAATGCCACCTTTAGTCTAGAGGGTTTGTAAGCTCACTTGAATGTCTGAATCTATAAACATTTGATATTGTATCATTCAGTCGGTGAACACAAAATAAATGTGTGAAAATATAGCCTGAAATAAATTTTATATTCGACCCTGAGTATTATATGTCAGAAAACTGTACTATAATGAGGCTCATTATAACACTATTTTTAGCCTATTTTCAATTTTGAAAAAATAGGCTTATGAGATCACCTTTTGTCCGTGTGTGTGTGCGTGTGTGTGTGTGTGTGTGTGTGTGCGTGTGTGTGTGATTCGTGTGTGTGTCCCCCCCTAATAAAATCGAAACGGCTGGAGCGATTTCAATGAAACTCGGGAAGTTCATAGCACTATTCCCGGCGACCTCGACCGTGCCCTTCAAATTTTGTAACGTCTCTCCAATCCAACATGGCGGCTGTGCGAAATATTTCACTAGCATTCAATATCTCCAAAACTATTACCGATATCGCCCTGAAATTGTGTACGGTGATAAAGGGCACTACTAGAAGTTCACCTATGAGACTTTCAGAAACCTGGTGACTACAAAACCAACATGGCGGCCAAGCGAAGTTGAGACATTTAAATAGACTTTTCTCGCGATTTAACTATCTAAATGTAATGAAACTTGGTACAGCAAATGTTTATACCCATTGTAATGCACTGGAGTCTAATTTAGTTCAATTGTTTACATAACCTCCAAATGGCGGCTGTGCGAAATATTTCACTGACATTCTATATCTCCGAAACTATTACAGATATCACCCTGCAATTTTGTACGGTGATAAAGGGTACTGATACAGGTATACCTATGTATATTTCATAAACCTGTAAAGTACGAAACGAACATGGCGACCAAGCGAATTTAAAATATTTTAATAGACTTTTCTCGTGATTTAACTCTCTGAGCGCAGTGAAATGTGGTACAGTAATTGATTTTGCAGATTGTAATGCACTGCCATCTAATTTAATTCAATTGCTTACATAACCTCAAGATGGCGGCTGTGCGAAATTTTAAAATTAAGTTTTAATTTCTTGTGTCGTAATCATGCGATCGAAGTGAAAGTTTGAATAATGAACCTAGGCAATAATTGTCCTTGAATGGTACATAACTCTATGGCCTATACACATAACACTCCTAAATGGTGAGCTCCCGAAATATTTAGACGGTCCTCAATATCTATGAATCTTTTACAGCAACCAAACTGAATTTTTTAATGTTCATAGAGACTATGAACATATGTTCACCTATAGGACTTTCAGGAACCTGGTGAGCACAAATCCAATTTGGCGGCGACGCGAAGTATAAATATTTAAATGGACGTTTCTCGCGAATTAACTATCCGAGTGCCGTGAAACGTTGCACGTTAAATGCTTATACAAATGTTGATCCACTGGCATCTAATTTATTTCAATGGTTTGCATTATCACAAGATGGCTGCTGTGCGTAATTTTAAAATCTCGTTTTTACTTCTTGTTGTCTATCATGCGATTGAAGTTTGAATACCACACGTACACAATAATCTTAATGTAATAGTACAAAAATAAAAATCCAACCTGGCGACCATCTGAAATATTTAGACGGTTCTCAATATCTACGAATCTGTTACAGCAATTAAACTGAAATTTTGTATGTTGATTGTGGCAGTTAACATAAGTAGGATATATGAAAATAGGCTGTATAGTTCTTCACGGAACTATTTGTTCATTATGAAACAGTTTCTCCCACCAATCAGAGCTCAAGAAACAGTTGTTTGTCCAATTAGATAATTAGTTGCCCTGAGTTCCACGGCCTTCTAATTTAAATTTCACTGCCTGGCCTAGTGTCATAGTAGGGTAATTGAGGAGGCCATGGTCAAATTCAAGGCATTCTATGCGTCTCATGCGCTCTGTTCAGTACATAAAACTGGCGAAATCTCAACAGATATTTTTGAATATTTATGTTCGAACATAAAATAGTTATAATAATTATCGTCGAACATAAACATTCGTATGCAACTCGCCTATAATGGTAATTAAGACTCTCGTATGGAAATACGCTCGTTTCATAAACAAACTCGTGTCTTAATTATTGCCATTATAGGCTCGGTACTAATATGTCATTAAGATTGGAAAAGAAGAAAACTAAGGGATGACATTTTTCGCTCGTCAAGCGAGCATCATCAGATCCAAATTTATAAGACAAATGGCTCTACAAAACACTACCAAACCTACAGTGGACAGCCACAAGTAGTCTCTGTCCTCCAAAAACAAAAAAATAAAACCTGTCAGAAACTTAGTAAGTGTGGTTATTGTTACTGATAAATATTAAGGCATTGAGCGCCCGAAAGAACTATCCCTCCCTGTATTATTCTGCTAAGGTCCCATTCCAGTTTTGTACCGCAAAATAAGGTCCCATTAACACCAACCTACACAGATGGGGTACCTACACGTTCAGCATAACCCAATGCATAAGCGAAACGCACTTACTTACTCTTTAAATGCCTCACAATTAAATAAATGCCTTAAAACATGTATATTTACAATGAAATAATGAAAGAATGCAACACGGTAACCATGGTAACAGAATATCACAGGTCCATCTATTTCTGTAAGACGCAATACAATTCCAATTATTACATTACTGTGAAAGTTTCCAGACGGTTATAAGGTTATCACTGAACCAAATTAAGCTGTAAAATTCATCAATACATACAGTATAATGCGCTTAAGGGGGTCAAGGGGCACTCTAGAATTTTTTCACACAATTTTCACGTGTGAGTGTGGTACGAAAGGTCTTTTTCTCCCGACTATAAAGGGTCTCCGAAACCCATATTTAAAGGCCCTTAAATTAACAGTGTGATATTCACAGAAAACTAACTTCGCTCTGATATACCTATGAAGGCATGACAAACCCCTAACCACTGCACCAGTAGCTGAATTGATAAAGTCTGATTATTCATACCAAAGATAAATCAGTCGTAGCATTCATGATTGAGATTTTGCTAAGTGAACTCCTTACAACTAGAATATTTGCGGGCGAAGCCGCGACAGATAATGCTAGTTTATTTTAATGTTGCAAAACTTAGAAATAACGATCTCATCAACAAAACAGTTTTTCTATTATTCGATTACTGAACGTCAGTTATATAATGTAAGTTATATTTATTTATATGAGAATTATGTGTGTAAGTTTAGAACGAAATACATCAATAATTAGAGTTAATTGAAAGCTCAATCCCAATTTCCCCTGAATTTCAAGGTCTGCCGATAAGTCTTCAATATTCTTCCATTTGTCAGTACATCGTGCAAGTGTTGTTGTTGTTATTTGTTGCAAATGAAGGTCCAACGTTGTTGATACTCATTCGCACGACGCTCACAAAAATCGCTTCATCACCATAACTTTCTAAACAATCACAATGTCCTAGAATGTGTCGTGTGTAAAAAGAAAACACACAAAATTGGATATTTTACGCTGCTTTCCAACCGGAAATGCGATGGAACTAACAATAAACATTTGCCGCGAACTGGCAAACAATCGCCGATCATAAAGTGAGGAGTCCCGGAGTCACGTCATAGAAGCTGTCAATGATTGACATCAAAATACCCCCAAAATACTAGTATTCCACTACTATGTCTAATTCCAGGAACGTTTAGGAGCTGGCAGTAGCCTATTATAGCTCCACAGAAACACAGTTGAACGTTGTTAAAACGACATTCAAGGAAAATTACGTCGTTATAAGCGAGTGTCGCTGCAACTGATATTCATATTTTTAGTGTAGAGAGGTGAAAAAGAACAGCCTTATTTTATATACTAATTTTTAAGTCTAAATTAACATATATTGAAACAGTTGGATGAATACTATTCTTCTGCTGGCCATGCTGCGCTGAAATGAGTACACTTTGTGAAATGCTACTATGGAAACTGACTTCAGCTATATAGTGTTAATGATTTCCGTGTAATGTGCAAGGGTTCCAATGAGGCGAGGAATCTACAGTATTCACCTTGGCCTTGAAGCAGGCCTGGCGATTTGCAGGTTGTGTTCACAGGATGAAACTGTATGCACTAACGACCGAAAGGAAGGGAAAATAATTTGCCAGATTTGAACAACAGATTTCTTTTTACGTTGGTTCTTGAAAATTTTTATTGCAAACTGAAGTTGAAAATGACGTTATATGCGAGGTACTCACGTAAACATTTGCCGTATTAAGCAAGGCTGAGAAACATGTTCGTTATGAGGAATACGTCCGTATCGCAGGAAACATGACGTTATAGCAGAGTTGTCGCTGAAACCGATCACGATATAACAAAGTAGATGTTGTGTCATCCATCATAGTTTTTTTTTCAATTAATATTAAATATTTTATCTGTTTTACCTAGCTTCATGGCATATCGAGACAGAGAGTTGTTCTTATAAGATCGTATGAGGCAGGAAGCAAGGTTGCCAACGGCAGCAACTTTCCATAAAATCTGACATCTCAAAGCTTCAGTTCAATTAGCTAAAAAAACGAGATAATTTGTGATCTGCGAAATAAACCCATCGTTCTTGATGCGTTCATTCATTTTCATTTGAGACTGTTTTGCCTTTCAGCGTCCAGTCTGCAAGCCTCTGTTTGTGAACCTATTACTTTTCCCTCGATATGACTACAAGTGGCTTCGGTGGCTTAGTTGGTAGCATGCTGAGCTTCTATGCCCAATATAGCGGGTTCAAACCCGGCCGAAGTCATTGCATTTTTAAGAGCGTTAAAATCGCTCAGTATGACTTCCTTTGGAGAGGAAGTAAAGCCGGCGGGCTCATGTCATAGATTTATGGCATGTAAATGAACCTTCCACTAACTACGTGTGAAGCTAAATGTGTGGGTTATATTTGATTTACGCTCTGTTAGTTCCAATGTTCGCCGCAAGGTGCCGGTTGCGGTGGCATCTAGTAGCCAAGTTCACAGATAGGTTTCGTTAGCAGTAGCATTTGGTAGCAAAAATAGAAACTACTTGAAAATTTTTCGTCTGCAGTCCTTACCTGAATTTCAGATAACACACACTAATACAACCATCACAATTAACACCGGTTATCAGACAGATTCTACACACACCTAAGGTACACGGGGCTATATGACCGCATTGTCGCAGTCCCTAAACTTAGGAACCAACCAGCCAACCAAACCGATGTGACTACAGACTAATACGAGGGAATATTAATATCGCTCAGTATCGTTTGGGGATATGCTTGCAGTTCATTAGTACCATACGGGATGAAGGCAGAGAAATATCGACCTTACTGACAACACGCGTTAATTGGATTGCATAAAACAATATTATTAGGGGCAGCTGATTCACCCGAAATGAGAGCCAAAATTGAAATTAAATGAAAACTTGTTTGTGTCTATTAATACTGCTGTTGCACTACTCACGCAACATTACGGTATGTAATACTGTGTGAATGAGCGGATGTGCTGATAGTGTGTGAGTGTAATGCGACATTTATCCTATACGGTAATCAACTAGCTTACATTCAAACTATAACATGGTAATTGACCGCATCAAAGGTTTCAAAACAATCTGTCTTTGAACATTACTCTGCTTTACGGTAATTAGGAATACTATTCTGGAACAACCAAACATTTAACAATTAAGGCGCACTCAAGCCACTTGATGTATTCTAAAGTACTTAGATATCAAGGATCTTCCCTTCTGGCTCCATGGACAAGTGGTTAGGTAGATTGGGCGGTGTGGTAATAATAATAAACCATCGGTGGCTGCTCTACGCTGGCTGGTGTACAGGGTGTTTCAGTAAGAGCGTGCCAAACGGATACCAGCAATCTGGGCCGCCACACTGAGCGCATCGACATAGGGAACATGTAGTCTCCGAGGCCATAGGTGCTATGGACGTAAACATGCGTAACACGTCCTGAGTAGTAAGTTATGTTTGTTGACAGTAAATGTGTACACTAGCACATCACGAGGCTAGTGGATGGATGGGCATTGCAATGTATGTGGTTCCTATATCATCCGGAGGTTGCGGGATCATTCATAATCTCGTAAGTTGCCATGCTTGTATCGAGGTTGGTGGCCGTCATGTTGAGCAAAATTTATGAGTTTGTACACACTGATACAGTGACTCGCATCCGTTCATGGCATGGTCGTCAGTTACATTGCTACCTGTGTCATAATATGCACATTTACTGTAAATAAACGAAAAAAATAAATAAGCAATGACCGTGTAGGACACTTGATCCGTGTTACCCATGTTTACACATTTGTATCAGTGTACACATTTACAGTCAACAAACATAAATAACTACTCAGCACACTCCAGTCATGTTTACGTCCATAGCACCTTTGGGTGACCTCGGAGACCATATGTGCTTTATGAATTCAGAGTGCAATTCGCCACTGTTGCGGGCAATTCCATTTAAATATTCTACAGTATTCAATGCACAATGGGTTGGGTGCACCCCATGTGTACAGACTACCCGCCAGGCCCTGGTGTTATGCAGGCTGGATGTGACACAGTTCTGCCAGGGGCTATCGTCTTGTTTATTTGTTTAAACACTCTTTCTAAACAAATAAATATATTTCCGTTGACGTTTATGAAATGTAAGTTTTTTCATGTAATATTGAGACGATGTGGAAGATTCTGGCACAAAACGCACCTTCTGGTTCAGGAGCTTGACTTTTTGGCAGATGAACTTAGCGTATTATATAATAGATTGTAATACACCTTAGTCAATAAAATTGAATTAATTAATACCAGTTTTGGCCATATTGTGGCCTTCTTCAGTAATTGTTTTGAAAACAAAAGAAGCTCTTGTAATTGCGAGCAAGTTTTGAAATAATATTTTACTTGGATTTTTTCTATGAAAAAGTACTTAAAATATATATAAAAATAGTTGAAAAATCGATCTGTATCAATTGTGGGCCTTAATTTGATGATAATATAAAATAATTTTGTGAAAATGGCATGTATCTAAATAGTTGGTGTTTGTATATTGCTATAAACTAGAGACAGGTTATCCGACAAATTCTACACACACCCAAGTACATGGGGCTAGATGACTACGATGTCACAAAGTCACTGAACAATAACCTACTCAATACCAACTGAGCTATATCTCAAGTTTAAAAAATATATAAATCAACTACACACCGTCATGTGCCTTTCAGGTTTATGATCCTTGGATTAGTCAAGGTGCCAACCGTGTGGCAGTTATTAGTGTGGTTACGAAATCTAAAAACGTGGCTAGAAATTAAAGTTGGTCATGTGCAATTCCAAATATTTACTGCAACCAAATTTGAGCACGGTGCACATTTCTCTATGAGTTGTAGTTTATAATGACCAAGAGATGAGGCAGTGAAAGGGAAATGTGAGGCTGTAACGAGGACAGCTGTTCCGCCGATCTGGGTAACGGACCCGGTCGTTGACCGAACCACAGTTGGGAAAGGAGCCGAGAACTGCCACTAACTACTATAATTTCAACTCCAGCTGAGCTAAACATAGCGACCTTGAGCCTAAAATGCAAATTTCTTCAACATGTCTTGTCTTCGATGGTGCTGAGCGAGTTGGTTTCTTTGTTCTTTTGTTATTTATATTTTGGGAATTTGATGTTTATTTGTGTTTATCTTTGGTTTGCAGCTATGTTATTTGTTTATTATATACCCATTTAATGGTGGTTGTTATTTAATTTTTGTGCTTATTTGTTTATTGTTTGCATGTAAGTTATTTATTTATTCTATTTATTTATTATTTATTGATTGATTTCTTTATCTATTCATTCATTCATTCATTCCTTTATTTATTTATTTATTTATTTAATTATTTATGTATTGATTGATTTCTTTATCTATTCATTCATTTATTTATTTATTTCTTAATTATTTATTTATGTATTTATTTATTTATTTATTTTATTCATTCATTTATTTATTTATTCAATTATTTATGTATTTATTTATTTATTTATGTATTTATTTATTTATTTATTTATTTATTTTATTCATTCATTTATTTATTTATTTATTCAATTATTTATGTATTTATTTATTTATTGATTTATTTATGTATTCATTAATTTTTATTATTTATTGGTTTCTTTATCTATTCATTTATTTATTTATTAATGTATTTAATTATTTATTTATTTATTTATTGATTTCTTTATCTATTCATTCATTTGTTTATTTATTTATTTATTATTTATATATTTATTTCTTTATCTAATCATTTATTTGTTTATTGTTTATTGAATTCCTTATCTATTCATTTATTTATTTATTTATTTATTTAATTAATTTTGTTGGTATGTTTGTTTAATAATAATAATAATAATAATAATAATGGTATTTGTTTTACGTCCCTTTAAACATCTGAGGCTTTTAGAGACACCGGGGTGCCGGAATTGTGCCCCGAAGGGGATCTTTAAAGTGCCAGTAAATCTACTGAGACGGCTCCCTCGCATTTGCGCACCCTCAAATGCCAGCTGACTGCGCTAGGATTCAATCTTGGAACCTTGGGCACAGCAAGCGAGAACGTTACCGCTGAGCCATGCAACCAGCTGTATGTATGTTTGTTTGTTTGTTTGTTTGTTCGGACGTTCTGATTGTTAATGGTATCCTCATCCTGAGAAAATGACTGCTTCAATCCCCATGTGTTTTCTACTTGAATGTTCTACCTTGTATTCAAAGGCAACCTGCAAGAGTCGGAGGTGTTATTTATCATAATAGATTATAATATTTATTAATATTGAAATTATGGCAATTTTTCAATCCCATTAATATTATTATCAGGTGATGGAGGAGCTATTATTGAACTGCAGTCAACATAAATACATTCTACACATGAGGCGGTCAGCCAAATTAGAGCCTAGACCATCAGAATAGCTACGTCACTTTATTATAACGGTAGATTCGATAATATATTGTCAAATCATCTACCCTGGGCGAAACAAAGAACAAACATTGAATTGAGATGAATAATAATTGTCTTGGTCCATTCACCTGATTTTCATGAATGTGTTACCAACCTTCGCACACACTGGTAGTAACTTATAACTTTAGTTTTGAAAATTTCTCCCAATCCATATTTTAGTCAAATATTACTAGCCAAACTATTATTCTCTAATTCGTGCAATATTTTTTTCTTAGGGCCATTTGCAAACATGTGAAAGAACACAGTGCGTGTGATTCCCGGGCCCAAAATCGTCATAGTCCAAGAGTTTAAAGTGAGTGGATACCGAGGATAAATCACTTCTGTCAGCACTGGTACTCCAACCTCCGAACTATCCAGCATTCTGTCTTGAAGCGTATATTTTAGCCCGTTTGCCTAAAGAGGCATGAACCTAAAGGTATACATCACGAGCCTCTGATATTAATATGAACCAGGCCAAGGATGGCCGTGAGAAGCTTCCCACGCGAAGACTAGGGCAGGCTGCGCGTTTCACAGTGCATTGAAGTCTCCATTGTATCTGTGCTTCGTGAACTCTGTTCCGGTTGTAATGCACTAAACGCACCATAAATCACCACGTAACGTCATCTGAGTCGGAAGTTCCTAATTCAGGGCCTATCCCTACAGCTGAGATGTCAGGGACATCCACAAAGGCCTTCGAAATTTAAGTTTTTGAAAAATACAAGAGATGTTTTCGCTAATTTTTATGTTATTTATTGGGTTTATTTCCAAGAAGGCCTCCATTTTTTCCATTACGTCAGGGTAGTTTGTAAAACCGATATCAATATTTTTGCTAAAATCGAGAGCAAAGAAAATTTCCGTGGAGTTTAAACTTTCTACATCAAATTATGGTGCATAAAATATACGATTGACCAAGAGGAACAAAGTAACGTTCCAAACAAATTTTAAACTGATCAAACAAACAGAAACATTGTGTCTATTTAAGTACGTAGTCTTTTTCCTTTTTCTTCTTTTCGTATAGCCTCCTGAGAGGCCGAGTGTAGGTCTTTCAAGTCGACGCCCGTGGGCGACCTGCGCGTCTGAATGAGAGATGGAATGGATGAAGATGAATTAAATTGGGCAGGGATGTGGAAGGAAGCGGCCGTGGCCTGTCAGAAGGTACCGTCCCAGCATTTGCCTGGTGTTGAAAATGGGGAAACCACGGAAAACCATTTCAAGGACAGCCGACGGTGGGGCTCGAACCCACGCGTCTACCGAGTCAGCAGAGAGCTTGGCCCCGTGACCTAATGCTGCGCTTTAGCCAGCGTAGCCACTACTGTCGGTCTTTTTCCTTTGAAACTTCTTCTTGACGTTTTTCTATTATGTTCAATCTCAGGTAAATGTTCATAAAATCAAAGTACAATTGAATTTTTCAAGAAAACGTGACGTGGTAGAACTTTTTAATTCTTTTTTCGAGAAATCAACACCCAAAAATACATTAAGTTCAGATATCACTTCCCTTGTATTTTATTCATCGCAGGCCTGTGTATCAGACAAAACTACACACACAGCCAAGTAAACGGTGCTAAATGACCTCAATGTCCAATCCCCGCAAATGAAACAACAGACAATATATTATAAATACCGTGTGCTACAATCCTAGTTCAGTGATGTTCTGGGAAGGAGACAAAAGAAATTGTATTAGTGTCCTTATATTGGATTGCAGCCGAAATAAGTCAGAAAATCCTATGTACTTCAAATTGGCAGGTGAAATGCTAAAGGAAGTAGGAGACTTCTGTTATTTAGGAAGCAAAATAACCAGTGATGGACGAAGCAAAGAGGATATAAAAAGTAGGTTGGCTCAGGCAAGGAAAGCATTTCTGCAGAAAAAGAATTTGTTGACATCGAATATAGATTTAAGTATTAGAAAGTCATTTTTGAAAGCCTTTGTCTGGAGCGTGGCGCTCTATGGAACTGAAACTTGGACTGTTGGTGCAGCAGAAACGAGGAGAATTGAAGCGTTTAAAATGTGGTGTTACAGGAGAATGATGAAGGCTAGATGGATAGATTGAGTAACAAATGAAGATGTATTAAGACGAGTGGGAGAGGAGAGATGCTTCTGTCGACTGATAATGAAGAGATGGAATAGGTTGGTAGGACACTAACAAAGACACACAGAAGTAGCAAACCTGGTTGTGGAAGGAAGGGTCGAGGACAAGAATATTAGGGGTAGACCAAGGTTAGAATACGTAAAACAGATGTAGGGTGTGGTAGCTATGTAGAGATTAAACGATTAGCTCAGGACAGGAAGGCATGTAAACTGCATCAAACCAGTCAAAACACTGAAGACTCAAACACAGAACGATACTCATGCATGCGCGCATAACGTATTATTTTGAAACTCTAACTTCCCCCATTGGTCGATCTCGGCAACGCTACTGTATGATGAGTAGGTAATTCTTGCGCAATGGAAACTGTGCGGTGTTTTGTAATGTAATTGTGGTTGATTACGGCATGTCGCTATATCAGGACTGGGTAATACACTTCCGCCTCCTATCATCAGCAGTGTAGGTGTATAGAGTAGCAATCCTTGCGAGAGCTGCCGACTTTCTCGCAGTTCAACGACCGCCACGAGCGATGCAATTTTCCGCTGTGATGTAAAAGTCAGAGAGACATCGCAGTCGGTATTTAGCAACGGTCTAAGAGTGGAATAAGGGCATCGAACTGTCTAATCCAGTTAGTCACAAACACTTGAGTCGTCCTCCTCCGCGTGCTCACTTGGACTGAGACAGGGTTGGCACCTTGGAGTTAAGGGATCCTTATTTCTATGAATAAATAATAAAATTCTCTCATTTGAAAATCCTGAAGAGGGGGGCCCCCCTCCCTCGAAAAATAATTTAATAATTCCTTATTTTAAACATGAATATGTTTTTGGGCAGGGGATTATCACATACAAATTTCCGATACGTAGTTACCAAGACAACAAATGCAAGCACACTTAGTTCCCACTCGGTGAAGCGTGCGCGAACAGACGAATAAAGCATATCCACGATTCTATTGTATGTATTATTATTTAATATTATTAATATCATTATTATTATGATTATTATTTATTATCTATTATTTATTATGTATCATTTATCATTTATCGCTTATCGTTTATTATTTATCATTTATTATTTATTAATTTTTATTATACGTCTACCCCTTAATTATTCACTTTTTCGACGGGGTCGAAGATGAAATGAGATATAAGTCTGTGTGGTGCGTGGTTTTTACAGCTGGATGCCCTTCCTGACACCAACCTCATGAGAGGTATTAATGAGAGGTGGAAGATCAATGAAACTGAGCAAGTAGATGGAAGAAAGCGGTCGTGACCTATTAAAAGTATCGTTTCAGCATTTGCCTGGAGTTGAAAATGGGGAAACCACGGAAAACTATTTCAAGAGCAGGGTGGGGTTGGAACGCATGTCTTCCTAGTTCACAGATGACTTGGATCCATGGCCTACTGCTGTCGGTGATTATTATTATTATTATTATTATTATTATTATTATTATTATTATTATTATTATCATCATCATCATTATAAGTATTGATATATTCACCATGTCATAGGGTATGCTACACCATTTATACAGTATTGTCAAAGATTGTCAAAAATAAAATTATGTAAGGTTTCTAGAGAACAAAAAACATCAGAGCTTTAAGAAATATCACCAATAAACTAAATCAAATGTCAAATGAGGCTTTCAATTTTGTACTTGTCTCTAATGGCGTCCCTTTCTGAGCAAGTGTTCAGTCATATTTCGAGATGCGGTTCAAGACAAAACTTGTCTTCTATAGCTCCGAAGCTTGTCTAAAGATTTGCCTTTCATTTGTCATATTTCAGTCTACTCTGACCTCAGTCACTTCCACCATTATGGCATGTTTTTATAGCTGCCAATCTTCCTGTTTATGGCGTGCTAAGCAAGAAAATTACTTCCTTGTTATGATTTCATTACATCGCATCGTAATTAAATAATAGACTGTTCTTTGTTGTTTGTGGCACGTTGATTCTAAATAAACACTACTGTTCATGTCTTACTCAACAGTCATCAAGAATTCCCTTAGATACACAGTAAGTAAGCAATGTTTATGTAACCTCTTAATTGGTCAGTCGACTTTCTATGGTCTCCTATTGGCAGGAATAAAATCATGACCAAATTATTGAGTAGAGTGAAATATCATAACTAGGGCTCGGATTTTTAGGTGCTAAAATCGGGAGAATATTTATTTTTTATGTATTAAAAATACCTGAAATATGTGACAAAAAAGTAAAAATATATAATTATAATTTAGTTTATTAATGTGAATATAAACAATATGAAGCAATACAATAGACAACGAGATACATCTTCTGGTTGTCCATCACAAATGACCGACGATTATCGCGAAACACTTATTCCGATGGCGCGAAACTGCGGCAGTACCGGTATGTTTCTTGCCCTTGAGGTGTTGTGTAACTTAAGATCGCTGTTTAGCCTTGATTGCTTTCCCACATGGTTGGCAGAACAGAACGCCCCCATCAGAAGTAAAATTATCTTTAAATTCTGCAACAGACGATAACTTGTAGTTGTTTTTACTTTAGGCATCGTAGAACTGCCTTATACTTCACAGTGCCAGAAATGAACTGCATGTGAGTGACACTGGTTCCAGGTAGCTGGGGGAAGGGGGAGGTCTAGCACGTGGTGAAATATGGCTATGGACAAGAAAATCCCCGGCTTCCTCAGTGAGTGGCACGGGGCGACAAGTTAAGAATAACACAGTTGCATGCTGTCATACGCTCTGCATGAAGATTAGATATCTCACAGGTTCATTTCCGTTGAAGTAACACAGAACAAAAATGCAATAAACTGAAAGATCTAGCATACTGATATTTTAAATGTAAATATCATACCCTTTTATGTGCCATTAAGTGAAAAGCAGGAATTTATGTATTTATAGAAAAAATGCTTAAAATATGTATTTACATAAAAATATAATTATTTATTTACCTAAGAATCCGAACCCTAATCATAACTGAAAGGAAAATCTATGGGCAATCTTTGGAGCTCTGGAAGACTAGAATCTTGTGAGAGACAAAGGAAATATACCTTCAGTTAATAAAATTATTATCATTAATTTTCTAAAGCACCGTTTTCGGTCACGTTATGATCTTCATCAGTTATGTATAATGAATATTTATAAATAGAATATTTGGATAAAATATTAATCACTAATACAATAATTTTTAATTAGTATTTCTCAGCAATGTGAATATACAAAGTGATATTTCCTCGTCAAGACAACGTTCTTCCAACATTCAAATTATAAATTAACACAGTACATATACACAACAATGGCATTCCTACATCGACCTGCTTTTGGAGAAATGTTTTTCAAATTAATCAAAAAATGTAACAGATCTGGTTTTATTATTATTTTAAATAATTTAGACAGAAAACAGTTTAGAAATATTATTGAATCTCATGTCCTTTAGAAATTTAATTTTTACTTGTTGAACTATTTCTCTCGACAACGCTTAGAAAAGTATTGCTTTACCTCTCTCTTATAATTTTATGAGCTTTCAACTTCATATTTATTTGTACGAAACCGGTACTTTAGAATTGACTGAAGGTATTGTGGTGACCATGATTAACATTTTTATTCCATGAACATTTTTGTATGCGTAATACGCACTTCACTTGTTATTAACTTAGTAATCTATGTAGTTTCAAGAATTACAAAAATAAAATTCAACCGTTTGTTGTTAGTTAGTGAACAAGATGTTGTACGTGGTTATAATTAATACCTAACCACAGTATAATGTCGTTGTCTCTCAAACTTTGCAATAAGAGTCATTTTCTAGGCATGGTTACTTTCCTGTCTCTACGTACCGTACTCTAGAATCTTGCCTTGAACCGCATCTCGAAATATGACCGAATACTTGCTCACAAAGAGACGGTATCAGAGACAAGTATAAGAAGAATTTCTAGATTTTTATTACATTACTTGGTTGTGAGAGAGCTCTCCCAATGTTAACAAACTCATGAATAATGCTTTTAATATACGTATTAACTTCATATTAATTAAATTTACTAAGGACACCTGTTTATACTAGCAACCCTCCCCGGCTTCGCCCGGTATCTTTAACGGTTTACCCAGCGTAAGCTTAAAAGGCACACGGACCCAATTCAGAAAATCCGAGGTGAACAGCGAAACTCCAAACACATATACTCTTCTCTGAAGTCTTAACTTGACATGACTCGACAGTTTAATGCTAGCCAAAACTGGGGAGATAGGCTCACCCGATAGCTCGTAAACTTGCTCCGAAGCTAGTAATTTTAATTTCCACTGAATGGAGATTGCCGGAAGAAATGAGAACGTAAAAACACTTTTATTGGGTGATGTATTAAAGATGTCACGGACATTTTTGTAGAACTTCTCATGCTGAACAATTATTTACCGGCCTTTGCTTAAAAGGCGTTCGGACGGCAGGTTTTCTTCGACACGATTCACTGAAATCGTTACTGTTTGGCTTCCTTTGGTCATAAATGAATGTTTTTGTACAGAAACTTCCCTCGATAAATCCTTTACAGAATGGTGATACCGCATCAAGATCCATCCAGTGGTTCTCGAGATTACCTGTTACATCCAAGAATCGGGGACTTGGTTTTATACTACGTAGATATGTTATATTATTTATTGCTGTAACATGTTTTCCACCCTTCAATGGGCTCTACGTCAGCATGGGCTGATTTGCTCTAGCTTACTATGTGTACACAAAATAGGTCATTTAACGAAATAAATATTATAGCAAATAAAATTTTACTCTAAGAATAACAATTTTGAATTTGCAATTCTAACGGACTTCCTTACAATATCATTTATCATGCATTGAACTCAAAGAAGGCAATTTGTATGAAAATATTATCAGATATACTGTACTAAAACAAACATAGTTTAAATATAAATATTTATTCGTTACGGCCAACTACGGACCACGTTTGACAGTTTTTACATTATTTGATGTCTTCCCTCTCTGCCAATATCTCTTCATCCTCTCTCCCACTTCCTTCTTCCGTTCCTAATGTAAGATCTTCCTTTCCTCACTGACAACTCCCCTGTCTCCTGGAAACCAGTAAACTCCATAACCAGTCGTCTAAATCACACTCTGTCCATTATGTCTTCTTCTTTCAACCCAGGGGCAGATGACCTCGTAGTTCCGCCCCTTAAAACAACAATAACTAACTAACTTTCACCCCCATCCGATCCAAGTCCAATCTCACTTCCCGAAACCATTTCGGCTCCGTCTTCCTCATCCTGAACAATTCAAAAATACCTCTTCGTCAATCTGGCATCCTCACCAAGTGCCCATAAAACTGTATTCTCCTCTTTCTCATTAGAGCTACGACTCCTTCTGTCTTCAGGTATAGCTCTTTGTTAGGTTCGAGTCTCCTCTCTCCATCCTTGATAATTGGGCCTAGGATTTTTTCGAAGCATTTTCCTTTATCTCCTCGAGGCCACTCTTCCCAATCATTTCTAGTGTTTTTGCTGCATACAGACATTCAGGTTTGACAACAGTATCTGAAAAATGAAAATCCACAGCCTGCTTCCAGTCTCCGACCGGGTCAGGAATGGAATGAATGAAGCCCCCATCTAGCGGCGAGGATATGAACTGTGCCGGCTGCCGAGGCCTGACGCACTCCTCTGGGGCAATGATTAAATGAATGTCAGATGAAATGAGATGATAGTAGAGAGTGTCGCTGGAATGAAATTTTGACAGGGAAAACCGGAGTACCCGGAGAAAAACCTGTCTGCACAGATCTCACATGGAGTGACCGGGATTTGAACCACTGACCCAGCGGTGAGAGGCCGGCGTGCTGCCGCCTAAGCCACGGAGGCTTCGACAACAGTATCTAAATGTAGGAATTTATCCTTAAAGGATAGACCCTTTTTGTTGTATGTATCCTTCGTAAGTTTATAAGCCATTTCCATTCTTCTCGCCCGCTCTTTCAATGTACTGTAATGTCAACTGGTCTCGTATTGGGTCATGAAATAGTCTTGGTTTAAAGTCAATGAAATCTGTTATTTATGAAGTCTATAGTTCAAGTTGGAGTATTTGATTATTATAATGTATTATTCTATATTGCTCTTGCCTCATGTTACGGTTAAAATTTATCTCGTCTTGTTGTCTTCTACTGGAAATTCTATATTTAATTTTGGTGGCTTATGTCAATGTTGTCCTTAAATTAATGGAAGAATGTATTTAAACGTGTCCCTTGATGTTGAATTATGTCGATATTATCACTTTGTTGTCCCAAGTTTCAACCCATGCTGACGATAATCCCATTGAAGAGTTGAAGACATGTTACAACAATAAATAATAACTATAATATTAACAGATTTCCTTAGTAAATTTAATAAACAAATGTCTTACAGAAAACTTCTGATCTCTTGGCTAAATATTTGGTATCTTATCCTATCTTCCGCTCATACCATGAACCACTGCGGTTCAGGTGAACTGATTAGTTAAACAGCCAATGGTGAGGATTTCACCAAAACATTGTATAGCCTATTCAGTGAAAGAAACTGGACACAACCATAGCATGAGAATTGAGTAATTACGGAACAGTGGAAGAAAACCGTTCACAAATTGGCAACACGTCCTATTGTGATAAAATAACGCTCGTGGCTCAAGGAGAAATCCATTACTTATTTCAGTTTAACCTAAAGCTGGAGAAATCTCCAGAGAGAAAGCTGTGAATGGTATGTCACGGATCGCCGAGGTCATACTTATCATTACGATCGTGTTCCCTGAGGAATATCGCCGATCATGTGGCCCAGTTAGGAAATATGCTGCCCAGTAGGCCTGTGCTATGGAGATAACATTTTTAAGGGTAGCAGTCACACATTTCATGAATAAAATGGAGCCATCTTCTCTGATCTAGCGGTAGCCTATGTACTGACACGGGGACCACTTTGACTCGTCATCACCGAGTATGTTCAAATTTATGGTAACTTAAATGCAGAGCTTGGTTGGTTGGTTGGTTGGTTCCTCAGTTTAGGGGCTGCGGCAACGTGGTCGTATTGCCCCGTGAACTTTAGGTGTGTGTAGAATCTGTCTGATAACCGGTGTTAATTGTGATGGCTGTATTAGTGTGTGTTATCTGTTTTTAATTCAAGTAGGGACTGCAGACGATAATTTCAAGTAGTTCCTACTTTTGCTACCAAATGCTACCATCCACGACACCTAGCTTGCGGACTTGCCGACTAGATGGCATCACAGTCAGCACCTGGCGGCGATCGTTGGAACTAATAGAGCGTTATCAATTCTAACCTACAAATTTTGGCTTCACACAAGTGTAGTTAGTGGAATATTCTTTTTCATGCCATAATATATGACATGGGCCCACCGGCTTTACTTCACCTCCGAAGGAAGGCTTACTGAGGGATTTTTAACACTCTTAAATGCAGAACGTAACCAGAAATGAAAGTGACAGGAGTTGGAACTCCAGATGACCAAACGTTTAGAAAAAAAATAGCATTTTTGTCGCTGGTCAGGCGAGGCATGAACCACGTATGTTAGCGTTGGTAGCAGTTGTCGCATCGGGAAGAGTACAGAATGGTAATCCGATGGTCGTGGGGTCAAGTCCCTATGCGGAAACGTTTTTGTCTTGTTTTTATTTTTAATCTGTACGTTACTTACACTCCAAATAAACCGAAATAATGCTCAATATATTGTATCGGCTAATATGTGCATAAAAATGATGAAACGGAAAGGCAAAGGAAAATTTGGCATGGCAAATAAATTTCCAGGAAGAGATTGCAATTAAGGCGTACACAATTGCGTCGTATGTAACATTAGATACATTTATGATCTTACAATTAATGTGCTGCGGTAATATTCAACCTTAAATCAGGTAAAGCAGTGATTTTCTTGGCATCTTGCACACGCTATAAACGCCGCATTTTTTAGAATTAGGCTACATGGTTGTTTTAAAATTGCTATTGAAAAACAAAAAAACATACGTGGCTCAAGCCTCGCCCTACTCGCGTCAAAAAGGTTATTATCATTTTAAATGATCTTGTCGACTTCGTCGTTACGCTGGGGTTGGCGTTGCGTTACGGTGACGGGACGAAATGTACCCAGATGCACTGAGGTGTATGACGTCATAGTACCGCTTGGTGCATGTGTTCCCCGACAATCTCTACTTCGTTAGTATAAGACAAAAATCCCCGATTCTTGGATGTCACGGGTAATCTCGAGAACCACTGGATGGATTTTGATGCGGTTTTCACCATTCTGTAAAGGATATCTCGAGGAAAGATTCTGTAGAAAATAATTTATGTATGATCAAAGGAAGCCAAGCAGTAACGATTTCAGTGAAAAAGTCGAAAACAAACATGGCGTCTGTGCGCTTCTTAAGTTTACCTTGGGCAAACCGTTAAATATATCAATGTACTATGAGCGTAAGAATTGGTCAGCACGAACATTTATACAAAAAAGTCCGCGAGAGCATATCTCTATCTTCAATACATCGCCCACTATAAATGGTTGGTTGGTTGGTTCCTTAGTTTAGGGGCTGCGACAACGCGGTCATGTAGCCCCGTGTACTTTGGGTGTGTGTAGAATCTGTCTGATAACCGGTGTTAATTGTGATGACTGTATTAGTGTGTGTTATCTGTTTTCAATTCAAGTGAAGACTGCAGACTTTTAATTTCAAGTAGTTCCTACTTTTGCCGCCAAACGCCACCGTCAACGACTACTAGGACTAATTCAAGAACTTAGCTACTAGACGCCACTGCAGTTGGCTCTTGGCAACGAACGTAGCAACCTAAGAGCGTTGTTTACATTCTTAACCTATACAATTTAGTTTCACACAGGTGTAATTAGTGGAAAGTTCTTTAACATGCCATAAATCTATGACATGGGACCGCCGGCTTTACTTCCCCTCCGAAGGAATGCATACGAAGGGATACTTAACGCTCTTAAAATATCCGACGGCTTCGGCCGGGTTTGAACCCACTATAAGTATTTTTAGACTGGATGGAAGGGGCAAGTCCCCACGCGCTCTGGTGAGCGTGAAGGCATCCCGCGCGCTTGACCTTGCTTTGCCCTTGGTTTGCACTTGCCGTTCGCGAGTAATTTGAAACAAGGTAAAGTATTATAAAGCAAGATAAGTATTATGCAGATAATTTTCTAATATGGCTTCGAGCGAAGCGAGAAGCCTCCAGCCTTTCTAGCATTTTTCAGCATTTGTAGCATTTAAAATGATACAAAGTCTAGTCTTTCAGACTGACTGTCACCTTTTTTTCTAAACGCTTGGCCATCTGGAGTTCCCACTTCTGATATCATAAATTTGGATGAAATCGGTGATGACTAGGGCTCGGATGTTTAAGAAAAATCATATATTTTGCTATACCTTTATTGCCATGCCCGATTGGTTTCTGATGGAAATCAAGTGATTATCGTCACAATACAGTGGTTTTTATTCGTCATATAAATGCATATTTCGAACATTTTTACCATTAGTTCATATTTTGGGCATTTTTGGTAAGAACGGCATACTTGGGTAGTTTGACGGCAGCTGCAGGTGTGCAATCATCCTCAACGTATCGAACGGGAACTAGTGTTTACAGAAATAGACTGGAAATAACCACTTAAACATGTAAATTCAGAAAATTAATATGAAAATGGGAATAGATAATTTAATTAACAATTTAATTTTGAAGGGATTGTCGCTTGGATTTATAATTTGAAAAAAAACGGCCATATTTTAATCAGTCATTTTCAGGTCTTTGGCATTTTTGAATCATATTTCGTCATTTGAGGAAACCACGTTTGAAACTGCTCAATCAGTGGGTTTGTCTCCACGTATGCTCGTTACTAGTTGTGGCTTGGTTTACATCACGTGACGAACTGGTCAGTCCATAATGCCAAAGCTCTCAAGGGAAGTCTAAATACTCGTAAATAAAGCGGATAGTTTCTCACTTAGGAATCCAGAGCAGATCTGGTCGGTAATTAAGATGCATCTCCTATTATATCATGTCAGCTGTGAGAAGCACTATCCGCAAGTCTCCTCACGAAGTGGACAGTAAGTAGAGTAGGATAGAAACAAGACAGTTGCCTGTGGTCTCGTACTTAGGATAAGGATACGCTATTATTTATGGCTGAAATTACGTGTTCAATATTATGAGGTGTATAAATCTTGAAATTCTGTACCTTACAGTGACAGTAAAGAAGGAATGAGTTATGTTCAATTTGTCTAAATTTGAAGGATAAGAACTTGTCCAAATGAGAGAGCAGTCGTTTACGATGGACCGGGTTGGATTTGAAATTCTGAGAAGCAATAGAGTATGCCTAGCAATGTCATGCCTTTGTATGCAGAATTTTATAAGTTATGTGGTGTTTAAATTCCAGCTGGTAGTCGAATATGACGTCTAGATCTCACTGATAAAAAACTGTAATAATGTGTCCTTCAAGTAAGGAATATTTTGTAGGTAATGGGATATTGATGTATCATATTAAACAGCCTAGCGTTTATTCCGCATCGGAGCAGAATTCACTTTTCGGTAAGCTAATCTCCGCTTGTCTCTATCAAGTGCATAATTTGGAACCAGACGAACATAGAGCATGTCCTCTTATAGACAATCAAGCCAGCGTTTCTTTGGCCGATAACGAGGCCGATTTCCAGACAGAGTCTGAAGATGATGATTATGATCATTGAAGCGGATATATAAAGGGTTAATTTGGAATTTGCCACAGGAGTCTTTTGAACTACTAGGGAAATGGCTGTGAAGTGTCCCTGATCCAAAGCAGTGCACAGTTGCTTGCACATAAAAGGATTCTGTCATGCAGCCTGCTCGGTCTAAATAGTGACTCAGAGCTTAATGACCCTAAAGCACGAAATTATCGCCGTGTTCAGGTCACGTGACTGTGGAATAAGTGACCTCCTTGTTCCTATGTGAAACTCCACGTGGGGCCACCAGCGTCATGCTGGTTCTAGCTAAACAACCGAGTTCTAACTGTCTATTTACAATATTTAAATTTAAGCGGAAAATCCGACCGGGTGTAGCAACGTGTGTTAAGGAACAAAGCCAGGCTATCTTCGGACTTGGAAAACGATCAGGTTTGAATCCAACCGCCAACCATCCTTGCTTTCATTTCCCACTTACAACGACAAACAAATGCCAAGCAGTTGCTTTATTCCAATACCTTGCCCATTCATTTCATCTTTCATTAATGTTTCTGATGAGGTTGACGTCAGGAAGGGCATCGTGCCGTGAAAATTATCCACCACAAAGAAAACTCACACTTGTAGATACAGATGTAATAGCCTAAGTGTAATAGATCTGACTATGATCGCTTGACGATCGAAACTGGTCATACAAGTGTATTTATTAACAAGCGTTTGGTGCTTTTCAGTAGGTCAACATGATTGTACCCAAATGAGATGGGTTATTCCCTAATCCTGAAAAAAATTACATGAGATTAATAATTTATTAGTTTGCCACGGTGGGTGAGTGGTGAACGTGTCGGTCTACTAACCCCAAGCTTGCAGGTTCGCCCCTGGCCGTGGTAAGTGATTTTTTTCAAAGGCGACAAAAATCACGACATGGATGTCATACGTTGTTGGCATGTTAAAGAACCCATTTGAATTAATAATTAAAAATAATAATAATAATATCGTATGGCCTCGGATGCCGGGTGCAAGCTTTGTTATTTGACACCCAGAGGGTAGCTTGCATGTCGAATTTCATAAATCCTTGAAGCACTATGAAAGTCAAAGAGGTTAGATATCTAAGTTCCTTGAACACTATAGCGCTTTCTAGTAGAGAAATGAGGAACTTTGTGTTGGCGGAAACTCTCGAGATTAATTTTGACATTATGAACACGGCCTACTGAATTCGAATGGGTTCTTTGACATGCCAACAACGTATGACATGCGTATCGTAATTTTTGCTGCCTTTCAAAAATCCCTTACTACGGCCAGGAGCGAAACTGCAAGCTTGGGGTTAGTAGACTGACACGCTAACCACTCACCCACTGTGGCAAGTTACTAATAATTAATGATTATTAATAATTATTATTATAATATTAGTCTATATAATTATTATGTAATTATAACAATTTTAATGATTTATTAATCTCATGTAATTTTTCCAGGATTAAGGACACACCCTTTTTCAATTGGGTACAAGCATGTTGACCGACTGAAAAACATTAAATTTCGATTACTAAGGCAACACTGAAACCTGGCCTCCAACACGGTAATGTTAAAATGATAACCTGTATTGCTGTGATGTCTGTAGTAGTGTGGGTAGCTGAATTTAGGACAGAGATGAGGTAGGTGCTTTGGGACTTCAAGTAAGGTACTATCCCGGCATTTGCCTGGAGGGAATGTTAAAAAGAACGGGGAAATACATACTCAGGATAGCCACTGTCTGCACCAGGATTCAAACCTGCGACAGCCCTCGCGGCTATGGTTAAAGACCTGCGCAGATGATAGCGAATAAGCTGCGGATAATGTTTGGAGAAATTTGGCGGATAATTTTTAGAATACAATCCGAGCTTGTTGAATATCATTACTAAGACCATGATGTTAATGACATATCATATTTTTCCGTTATGTTTTTTTTCGTGACAAATGTAAGATGATTTACGCTAATCTCATTCACATTATGACATTAAGAATAATTAACACTTCAAACAGGAAAGGGTTGCAATTATTCTGGCTGTATAACATTCATTTTAAACAAAGCCTAAGAGAACGATTCTTTCCTCAAATGACTAAATATGTTGCTTTAGTAATTTATATATAACCCCTGGCACTACAGCCCGTGAAGGGCCTAGGCCTACCAAGCGACCACTGCCCAGCCATTTATCCTGCAGATATTGGAGTGACGCGTGATCAGCGCATCGGGTCCCCTCGGCCGTTAATCTTGGTTTTCGTGATCGGGGCGCTGCCTCACTGTCAGACAACTACTCAATTGTCCTCACGAGGCTGAGTGCTCACCGTTCCAGCCCTCACGTCAGTTTCTAAAATCCCTGATGGAGCCGAGAATCGAACCCGGGTGAAAGGCGGGCGTGCTACCCCATCACCACGGGGCCGGCTTTTAGTAATTTATGCTTTTTCTAGTTAAAAATATTATTGCAATGCCAGTAGATTCGTATAACAAACGTGCGCATGCGAAACAAAGTAGTGCGGATGAGGATAACAGTCGTGCGGATGCGGGGTGGATACGGGGCGGATGCGGATAACAGTCGTGCGGATGCGGGGCGGATGCAGATAACGTTTCTTTTATCCGCGCAGGGCTCTAGCTATAGTGCACGATTTAACGAGCACGACTTCGCGACGGGGCCCTTTGGTAGTAGCAAAGTGAGGGGTTATGACCCCAACGCTTTCCGATGTCAGTGATACATTAGCAAAAAAAAAGTGTAGGCTACAGCTACAAGAATATTAACCATTTACAGAAATACTGAAGAGCAGGGGAGGATTTAGGGGAGGGTGAGGAGGGCGCCCGCCCAGGGCCCCGTGGTCCGGGGGGCCCCGCGCAATGGATTATTTTAAAGGTAATTAATTAATTAATTATACTTTTCAAACTAATTTATAATTCGTATTCCTTTTTTCAGTGCAGCTATGACCTCCCGTGACCGTTTAGCAAGTTTAGATTTCAGTGAAATAATAAAAGACTTCAGCCGGGGAAAAAAGGTTTCTTTCATATTATTGAAAATATGTACTATAGTGTATTAAAATATTGTAACTATTCTTTATTTTATTATTATTACCAAAATATTTTCCATTTGATTTGATATTTTTTTTATTTCCTATTGTTGTGGGCCCCACCTTATCATATCGCCCCGGGCCTCGCAAGGCCTGGATCCGCCACTGGTGAAGAGCTTCACTCAAAATCACTCAGGTCATGGATCAACAATGGCGTGCGATCACTTGCTTCTCCCATAGTGAGATGCACTGCGGAAATGACGTCACTGGAACCAGGTAGTGTCTGCTCGTTATTAACCATGTTAATGAGTCGTGGACAAGTCTCTAGGACGCGGGAATAATTCATCACTGGTGATAATTGTTCTTCACACACTTCCTGACTTCAAAACAATGAACTCCCGCATAATGTATAGGTCATAGAGAGCTCTTATGCAAGAGCCAAGGCCTTGCTGACTGACATTTGAGAGCCTCGCTTTCTAGATTTCGCATCACCTCGGGCAGTGCATCATATGACCACTACATGAGGCCAGATTGAGGATTCTTTATTAACGGTGAGCTGATGCCATTCAGTGATAAGATACGGTCAGGAGAGATATAGTTTATACCACCTCGGGCAGTGCATCATATATGACCCTTACATGAGAGCAGGTCGAGGATTCTTTATTAATGGACATTCAGAGACAAGATATGGTCACTAGAGGTATAGTTCATACCACCTCGGACAGTTATATGACTGCTTGATGACCCCGATGACATTTATTAATGATCAGCTGATGATGTCCCGAAAGGAGTGGATGTCTTGTCTTGTCTTGTATTGACAGAAAGTATTGCAGAACGCTTTATGTCCGGAGTTACAAGCCATATAATTTCAACTGATCAGATTTGTTAAATATTGCTCTTCGATTGGTCAACACGTTAATAAGATGCCAATTGTTTTGATATAAAGCACACACTTTGTGCAACAAAATTAATAAAGAAGCATTCGAATTGATGGAATATTAGCTTTAATGACCAAGTTAAATTAAACATTAAACTCTAGCAAATCTTCTAGGTTTTACCGTCTCTGTTGCGGGGCTTCGCTCTCTTCAAAAAAATAATGTATATTGTCTAAGAATGTAAGGATGAAAAAATACAAAGACAAATACCACAAATGAATTAAAAAGTGGTAAGATTCGAGCTTTTTTTTAGGCGTTTGGAATTGAAGTACAGCAATGAATCATTTGGATTTACAGCTAAAGAAAAATACTTTTTGGATAAATTTCATGTAATTTCCTTAATTTCTGAACATGAATTGTTTTTCATCGGAACACTATTCTTGTTGTTTTGAAACATCTCTAAACATTCACATAAAAAGGAAGATTGTAGTTTTACGTAACCGTGAATCTTGTGATTATGAGCCACGGGACATCCTTTTTACGTGAAATCCGAACCATAGGACATGCATTGACCGGGAATCGAACCGAGTCCACCTTAATGAGAGGCCAACAGCTTGACCGCTGTGCCACCACGCCCCTTCACATAAAAGACCCACATTGCATGATTCTGCTAATATGTTATTTCTTGTGTTTCATTGCTATTAATATTTCCGTGTGTCTTGTAACAGTGATTTGTTCAATTGAAATTAAATAACGAGTTTTAACCCAACATCCTCCTTCACAGCGAATTTTCCGGTCAAAGCAAACGAACTCTGGTGGCATTTGATAGCAGCTAAGAACAAGGATTGGTTACGGCAATGCGATAGTAAGACACGTGCCATTGGCTGTGATGATTGGCACCCATTTTATACTTGATTCCTTTGGCTCAGCGGTAACGCTCTCGTCTGCTGAGCCCAAGATAGCGGTATCGAATCCTGGCGCAGTCAGTTGGGATTTGGGGATTCTTAAATGTGAGGGAGCCGTGTCAGTAGATTTACTGGCACGTTATAGTTCCCCTTCGAGGCAAAGTTCCGGCACACCGGTGTGGTGTCGCTAAAAGTCAGAGTAGTTAAAAAGGATGTAAAGCCCATAACATTATTTATTATTATTTATCAAGACGTCCCGTCGTTAAGAAGGAATATATCTGTTTAGAATTTTACTTATAATCTTTCCTTATTTTTTATTTTATTTTCTATTTCTTACTCAACCATCCATGCAATTTAATTGTCTGTGTGCGATCCGCTAAAAAGAGTTAAAGTTCATTCTATCTTACTAGACTGTTTCCTGGTCTGAAGAAACTGTGAAACTAGTTCAGCCTGCTATTGTTGTCTTAGTCGGTTCAATAGTAGAAATCCTTGAGAACGCCTGGATTCGAACTGCACGACCTCCTCCCCAGCGAATATTCTGGTCAAGGCAAAGGAGCAACCATCCATTAAAGGTTACTCGCGTAAGCTTAAATTTAAATCAAGATGCATCTATAGTATGATTTAAACCTCGGTGTTCACTGTAAAGAAGAATTCCTGGTAGCATTTGATTCCCAGGCAAAAGCAAGGTTTGGTAACTGCAATGAGCTATCGAGACACATGCCACCGGCTGTGATGAGTGGTACTCGTACTGCAACTACTAATAGACCTAAATGCAGTGAGATAATACAGATCTCTCATTAAACCGATCTCCATAACAAGATGTGTTAGATACCGACAGTAGTAGCTGCGCTCGCTAAAGCGCTGCGTTAGGTCATGGGGCCAAGCTCTCTGCTGACTCGGTAGACGCGTGGGTTCGAGCCCCACCGTCGGCCGTCCTTGAAATGGTTTTCCGTGGTTTCCCCATTTTCAACTCCAGGCAAATGCTGGGACGGTACCCTCTGACAGGCCACGGCCGCTTCCTTCCACATCCTTGCCCAGTTTCATTCTCCATCATTCATTTCATCTCTCATTAACTCCTCTCATGTGGTTGGTGTCAGGAAGGGCATCCGGCCGTAAAATTAATCCACCACAAAGACTTCCATCGCATCTCATCCCCGACCCCGTAGGAAAAACGGGAATAATAAGGGGTAGAAATACATAACAAGATGTGTTAGCTCGTTTAC